>JAJLRJ010000010.1:711980-1311980 GCA_024195265.1 Dendrophyllia cribrosa | reverse complement strand
GGCAGCGTGGTTGTGCAGGAAACTCCAACAGTGACAAAATTGCAAAATGACAATGTTTGAAATTCAGAATGGGCCATGCACACCCCCCTTAACATGGCCTCAAACACAATACCCCCCTTCCCCTTAACATGGCCTCGAACACCTCCCCTCCCCATTAACATGGTCTCAAACACCTCCCCCCCCCCCTTAACATGGCCTCGAACACCTCCCTCCCCCCCTTAACATGGCCTTGAACACCTCCCTCTTCCCCTTAACATGGCCTCGAACACCCCCCCCCCCCCCCCCCCCCCCCCCCCCCCCCCCCCCTCCCCTTAACAAGGCCTCAAACCACAGCTTGATGATAAGTACTCACAGCAGTGGCCACTAAAATTGGTGTACGGCCAGACTTGAAGGATGCCAGTGCAGCCTCGCGCTCGCGCTGAGTGCGATCACCATGGATAGAGGTTGAACGATAGCCCTCACGGTACAAGTAGTCCTCCAATGCATCAGCACCTTTCTTTGTCTCCACAAACACTAGGGTCAGGGATTCAGGACCTGGTAAAAAACAACGCACCACAATCAATACTATGTTTTAGGCCTTTAAGAAAATTCTAATAACGGAGGTTTTGGATAAACAATTAAGAATAAAAATTAGCGATAGTAGTTTTGAATGACGTTTCAATGACTCACTCATCATTTTCAAATTTGTGTAACTAAAGTCAGGTTCTTGTGAGTTCATTATATAATAAATTCATATTTGTCCAATACTCTGACAAATTTATGCATAGCATTGTACTGTAATACATTGTGCTGTATTGTGGAATTTTGGAATGTATTGTTAAACTATTGTTATGATCATACAATACAATACAATGCTATGCATAAATTTGTCAGAGTATTGGACAACCCTCAACAAAATGCGTGTGAAAGTCTTTTTGCATGTGATTAAAAAGAAATACAAAATGGCATGTAGAGGGTGTTAATTAGGTAAATAGTTTTGCTTTGCAATCAAAGCAAAACTGTTTACCTAATTAACATGTTTCGCGTTAATAACATGCATAATAAAATTTTCTATAATAAGGTATACAAAAATAAATTTTGGCATTTTCCCCACTTATGTCCAGAAATGTAGGTAACTCGGACCTTGGGTACTTCATATTACACACAATTATTTGTCATTTGCATATGACTTCATGTTTGACAGAATTGCTTGCATTTAGGTGAGAATTAGGGTTAGGGGACACTTTATGATGTCTATCATAAAGAGCATGAATCTCATTAGCCTGCATTTCTGGACATATCTCATTTTCCCAACCTGATGCATTGAGCAGATCCAGCAGGAATGACCTCTTATCATACTCATCCACCCAAACAGTTTTCTGTGTGATGTTCTCACTTGTGGAACCAACGCGTCCCACGGCCAAGAAAATGTAGTTTACCAAAAAGTCTCTTGCAAGCATCTGGAAAAAGAGAAGAGTTTTACACAACTGTTTTAGAACTCTGTATGGTCAAGTGGTTGGGTTAGATCTTTACTTACGATCAATGACTGGACATGTAACCCAGTGCTTTACATTCAACACTTAGGAAGCATTTTCATAATTGAGATTTCATTTGTAATGGCCTACAACTTCTGTTTACAGGGTGAATGGTTTGAAAATTAGATGGTTTTTACTGTATAAATCACTTGTGTAACTGTGCTGTTTTGAAATTGCTATGCTCACCAAATTTAATCAAAATACAGTTATATGGCGACTAGCACTTTCTTATTGCCAATAATTGAACTGGTCCAGGTTGTTTTCAATGTGGTTTTGTGGTGATGAGATCATGTTGATTTGTTCAAAACTGCACCTGCAGTGTATGTTAAGACTACCTAAGATCAGTGTAACATAACAGGTCAGCCTCCTAACACTTTGGATTCTTAAAAGTTACCTGTATTTCTTTAGGGAATGTGGCACTGAACATCAAAGTCTGGCGATCACCACCTTTAGGCATGGTGTCTTGATCCACTATACGACGGATCTGAGGCTCAAACCCCATGTCCAACATACGATCAGCTTCATCAAGGACAAGAAACCTAACAAAACAAGGCAAACATAACTTCTTGAATGAAATCCTAAAGGATGACCATTCAAGTCAATGCTTCAGATCCATTCATCAGTTTTTCAAAAGTTTCTTACAAATAGAACTTGGATTTTAAACTTGGAAAACTATTAGCTGTTGATATGTGAAGAATTAATACAGTAGAACCTTCACTTGCAATCACTTCAATGCCACCTCTTTACAACAGCCATGTGTTACTTTTAATGAAACCTTCCCACAGGGGCAATCTCCCTACAACACCGAAAAAGACTCTCTCCAAGGGAGGCTGTTGTGGAGAGGTTAGACCCTCATTCGTAAGCTAAAACAAAGAAGATTGGTCAGTCATTTTCATGGAGGTGTTTCCTTGTGACTTTGTTCATATTGGAACTGGTAGAGAAGGTTAAAATGATGCCAGAAGCAGTGCTAGTGGCTTGTACTCACTTGCAGGTGTCCAGCCCAACTCGTCCCCTGTCCAACATGTCAACCAGTCGACCAGGTGTGGCAACCAGAAGGTGACAGCCACGATCCAACTCCTTCAGCTGGCCTCCAATATCAGCTCCACCATACACCACACAGGGACGGACATATGATCGGTAAGAGAACTGCAAAGGAAACAGGAAACAAGATAAGAATCTGTGCTGAGTTCTGGATGACCATAAAAGTGTAGTAACCTGTTGGTTAGCATGTCCATGTTGCTTGGTAACATAACACAAAATGCAACAAATTTGCATGATGCTTTTTCAGTCACCCACTAGGTTGGGAAATTTCGATCTCTCTCCAAAAACATTGAAGCTGGCACCACACATTTGTACCACTTTGTCATTTGTTATCGTCAACTTTGGAGGCTTGGTTTCGGCCATGGTGGTTTGCAATCGATTGGTAAGGCATTTGAATTGTTGTCCTTGATACATCTTAATGTAGATAAGGAAGACTAGAGTGGAGTTTTTTAGCATACAGTAGCTTTGCATGTACCCCATGTCTGACACCAAGTTTACAATGTAGTTCCAAAAACAGGGGACCAATGAAGGACACGAGGACCCATGTTGAGTTCATTACATTGTTATGCATGGTGCATTGGGCACCCTAACACCTACACCGTGGTGTATTTACAAATGGGATGTACCAGCTAACCTTACCAAATTCTGGGAGGAACTGTATAAAGTACCAACATCATTAACAAACTACCACAAGTACTTTTTCTTCCCAAGAACCACAAGAGATTGGAACAGTCCACCATTCAACACGATAGAGTCATGCTCCCTTCACTCTTTCCAAGCCAACCTTGGTCTAGTGCTTATGGTATTATTAACCTGTTATTTATTAAATTTATATTGACTTTTAATAACACATTCTCTTGTGATCATAATTATTAATTTTTTAAAGTGACCCTGACCAACTGGAAAGAATCCTCTTGTGAGATGGAGTCGAGTATTGGAAGATAGATAGATTGATAGTAACACTCCTAGTCAGGGCTCGAGACTAATGGTAGTCAACTAGCTAAAGTCTAGTAAAAATTCAGCTTAGGCTAGTGGATTTTTGCTCTTACTAGCCATTTGGACTAAGTGAAATTCGTGAAGCACCAGATGGAACCAAACTGAAAGTTACATTTCTCTGTCCATTTATGTTGGTAACATGTTATTCTTATCTTCTCGACCTTTCTCCACATCATTCTTATTACTTTCATTAAGGCATCGGTCTTACATTTTCAACTTTTTCCTGTACATTTGTACATTCGTAAGGTGTAAGTCTTATCTTTTCAATGTTTTTCCATACGTTCTTACGTTCATACATTTGTACTTTCCTAAGGTGTTAGTCTTATCTTCCTAACTTTTTCCTGTACATTCACATGTTTGTAAGGGGTTAGTCTTACTTGGCTAGTAAGCGGAAAAGTTAGTCTTGAGCCCTGCTAGTCATTTCATGCTTATTTTAAGAGTGAAACATGCATAATTAATACATAGATCATTTACCTTCCTGGATTCATCAAAGATTTGACAAGCCAGCTCTCTAGTGGGTGCCAGAACCAAGCAGATCGGGAACTGCTTGCGGCGAGACTGTTGTCGAGCCTAATGCAATTAAAAGAAAATACCTTTCTCATACAAAGGACAAAATAACAAGTATTTGAGAACAAACTATTACAGTCAGGACTTAGGATTTTGTAAAGTAGTGAAGGGAAAAAAACTTGCTCACATCAGGAAGGGGAGGAGGACCCTCTTCAAAGATTCTGCTCAGAATTGGGATCAAAAAGGCAGCAGTTTTTCCAGAACCTAAAAAGAAATGTTGAAAGATGAAAGATAATTACAGTGAAAACTAATGTTATCAGAGTACAATAGAAACCTGACAATAAAAAAAGGTCTCTGATTCACATATCCATGTTACCCTTTCACTTCCAGTGTCAATTATGGAGACATGTAGTGTAATTTCTCGTTAAAAGACTCAAAGTTAGAATTATTCTAACTTTGAGTCTTTTAACAAAACCCTTTGGTGTGACTATTCAAATGAAACTTCTTCAGCAGTAATTTTGCATAGTACTAATTATTATTATTACTATAATTATTATTAGTATATACTGAAACAGTGGATAGCATTGTAGGCACGCTTTAATTAGCTACTGAAACTCGGAATAGCAAGTGCTATTCACCTCCCAGCAACTCGCGAATCATTTGCGTGCGAAAATTGTAATCGTTGACAGGAATAAATGAGTTAAAAAGCATCATTTTTGTTATACATGTATTATCTCACTGTTTCAGTATATACTAAAACAACTACAATATCCACCACCACCCACCTCCACTTCAGTGAATAGTTCTTTATTATTTTTCATTATTTTACAAATGAAATTTCAAAGATTTTTCTTGAATTTTGTTTTTTGGCATTCTTGGGTGTTGAAGGGTTTAATTTTATTTTACAAAGTCTTAGTTGATTTACCAGTCTGGGCACAGGCCATCAAGTCTCTTTTGCCCTTCACAATGGTAATGGCATGCTTCTGAACTGGAGTAGGCTTGCTGTAGTTGGCCAACTACAATACAGTAAAAAACAAACAAGAATTATTGTTAGTTGTTGGTGTTTCTCATTTCTCAGGTAGAATTTAACATTTGTGGCTGTTGGCTCATAATAATATTACAGATGGAACCAGCAACAATGAACAGATACAAAATGATGAAAAGATTTCTATCTACAGTAGCAACATACCTGAATGTTGTGATGTAAAATTTCACCAAGGTTGCAATCAGTAAACTAACAAAAAAGAACAGAAAAGCACCATAAATTATAAACTTTAATGGCAATGAAATGTAGACTAATCGAACAGAGAATCCATAACATACCAATTCAACGTTTTTGGGAACATCTTGTCCAGTAGCTTCAACTGGAATGTCTTCATACTTATCAAAGTTTATGCCAGTGTTATGCTTGCCAAAAAGCTCCCTGTAAGAAAGGTACATCAGTTACAATGTACGGAGAAACTCAAAATCCAAATTTAGGAATATTCAATTGCTTCTAACATAACCGCAAAAAAAATTATCTTAACCCTTTAAAGTGCCTATGAAATGAAATTTATTTTTTGATGTATCGAAAGTTTCACCTTTTTAGACCTTGGAATAAAAGGTTTAAAGTGTTAGGGACGATGCGAAATGCTTTTTTATGGTCTCAAAGTTAGGTTGTTGGCGCTAAAAAGTGGCTCCAATTTGTGCGCGGCCAAAACCAGTGTCATATTACACTGTGACGTAAATAGTTGTACAAACTGCTGCGGGAATATAGAGAACAAGAGAGCTGACAAGAGACGTCGCTAGAGGTGGACCAATATTATGTGGCGAGCGGCCTCAAACATACGAGATATTAGAATTCTTCGATAACAGAGGGTGTAACAAAGCTTAATTTTGCTCCAGAGGAAAATAGGCCGGCGAAATACACGAAATTTGTTCGTCGACATCGGAAAGGGTACGTCAAGCGATGTTGTTTTCAATGAAAGCGCTTATTGTTAAGATTAATATTATTTTGCAAAAGAAAATAACATTCCGGCCGGTGAGGCCGTTTAATCAAGCATAATTTTTCCAATCCATATCCTGTTTGGAAGTTCCTTCAAGCCTCGGCTCGACTGGAGAGCCGTCGAAGTCAGTGAGGCCTACAAAAATATACTGACTCGATCGGCACTGACTGGCGAGTAATATAAATGTTTATACGGTATTCCGAATTATAAAATTCAAAGTGCAGCGACGCAAGTGTTCACTGGAAGGCGTCTATTCTACGGAACATCTATCAAAAATCTACACGTACAAATACGTAAGACTATTCGAAACAAAATACATCGCTGAATCATTGCGTGTTCGATCAGATCAATTTTTATACAATGAAATATAAATCAGACATAAATGTAAACACGATACTTTGAACTCACTTACAAGCCGCCAAGTGGTTAAAATTTCCAGAAACGATCAATCGCTGGCAAGACACTGAACTAAGAAGCATAATTATTACGTATATACTTGAGTTCAAACATTTTGAATAAAAAAATAAAAAAATATGCTATCAAGGCACCTTGCCGCTAAAAATACAGAAAAACACAACCTCGGATATGCATAACATATCAGTATAATTTAAACTTTCAACTAGCAAGCCGCCAAGACATATCCTTCGCATTGAAAAAAGAACTTTAAGTAGACGAGCGAATTGCCAAGCCGATAAAATAAGTTCATAACCTCCACGCGCGATCAGTGAACTTCAGAGAAGACCGGCCGAGTCGCTAATGCGCTAATATCATGATTGTTTGTACTACAAATATATCGTTCGCGTTCGATAAACGCTAGTCAACGAGCCACTAAAAAGAAATAACAAAAACGCCTCTGCGTTCAATAAGCTTACAACTCAACTGGCAAACCACTGAGACGCTGTGCTACTGAAATGTGTACCTTTCACGTTCAATAATCTAAATGATCAAAGTCCGTCTTCTTCTATTCACTTCCTTCGCTCAAGCGGCACAGTTGGTTCGTCTCGCTACGGCAAAACTACAGTGGACACGATCATTTCAGTTGATCAAGAGTGATCCGAAACTGATCCTCTTCACCTTCAGAGGACTATAAAGAAACAAATTAGGCGCTGTCTGACATTTGTACAGCCAAAAACGTTGGCAAAATGACCATCACGCTAAAGGATTCCAAGGGAATTATAGCGTAAACAAACCAATGTGTCATACTATTTACGTAATTTACGTCATCACACACGCCCACTCGCCCCCAGGCTCTCCAAAAATTGGAGCCACTTTTCAACCGAAGTGACGCATCTTCGAGGGGCTAAAAAACCGATTTTCTTTCTTTTCCTCGGAAAATGATTATTGTTTTCGTTCTTTGGACATAATAAACTAATGAAAAACGAAGAAAAAAAATTCATTTCATAGGCACTTTAACTCCCAAGAGTGCCAAACATCAATTATTCAAGAAAAAATCCCAAATTTGTTTTGTAAAATATTGAAAAACAAATGGTACCACGCAAAAGTACTGCCAAAGAGGTTTCATTTGAATGGTCACAGTATGATTTCTTCAACAGACTTGTAGGATTTTGCTGACAAAGTTAGAACAACACTACATGTTTTGTAATATTGACTTTGGGAGTGAAAGGGTTAATTTTTCAGGTACTAGTTACCATCGGTTGCATCTAAGCATGGACACGTTTGGGTATCAGATTACAGTATTTTACATGTAACTACCTTTCTTTATACAGTAATGTTTGTGTTCAAAGTGAGTTGTTTACTACTGAAGTTTCAATAAACCATGCTTTCAGGAACAATGTGTCCCAGCTGGTATAGTGTTTTCATAATAACGGCCAACAGCTTTCTTTATTATTAAATGGGAAGAAAAAACACTAAACGTGATTAAAAACAGAGAATATTATAAACTAAAAATACAAAATAAGGGCTACGAAGATCAAACATCTGCAAGAATGGCAATTTTGTTTCAATTCTGGACTGCCTGTCACAAAATCAATTTGATGAACTGTAATCCACTTCCATCCTTGTAATCCTGCACTTTATCTCCAAACTACATGTACTCCACTTCCATTCTTGTAATCCTGCACTTTATCTCCAAACTACATGTACTGCTTCTGTTTTGCTCTATACGTGTAGCTTCCTTTTATCCAAATTAAGACTAAATTTGTCTTAGTGGTATATTTGGTGGCATTTATCAAATATACATTGTAACATGGAATTTACCTGGTAGGTATAGTTGGCGCGACATTGCACCTATAATTCAAATGGTGGCTGAAAAAAAAATCTTTGCAAAAACATGTCTGTAAGCCACATTAGCTTTGAAAAGATTTATTTTTGTCGGAGTAAAGCAAAGTTTCTTCCAAAACCTTGGGTAATGCCAAACTTTATTACAAGATGATTCCCAATTTTGTGTCTATGCTTACATGTGGATGAAACAAACAGTATAAAAAAAGAGACTACCTTTCAATGCGGTCATTTTTCGGCAACAGCTTAGACCAGTCTTCTGGGGGAGGCTGAGAGCTTCTTCCATAGTCTAATGCAAAAATGGCAAAAAGATGTCAACTACGGAGCAGAAACCTTTTTAAATTAAAAACCACTGCAAGTGCAGATACAGTAATATTATTTTACATGGTGTGAGCTGAGGAGTATCAGTAGTATGAGTAGTCTGTTGTGTCACCATCAGGGTTAGTGTAGTTTTGAAAAGAACTGTTGTTGTTGACAATGATTAACAACAACAACAACAACAACAACAACAAAAAGTCTTTATTTTCAAAAATCAGTTACATTTTAGCTGCCCGCGTTTAGCAAAGGCTATTCTAGGCGGGCAGATTAAAGAAAAGTACATGGAGAAAGTTATGACTTTTTACAATTGACAATTTTTACAATTTACAATGTTTCTACAACCTGACCGGGAGGCATCTTCAGAGTCATGTAAATTGTAAACTGTCAATTGATGGTATTTATGTCTGGTTGTTGCTGTCATTGGTCAGTTTTGACATGTTATTGGCTGTTGAGACTCAAGTCAGTGATTGGCACATTTCGATCCTTGTACTGTTAGTGTAATTTTTGTGGGTCTATTGTTAGTCAAATTTGTCGGTGAGTTCAGTCTATTGTTTGTCTGTTCTGTTGATCAGTCGTTTTTAAGTCACAGGTGGCTGCTGGCATTGGTTCGATGTTAAAAAGTTTTTCCCATACAAATGTACAGACAATGCTCACCACTACCAGTGCTGCTTCCTCTAGTAGGAGGGCCTCTGCTGTCCCCTCGTTCGCGCCAACTGTTTCCCCCTCCTCCTCCACGGCCTCCATAGTACATCCCAGGGTTACCATATCCCCCTCTCCCACCACCCCGGGGATATCCCCCATAGAAGTTCTGTTGTTGGTAAAATCCATCTGAAAAAAAAAATACATGTAAACATGATGTGTTTTTACATACAATGTACTGTATTAATATTAAGTTGAATATCTCTTAAGTCACCACCCAAAATTCTAGACAAGGTGGTTAGTTAGGCAAAAAAAGTAGTCATTAAAGGGGCTGTGTTAATTTTTAAAGTATCACTTTGAAAAGCTAAAAAACATGTTTGCATAAATGCAAATCTGAAAAAAATGGTCTCTTTTTTTTGGTACTGTGAACACTGGCTTATAAGCCGCACAGATAAGCTGCACCCCGAGTTTTGAAGCTCAAATTTTGGGATTAAAATAAAAACGTAAGCATGAAATGCAAGCATGACTTTGCTTCAATCCATCGAATCATCCTGTGTAACAAAAAAACCCACAGTTTTCATTGTAGCTATGTTTGTTTGTTTGCCATTCATTCAGGCCAAAACATGCTTGGTAACCTTGTAAATTTCTTGAGCACATGTCTATTAAGCCTAGTTACTAAGGTTAACCAAGATGGCCACTTGTCTACAGACTCTTTTCATTGGCTTCTTTTATTCGTCTTTGGTGTTCCTTCATTGCTTAAAGCTTCAAAATAGCTGACAAAGATAGCGAGTACTGTTTTGACACAGGTATTTTGACAATTTGAGGCTAAATTTTACAATTTATAAACACAACACTCGTATTTATATGCTACGTGTTCAATGCAGATTGTTCAATTTGATTTTTTTGTCCGAGGGGCTATGGCAGCTGTTAGACAAACAAGATTCATTTTTCCACATCATCTAAAGTTAAAGAATTTTTTCTCTAAGTTATACACCTCTAATAAATAAAATCTTAATTTCAAGGCTCAAAAAGTCTGGTCAACATATATGGGTCATTCCACAGTATTATGATACCTGGATATCAGTTTTTTAAATGTGGCTAAATGAGTGTCAGTTACCCTACAAAATGTAGTAGAGAGTTTGAGGTTTTTTATGCATATGATGTTTTCCATTGACATGTCGGCATAGCTGCATAAATTATAATTTATTATAACATTTCATGAAATGGCCGTTGCGGAGACTACAAATGTATTGCTTGTTTAAAAAAGAACGAAAAGCTGAAACTCGTTTTAAGTCAAATTGACATAAACTAATGCTGGCCCTTTTTTTAAAACATTAGATTCAAATCTGTTTTCTCCTTAGAACTACTCAGTATTTGCCTTCCATCAGCAAAATGTAGTCTCCGCAACAGTTTTACACCTTGAAGTTTAGTTTGCGAGTGACAAAATGCAGATACTTTGACACAAGTTTGATAAGTTCTAATTTACACTTAGAGGTAAGTTGTACTCCACAAATGTGTCCTAAATTTTTCCTTATCAGGGCAAAAAGTAAGAAAGTTTTTCTGTTGCGGAGTCTACAATTCTGTTGCAGAGACTACAACTGCTGAGAGATAAATCTAAAAATATTCTATAATTTGAGGCAAAATGGTAAAATGTCATTTTTTGGAATCTTGTCTTTTCTATGTATGAACAAGATCAACAGCAGAATCCACCATTTTTGTGGCTTTATTTAACCTCTTTGCATTCTCTTCCACTCTCTACTCGGCCAATATTAAGGGAACTGGCACTAGTAAACTTTTTAGCATAATTATTATACGCTTAATCATATTTCAAGCAATTTCATTTCGCATGTGAAGTCATTAAGGTATGAGGCTTTGCTTACTAAAGAGAACTACATGTATATCTAGCAGTACAAAAGAAGCAGAAAGTTCAGAGAAAGTTATAAATAGGTACACAATGGGTACATGTGTGTGTTACTTGAAACGGGGGAAATTGGTTAAATGGGAGTTGTGTTGATGTAATGCAGCTGGATTTTTCATTAAAAGCCTAACAAAAAGACAAGCTGGTTTGAAAGAAAGAAAATTTTGTTCATAGAAAGTAGAAGTTGTGCATACCAGAGGAAAGTGTAGGTTTTTATTTGAACAAAGTAAAACTTTGCTTGAACCAGATTTTCATGTAAACCCTATAAGCCCCAATAAGCCCCCAGAATCCCATTTCTCCTTGTAGTGTAATATCAGTGTTGCTCCACTTCAATATCTGCCCATTTTTTCTTTGCTGCTGCTGTTGTTGTTGCATTTTTAGTCAAAGTACTTGATGTAGTCTCCGCAACGTAGTCTCCGCAACAGTACCATCACTTATTAATTTATTATTTGTGATGTGAATATAAACAAAATAAATTAATGCTTTGGCATTTGTATAAACTATATGCCCTTATGGTTACAGCGGACAAACATTTTATATTTATCCCAGATTCAGAGAACATTTCACTTCAGTGTGGGGGTTCAAAAATACAGAATTTTCTGTGTAGTCTCCGCAACAGCCATACAAGTTAATGTGGTGTCCCACTCATCTGATTCAGGGTGAAATACACTGCTATAGTACAAAGCTTAAATGGACATCTATCATACAAAAGTAGTATGGATTTGCTTTATAGTAAACATTGCTAGATATTTAAAAACAAAAGTCTCTGAATGTAGTTTCCGCAACAGACGGAATACTGTGGAATGACCCATATCACAGACTGGAAAGTATGATAATCTTCTGCAAATGTGCCCGCAGATAAGACACGCCCCCGATGTGTGGTTTATATGAAGGTGTTTACAGTACTCCACTAGTGCACTGAAGTTATAAATAAGTATCTTTGGCTGGGAATGACCAGGATGGAAATGGATTGCAACTAGAAAGAATTGGCTTCTCTGGTTGTGTCTTGAAAAACTTGCTGCTAAAACCTGATTATGGCTTGTTTTCCCCTTGGGAATTCACTCAATGTCTTCCTCTTGGTGCTCTATAAGGAGAGAGGTTATACCTCTGTGACATTGACTTCAGCAGTTTGTGAAAAGGTGGTTCCCAAGGTGGCTCTCATGCTTTGGCTTGCAGCAAAAGTTGTACTATTTAAATGGATCTATAAAAATACTTTGAACAATGTACAATATTACAAACTACAATTACAAACTTAACAAACCTCTGTAAGGATCCCTGGGTGCAAAGTCTCGAGGTCCAGGGTTATAAACTTGATCTGGGAACCCCCCTCTTCCAGGAGGAGGCCCTTGTCGGTTGCGAAGGTGAGGCGGTACGTATCGTTCTACACAGCAACAAAAAAAGTGTCAAAACAAAATTAATGTTGAAATGATCATCATGCAATTAAATAACCCGCAAAAGCTTCAGTGTTTCGATATGATCGCATCTCAGATGACAAATAATTGACAAAAACATCACACCAACCAAGCTTTGATTGCGGGAGTGGTACAGACAAATGTAGCTAAAATGAACACCTTTGAAAAAGAGATGATTTGGTGCCTGTAATAGCATGTCTATCACGACAAAACTTATTTTTACCAAATTCTATTTACCAGGACTTCAACTCCCGTTGGTAATAACTGGGTGTCTGTCAAGAGGTGCCGCAAGGCATAAGTTGATTGCATTGCTTAGAACTCTTTTATATCGTCTAAATGTGTTTTGTGGAGGGGGGTTTGGGGCTAAACTGTAGAATATCTGGCCACTTATTTGCATCTTGTTGAATAAGAATGGAGCCTTTTGTTTTCATATGTTTCGTGCTATAAAACGTTTAGGGACACATGTATGTACATTGTAAATAAGTGGCTGAGTATTCTAAAATCGCTCCAGGTTTGGTTACCTACAATGACCCAAAAAAGAAAATGGTATGTCCAACACATTGCGAATGTTTTGTGAAGCAATTTAAAAACAGCCTTCAAGTACAACTTTACATTTTTCAATGTTTCCCATCATCAAATGTCTCTTTTTACCTAACTGGAATGAACCAACCATAATAATTGATAATTCTAGACAACAATAAAGGGCAATTAACAATTCTGTATAATATTCTTTTGTGCTATAATGATGATCTCCTATCTGAATAACCTTTCTGTTTAAAAACAATGCCCCTCTTATAAATTCTGAGAATTAATGTGCTAATAGTTTCTGAAAATGACTTGAAACTGCAACATTACATGCAAGTGTGGCAAAGGAGACCAATTAGTCTGAACATTTGAAAATGAGAACCACATAGTTGTTAGGAACCTAGAAAATAATACAATTTATAAGCGTGTCAAATAAAAAAACCTATTTAATTTTTAACCTACATTTCAAGTTACAATCATATCAGATCTTGAGAAAAAAGATCAAAGTTGGCAGTGTTAGATAAAAATACATTTTCAGGTTCGAAACGCGAATAGCGGTTTAATCCGAAAAAATAATAATAGTATATTGTAATACGTTTAAAAATTAAATCTTCATTAAAATACAAAAAAATACGTCGTGAATAAAGCTTGATTACATGTATGTAATCTAAAAACCGGCAACCGTGGTGACAAGAAAATCTACAAACGAAACACATCAAGTTCGTAAAATGGCTCTTGATCTTTGTAAATACTCGATAGAATTCCTCGCATTTCAGTAAATCTTGATCTTCTTTTTGTAGTAAGATCAGTTGCTTTTCTGCTCTCTGGGAGAGCGAATTAAAATTTTACCGTTCTCTTTTTAGCGTACCATACCTTGTGGCTTGTGATCAACAGCGCGTTGGTTTACCGCGCCTGAATTCAAGTCCAGACCAGCGAACTACGATGAAATACAACATAAAAATCACATTCAAAACATCAATAGCAATAAAAAACACAAAGGCAACTCGGGAATCTATTTTCTTGACGCCGGAGTTACGAAATTCTTAGAAACACAACGCGCCATTTACGTCTGCCATGTGCCTTTGTCCAATGACCGACAATTCACAATCTTTTCCGATTGGAAAATTCTCACTTACCCGCTGGTCTAGAGCTTGAAAGTTTGCTGGGGACACATGACTCATAACGGAAGAAACAGTAGATTCAAGCTTTTGACTGAAATAATGGAAATGGCTGTTGTTATTCGGCAAAAAAGCGGAGAACAATTGAACTTTCTGCACTCAAAGGGATTTTTTCAGCTCAGTTCGCGATGTCAGTCGACAGCCGGCTGAGTAACCGTGTAATGTGACGTCAGGTAAGAAGCACGTGTCTTGCATTACATGCATGTGGGGGAGGGGGCGGGGAATTTAATATGAAGGCGAAACATTTTTGCACAATTACGTACTTACTCTTTTATTATGCTCCAGTGCAGCGTGGGCCAAATTTCACACCCCTTGTACGATTATTAGTGTCAGAGGATTGCATACTTTAAGTAAAAAATTTGTATTGTATACACCGAATGCAAATATGGTCAAATATGGCCGTCCTGTTTGGACAGGTTCTCAAGAAAAGAAAAGCAATTGAATAACGATAAAGATCAGGTCAAAATAAGTCATTGTGTGCATTTTCAAGGCCATATTCTTATTTTAAGAGAAGTTATAGGCAATCAAATTTTGGGAAAAACATGAAAGCGAGGCTAGTGAAGAAGAATGTCTTTTCTCATACAAATGCTTTACATTTCAGTGAGCCATAACTTTGCAACGTTAAACCAAAACACCCAAACTTTGCAAGATGATAAACTTAGCAGCACTTGTTTACGCCCATATTTGCATTCGGTGTATTGTATTATATTTTTTATATCGTATATTCAAAAAAGATTAGAAAAACCTTTGACTGCAGAGGTCCACACGACGCAGAAATTAAACTTGCTGGTAGTTGCCGGATTTTCCTTGTGAAAGATCTCGTACCAGGCGTCACTTGAATGTGAAAATACAAAACTGAATGCAAGGCTGGCACTACGGCGAAAGGGCAGATTTATTAAAAAAGATTGTTGCAGTGGTCTGTTTTAGCTTATCGATGTCTGTATTGATCCATTGGGTACAATAGATCGTTCACGGTTTTGCAGTTTAATCGTTTCATTATGTTTTTAATTGACGTTTCCAGTTTCAAACTTAAGCGCAAGTCCAACCTCGTTCCTAGGGTTTTTCCCTTTTTTAAGGTTGAGCGCAAGTCGTCTTCAAAGTGAAGCGAAAATTGTTGTTGTTGCTTTTCAGCTTCAATAGCCGTATTCACACTAGAGGACAGGAAACCCGTCCAGACGGATAACCCGTCTGATGAATTTTCCATTCTGAACATTCCAACATTCACATTAGGAAGGATTTGATTTGAGGGTTAGGGGCCGACTTTTTACACAAGGTACTGGGGCGAGATACGCGTGGTTACCCAGCCAGACAAGTGTTTCCAAAGAAACTCGACATGGCCTGGAAACCCGTCTAAGAGCGAATTCGTGAAGGATTTCAACGGGTATCTCGTCTAATCGGGAAACTCGTTTATAAAAACTCGTCAACTCAGACGGATAAGTAGACGGATTATTTTGAACGAGTTTCCTGTTAAAAGCCTATCCCGTCCCGATTTCACACTAGGACGGGAAACTCGTCAGAGACCGTCGGGACACCCGTCCAAGACGGGTTTTTCCGTCTCTGGTGTGAATACGGCCAATGAGCGACCCGACCTTGCTAGCCGGTGGAGCCTAGGAACAAGGAATATGAGCACATCCCGTAATCCCTCGGCGCTTGGAGCTCAGGAATGTTCTGTATTACAAAGTAAAGAGATGAAAAAGTCTCCACTCTAAGAAGCTACAAAAAATATTGGTAAAACAACAACTTTCATTTGAATGATAACCAACTTTGGAATATTCGTCCATAGACCATGGAACCACCGTGTATAGCATTTAAAACAGCACCATAGGAAAGTGTTACACAGGCCGGTGATTACTCAGTAGCTTTTATTCGAATGGTCACATTTTAGGATTTCATCCAGACTCAAAAGTTAGAACCACCTTGTACAGCATAATAAACAGTACCGCGGGAAAGTACTGCTCAATAGCTTTCGTTTGAATGGTCACACTTTAGGATTTCATCCACAGACTCAAGAGTTAGAACAACAGGTTGGTCGTTTGTCAGCCGTCTATAGGTCGTTTGTCGGCCGACTGTTGGTGTCTTATCCAAAACAGACTCAAAAGTTAGTGTACTTTGCAACGGACCACCGTAACGAAATAGAAGCACCGGATCCTGTGGTAAAGGATCTAATCAGCTATAAAATAATGAAACGATTTGATAAAAAAAGCAAGGCTGATAAACGGTACGGAAACGACTATATTTGTAAAATATCCAATATTTCGAAAGGCACAGCCTCTTGCAAAGACCCTGAAAAAGAAAGGCTGTGCCTTTCGAAATATTGGATATTTTACAAATATAGTCGTTTCCGTATCGTTTATCAGCCTTGCTTTTTTATCAAATCGTTTCAAAAGTTATAACCACTTTGTACAGCATAATAAACAGCGCCAGGGGAAAGTACTGTTGATGATAGTTATAGTAATTTTTACGAATTTGTGGATGAAATCAGTGACATCTGTTTTTATACAAAACGAAATTTGTGATTTTAATATTTTCACTTTAAATTTGAGCACTCTTGAGGGTGAAAATATTGCTGATATTATACTTCCTGTTCCAATCTGTTGATTGATTCAGTGAATTGAAAAAAACACTTGAGTCGTTTCACCCCTCGCGAGACCAACGTGCTTACACCTCTCGCGAGACCAACGCGCTGCGTCATGATGACGCCTATAAATAAATCATAGTAAACCAACCTCGTTCCCAGGGTTTTTCCCTTCTTTAAAATTGGGAGAAGCGGTAAAAGAGGAGGAGTATAATGAGTACATTTGGGAGCCAATCAACCGATGCAACCCACAAACAGTGACAAATATTTACGCCAGCTGGACTATGAAGACTGTGCTCAAACGGTCATTTGCATTTCCGAGTTGTTTATACCTCATGATGAATGAAAGAGAGGCTTCGTGTAGAATTTTTCATATTAGCCTGCGTAGCTGGCGGCCGTAGTCCGCGCGATGACAAAATTCTGGCGACGGAAGAGCGGGAGCCGCGAGAAGTGCCTCTTGCGGCTTACGACGCTGCCACGCCAAAATTTTGCCATCGCGCGCACTATACCGTCACTGTACGCAGGCTATTTTATACGAAAGGTGGTGCAATAACTCTCGCTTAATTTGATAACGGGGCATAAAGCAACTCGGAAATGGCATATTTACTCTGCTTTCTCAAAGGCCAAGAAGGCTGTCCTGGCTAGCTTGAACGCGCGCTCGCATTTCTTCGACACGACTGAAGATCTAGGCT
Source organism: Dendrophyllia cribrosa (assembly GCA_024195265.1). Classification (NCBI taxonomy): domain Eukaryota; kingdom Metazoa; phylum Cnidaria; class Anthozoa; order Scleractinia; family Dendrophylliidae; genus Dendrophyllia; species Dendrophyllia cribrosa. Next base: position 1,294,442 of record JAJLRJ010000010.1, on the reverse strand, counting down.
CAATTTCTAGCCGTTTGAGGGAGCCCGGTTTTCAGGCCTCCTCGATTCCAACAGGGAACGCGGGCGCACAAAACATCTGGAAAGCGAACCTACTGATATGATGATCGAGCCCAAGAAGGCTTGTGGGGCATTCGGTCTCGTTAAGTGAAAGGCCTAAAGTCACTAAATGCTTTAGTTTACCTCTAAGTTAAACAACACTAAACTTGTTATTTCCACTCGAAGTGTTTCGCACTACAACGCTTATAATGACCAGTTCAACAGTTTTGAGGGTATGCCCAGTATAGTCTGTAAAAAAAACCCGGCGGAGTCTATGAATAAACAAAGCGCAATAAAAGTACGTCAACATCGGGATTAGTTAATAGTTGCTGACTTCTTCTCTTTTGCGTCATTTATCGTGGATAGACGACGGATAAACCGGGAAAAACCAGAACCACCTGCGTTTCTCGCGGCTATTATATTCGTTTGTCTTCACGCGGACCGTGCGCAATTACTCGTAGACGGCGACACGCGAAATGTGCGTGCGCCGAGCGCAGAGTGTCCGCGCGTGGTTAATCTCTCGCTCGAGTGCCAGACTCGTGTGTTTTGCTTGCTACTGTACAATTAATCCGAGAAAAACATGTCTGCATGGGAAACTGGCTCTACATAGTCTAGATTCTATCGAGAATTTGTTTTTTAATTCGATATGATCAATTTAATAATGAATATTTTTGTCGTTCCATCACAAGTGGCCCCGTACGTGAAGTCAGCTAGAACTTGAATAATTCGAGCTGAAGTACTTTGTCTTATGCCCCATTCACACCAACGGTTAAACATGTTTAAATGTTGTTTAGTTTAACTACGTTTTTAGCCTCTATCTTGAACGTTTTGAAATGTATATGACTCAAACTTCCTGGAATGGTAATAAAGTTAATAAATCTTCTTTTAGTAAAGATTTCACTCCAAATATTACGCGAGGTTAGGAGATATTTTTCTTAAACCTGTTTTAAACTAAACAACATTTAAGCATGTTTAAGCGTTGGTGTGAATGGGGTATTAGCTTCGTGAAACTTGTCCCGGTACGCAAATCCGTTTTTCGAGAAAGAGTTTCACGTATAACTGACATTTTGCCCGTTTAACAGTGATTTTCAAATGTTCACGTGTGTGTCAATAACAAAATATCCTCATTGCGTGTTAATTATGGCTAAGGTTGGCGTGCTCCCAACTTTCGTGCGTGACAAATTTTGAATATTACAACTTATTAAGCGAATCAAAACAGTCACGATTGACTCGAACATGTTCGAAAATTGTGCCAGTCTTTATTTTATCAGTCAAAGTTCAAACAGTTACGTAAGAAACACCCAGCACGCAATAAATATTATATTATGGTTAAAGTTATGGACGCAGTTAGTATGTTTTTCAAAGTAGTTTCGTTTATACCGAAAGTAGTCTGTTTGCTATATTACCTGACTCTTTTGTCCCAAACAAACTTAACATGTTACCATTAAACTTTATATAGGGCTGAAGGAAGGCGAAAATCACGGTTTCCATTTTCTTAATTCTGAAAGAGTGCAATTTAAGTTTTGTTCGGGAATTGAATTGAACTGAACGGAATAAATAATAAAAACCTTTACAAGTCAATGTGATAAATTTATGAAACTAGTTGAAGTGTTGGAGATTTTATCTGAATGAGCCAACGCAACCCCAAAATCACTTAGTATAACCTTAGAAACGAACCTGACGCGAAATAATCTCACACGTTTATGCATTAAAAAGACGCCATTTGTTAAAATATTTTATTAGATGTTCTAATGACAGTTAAGATATTCACAAAAAGTTAAAAGACATCGTGCGATGCCTCACGGCGTACGGTATTGAATGAAACATAAAACAAATGTTTCTTTGTCCTTTGATATCATTAAGCTACGATACATTGGTAAAGAGATCTTAAGTACGGAAACAGCAATTTAAACTAAAAAAGCATCATTCATTAATCTGCGTTCTCGCCGTTGCGATGTATTAAATTTCCTAGCCATTACCATTTGTAGCAATTTCCCGCAAAGCCCCTTTATCTTATCATTTGTAGTAACGATACAAATTGTATTTGTTTTATTCTACAGCTTGTTCAATTTTAGCCTTTTCTATTTCTACAGTCAATAAAAGATCCTCTATAATTTTATCCAATTCGAGTTCCTGATCGTCATACTCCGCCGACGACAGTCTCTCGCGAGTTGACTCGCAATGATTAATTCCGTTCACAGAATCCATTGATATTGTAGAATCCTTGAAAGTTGGAGAAAATTCTTGATTAGGACTTGTAGCCGGGGAAGTACTGTTCGAACTGGCGCGCTCGTAATTTTCAAAGCTTGCTCTCCGTTCGAAGTTTTTCTTCTCGAAAGACTTCCTTCTCTCTCTTCTAAGCTTCTGGAAATGACCTTCGCGAAAGGCAGCATACAAAGCCAGTGCTATGGACTTCGCTTTATCTTCGTTTTCACAGGCGACCGCATGACATTCAACCACCGATGAACTTTTGTGGTGATTAAAAGCGAAGATAGTCGCGTCAATTCTGTTTAAAGTACAATAGGAAATATTTTCTAATGAAATAAACTTTGATTCCTTTGATATGGACTTGGTTTTGATGTCCTCGAATTTCACTCCCTCCACGCCAACATGCAAGTACATTTTCGGCCATGATTTCTCCTCGAATTTCGCTTCCTCTTGAATTTTACGTACAGCGTTCTCAAGGCCCGTAACACCGGGTTCTTCCGTGAATCCACTACCCAGATATTTCACTTGAAATCGCGTAGCTGGTGTTAAATCAGCCTTACCGAATTTGCCCTTTAACATAGTGTTAGACTGATCAGTAAATGTTCACCCTTTTCACAACACGGCAATGAGATATAAAACCTTCCGGCTCTCGAAACGCGGCTTTCAGTTTGGTTACTGATTCACTGCGACCACTGCTGTACTTCTTTATTGTCTTGATTATGTTTATCTCTGCATGGTTGGACTTCCTTTGCGTTTGTAGGTCCTCGAGCCACTAAAGCCCTGATTGGACTGTATATGATATTAATATGCAATATCCACCTGCAGACACTCGACCAACAAAACCTATTGAAATGCAAATTTGCTTCCTTTACGTAGAATTTGAAGACCACACTTTGTCAATCGGTTGCTTTTAGTCTGATAACATCCAATTTTTTCAATTCCTTGAAAACGTAAATGAATCGTGTTTTGGAAAATGCAGGCTATCGCTGTGCATCTTCGATCTATAGCACCGTTTATCGCAATTTTATTTCAATTGTCATTGTATCGGGGTGACAATGTGTCTTTTAATCCGCGCGCGAGAGGTGTTTATCTTGCAGTTGTGTTATTATATTCTTTCGAGGTTGTAATTGCGGGCGTCAACTGCATTATATTCTCGCTAAACTATGCACAATCAAACCGCATATTATCAATCCTGTTATGTTGGCCATTCAACAAGTTAAATTGTCCTTAATTGTCTTTAATTTAATATACTGTTTATGACAGCGGTTATAACTCGGATATAATTTACTATAATAAGAGCAAAAGTATATTGTTTTGCTTTACGAAATTTTTAAACTGGTGTTACCAGTTGGACAAATTATATCAGCGAAGGAGGTAGTTTTTAAGGAAGCTTTGGTGCTGCTTCGGTGGGAAACAGCAAAAAATTTAGTCTGTCGAGTGCGATCTTCCGGGTTATAGCAAGTGTAGTTATGAAAAGAACACAGTATTGTTAAACATTTGGTATTTTCTGAACTAGTTTATTAAGTGAACTTGCCACCGTGGGATTCACTTACGCTTGTTTTAATCTCTTTACGTTGGCCATTTTTCTTATCACTCAACTGATAAATTAAGTTATCTTTGCGAAATACCAGGAAACTGCCGAGAGACGGGGTTGGACATGTGAGAGACATTTGTTTCTCGCCTCCGTAGTTTTCTCACGAAGGAAGGAAATTTGGAACGGCTACGTGAGACCAAACTCCAGAGGACCTATATTAACTTTAATTAAAACTGCTTATTCAGTGCTGAGTCTTTATTACTCACTCACTATAAATAAAAAAACCCTTCCAGAATTGTCTAGTGAGTGAAGTGCCATCTGCGATACTTTTGGTTAAGAACTATAACTATTTCCTCAATTATTCGTCACTATAAGCACATGGGATGCCAATACCTGAAAGCTTCTTCACCGGCGTAGTCGCCAGGCCTTAATATTTAGGCAGACATTGGTCACGTGTCTGTCACGTGGAATGGATATGCGAAGCTCGTTATCTAGACTGCTAGCAGTCCCTCTCTGGATAGTCGAGCGTGAGAGCAAATACGCGATCGGCAATCAACCGAGCGGCGAGCGAGTGAAAGTAATGCGAACCGAGGGCTCGGTAGACTGTTAGCAGTCCCTCTCTGGATAGTCGAGCGGGCGAGCAAATACGCGATCGACGATCAACCGAGCGGCGAGCGAGAGAAAGTAATGAGAACCGAGGGCTCGGTAGAGTCCCTCTCTGGATAGTCGAGCGGGATCGGAGAGCAAATACGCGATCGGCGATCCGAACGGCGAGCGAGCGAAAGTAATTTGAACCGAGGGGGCCCCCTCAGCCCGCTCCATTCTCGCCGAGCTTGTTTTCGTGATTAGCTCGCCCACTCGGTTGACTGAGAAGGGACAGCTAGCAGTCTACTCGTTATATAGGTCCCAGGGGCCGGATTCGCATTCACGAAGCCCTCCTAAGTTAAGACATATCCTAAGTATTGTTTTTAACAATAGCCTATTGTTGGAATGACAATAGATTATTGTTAAGAAACAATACTTAGGATATGTCTTAACTTAGGAGGGTTTCCTGAATCCGGCCCCAGGACTCAATTAGCTGCGCGAAAAAAAAACGTATCGGTCACGTGATGAAGGCATCCATGGTCAAGGAAATCCGTAAAATAGAGGAATTTTCAATAGAAAGTCTAAAGTAATTTCGCTTTGGTTTTCATTGCTACGCTTTGTGATTGGCTAAAAGATCTGGCGCCACTTTTCTAAACCAATCAGAAGTAAAACCAAAACCAATCGTAACTCGACACACACGCGTTTTCCCGCGCTTGGCGCCGGTTACCATTGAGTTCCGATTGGGTCATCGGATTGTCTGCGTCTGTTGTGATTGGTTCGGAGTGATTGCTTTGGTTTTGCTTTTACGATGCTCAATTGAAAACTGCTCCATAGAGAAACTCTTTGCTCTCTCTAACCTGAAAAAAATCTACCAAAGTTCGTCTCAGAAACGATATAGTTTAACCACAACTACTTAAACAGTTGCTTGACCTCGACCACAGAAACATGTATCAACATTGCCAGCCAAAATGGTGTTCGAGTGTGTCACTTGCTTCTTTCGTGTTTTTATTTAAACATTCCAACAGGGGATTTTCCATTAATTAACTAGATAAGACTTTCAGTGAGCACTTTGACGCCAAAAAAAGGAAACTAAATCTTTATTCAAACCTATAACCGCAGGTGGTAATTAAGTTTCTAATTTTAAACATCACCTGCTTGATTCAATTTTTAGTTCTCGTCGTGCGGAAAACCGTAATTCAGTGAAACCGGGAAGTTTTCATCTATAAGGCGTGTTAAATACAATCGTAATTATGGCCACAACTTTATATACTCAGTGGGTAGTAAGTAATGGTATCAACCATGCAATTTCTAGCTTTTCGAATCATTTCCATCAAGGTTGATAGCATCCGTGGACTACATGCTGTCTTTTACACATGACTTTCGCGCCTGGTAACTGCGGTTCATAAAAGAAACTTATTTTGAAACTTATTTTGGGAATGATACTTCTTACATTGTAATGTTATAATGTTACAAATTTACTCTAAAATAAATTTGTAGGATAGATGTTTCGAAAACAAGATAATGGGGTAAAATTGCTTGTTCCTTGTGTTTTGATAATGCGTAAGCGGTAAGATAACCAGATTAAAACATAATAAACTCGATATATATTTTTGTAATTTTAACATAGTTAGCTTTATTTTGAATCCATCCATACTAAAATCATTGTACAATAATTAATTTACTGATAATGATGTATCAAAAGGGTCGGCGTTAAAATATAAACCGCTTGAAGCGTTTTTATGTATTATCTTTACAAAAGACCAGCTTTATAGTTTATGTTCAATATTTCACACTCTTGCATGTAGCTTCATTTTAACGCGATACTAAAATTTTTCTATTCACGTTCCCTCATATTAAAACGAATGTATGAAAATTGTCACCGCTTAAATGTATAAATCGTTTTATAATATTTAGTGTTCCTGTATAAAATGTTTGGCGAAAGACCAGCTTATGACATGTGCTTCATTCTGATTTTTCACTTCGAAGACTCAAGGCATCTATCGCATCTGCTTGCAAACACTCCCTTGTTTTCCCTCGTTCTTTTCGAAGACTTTCGAAATGGTCCGTCTTGAAGGCCGCATACAATGCCTCGTTTATTCCCCGAGCGTTCAGTTCATCTTCGCAAACAACTGCATGACATTCAACATGATTTTGCGAGATGTGATGATTAAACGCGAAAATGTTCGATTCCTTTTCGTAAATCAAGCCGTACGAAATTTTTCGCAGGGGTATGAATGTTAATGGGACATCTTTTTCGCGTTTCCGTTCCACAAAACTAAGACCTTGATCACTAATTTTGATGCAATTCGTCTGAATTGTGTTCCTGTAGTCGCGTTGTCCGCCTGTCTTCTTAATTTCCTTCACAGCAGCTTGTATTCCTTCCACTCCTGGGCGCGAATTCAAACAAAATCCCAAATACTTCACACGAAATGCAGATTCTCTGACAAATGTCTGCGAGTCACTTCGGCTTAGCCCAATTCCACCGATCTTCTCCTTAAATGTCTCCATTTTGTCCGTGTAAATTCATCCAACACTCCTCTTATATGAACGGAGAGCTGAAGAACCAAAAGCTAATGAGTAAGAGACGAATTTCAAATCGCCAAGAATTTCAAAAAGTTAACCGCACATCATCAATTGAATTGATGAATTAAGCTTAGCCAGCTTAGCGGTGAATTTCCTGAGGAGATGCCAAAATACACAAATAGAGCACTGACAACGGAAATTAGAATTGCAAATTTGTGGCTATTTGTACACTGAACCCCCCGGCATTAACGATGATATGGCCGTAAACTAGAAAGCACTCTAAAAAGCAAACATGTTTGTAAAACCGACCATAAATGTTCGGAAAGATGTGTAAATTGCCTATTGAATTCTTACTTCTTCGTTCAACAGGCAAAACAAACCAGACTCTGAAATAAGAACGAAAGGCGCAAAATTAATTAGGCACTCAGAGAAGAATAAATGAGAATCAAATTCCTCAGAAAGTATTACTTTACGTTTGCGGCTAACGTACATCACATTAGCTTCGATTTTTCAACGCCGCACTCACTCGCATCCACAAAAATTACTGAGAGATTACTTCAGCAGCATTTTAGGCTTTCAATGTTTTCTTTTTAAGCAAAAAGAAACAATAATATGATTAAATACGACGCGAAATTATTAATTTGTTTTGGCTTCACTGGTTTGTTCAGTGACCACGGCTTGAAGTGGCGCCAGTATGAATGCTGATTGGCTAATACAACTCCAATGCGATTGGTTAGAAATGCCCGAGATGAAAGCATGAAAGCATAACAACTAACTGAATGCATGGAAGAAAACAAATGAATTTACTAAAGCCCAATAAAACAAACTTGTTTTCGTGACATGGTTTTAAACTTCCTTGGAAAAACAATCAGGCCTGTTTCATCCGGGAGTGATCCAATCGCAAATTTTGAAAGGAACCCCCTAAAAGGAACCAGAAAACCCGTTTTGTGTGTGTGAATCACATTAATTTTTACCAAGGAGCCGCTTAACCAGCGCCTGCTTTTACCCCAAAAGAGGCAGTAATTATTTCTGAAAAGTTCTTATTTCATTTTAATTTGTTATAAACCCCTAAATATCGTATTTAGAAAGGTAAAATTTATAGCCGATGCAGCCATTTTAAAGCACAGTCAACCACACCAACAGAGGATGGTATACCTGTGGTATGACGGCTGTAAGGGGAGTATGAACACTTTGGAAATATCTGCACGGAGCCAACGGACAATGCAAAGGCGTCGGATCCAGGTGGATCTAGTCAGCAAATTTTAGGCACGGTCTGACTTCTTCTTTAATTATCTTTTAAATCTGTCAGCAGCTGAAGAAATCAGGCCGTGCCTGACGAAATATTGGATGAATTATACTTATAGTCCAAGTTTAGACTGCAAAACAGTCGTATTTTTTTTGCGTTGGTCGTACGAATGCGCGAGGTCTTTGAACGAAAGGTCTGGAGCGAGTGTTAATGCGGAGAGTGGGACTGGGGAGTAAATAAGAAGCAAAGGACCGCGAACGACCGCGTACGTAGGATCTGTAACAGATCTAGTCAACCAAAAATACTGAGAGATGTAATGAAAGTATAGAGCTAGGCTAATACTACGTAGAACATTTAACGCGACAACGACATGATAGAGCCCAAACTGAAAGCCAAAATGCAGCCGTGGATAGCTGTTTCGACCTGGTTGGGTCTTGTCAGCACGGTGTAGCAGCAAAAAGATAGAAGAACTAGCGCGAACGCCAATTCTCTACTAAATCGCACGTGGTGGGGTGAGACGCTTTCTACACGTTCGGCGCTTTCGACGCTTTCGACGCTTTCCACGCTTTCGACGCTTTCGACGCTTTCAACGCTTTCGGCGCTTTCGACGCTTCGCGCCTTTGCGAGCGAGCGTCGGTCAGCCTTGCTTTATTAGTTACTGTAACAGGAGCATGCATGTATTTTGCAGAACAATGTTCGATTCAGACTCACTCTGTGTTCAAGTTACCATTTCAGTTACTATAGGTTACTTTTCATTTCATTAAATCCCGGAAATTAAAAGAAAAAAGGCCAAAAAATGCAGCCTTGAGCAGAGCGAGAGAGTTTTACGGGATCAGTATACTAGTGTACTACTCGTACAGCGCGAGTGGTCATGGCAACACGACCCTTTGTTAAGGACGTTTCCAAACTGCATCATAATTTGAACAAACTGATTCATTGTTCCTTATATGGATGAATAATTACCCTTTAAATCTGTCAGCAGCTGTTTTATTGACATTCCATTTTAACGAATTCGATTTTTTAGTTGTGATTTTGACATCAAAGTAGTCGAGATCTAACTATTTCCTGAGTGACAATGAAGCGAACTGATATCAGCGAAAAAATTAATATCGCAGATTTCGGTGGATTTGTATGGGGGTTATAAGATCTAAACAGCAAACAACTAGCGCTACAGCGAAGGAAGACAGGAAACGAAATCACAACATGGTGAAACGAATAAGTTTGAAAAGTTTTAAACAAGAATATGAGTTAGAGCCGACGAGAAGTTTCATCGTTCGTTTCGCAGGGAAGACTGAGACTTCCAATCCTGGAGGTGAAAACATTGACGAATGTCTTAAAAAACTGTACAAGAAGGTCCGCGATAATTTGAATGGTCTGGCACGAGTGTGCTTCGAGATTTCGTCTACGGTTGTTAAAATCCGATGGGTTCAAGGCGGAGCAGATCATGAAGAAATAGAGGTGCCATTCAGTCGGATTTCATTTGTTGTGGCTGATAAAAAGCACCAACTTTTCGCTTTCAACGACTTTGTGTCACAGAAACCGAGGAGAGTTGAATGTTATGCTTTCATCTGCAACGAAACTGAAAAATCAGATGTTGTTGCAAATGCTTTGTCTGAGGCTTTCAATAAACGACCTCGAAGGGGATCGGGTTTATCTGCGAAAGAAGGCGGAAACTGAAGGTTCTGTCGGCTTAAATTGATTTTGCTTTGAAAACTATAAAGAAAGTTCTCGATGAACAAATCTGCCGTAGAAGTAATGCACTGCTGTTTATAGCGTGATTGAACAATGAACGAATCAAGGTTAGCGAAGAACGGAAATGCAAGCAAAAACTGACGGTTTTTCTGCTCGCTTTTCTCGGATTTGCTCTCAGTGTTTCGCTGCTTTCTACAAGGAAAGCGAGAAACGATATATACACAACAACTCGCTCGCTCATTTTCCTATGCTAATCCGAGACAGCCGTGTCATAGTTTGGACAGACATGACACTGTACATTTACTTTTGATCTCGTACTTACTCTTAATTAGCAACGATCGAGCAAAGATCATGATCGAAACTGATTTAAAGGAAAATTAGGATGAAGAAATAATAACACAACACCGTAAAATACTTTTCTGTATTACTAAACGTTGTATTTCTAATATAGTAGAAGTCTTTAATATTTGAACCTTGACCGTTTGGAAACGTTTCAATTTAAAGTGCGTTGACGAATGCGTGATGAAGCGTAAAATAATCCAAACAAAATGGATTATTCAGATTAATTTCACTCAGCAAATTGAATTACCGTATTTTCTCGATTAAACGCCGGGCCTCGAATAAACGCCGGGTATTATAGAGGAAGTTGTAAGTAAGCCCCTCAAACGTTTATTTGTGGTATAATAAACTTAAGATTTAAGGGCAAGGTACACGGCTGCCAAGAAAAACAATTAATAACCCTTTCTTAAAAAATGGTGGGCGAGAAAAAACTGCTGATTCAAAGAAACGCCGGGTCCACTAGGCCAAGTTTGAAATAAACGCCGGGGGCGTTTAATTGAGAAAATACGGTAGTTAATTTCTAGACGCAAGAGATTTAGTTTGCATTGCGAGTTAGTCTCGAAAGGAAACTCCATTGGTGTCATGATTTTAAATCACGGCCGTTATTTGTTAGCTAAGTCTTTTAAAATGCATGAAATACATCTGCAAATATTAAATGTACTATTACATGTCTATATATAGTTTTAATAAAAGAACGGTACAATTTCGCTTTCGTACATGCAAAGATACAAAACTAACTATCTACAAGCATGTCCATTTGCTTATTTAATGTATACTTTTATGTTTGTGTAATTTGTTTGTTTTCTTCACACTATTTTTCTAAGTACATTAATAGTATTTAAACAGAGAAACCCTTTGAATAAAGGCCCGCCCCTGTAAAATTTAAATACAAAAGTTTCGAATTCGCAACCTTTTTTCATTTAGTAAACGCTCTTGTTCGAAGTTCGTTTCTGCGACCAATGTCTTGCTGCGCCTTTCAGTAACACGCGAACTCTTAACTTCAAAGCCCAAATAAGAATTGCACTGCCGTTAATCATAATTATGGCGACAAACACTGAACCCTTGAAAACAAAAACTGGCAAAATGGATCGAAATCCATCAATCACAACCCAAAAATCAAACATGACCTTTTTGCGTAAAGCATCGTTTTATTCCTAAAACGTCCACTACGATATTTGCGGCAGTAAAAAACGAAATTGTTGGTCGGGTTTTGTATTTCAGAGTTCGCGTCTAATATTGAAAAGAACAAATTTGAAAAGTTTCTGTTTGTATTGATTAGTGGGGATTGTTGCGGAGGCCGCTACAACACGGGCATCCCGCAGAAGTAAGCGGGTCACCCGAGGGCAGCCTGCAACCCCGTGAAAAATTGAAAGTGACACTTGCCACAAGATCTGGCGTCACCCAGATCGTTATTTTCCTTACTCATTAGTTTAAGGCAACCAGTCAATTGTCCTTACAAACTTTTTGTAGTTATCCTACCTTACAACGCTTGTGGGAGATCGTAATAATGTTTTGCTTGATGAGAACGTTTTAGCTGATTTATTTTGGCTATGAATAGACTACTGAATAGAAATGTAAAAGTAGATTATGAAAGATCTAACAAATTTAGTAATTTTGTGGTTCATATTAGCGGTTTTCTAGAAACATTTTAACACGCATGCGCATCACGAATTTTTGCAGAAAAAATCGAATGAAAGTTTGAGTCTGTAGTTTCTGTGAACAGACACTCTTATTTTGAATCCCTACTTATTTTCCATCTTCACTTAGCTTTCTTAGACACTGATGAAGGTTACTTTTGTCTAACCGAAATATTTGGCAATATTAAAAGAAATCGGAACAAATTCAGCTGTCCGATCAGCCTTGCATGTTAAAGTTTTTTTCTACATTAATACATACATTAACTTTATTTCAGCTCGAATTTACAGAGTAGCCTGTTAGCTAATATCTTCGATAAAAAACATTTAGGCATTAAACAGTAATGAATTAATTAATTTAACATTAAAACATACATTGAACGTTTGGAAACGTTTCAATTTAAAGTGCGTTGACGATTGCGCGATGATGCGTAAAATAACCCAAACAAAATGGATTATTCAGATAATTTTAACCCAGCAAATTGAATTAGTTAATTTCTAGACGCAAGACATTTGCACTGCGACTGACTTAGCCGCGAAAGAAACGCCATTAGTGTCGTGATTTTAAATCACGGCCGTTATTTGTCTTTTAAAATGCATGAAAATACACATGCAAATAATAAATGCACTACTACATGTCTATAGTTTTAATAATAGAACGGTACTTGTTCGCTGTCGTACTTGCAAAGATACAAAACTAACTAGAATAATAGCTGTTTTCTAAGGCTAGCAACCGATCTGTGTACAAAGACGTCCATTTGCTTATTTAATGTACATTTCTGTCAGTGTAATTTGTTTGTTTTCTTCACACTTTTTTTCTAAGTACATTAAAAGTATTTAAGGTGATTCCATTGAAAAAGAAGGAATTTTTACGATTTTCTAAAACTTGGTCCAGATGGTAATTATGTTATGAGCATCACAAAATTGAAATAAAAAATAGGGGTCACCGTGCTAGTTTTTGCACAACATGGATGGCCATTATCGTAACTATACGACCCGCGAAGTTTCATTACTGAACCCTAGTAATCAGAAAGGGGACTATAATTTCTAAAGAAAATCATTGCTTGGATTAAATTAATAGAGCAGTTCAACAAAATTGACTTTGATATTACATTATAAACTATTTTAGTTGACCAGGAATTAAGATTATGAAAGAAATTAAAGAATTCGCGGCGTGCGCGCATACCCAACTTTACCTGAAGACGTGTTCTTTACAGCATTCAAATACAAATATTTCAAAGCAGAATTTTTAACTTTTCTTTAAATCGCGATATGTTGTAGTCAACCGTGTGTCATTTAAATTTCTGCATTAAAAATTAGGGGTCACCGTGCTCGTTATCAAGCTATTGTTCCCGACCAGCGCGAAATCCTCTTTGTAATTGAATCCTAAAAGGAAACCCTCTTGCTTTGGAGTGCGCGCGCGCTCGTGCACGCGCAGATGACGCAATTTATTATGCGCAGTAGTGATGCGCAATGCAAAACTAGGGAATCACCTTAAACAGGTGAACCCTTTCAATAAAGACCCGCCCCTGCAAAATTTAAATACAAAAGTTTCTAATTCGAACATTTTCCATTTAGTAAACGCTCTTGTTCGAAGTTCGTTTCTGTGATCAATATCTTGCTGCGCCTTTTAGACACGCGAACTCTTAACTTCAAAGCCCAAATAAGGTTTACGCTGCCGTCAATCATAATTATGGCGACAAACACTGAACCCTTGAAAACAAAAACTGGCAAAATGGATCGAAATCCATCAATCACAACCCAAACATCAAACATGATCTTTTTGCGTAAAGCATCGTTTTTTCCTAAAACGTCCACTATGATATTTGCGGCAGTGAAAAACGAAATTGTTGATTGGGTTTTGAATTTCAGAGTTCGCGTCTTATTGAAAAGAACAAATTAGAACAGTTTCTGTTTGTATTGATTAGTGGGGATTGTTGCGGAGGCCGCTACAACACGGGCATCCCGCAGAAGTAAGCGGGTCACCCGAGGGCAGCCTGCAACCCCGTGAAAAATTGAAAGTGACACTAGCCACAAGATCTGGCGTCACCCAGATCGTTATTTTCCTTACTCATTAGTTTAAGGCAACCAATCAATTGTCCTCGCAAACCTTTTGTAGTCAACTTACCTTACAACGCTTGTGGGAGGTCGTAATAATGTTTTGCTTGATGAGAACGTTTTAGCTGATTTATTTTGGCTATGAATAGAATACTGAATAAAAATGTAAAAGTAGATCATGAAAGATCTAATAAATTAGTAATTTTGTGGTTAATATTAGAGGTTTTCTAGAAACATTTTAACACGCATGCGTATTACGAATTTTTGCAGAATAAATTGAATGAAATTTTGAGTCTGTAGTTTCTGTGAACAGACATCTTATTGGAATCGCTACTTATTTTAAAAAGATGTTTGAAAGCCAAATTGTTCTAAACGATGGACGCTAAGAACCATTTTAATCTAAGAGAAGAGCCATGCGTAGAAGAGAATTTAGTTTTATCGACTGAGTCGATAAGGTAAATTGACCACCGTAAAAAGATTCAAATAGCTGACGTTTCGAGCGCTAGCCCTTCGTCGGAGCGATTCGCTCCGACGAAGGGCTAGCGCTCGAAACGTCAGCTATTTGAATCTTTTTACGGTGGTCAATTTACCTTATCGACTCAGTCGATAAAACTAAATTCTCGTGTTTCATCCCCCCACCGACGCAGCACCACAGTTTCTCTAGAAACTAACCCCATTCATGCGTAGAAGACCCCTCGCCTCCAGTTTCCGCGCGGCCATTTCGCGCATGCGAAGTTCGGCTTTCATTCAAAGATTTTTCGACGAAATGAGAAGCTCTCGGAATCTTAACTAAAATCAAATTAAAAAATGAAAAACTGAAAATTCCATAAAAAGAGCTAGCATGTCTAGATCTATTCACTCTTGTTTTAATTCACGCGCAAACGACACTAAAAGTACCGTATTACATTTTATCTGGTAACTGGAGCTCGAGACATCCATCCGGTTCAGGCTGATATATCGTGTTTCTTGAAATACGAAGGAAAAAAGCAAAGACATTAACTAAAGACAGGAGGTTATGGGCTCTTGCTAAAGAGAGAAAATATGAAACGACGAAAAAGTCAAACTTCTACAGCAATGGGAATGTTGATTTCTTGACCACCTGTCACGAAATCAAATTTGATGAAATGTAATCCACTTCCATCCTTGCAATCCTGCACTTTATCTCCAAACTAAGGCTTCTGTTTTGTTCTATAGAATCTTTTAATCCATTAAAGTTGTATATTCGGTGGCATTTGGCGATATACCATGGAAAACAAGTAAGCGAAATATTGTCCATTCGGTGGGGCAGGATGTGCCTTTAAAATAGGTTTTGCTCATTGAACGATTGCTCGCGCAAACCTCGAACAAATAATAATAATAATGATAATGATAATGATAATGATAATAATAATTTATATTTGTATAGCGCAAACTAAAAACGTGAAAAACTATTAAAACCTACAAACTGTACACAATTAAGCCAAAAATTGCCTAGTTGAGGAACCTAGTTAAAAGACAAATAGTAATATAGCGGAGCTCCCACTTCTCATCGCCTCTGGGCGTTTCTTCCGTAGTAGCAATGAGCGACGAGAAGGGGCATGGTACAATTTCTTTCCTGTAACACCTGCACACGGACTTTCCCTGCAACATTGTATAAAGCTATAAGAAATAGAGGCGTGATGTTCCAGTGGTTTGCTTGTGGTATTTGTGGCCTGAGAGATCGGAATGTGTTTCGAAAATGGACTCTGCCATCGTGACATCATATGCTGCGTAAGAGGGAGGGGAGGGGGGGGGGGGGGGGGGAGGAGGGGAGGGGAGGGGGGGGGGGAGGAGGGGAGGGGGCGGGAGGGGGAGTCAACGACGACGAAATCTCTTATGGTGAAAGACTTTACAATCTTTGTGCATTTGTGGACTCGATAATATCGAAGATGAAATTCATTTTCTGTTTTATTGTCCTAATTGTTCCTCAATTAGAGATAATTTCCATAAAAAAATGTATAATCGATTGCTAAATTTCAAGCAGTTTCCACTCAAAGAATTAATTCTAGAATTGATGAGCTTCGAGGAATATTTTATTAACATGCAACTGTTAAAGTTCATTTCTTCCTGTTTAATTTGATCAGGGAAGCAAATTGTTATCAGTCCAGTCTGGTAAAAAGATTAAATTCACCATCACCTGAGCTGTTTTGTTCTCGTTTGTTGACTTTCTATATTATCTTACGCTTTTGTTATACTGTAACGATTTATGGTCACGTAAAACTGAAAGCTTCTTATCATTCGAAGCATTTTTTTCTTCCTTTTCATTGGCTGAGAGCCCACCCCGTGACCAGCGAAAAACTGCCTACAAATAATTCTGCTCTTGCGCACAACGGTGGAAAGTTGTTTTGCTGCGAATATTTGTTCTGCTCCCGTCCTCTACAATGGCAGCCCGATTTCTACTCTATTTTAGCAGTTATGAATAACAGATATAGGCTTGGCCTAACAGCGGAGCTCTCTGAACAGAAACGATGATGATAAGCTCAACTTAGGTGAAGGATCGGAAGCACAAGAAATTAGAATTAAGATTGACGACCGGGCTATTTTTCAATTTTAGCAATTCTCAAAAACAGTATTTTTCGGTCTAGAATAACTAGTATGACAAATTTCCGAATAAAATCGCACCAGTTGCGTATCGAAAATTGCCCGAGAAACTGATTTGGAAATCAAAATTGGAAAAATACACAGACATCTTTGCGCAAGGCGACGCGAGTGAAGTTAGAACTATGAAATCCAAGTCTTGTTTTGTTTAGATAAAATCGCTTTTCAACCTATGTAATGAATGAACAAAAAATGGACAGCAAAATCTTTTTGAAAAATGTAATTCAAATATCGATTAGTTTATGTTTAAAAGGAAAAAGCGTACCATTAGCGCATAGAGGAGCTGTCTGACTGAGCACATGGCGAAATTCAAGATGTCAATCCGACTGAATTTGAGGACGTTTTATAAACATTTCTCAATCACAAATTGATATCAACATATATTTCCATAAAATATGTAATTTCTTTTACCGTTAAGTCCCTCGGCTGCTTGAAAATTCTTTAAACTCGATCCGCTTCTTCGGTTCTGACTTTGGAAGAAGAAATATCTCCCCGTATTGATAAAAACGTATGAAGTTACTCGAAGCAAGATTTTATCGCTTAAAGCTCTTCTTTTTTTAGTATTCTTTAAAGCTTTCTCTTTCTATTTTGAATATTTTAAATGATAAGACGAATCTACGGTTTTGAAAACCAAGCACATGCCGAGCGCGGCAGCCATTTTTGTGGAATTCGATATTCTTGTTCGAGTGACAAACCGCTCTCTTCAAGTTCCCCCGTAAAACCACCAAATATATGCACAGTAGACGGATTCTTGCAAAATCACGGCCGGTTTTGGCCGGCGCGGCCGTCAATGGGTTAAAGGAGTTTAGCTCTAAACAAATACTTCGATGATCTACTAGCTTGTCCTTAGAAGAAATCAGGTTTAAAAATTAACACTTAACCTATATTCCTCCAAAAACACTTGACTTGCAGAGTTACTCAGCCACAAATGCAGTCTTGACCACTGTTTGAGAAATGTCAAACCTGTCCTGAGAGGAAACCGCGAAAAAAATGCAGGGAAAAACGATTTTGCAAAGCGTTTTCTCCATTAAACACAACAAAAGTGTTTACAGTAGCTGGCGTGACATCGGCCGTGTTGCCGCGGGAAGCGCGCGAAAAACAAAGCCTTATTTTGGTTTCAAAATCGCTAAAATCCCGGATGTTGCGAGACGTCGTACGCGCGTGTTGGGCGACGTCGTACGCACCAGCGAGCTAACCCTGCACGACGTCGAACGCGCCCGCGAAACATCCCGCTAGCCATGACCATGAAAAATGACGGGCATGGTTCTATGTATGGAAATCCGCGAGCGGGATGGCCTTCGGCCCGTGACATCTCCGCTAATGATAAATTCAAAAACATACTCGGTGATCGAATGATAAAACAATTATTGAACTCGGCTATCGCCAAATATCGTGATTTATCAGTGTCTCGCAGATCAATTATTTGCCGAATTCGAAGGCTGAGGCAAATAATTGATCTGCTCGCCATTGACAAATCACGATATTTTGCTCAAACTCGTGCATTTATTCATATTTTTTGTAGTTGTGAAGGCCTGGGAAAAAGCCGTACATTATTAAAGTATCTAACTTGGCAAAACGCAGGTACTGAATTGAAGCCTGCTCCTGTTCAGCTGAAGTTGAGGAATACTGAAAAGTTCAGAAGTAAAATTAGTCAAGTTAACTTTTTTTTTTTTCTGTTTAGTGTGATGTTAGGAGGAGCTGCAAACAATTTAAAATATGAAAAGTTACAATGCTAATTGCTACTTCAATAAAATGTCTCGAGAAACTATTCCGCTAAAAAAAGCAACATTAACTTTGTTTGTTTAGTGTCAGTGATGTTAGGAGTGGTTTGCAAACAATTAAAAATATGAAAAATTAGACAGTTAATTGCTGGTTAAATAAATGCATAGACAAACTGATTCAGCTTAAAAAAAACACAACAATTGAACAAACAAGTCCAAAAAAAATGTTCCCACAAAACAGGCTAAGTTATGTTCACATTGATCGTGGGAAAATCTGTATTTCTTAATCTCCGAACCATCAATTTAACAAAACTCTTTTTAGTTCCTGTATTTAGAGGATTAGTTTTCCACTTGCGTGAGAAAAACTAATGACCGTAGGTATTTAATTGTTTCGTCATAATACTGAACTATTCATCCGTTATACGAAACACAAGCGAATAATATGTTTGACCGCGCAGATCAACATACATTTGAAGCATGCAAGAAATCACGACTCTTGATATATGCCAACTTTCATCGATTTAGAATGAAAGATGAACATTTTATAACAAATGGAAATTGGTTAGTTGTACGTTTCATCATTCTTTTCACGAAGGACATGATGTTATTTATATAACGTCATTCCTTGGGCAAAATGAAGCTAGTGACGCAAGCAAAGTACCGGCGTAATTGCGACTAATTGCATCAAAAGGACAGACAGCACAATATAACATTAGTTTGCTTTTACGCGTTCATACTTTGTATTAACAACACTCTTTGTTTGGAGTTTTCTATGAATTGTTCGCATTTCTATCTGCTGTTGTCACGATTAACAGTTCGTGAGCGCAAAGTACGTATAAATACTTAAGTTTGCACGTGCTTTCTCGGCGGTTAAAACTCGTCCTGACTTGAAGAAGTTTTCGGCATCTGCCCGGTCTCACTGAAAATCGAATCAGAAGTAGTATTCTTAAACTGTAAGTACATTACTTATTAATTACAGTTATTTTTAAAGACAACTTCGTGAATTTATTGGTTGTTGAATCAACCTTTCACATGCCAGCTAATATTTTCAGACGAATGTTATTCCTTCTTAACTTTAAAACGGCGTATAATTTTCAGGACATATCAGTATTGCTAAAGGGTGAGAATGAAATCGGTCGTAAATATCATTAATTATTTTCGCTACAGTTAAAGGCACAAGCCACATGTAGAGGACCGAGCCGCAAGCATGATTTGAATTATCAGATCCATCCGAAAATGTTTATCTTTATTGATTTGATAATTAACAGTTTATCTGGTACTTTATGACAAAGAAAGCTCAAGTTGTTTTGAACAGGGTCGTCGCTTGAGACGTTTTTAAAAGGATGCGAACTAATATCGTCTAACATTTTCATGTTTCATGTTTTAGCTACAAGTTTTTTGTAGGCCTGTTTCAACTGATTTATATATGATGTCGTCCGTCTGTTAAGAGAAACAGTCCAATTTTGTATTCCTTCGCACCCCTCCCTTCATCGGATTAGCATTTTCGTCCTCAAGATTGGCCAACCTACAAATTCGATGGAACTCCACAAATATTAGTGTATAAAATGTTAAAAAAACAAACAACACTACAGAAGAGTACTGCTCAGTAGCTTTCATTTAAATGGCCACACTTTAGGATTTTATCCACAGACTCAAAAGGTAGAACCACCTTGTACGGCATAATAAAAAGCACCACAGGAAAGTACTGCTCAATAGCTGTCATTTGAATGGGCACACTTTAGGAATTTATCTACAGACTCAAAAGGTAGAACCACCTTGTACACCATAATAAACAGTACCACAGGAAAGTGCTGCTCAGAAGCTTTCATTTGAATCGTCACACTTTAGAATTTCATCCACAGGCTCAAAAGTTAGAACCACCTTGTACAGCATAATAAACAACACCACAGGAAAGTACTGCTCAATAGCTTTCATTTTAACGGTTTATAAACAGAGCCACGTTGCCTCACTTACTCGTGGGCAGTCGTACTTTCGTTGCATTTTTAATTATCACTGTAGGAACTCTTTGAATTTAAAATAATAGCCAACTATTGTCTTGAAAAAGATATTTTGTTATGTTTTGAGCCAACAAGTTATATATATTCACGTTTACATTTTCTGACCCCCCGCTTCGAGAATGTTCTCCAATTATTAAACCTGTTCTCAATAAGAAAAAAAATTACAGGTAAATACTGCATTTATAGTCACGTTTAGAGACGCATTGCTTCCAAAAAATTGTACTTTAATAGGAATATATTTGTTTCTTTTTTTTTGTCGTTTCTCGCCCAGTGCTGTAAAAAAACTCTATCGTTTGTTTAATAAACGGTCGTAAGTCAACTAAGAAGAAAAAATTCAACCACGCTTGAGGTAGATTTTATTGGTTTCATTGGCAAAAATCAGCAGCATATTGAACGTTCAGAATTTTGATTGCAGCTTCAATATCGTGACAGAAAACCTATTAAGCGCTTTCCCGCTCTCCATATAAGGAGGCGTCAATTGATATTTGTCGCTTTCAAATTCCCAACGGGATGCTAGGAAGCCATTCATGTGCAGTAGAGCGAGCTGGCAGTTCAAAACACATGTAAATTACTTGTATACATATTTTGGGGCTAGCATTTTAGATCTACATTGTGTTCACGGTATTTTATCTTGTCAAATATGTAGAGGGTGTGTGCAGTGACGACGCGAGACAGCAAACGATTGTTACGAGGAAAAGAGGAATAGAACGGCTTCAGTGACCTGAGAGGGTAAATATGTCAACCTACGAACGAGAACGGCAAGGTAGTCTTACCTATCCGATAAGCCCTGGTGGAAGACGAGAAAGCAGTGCTACGTTCTTCAAAGGATCTCTATATGTCGCTCACAACGAGAAAGACTGGATTGATATCCAAAAGAATACCTTTATGAACTGGTGCAACGAGCAAATAAAGGATTATGGAGTACAGGTTTCGGGGGATTTATCTGCGGCGTTTGAAGATGGAACTTTGCTTGTTTACCTGGTAGAATCGATCTCCACCAAGAAAGTAGGGCGCTACAACAAGAATCCCAAGCTGTATGCACAGAAACTCGAAAATATCACAGCGGCTTTGAAGCTTCTGGAGAGCGACGGGATAAAACTTGTGAACATAGGTAAGGAAAAGTAAGCGTGACAACCACAAAAGCCTACAAGTTTGCGACTTTTATTTCCTCACACCGTTCAACAACAGACGGACGTTAAGTAAACATAACGGGAGGGTGAACAAAATAGAAGTGAAAACACATGAAAGTAAATATGAAAGCTATTTTTACGCCTTGAGGACACGAAACTTAATTATCGTTATTATAAACATTTTCCGCAAAGATTCCTTCGTTGTCGACACGGGCGCTATAGGTAGGTACCGATATCACGCAAGAAGCGAATTATTTCGTTTTTAGCCGAAACTGTGTTTTCAGTTGTAACAGAGGTCTGTTATCGGCTTTTATTGTATTTTCTTGACCTAAGAGCATGTAATAACTGTAAACTTGGATCTGTGCACGATCGCTTGTGCATGTTCCTTCTTTCTACAAGCTGATATTGCACGCGAAATCTGTGCACGCAATCAATGCGAAGTTAAACGTAAATAGATAAGTGATGAGCGAATTTACTGCAGATCTCTGCAGGATAGGCTTTGAGAGACAGAATTCACCGGCACAATTATTACCATTGTGGTTAAATACTTAAGAAACTTTCATTTAAAACTCTGCACTCGTTAACTATTTATTATATAGGTCTACAAGTTTTGCGATTAATAATGTTTACATTTTTCATTTTTCAATTTTCAATCAATTTGTAATCACATACTGTCGATTTTATGGATTGCAGTAGCAGAAATATAAATCAAGTTTATATTATTCGGTTTTTTGGAACCATAGGGCGAGCGATACAATAAAATGTAATTTATGACATACTTCAAAGCGTTGATTCCATTCTTTCAGTTTCCGTTGGATTCATAGATCTTTCCGTTTACGTTGGTAACGAAATATTAAGAGTTTGCCTTGTAATAGTGACCAAGTAGAGAGGAAAAATCCAAATTTCGTTTTGTAAAATATTGAAAAACTAATAAAAGAACCAATGTACTGCTCGTTAGCTTTCAATTGAATGGTCACACTTAAGGATTTCATCCACAGACTCAAAAGTTAGAACCACCTTGTACAGCATAATAAATAGTACCACAGAAAAGTACTGCTCAGTAGCGTTTGAATGGTCACACTGTAGATTTCATATACAGACTCAAAAGTTAGAACCACCTTGTGCAGCATAATAAACAGTACCACAGGAAAGTATTGTTCAGTAGCTTTTGAACGGTCACACTGTAGGATTCATTAACAGGCTCAAAAGTTAGAATCACCATGTACATTTTTGTGTACAGTTTAGAAGGAAATCGAACCTATGACCTACGGAAACCGATCGGTCGCTCAATTAAACCAACTGCGCTGCTGCGCTGGGAGACGCACCGGAAGGAAACATGCCTGAGCGAAGTTCTGATCAGTAGGAGGTGTCACACCATAACAGATAATAACCAGCTTTCAATCATTAATGTAAAATAACGCTAGGAAATTTTTTTGTAGAACGATCGACAACTTACCCTTTCACCGAAACCGAAACTGATATGGTTATTGCAGCGAAATGTAATTTAGAAATATTGGCTTCGCTACTTTTTTCATGTTGCAAAAAGACTTCCTGTACTTGCAGCAAAAAATAAAAACATAGATAGGTTCACAATGCGTCCATGCGTGAACAGAACCTGTCGAATTTAAAAATCCACAGCGTACTTTCGTTTCTAAGTTTAACAGAGTTTTAAAATTATTTATTCTTAAAAACACTTCTTAGTATTTGGAGATCATTCGATGGAAAACGATGACTGTTATCCACTTGACATTTATACACACTTATGCCGTTTTCTAAAATATATTGTTTCAACAGAAGATTACAATTGAACAATAGCATCTAAACCCGCTTTTTCTTACTTATTCTAGACATTAAGTAATGTCTCTAACATTTTCACTCTGTTCCCTCCCTATGTTGATCACTTAGGCCCCACCCCTCCCCCCTTACGATGGAGTGTTGATCCACCACTGATTTAGAGCAGTTTTCAATTGAATGTCAAAAGTAATTACACAATTGCTTTGGTTTTGCATTGCTACGCTTTGTGATTGGCTAAAAAATCTCGCGCCACTTTCTCGACCAATCAGAAGTAAAACCAAAACCAATCGTGACTTGCTCGCACGCGTTTTCCCGCGCTTGGCGCCGCCGACATGTAATTGCTTCGAGCTCTGATTGGTTCATTGGATTGTTTACGACTGCTGTGATTGGTCAGAGTAATTACTTTGGTTTTGGTTTTTCCACACTCAATTGAAAACTGCTCTATAGTTTCATGTTTTTGGTTGCTTAGGTACCGAGGACATAGCCAATGGTAACGTGAAGTTGATTCTTGGACTGGTATGGCGCCTGATTCTACACTATCAGATCAGCTCCAGCGGGAGCGCATCTGGAAAGCAGCTGTTGCTATTGTGGCTCAAAAACGCACTTCCAGACAGGGAGATCAGAAACGTGACAACAGACTGGAACGATGGTGTGGCCTTGAGTGCGCTTAATGAGTTCTGCCAGCCGGGACTGTGTCCGAATTACAAGAGCCTTGATCCCGACGCAAAGCTCCAAAACTCTAAAGAAGCAATGGACGTTGCCGAAAAGAACTTTAAAATCCCGAAGGTGTTGTCTCCGGAATTCTTCTCGAGTCCGTATGTGGACGAGTTGAGTATGATGACCTATCTGTCGTATTACACGCAACCGGGATCGATTGGGGAGAAGAGAACGCTAGAGTACATCAACGAAGCGGCACCTGGTTTGAATGTGAAGAACTTCAACACGGATTGGAACGATGGTAAAACATTGTGTCGCTTCCTGGAAGCGCAGTGCCCTGGCATTATCCCGGATTTTGAAAACATCGACCACAAGAGCCCGTTAGAGAACGCTACCACAGCGCTCAAAGCCGCCGAGGAGAAACTGGGAGTCAAGGCGGTGCTGACACCTGAAGAAATGGTGAGCCCCGATGTAGATGAGCTGAGCATCATGGCGTACATGCTTCAGTTTCGTAACGCGGAGAAACTACAGAGCCAGTCGCACTTGTTTAAAGCTGAAGGCGCGGGGATTAAGAGAGGAGTCCGTGGGAAACCATCCGAGTTTTCAATTTTCGCGCGCAAAGATATCGGGTTTGATGGCATCCGTGTCGAGGTAAAAGGCCCGAGCGGGGATAAATCCTCTCCCGTGGAGACGTATACGGATTCAGACGGTTCCCTCAAGGTCCGGTTTGTTCCCTTTGAAAGCGGTCCGCACACTATTTCGGTGAAACACTTCGGTAAAGAAATCCCCCAGGGGCCGTTTAACGTCATGGTGCATGAAAACGTTGGAGACGTACAAGTGTCTGGTACGGGGATCAAAAACGCCGTGGTCTTCAAACCTGCGGAGTTTATCGTTCACACCAACGACGACAACTCGCCTCCGGTTACAGCTTCGGTGGAGGGACCCACGAAAACCGCAACCTGCAAAATCGAACCCCTGGGAAGTGGAAAATGGAGGGTAACTTTTACCCCCAAGGAAGTGGGCGAGCACAAAGTCCGAGTTGAGGTTGGTAGCACCCCGTTACTTGGTAGCCCGTTCAAATGCAAAGTGGGAGATCCATCAAAATGCAGCGTGACTGGGAATGGTGAGTGTTTTTTATTTTAATTGTCACACAATTGTTTGTGTCACGCAATCTTGCAAGTAAGTTACACATTCTTTTGAATCGCATAATCTTGCAAATCACACAGTGTTTTGTAATCGCCAATCTAGTAAGTCACACAATCTTTTAAGTCACACAACTTTGTAAGTAATGCAAACTTTCCACCCTGGAGGAACATTTCGAGATCAGTATTTGAGTATGTTGTTTCCTTTTCAGAAAGTGCACGTCATACGGCTTTAGGACGTCCGACCTCCTACGAAGTGGACACTTCCGGGGCGGGACTGGGGGAATTGGCCATTCAATGCCGGGGCCCCGGCGGAAACGTTCCCGTAGATGTGCGACCAACTGCGCCCGGTAAATACAACGTATCATTTATTCCAACCAAGCCGGGAGAATACAGCACTCATTTTGTGTTCAACGGAGAGGATATCCCAGGGAGTCCTGTAAAGTCTGTGGTAAATGATCCCAACAAAATTGTGGCGCACGGAGATGGGCTTCATCAGGTAAGACGGAAGGATAGTGAGCGTTTTACCAAGTAACAGAAGAAAACGTGAAAAGTACACATGAATCAGATATCAAAAGTTTTCTTATCCAATAATAGGAACTAGGTCCGCGATTTTGAGTCCTTCTAATGATATAAGTCAAAACTGGTCAATTATATCAAACAAAAATAATGAACCAATCAAAATCGATGACAAACGCGGAAAAACATGTTGACGTTGCCAAGCGCGAGAAGGCATGCAACCGGTGCCAGGCGCGGGAAATCATGTGACCAGTTCACGCGCGGGAAAACATGCCATCCGGGCCAAGCACGGGAAAGCATGCAACCGGTGCCAGGCGCGGGAAATCATGTGACCAGTTCACGCGCGGGAAAACATGCCATCCAAGCCAAGCACGGGAAAGCATGCAACCGGTACCAGTCGCGGGAAATTATGTGACCAGTTCACGCGCGGGAAAACATGCCATCCAAGCCAAGCACGGGAAAACATGCAACCGGTGCCAGGCGCGGGAAATTATGTGACCAGTTCACGCGCGGGAAAACATGCCATCGGTGCCCAGCGAGGGAAAGCATACAACCGGTGCTAAGCGCGGGAAAAGTTGGCCAAGTATTCGCTTATACATACATGAAATTTAAATCTAAGTTAAATTAAACTCCAAGTGAGAATAAAAAAAATCTAAAATTGTATTTATTCAACTCAGGTCACCACGGACTCCGAGGCAGAATTCGTTATCACTCTCCACGGCGCCGGTGATGGAGAACTCAAGGTTTATGGTGAGGCACCATACGGGCACTTTCCTGTGGACCTACTACAGTCCCCAACGGAGAAAGACACCTACATTGTGCGATACACCCCACAGGGGGTGGGTGAGCACAAAATTCACGTCCTCTTTGCTGGGGAACCAGTTAACGGCAGTCCGTTCATAGTGAAGGTATGAAACTAGGCTCCATAGGGGGAGGGGGAGGGGGAGGGGCATAAGAAATGAAAGAGGAACGGACATATGCCGTAGGGTTTCATCCACGGAGTTAAACTTAGAACCAACACAGGAAACTGAGTACTGCTTAGTAGCTTTCATTTGAATGGTCACACTTTAGGATTCCATCCACAGACTCAAAAGTTGGAACCGTCTTATACAGCATAATAAATAGCACCACAGGAAAGAGCTGCGCAGTAGCTTACATCCATCCGCGACTAACGACGTTTTCTCACTTACTCGTTAGCTGTCGTACTTTCATTTGAATGGTCACGCTTCCACAGACTTTACATTTGATTTACACTTAGGGTCTGGTTGTTGTAGCGCACACCTGATCTTTTCTTATTTCTGTCAGGTTGCTGACCCCAGACAAGTCTCGATCGTATCGCGCAAGTTGGAGAAAGACCCAAAGCGCTTCACCGTGCGTCACGAGGTGGACATACCCGTGCAGGTGCCTGATTCTGCTGGAGAGGGCCAGCTCGAGGCTTCTGTTTTGGGCCCTGATCAGTTAAGTGTCCCTTCCACTGTCACCAAGGAGGATGACGGGTATCATATCCGGTTTGTACCTCGTCAAACCGGTCCACACAAGGTGATGGTCATGTATGGTGGCAAAGAAGTGTCCGGTAGTCCTTATGACATTCGTATCCGGGACTCTACCAGTATGAAGGTTAAGGTGAAGGAGATGGAGCAGATGAGGACTGGGTACGCGACTCAGAAAGAGGTGCGTGAGTTTTGAGTTCAGTATAAAAATGTAATTTCTCCTAACAGTATCGATATAATTAATGCTAAGGAGATAGGTGTGGTGAATTAAGGCAATCTGCAACTAGAGGAATATGGTCTTGACGTCTTATCAAGCTTTCAAGGGCACGGTAGTCCAATTCTGTGTAAGATTTCGAGAATGGCAAAACATAACAAGGGAAACTGGAACACAATAAAAGCTTAAAGAATATTTTGTAACAAGGAGTCGGCTTGATAAGTCGTGATTCATATGCATTTTAATACTTCAAAGTAAGAGTCTCTAATGTTACTATCCCATTTAACAGTTAGATTATGAGGACGAGGCTAATCGCGTATAGAAAAGTAGACAAATAATCTAATGTCTTCAAAGAAAACTAACCGCGTTTGGAAGACTAAGTGGAATCTAGCAAAAAAGACGGCGAGATATCAACCTTTAAAGGACATAGCGCGCGACCGTTGTCTAATAGCGAATAGACAGTGGCGATCGAGCCACCTCAAATCAATCATTTATGTTTCTCTTGACCTTAGTTTATTTCTGCAAACAACAACAAAAACAAGTTGTCAACAGCAACAATAACAACAACAACAACAAGAGAATACTTTCTAATATTTTTCTTCAAGATAAATATTAATCCGTAGCCGTTGTTTTTTCCCCTTTATCTGTGTGTCAGGTTGATGTACCTATTGAGGTACCAGAAGAGATCGATGAAATGTCTGCCACGGTTCACGACGAGGATGGGAAGACAGTCAAATCAACGCTTACCGTGGACCCTAACGGTTTATACCACGTGAGGTAAGAACGTACCAAGCTGTACCACAATGATCAATCAATCAATCAATTAAATCTTTATTTTAACACGGTAAAAAATTCATCAGGTTTTTTGTTACATATAAAGTATAACTACATAACAATATTTAATAATAATAAATACATATCTAAGAGTCTCTTAAAAATACTACTAAAAAATACATTAAACTATACCTGTTTTCAATTAATGCCGTGTATCTAACTTAATTAACTAAAATGAAAGTTTAACAATGGCTTAAAACGATTTAGAGATTTCACTTGCCTAAGATTGCAGGGCAGACTGTTCCAGAGAGTTGCACCTCTATAGCTAAAGCTCCTTTTTCGGTGGTTGGTTCTTGGTAGAGGGACATTTAATTTGTTCGTAGAGTCCTTTAAGACATAGCCTGACGTACTGCGCTCAGTAAACATAGAGGATAAAAAGTCAGGAGCCAAATCATTAAGAGCCTTGAACACCATTAAAGCTACTTGAATTTGACGCTGGGTGATCAGGTCTTTCCAACCAAGTTGTTGTAACAAGTAGCGAGCGTCAGCATCATAGGAGGAGAAAGTCAAAATGCGAGCAGCACGATTCTGCAGTTTTTGTAATCTTTCAGACAGCGTTTTGCCGCAATTACCCCAGACAATACTACAGTAATATTACTATCCTATTCCAACTGCGTCATATTGTGAAGACTGCGAACAGTTACATTAACTGTATTTTCACAGAGATTGTTGAACAAGTGAAGCAGGCGAGCGCGTAAAAATTTCCTTCCTTCCTGACAGGGATGCGCGATGAGTCTTTTCAATTGCGGTTGGAGATTTCCGCGCGCGTTAGTGTATTTCGCTCGCTTATTCCTGGAAGAAAATATTGTCTGAGAGTGTTTGAAGCTTGTGATAACTTGGCCAAGACTTGCGTGTACTTGAAATAGCTTGCAACGACTTGCATTCACTTTGGTCGAGCTCAATTTTGTCCGCAAGCAGGGGCAAGTTATTCAGCGTTTGCCACCCAAACGGAATGAGAAGAAGCAAGTGAACGCAAGTTCGTCTCAGTGTCGTTTATTTTAATATGAGTGCGCGCGCAATTTAACGCTACATTGCTAACTTGCAAGCAACTTGCATTTTAGCTACCCAACGCAAGTTTGTCCACAAGTAGGCATTTTCAAAATTGTTGACTTGCGTCCTCGTTCTCCATGGGCTTAAATAATGTGAGGTGCAAAAGAAAGGCGACGCGCACAGAAAACATATTGCAAGGGCGGTGTCAGTGAAGCCTTCTTTTTTCTGCTCACAATATTTGTTACCAAGCGCGCCATCCTTATCTCACTTTTGACAATGTGAACAGTGTAACGTATCAATATAAACGTGGAACTCTTTGTGTCACACAATCTGTTAAACGATTTCAAAACGTCGTCAGCCTCAGTTCGGTGTTTGCTGAAACATTTCGTCATGTTGAAACATGTTTCTTATCCATATTCTACTTCCAAGTTAGCGCACCCTCGAAGGTAGGTAACTTAATGGTATTCCTTGTTACACTTTCACTCACAAGAGTGACGAAAATCAAAATTTATGATTCCGCTCAATTTAATTCTGTAAAATGCTGGAAAACAAACAGCACCCTAGGAATGTACTTCTCAATAGCTTTCATTTGAATGGTCACACTTTAGGATTTCATCTACAGACTTAAAAGTTTGAACCACCTTGTACAGCATAATAAACAGAACCACAGGAAAGTACTGCTCAGTAGCTTTCATTTGAGTGTGGTCACACCTTAGGATTTCATCCACAGACATAAAAGTTAGAACCACTCTGAAAAGGTTAATAAAAGTACCACGGGAGAGTACTGCTCAATAGCCTTCATTTCAATTGTCACAGACTCAAGAGTTAGAACAACCATGTATAGCTTAATAAACAGTACCACAGAAAAGTACTACAGAAGGGCTTTTATTTGAATGGTCACACTATAATTTTGTATCCTGGCACAGACTTCAAAGTTAGAGCCACATCGACACGACTCTGTGTTTGCCTTTGGGAGTGAAAGAGTCAACAGTCATTGATTAATTAATTGGTCTCGAAATTATAAAGCGTTATTCGCGTATGATTGGAACAAGGAGAGATGAATAAAAACACAAGCTTCGAAGGACAATAGAGTCAATATCTCAATATCAAATCCCTGGAATAGATTGTCGCAATGTAAAATCTGCAAAATTGCGTTGTTTTCAGCGTTCAGTTTCTCGTCACCAAGAGTTAATCTTGCGGTGCAGTGCTGTGAGTTGTGGTAAGCATGCCGTTTACTTTCCCATAAGCCGTTAAAGGTTTGGCGTTGTTTCAAGCACTTTTGAAATCAGCTTTCAAAATTATGTTAAATTTGCCTAATGGGGGACTTTAAGAACAAACTTAAGGCGAGATTATTACTCAACGGACTAAATTCTACAGGAAACGAGAGACATTTCCGCATTTTTAGAGACATTTTTAGAACGTCAAATTCTTTATTGCCATTCAGAAAAAAGGTGACAATAGTTTGAACAAAAATAAATGAAATTAGTTTTTGAGAAAGACAGAGCTGGGTTTTTTGTTTTCTTTAAATGTAGAAGGGGTCTTACCAATCGTTTCTTGAATAAAACTCTAAGTTCGATCAAGGTATACGGGGGATCACTTGAAATTAATTTGTGCTACTCTATTATTCGGCTCCAAAAACTCTTATTATTATTTTACTGTTTCAAGGAAACGCAAATGAATTACTTCGTAGAGAACTTCACTAATCCGTTTATCCCTAAAACTAAGAGTCCATAACTGTAACACTTCTAAAATAGTCTTTGTTCTTAGTTTCATCTCCCGATAATTGAAACATTTAGTTGAAAGAGCTTTCTTTTTTTTGAAATCATGACAACTGTTTACAATTTTAGCTAGCTTCCAAAAGCTCTCTTTGTTGTTTCAATCCAATATAAAATTAAAATCAGTCGATGACATCAACGCGAATATTAAGGTTTATTGTCTATTGCCGAGTAGGTTTATCTTTATGGATAAAATAATTTATATTTCCTGCCACATAAACAGTTTGAAGGGAAGTTGAAAATTTTTTGCGTAAAATTTTTTGTGGACATCTTGTTTTCTCGAACTCTCACCACGCATAATATAACGAAAAATAACATCAGTAACTAATTACCTATATCATTTACAACATATATTGAAGGCCTTCCTCTTCTAATACTAGATAAAGATTCTTAGCAAATATTTACCGTTCTATGAGCCACAAGAAGTTTAATTCTTTTAAGTCAAGTAACTAAAAAACTGAATTCCTTAGCAAATTTCAACAGGATGCAAAAGCAAGATATAAAACATGTTTTTATTTATGAAGACTTAAATTACACAAATGATTTTTAAAGAAAATGATATTATTTCCACAGATGGCTCAAGATAAAACTCCTCATCACAATATTGTTGATTTAAATAGCACTGATCAGAATCTTTAGAATTGTTTTGGTGTAAATGAAATGATTCCCACAACTCCAACCGAAGTCCATTAAAGTACAAACACATGTACGCACAGTGCACCCATTTTTTAAATTTAGTTGTCTTGTGAAAAGAAAGCCAACTTATGTGCCAAAATCATTGGCTTAGTCTCTTACATATCCTGTTCCAATCGTTTATATTGTTGGAAGAGATGGCGAATTATAACAAAGGGAGGAGGGGGGGGGGGGGGGGGGGGGGGGGGGAATTGGGGAGAGTTTGCGAAGGTTCTCTCACGCGCCAACTTTCGGTAGCGTTAGCAATATTTTTTCCTCCTCTTCCGCCTTGCATTTGTTCCCTTTTCCCTTCCCTTCCCTTCCCCCTTCTCAGTTTTTGGTATATTTCGAAGCCCAAGCTTTTGCGTGCCTTTTACGCTCTTAGAAAGAAACGACACAATCTGAACTGAACGCCCAGATTAGTACACGGTTAAACCAAACAACTGAGGTACTTGACCAACAGACTGTTTAAACATTTCACACCTAGTGTCAATAGACAATATTCGTATTCACGGTATTGAACTGGAACTAGCGTGCAGTCGAGGCTCATCACATGCAAATATTTTTAATGATATTCCCCCGCATTAGCCTCGACTGTAAGCTAGTTCCAGTTCAATACCGAGAATACGAATATTTAACAACTATTCACCTTAGTGGAGGTGGGTAGTGGTGAATATTTACCGAGCCGCGAAGCGGCGAGGTAAATATCCACCACTACCCACCTACACTGAGGTGAATAGTTGTTTTAGTATATACTGAAACAGTGAGATAATATAACTAAAATGATGCTTTTTAACTCATTTATTCCTGTCAACGATTACAATTTTCGGGCGCAAATTGCTGGGAGGTGAATAGCACTTGCTATTCCGAGTTTTAGTAGCCAATCAGAGCGCGCCAACAATGCTATCCACTGTTTCAGTATATACTAATGTCTATTATGAATATTAATATTATGTAGTGTAGCTCCAACTTAGTCTGTTGATGAAATCCAATGGTGTGACCATTCAAACGAAACCTCTTCAGCAGTACTTTTGCATGGTACCACTTGTTCTAACTTTTGAGTCTGTGGACGAAATCCTATGGTGTGACCATTCAAATGAAACCTCTTTTACAGTACTTTTGCATGGTACCATTTGTTCTAACTTTTGAGTCTGTGGACGAAATCCTATGGTGTGACCATTCAAATGAAACCTCTTTTACAGTACTATTGCATGGTACCATTTGTTCTAACTTTTGAGTCTGTGGATGAAATCCTATGGTGTGACCATTCAAACGAAACCTCTTCAGCAGTACTTTTGCATGGTACCATTTGTTCTAACTTTTTAGTCTGTTGATGAAATCCTATGGTGTGACCATTCAAATGAAACCTCTTCAGCAGTACTTTTGCATGGTACCATTTGTTCTAACTTTTGAGTCTGTCAAATCCTATGGTGTGACCATTCAAATGAAACCTCTTCAGCAGTACTTTTGCTTGCAGTACTTTTGTTCTAACTTTTGAGTCTGTGGATGAAATCCCATGGTGTGACCATTCAAATGAAACCTATTTAGCAGTACTTTCACATGGTACCATTAGATTTACAATATTTTACAAAATGAAATTTAGGATTTTTCTCGAATTTTGATTTTTGGCACTCATTGGAGTTAAGGGTTATCGCACACTGATTGATAATAAAAAGTAATTTATGTTATGACTTTCCCTTAGATTTGTTCCTTATAAGCCCGGCCGTTATACGGTGGATGTCCGCTGTGGAGGAGAGTCCATTGAAAACAGTCCTTTTGTGATGAGAATCTCAGAAGCCGAAACAGTATCTGTAAAACTCAAGGAGTTTGAAAAACAGGTGCGAAGCAGTCATAAAAATATACTGGATCATTTGCTCAGTTATATCTCTCGTATTCCGGCTAACTTAACCTTCCACTGAAAGAAAGCTGAAACGAGAGAGCTTTTCCTTAGATTTACAGTATGAAATAATTTGAATTCCTATCTTTTAACATGTCGCTTTTTCCCGTGCTTCCCTTTTCCTTGTTTTTTTTTTACTGAATTCGAGCTCAAACGAATCAAAATGAGAGTTTTCCTTGTGTTGCGCCTGATTCTGCGTTTAAACGAAAGAAAAAGTTAGTTAGGTTTTCTTTCATTTCTGCCTCGGCACTGATTTCACGTTCAAACGAAAAACAATTAGAGAGCATGAACAAATTGACTGTCCAGTTTCAAACGTACCACTCTTTCCAACCCAACCCACTCTGTAACTTCATGTGACTTAGTAATCTCTCTGTTTCCAGGGGGAAAATCGATATCACGTGGGTCACGAGGTTGACGTTCCCATGGAGATCCCAAATGGAGTTGACGACGTGACTGCAGATGTGTATGACCCGGATGGAAAACTTGAGAGGTCCACATTCCGCAAGGATCTTGACGGTCTCTATCACTTGAAGTTCCTTCCAAAAAAGACGGGAGAACACAAGGTGAGTAGAGTGGTCTAGGTCTGCAACTAATTGCACGCTAGGCATTTGTCACGTCGGCCAGAGTGACCGGTTCGTAAATGGTTCTTGTCACTTCGTATTGCTAGCTATCTACCTTGAGCAATGATGTCGCAGTATCGATATTGTATCGCCGAATATCCCGATAAATTTCCAGTATCGTATCGAATTTCCAAAACGGGTATCTGCCTTTCATTACAATTATGAATATGTTCGCGATATTGAAAAGAATCCCAAGTTCGTATCGATATCATAACGAATATCATAACAGATATCAGATCCTTCCATTTATATGTAGCTACTTAACATAACTTTGATTTGAATTCTAACTGGTGGGAAACTGACCAATTTTCTATTTACATAGCGTCGTTAGGGATTTTAATACGGGACCACGGTATTACAAAACCTTCCATGACCAGAGAGAAGGACTTCAACCTGGGTCCCTAGTTTACGGTCCAGCGCTTCCAACCACTCGATCATGCCTCCTCTCTCAAACGAGAGCTGCATTTATTTTCTCTTACTATTTCTCTCTCAATGCTTCTCTCTTAAGATCGACATTAAAAGCGGAGGACGTTCCGTGGAAAACAGTCCATTTCCCTTGAACATAGTCCAGCCCAACACAGCTATGGTTCGATTACGCCAACCGGAGGAGGCTGATAACAAGTACTTAGTCCGCCGCGAGCTCGACATCGCACTCGATGCCGCCGAAGGCACTCGGAACATGTCGTCGTATGTCGAAGGCCCCGACAACGAGAACGTACCGTCATCGTTTGATAAAGGAGATGATGGTCTGTACCATGTTAAGTTTGTGCCTTACCAACCAGGGACATATAAAGTAAGTACTCGGTTTTCTAGACCAAATTGCCGTTCATCCCTAACAGTGGTTCGAAAAGCGAATGCATTTGCCCCAACCAGTTAGAGTAAACATGCTTTTTGCTTTCAAACAATTAAGAATAAAATCTTTCGCCTTTCGCGCGTTTCGCCCCCCTCGACACAGATTTCAAGTTTCCTCGCACTTGGTACCGGTTTCAAGTTCTCGCGTGTTTGTTGTCGCCGGGTTGCATTTTTTTCCGTCCTTGCACAGTTGCACGTTTTCCCGCCCTTTGCACAGTTACACGTTTTTCGGCCCTTTGCGCGGTTGCACTTGTTCCCGCCCTTTGCACCAGTTACATGTTTTCCCGCCCTTTGCACAGTTGCACGTTTTCCCGCCCTTTGCACCCATTGCATGTTTTTGTTTAATTTCTAATTGGCTTGCTGACGTTCTTGTTAGATCTTATTACTTTGGTTTAATAACTGTGGAAAAAATAGTCATCGCAACGCTTTCTTCTCTACCACCCAGGTTCATGTGAAAAGCGACGGCGTTCCAGTGGCCAGCAGCCCTTTTCTAATCAGAGTAGGTGATCCAGGTAAAGTGCAGGTTGCGCATGTGCGTAGTGAGGAGCTGCATGCTGAACGAGTCATCAAGAATGAGGTAGACTTGGCAGTAGAGATCCCGTATGACACGAATGGTGACGAAATCACTGCCAGGGTAACAAGTCCCGATTTGGAAAACGTGCCATGTCACGTGACCAGGGAATCCGATAATCGCTATCACGTGAAGTTCACTCCACACATGCCTGGTCCGTACAAGGTAAAAACATCAGTTATTGCACTTAAATATTAGGGGACTTTAGATCGGACTACGAGTACGACTTGTAAAACCTAGTTCGCGTGCTCTAAATAACCATTTACCACACAAATTTTATACCTAGAGTCTCCTTATCTTCTGGTCTGCAGCAAGAAGGACCAACAGCTGTGGGGACATGACTAGCTTGAAATTCAAAAGTCGTACTCGTACTCAAATCTAAAGCTCCCTATTATTATGAGACGTAACGGGGGTGATCGTCGGACATTTTAAAAGTAACCCCTAAAAAGTGCCAGAAACCTGTTTTGTGGGTGTTTCTCCCATTCAATTCTTTCTGAAAATAGGGGTAATGGGAGTCACGCCCACAAAACCGGTTCAACCCCTAAAAGGTGCCACAAATCTGAAAAGTTGTTTCTGTCAGCATATTTATCTGGCTTTATACCCTAAAAGGTATCAATATAATTCTGACAGTGGTCATTGTCGATTCAAATTTTAATCCCTTAAAATACGACGATCACCCGCGTCACTTTTATAGAGGTGGCCGCCGTGGTGAGGTTTCAACAAGTGTGAGGGACTAAAAAATGGCCCGTTGTGCAGACGTGGCTGTTGTAGCCAAAGAGAGAGGGTCGTAAGTGGAAGTTCAATTCTACTAGGTTGTCGTTGTTGCTGGAATGGTGGCATCTTGCATTTGTTTCAACTCTTGAAAAAATACAACTTTGATTCCATACACGGAAGTAAAAAAGAAAACTTTTCCGATGCCAGTTGTAATTGTGTTATCATTTGTGTACGCAGGTTGATGTCCGTTACGGCCGCGATCCAGTTCAGGGTTCACCCTTTACAGTGAACGTCACAGACCAGACGCATGGTGTGCAAGTGGTCAACTTCAACCAAGCAGACCGGTTCTTGGAGAACCGTGAGGCCGATATCCCGATAATGATCCCGGAAGGCGCCTCGTCAAGTTACCTCAACTGCCGCGTCACTGACCCAGAGAAGCAGATACTCCCGCACGAGTTCGCTTACGACCCCCAGACCAACTTACATCATATCCGGTTTGTACCGGTAAGGCCTGGACGCCACAGGGTCGATGTGGAGTATGATGGTACACCGGTCGAGGGTTCGCCGTTTGTTATGAACATCGAAGGAAACGAAGGTTATAAGAAGGTGTTTGCCTCGGGACCAGGACTGCAAGGAGGTGAGATAGATATTTAGTACAGATAGGCTAGTCTAACCCTTCAAATCCCAAGAGTGCCAAACATCAAAATTCAAGAAAAATCCCAAATTTCATTTTGCAAAATATTGAAAAACAAATGGTACCATGCGAAAGTACTGCTAAAGAAGTTTCATTTGAATGGTCACACCATAGGATTTCGTCCACAGACTCAAAAGTTAGAACAAATGGTATCATGCAAAAGTACTGCTGAAGAGGTTTCATTTGAATGGTCACACCATAGGATTTCATCAACAGACTCAAAAGTTAGAACAAATGGTACCATGCAAAAGTACAGCTGAAGAGGTTTCATTTGAATGGTCACACCATAGGATTTCATCCACAGCCTCAAAAGTTAGAACAAATGGTACCATGCAAAAGTACAGCTGAAGAGGTTTCATTTGAATGGTCGCACCATAGGATTTTGTCAACAGACTAAAAAGTTAGAACAAATGGTACCATGCAAAAGTACTGCTGAAGAGGTTTCATTTGAATGGTCACACCATAGGATTTCGTCCACAGATTCAAAAGTTAGAACAAATGGTATCATGCAAAAGTACTGCTGAAGAGGTTTCATTTGAATGGTCACACCATAGGATTTCATCCACAGACTCAAAAGTTAAAGCTTCACTACATGGCTCCATAATTGACTCTGGTAGTGTAAAATGGAAGGGTTATTGGTGGAGACATACTCAGCTACTTACAATAGCTTGCTACAGTAGTTAGTTTTTTCGTTACTTAGTTACTAGTTATTTCCTACATATATATATCTATTTATTTGACTTACTGTCTTACGTTTTGTTTACAAAACATGGTTTTAATTTAGCCATTCATTGCGCTTACAGCTTCCAATCCAAGTTATAATAACGCATTGCTATTAACATTTCCTTTGCTTTTTCTTACAGGTAAAGTAAACGAGAAGATAGATTTCAGAGTAGACGCGCGCAATGCCGGGCGCGGCAAACTGACAGGGAAACTAACAGGTGTTAAATATCACACGGATGTGGAGGTCCAGGACCTGAAGGACGGTACATACGCATGTCATTACCTGGTGCCTCAGCCTGGAGCTTATGTGCTGTCACTTATGTGGAATGGACAGCATATACCCGATAGTCCTTATAAGGTCACGATCAAAGAAGCGCAGGTCATGAAGGCCAGCAGTTGTCTTGTTGAAGGTAGGAAAATTAAAATTTCAGTTGTCCGTGGAATAGAGCTAAGGTCTTTACAGTCTTGACTTTGAGGCTATCTTAGTTATCTTGGTTCTCAAAACAATGTATTTTTGAACTTTAATTTGCTTTTGTTAAAAGATTCGTTCTGTGGATGTTGTAAATTGCTGTCAACAATTTCAGTGTACATTCGATCCTTCGTTTGCAAATTACCTCGAAGTTTACCTTGGTTTGCAGACCTCTTGTCAACAGTTTCAAGCTCAAATGTAGTGTGATGCAAAAACAAACTAACAAACCAAGAAAGATAAGCTTTTCAACCTCGCTGTCAAACTCGTTTGGTGCTTTAGTGTGGGATGCAAACTGAAAACAAACAAACAAACAAACTAGAAAACATGTTTGTGAACACGTTAATCTTGTTTGAGAAATGAAAAACAAACAAACAAACAAACAAGAAAATAAAATGTGAGTTGCAAATAAACAAAAAAGAAAACAAGTTTTTCAACCCGTCAAACTCGTTTGAACACTAGGGAGCATGCTGAAGGAAGGAGGCTCGGCCACGGTTGGGCAAGCCATGGGATTTAACATCAACAGCAAAGATGCCGGTCCGGGACAACTGTATGTACGCTGCCAGGGACCCACAAAGGACTGTGACGTCACAGTGTTTGATAACAAGGACTCTACATACCAAGTTCAGATATTCCCCACGGAGGTTGGGAATCATCTGGTGTATGTGGAGTGGGGTGGAAGGCCCGTCCATGGTAGTCCCTTCTTGGTGCGCGTGGGACAGCCCCCTGATCCTAGTAAAGTTCGTGTGTATGGTAAGTGACTTCTCTTTTCTTCAATTAACTTGTAATACCGTTGTGCAAAACCGGTTTTTCACGCATACGATCTGCTCTTGGAGTTAGACAAGCGTGCCTTTTAGTTGTTCTAACGCGGAACGTGAACGTGGAACGCGGAATATACGAACTTGTTGTTGATTGCTAGGGCAGCAAAAGTAAAGACATTGCCGTAGGTTTTGTTTTATGTTGTTAGGAATATAAACGTCAGCTGCATCATAAATGCATTGCTCACTGAGAACTGGTCTCACCAACTCGCTAAGCCTGTGAACAGGCTCACGTCAGGGGTCTCACGCAAGCCCATGGCAGCGAAAGCGAGCGGGCGAGGCTACATGTCGCGTAAACCATTTTACTACAAGAAAGAGTCAATTATGGAGACATGTAGTATGGATCTACCTTTTGAGTCTGTCGATAAAATTCTATGGTGTGACCATTCAAATGAAACCTCTTCAGCAGTACTTTTGCATGGTACCCCCTTTTTTTTTAAGTTTTTTACAAAATTAAATTTGGGATTTTTCTTGAATTTCTATGTATGGCACTCTTGGGAGTAAAAAGGTTAAGACTTTTCTCTTTTGTTTTACTCGACTTATAACGAAATCCATGTTTCTTTGAACAGGTCCTGGTCTGGAGAATGGATTGATAAGAAGCTTCAAAGGCGAATTCCTTGTAGAAACCAAAGGCGCGGGGCCTGGGACCCTCAAGATCAGAATCCACGGTCCTCGAGGAGCCTTCAAGGTAGAAATGTACCGGGACACTTCCAAGGAGCGTTCTATTGGAGTACGCTACAACCCCACGGAGGCAGGGCGCTATATAATCAACATAAAATGGGCCGATCAGCATATACCAGGGAGCCCTTTTGACGTTACAATAGTGGAAACTAGAGAGGAACTGGATTCGATTGACGAATTAAAAGACAACATGGTGATGTTTCAACAAAGAGACGATAGATTGTAGAAGACTGGTAGTTAGTACTCGTAACGCATTGCTATAGGCTCTTATTGGTCAAACAATTCAAGATGGCGACCAAGTGGTATGTTAACAGTCGCTTTTGAAAATTTGTTAATCGGAAAGAGCTGCCATTACAACTATCGGGTATACTACCACAGGCATGTCAAGCTCGCGTAAGCTTGGGCTGCCTGTGTTTTTTGTCACAGTCGGGAAGTCCAGACCCCCCCTCTTCACTTTTATGTTCTTTTGCCTCCGAAAAGCGGAACAATAAGTCAGAGGGCCTCCATTTACGAACTCGCTTCCGCCGGAAACATGTTTACAAGTGGAGGTCCAGACCCTCCTCTTCACTTTACGTTCTTTGGCTTCCGTTTAGCGGAACAGGAAGTCATAGGGCTTCCACTTGCGAGCTTGCTTCCGCTGGAAACCAGTTAGTAAGTACAAGCGAAACCGGAAATCGACAAACAGAGAAATTGATAACCAGGGACTGGACTATAGGTTGGTATTAAGCCGCGTGGTAAAACTTGGAAACTTAATATGAAAGCCAAACTGCATCGCGTCAACAACATGACTGGTTACTATAACAAAAACGTAAAAACATAATTAAATGATAATATCCACTAATACTACATCGTAGTTTTAGTTGGTTAAGGTTTGAAAACCAAAAACAAGTCGTGACTCAGGAATATATTTAATCCACGTTATTTGCCTAAATACACAACATTTCTATTTAAAGTAAGTAAGCTATATATTTATAAAGTAGTTAGAGTTAATTAAATATGCTGGGTGAAATATATAATTGTCATATGGGTGATGTGATACATAATTGTAAGGTAGGTCAATACGTGGCGATATTGCACACAAGTATCTGACGAAAATGGAATTTTTGTCTAGGAGTTATTTTAGTTTTATGAATTGATTTACGAATTTGACTGACTATAAATTTTAGTTCAGTATGATACCTTGGACGTTTAAGATTTCGCAGCAAATTTTTGGGGTACAGCCAGCTTCTTTGAGAAGAAATGAAAGACTGAAAATTCGTCGTTAAGTGTGAAACATGAAAAACATAGATAACCATAGGATTTAGGGTAGGTAAGTATATATAGTTTTTTTATTTAGTTTCGTCGTCCTGCCAGCTCTTACATTGATCGGAGTTAAAAGTTTCAAACTGGCAATCTTTCTTCCCTACATCCAATTTTTGTGCTTTGAATGGGGCTCTAGTTGTTTAATGGAGTCTCTGTGACCATTTTGTTGTTTGTTTTTGTTCATTTTTCCTAACTAAAAAGCAGGTTTTAGGAACTTTTTCAAAATTGTTGAGGATAAATGTCTTACCGACAAAACAACTGATATCATTAAACGTGGATAGTGGAGTAGGAAATGACATGAAATTCATGTCAATAATGGAATGGAAACGGACAGCACATTTACTAAGCTGTTTTTTTTTATACACGAATCATTTGAAAGGTGTTACTAACTAGATTTTTTACTGACTTGTAAATAAAAGTCTATTTTGGCCACATGTGTTGGTTATGTTTCTGAGTTCACCCTGTCTCTTGGGAGAAAAAAAGAAAACAAACCGTTAATCCTTTATTAGCCCCCCTAATAAGCCTCCCTGTTTTGGAGCAAAAATTTATTAAGCACCCCCCTCCACAAGAAAGTGACTTGGCAACAGTGAAGGAAATTGTATCCAACGAGCACAACGGAAGTTCCTCGTTTCGACTCAGGAAGGAAACGATTAAAAAGCGTTGAAAAGGTCGCGTGGGTTTCGCACGCCAAACCACTTCTTGCTTGAGTCAAAACATTGCCTCGACTGCAAAAGAGAACAGTTGACGCAACAATGCGTGAAACACGTACGCTTACTGCAGGATTGCTTTGAATTCCTTCTTCCTTATGCTCTCTGGCGCGCGTTTCTTGTCCGTTTTACCCCCAAAAGCTCCTAAGTCGAGGACTTAAACAAGAACAAACGCCAAATTTCAATTTGCAAACATCGGAAAACAAACAGAATATGAAAATAATGCTCAATAGCTTTCATTTGAATGGTCACACTTTTGGATTTCATCCACAGACTTAAAACTTAGAACCAAAAGTTTGCTCTTCCCTCCAAAGCCTCTATTGTCAAAGCTGCAACGATTTATTGAAACGTTGCCCAATTTAAAGAGTCACTATATTTCACGTGCAACCGTCTCGAATCGACTGAAATCATTTCAGCAATCTTGATAATTCTTAGGGCCTGATAAGAGTGTGGGTCTAAAAGAACGGCGTAGAAGTTTCTTGAAGCCATTTGCCAGTTCAGTGGTTTGTTGAGCAATATGGCAGGGAGGCGTGTCGACCTCGTGAGAGCAATTAACTCAGAGTGGGGGTCATGGCT
Source organism: Dendrophyllia cribrosa (assembly GCA_024195265.1). NCBI lineage: Eukaryota > Metazoa > Cnidaria > Anthozoa > Scleractinia > Dendrophylliidae > Dendrophyllia > Dendrophyllia cribrosa. The sequence goes on along the minus strand of JAJLRJ010000010.1, from coordinate 1,252,394 downwards.
GCTTTCTTTAATATACAAAGTGCTCACCCAAATGTATCAAGTGCAGGAATTTATTTTATAACCCGTATTACAAGAGGCGGCTAAATTAAGTACGTGACCGCGCACAAGTTCAATATGACAAAGAAAAGTTCTAAATTTAGTTTTGCAGTACAGTCATGTACACACGTACTTTTGGAGTGCACTTCCAAAAGCAACGCACACGCAAGCGTAATTGTGAAAGATCGCTTCAAAATAAACTTGACGAAAGCATTGGCACAACACAAGAAAAAGAACAACATTTGATACTCGATTTGTGCCCGTGCTTATACTTGCATTCAGCCAGTTTTGATGCACCCTACGTAATAGGCGCTTTTGTAGACTCGCTCCAAGTTGTTTGTTTCACCCGCTGGTTCAGTATGAAGGACATGCCCAGGCACCGAAAGCAAGATAGAGGCTGGTTCGAGTTATTCGCACATATTCCACGCGCGCTTCCCACCTTTCATCCTCGAGCACCAAAATAACACCATCATATCGTTGCAGAGAAAAAACGAATGAATAACGGGTTATGTTTCTATAGAAACTGTGGAGCTGCGTCGGTGGGGGAGCGAAACATAAAAATTTGGTTTTATCAACTGTAAATTGGCCCCGGAAAGAGATTAAAAAGCTGAGATTTCAATCGCTAGCGACTTGGAACAAGTCTAGTGCTTTTGCGGTGAGCAAGCTTGAAGAGTGAGCAACGAACGAGCATGGACCGCGAGCCAGGCAAGGGCGAGAAAAAAGAAAAAAGTGCTCATTGCGCAAAGTGCTAGCGCATATACTTACTTCGTTGGCGATAACCAGGCTTTATTTGAGTTTAAATCCAGTCAGTCGGTAACCACTGTGTTAGTTTGAGCTGCTTGCTTAAATGATGACAAAGACCACAAATTAATGACTTTTTTAAAAACCGAGCTATCCTTTGAAAATCCCGCATTACTTTGGCAACGCCGACGGAGAAAACTCTTCCATTGTTTCAAGGTATTCATTGTAGAAATGCTTACTTTATTATTTTAACCGAGTAAAATCCCGAAATCGCCAATTTTAACCACGAGAGCAATAAAAGTTATTCCATTCTTGTTATAATTCTATATTTACAAATAAAGCCATGATTTTTTATGGTTTTTAGCAGGAAAACACAAGTTAGTTGTTGTTAGTTGTGATGCTATTCTTGCAGATAGACTCTGGGGAATTAAACGCGTAAACTAAAATTTTCAATTTTCAATTTTCAATTCGAAGCTGCATGTACATTGTTTGGTTTATCATGTTGATGTTTTTGAACATGAGCTTTTCATCAGAGATTGCTTAAATTTTAAATCCACCAGGATCAGGACGGCATTTTATTCGGAGGTCTTTATTCTCAAAATTTGTTTAATCTTTTGTTATTCTTTACACAAAGACTGCAGAGTTAGCGTAATTGAAAAAGTGCGCTATAGTAATATTCCTTTGTCTCGACAGCACTATAAATTTAAAATTTATCACCTTCAAGTTGATTAAAGAAAAGCAAGTTTTCCTTCTCAGTTTTATATTACGCTTCACTGATAACAGCTATTCTAGAATCGAAGCTAATATTTGCCGAATACTATAATCGTACAAGACAAAAAGTGTTAAAGCGGTGAATATACATTAATTTGGAGAGCTATACAAGACTACAACAAACATTTTGCTTTACATACACCTACCCTGGGTCCCAGAGTTTTTCAGTCCCACGCGCTATGTTAAGTCAGAGCGTTTTAGTGGTCAAATGCCGATAAAACCAAAGTAAAATGGAATCCATATCCTTCAGAAAGCACGACAAGAGCAGCTTTCACTCAGAGCACTACCTTACGAGGAGGCGATTGGCGCACGTGAACGCACGCGAGAGAAAAGCGTGCGGCGTGTTTTTCACAAGCGCGCGTTCTTTCGTGGAAAAAACATATAAAATCACTGCGTCATCTTTCTAGATAGATTCAAGCGCACGAGGAAATCCTTCATCGAGAACTTCCTTCCTGTGTCATCAGCTAATGAAAGCAAATTGAAGTAGGTCTGGGAAAATTCGTGACAAGAAAGACAAAATTCTTGAAAATCCATTTTATTAATGATAATTTTATCACGTCTTGGCGATTTTAAAGGAGAATATTTGAACAGTAAATAACTAACGAGTTGACCTAATTTATTTTCAAGTTTTTCATTTCATTTTCAGCGCATTTCAAAATGCACTTAAAATAAAGATAAATGTACCATGAACCAAAAATTAGAGTTTGAAAATTTCCTTGTTTGGTTTATGACCTCCCGCCGGCGGCATATAACCATTTTATAAATGACTGAAAATGGACAATAAACTCAACGACAACTTCTCGTTGTGTCTATTGTCAGAGTTAATAAGACTCCGTTTCCTGCATATTTCACGGTATTTTTTAAAACACGGCTATTTTCCATATTTCCAAAAAAACAACATTTTTTCTGAAAAATATCTAACAACACGGCGGATATTTGTTAGGAGGTTGTTCGATATGAACCTTGAAACGAAGCAATTTTTTGAAAAATCTTTTAATCGACTAAGAGCGTTCACTATGCACATGAAAATTGATTTAATCAATCCATTTGTTTTAAGAGTTTTTTAGCATATCGTTCACGATGTTTGGACTTGAATCGGAAATTCAACGTAGAAAATATAACCATTTAGACTGAAATTCAAAATTAGATGCCTGAATCTTTGCTTTTAAAATTTATCTTTTCTTTTTTTCAAGTTTCGTGTGAGAAGTGAGAATATTTCTTTCCAATTATCTTTTGAGCATTATTTAGTGCATTCGAAGTTATTCTATTTTGCGCACTTATGACGCAAACTATAAAACATAATTCTGGGAGAAAATTCAAGGAAAACATATTTCACATTTCCTATTCGGCGTTCAATTGATTATTTCTCTTTTGTGTGATTGCACTCAACAAACAAAGTCACAATAAAAGTTTTCGCAGTTCGTTTGCAATGCTAATATGCTTGTTTTTTTATTCAAGTGGAATATGTTTTCTTCACGGGTCATGAAGCAAATACACTTATGTCACATTTCAATGCATGACGCGCGCTAAGAATATGGCAATAAATATAAAGAAAGTCTGAGAATAGATCAGAAACGAACGTTTTAGACACCCTATGACACGAAAGGCCAGCTCTGCCGAAATACGCGACTAAAATTTCATTACGTGAACAAAATCTAAGCCTACTATTGTTGTTAAATCCTTTTATCCCAACTGGACAACTCCCAACGGATATACAAAGAGAATTCAGCTGGCCTTAAATGATTTGTGAATCTAAATAAGGATGATTGCGTTAATTGTTCGATAGACAGCCCACGGGGAAATGAAAATATTAAGGGTATATGATTATAAGGAGTAAGCAGAAAACGCTTTCAAAACAAACTGGTCATAACAGAGAAGTGTACACTCGCGAAGAAATCAGATACAAGTCGTAGCGAGCACGTTCAACTGAAATCTCGTCGCAAGCAACGGAAGGGAAGAAATGGAAGCGCCATTATCCAAACCGATGGATTTCACTTGCAATGTGAAATATCTTGGAAGCCAGAATGCTATGTATCCGCAAACGGGAACATTAGAAAACATCGCGCGTCTTTATCAGAAGGGCTGCGCGCTAAACGAGAAAGACATTAACGCAAAACTGACTGTCTCACGAGACAATGTTTCATTGCTGTGCAAAAATAACGAGAAGACTTTCAAGCTACGCAAGATTCTATTCTGCGCAAGCTACAAGAAGATTCCCAAAGTAGTCGCCTTTAATTATCAGGTTTCTTCATCGCCCAAACGGCTCGAATGCCATGCGTTTCTCTGCGCTTCAAACGAGGATGCGAGGTGTGTGGTTGCCGCGCTAACTATGGCGTTTAGAATGGCGTACAAAGAGCGGAATTCAGACGGAGTCCATGGCGATCAAACGGCGATGAATCCTAAGGTTTGGAACGTGGATTCAGCAGAGGAGAAAGAGATGAAAATCATTTTCGCTTTACCGCGGAAGATTGGAGAAATTTTCGACTCCCTGACTAACTGCATCACTGCAAACTAACTTCAAGATTCATGGGAGAAAACTTGCTCGTACAGAGAGAAAAATTAAATTACGCAAGAAGCGAAGTTAATGAAAAGTTGCGGTTAACAGATGTCTGGATATTTTCGCGCCGGTTGAGTGCGCGATTCAAACGTTTATGGACTCATAATGTTGTATACTGAAAAAAGGAACTGCTTTGACTGATGGATTGCTCCTAGATGGGAGTCGATTCGGAACTAACAACTGTTTAGTTAATTTCTATGGACGAAAGGTTCGAAATTTGCTTCTTTGCAAGTAAAAAGACATTCAGCAATTAAGCTTTTAAATTGTCGCAGTAAGCAGCGGTTACGGTTCATTTCCATTCGGTCTTGTATCAGAGCCACGATTTCCAATTTTAAAAGCCTGGGTCAATATCCATGGCTGTAAATAGTAAATTTACGCAAGTGTAGGACAAAATTAGAGTTTGGATACTGTTTGATGGAGTGAACTTAGCAAAAGGAGGCTACGTGCTTCTTAGCATTGAAAATAGATTGTGATAACAAGAATTAATATATTCTATGAACGGTACAATAAACTAGACCAATCGGGGAAAGTTCTGTCTGTCATGGTCTGTAGATCGAAAACAAAAGGCATTTAAACCAAATTGAATGTTTTCCAATATTTCACTCACGTTATGTTATATATTGTAACAAAACATTAAACTCGCATTGAATGGGTCGCTTTTATTGCGAGAAACATTTGTAAATAGAGTGTTACCGCGCCCCTGAACAGAAAATCAAATTAAATATAAATGTATCTAAGATCTATTTCGCATAGGTAAATGCTAAGTGAAAAAGCAAATAAATTTGTAATTGCCATGTATTTGCCTCGTATATTTGATTCCCGTATATTAAACGTGGTTTAGCGAAAGGCGAGATATCGTGAACATATGGCGTTGCTAATAAGAATTTCAAATTTGTTTTTATAAACAAGGTACAAAGATGCAGATTCCTTAAAAGGTTAGGTAATATTTCTTTGCTTCAACCATGGTTTCAAGATCTATTGCGAGATTAATTATCTAAGCATTGTTCTTTTCACACTTTTAATACTATTATTAAGACTAGTGAATTTGGGATGAAACAAATAGCCAGGAAAAACTGAACGTAGCACTGCTTTACTTTGTATGACTTATATAACTTTTAATAATATAGCTTTTCTTGAATGTAACTATAATTATTTATGGATTGGAGAAAAAAAAAAGTGAAAAAGAAATGTGAAATGTTTGGTATCAGTGAACAGGGGCACTCAACGAGGAGTGTTTAGGAAAAGCTTGGAATGGCGTTGAACTGTTTTTCTATATCATTTTAGTCTTTAAAGGAAACCGATATGTGAAAGCTAATAAATACAGTTCGAGCTTTTCAGTTCTTTTAGCTGAATATTTCAGTACTAACTCTAGCTATAGGTGAAATTCAATACGAATTTTTAAGGCAACTTAAGGCCGCCGCACACTAGCTGTATTTTTCGTCTCAGAACGCCGATTTTTTTATCGGGATCAAAATTGAGATCTAGCACTGCCAGATATCGCCCGACACGGTTCGATCTTGTCGTAGGCTTGTCAGTTTGAATTCGCTGAATTCTCACTAGCCGACAAGTTACGATTTTTTGTCGGCGGACGAAAAATCGGCTGGTGTTCGGCGGCCTTTAGTCTTCCTGCGAACAGCTTTTCCACGAAACGATTCGTTAAGTGCTCATGATTGAAGTTCGATAAAGTTTCAAATGCACGACCGAGCACGAACTCAAAATACATAAGATTTCGTTTCTCGATTCCTGTATCTCGTCCTTTCTTTTCAGTACATCAAACTTGGCGATCGGCAATGAAGTTCTATTATTGTTTGAAAATGACCAAATTAATTATGTCATACAACCAATCAATATCATCAGATATTTCATCTCTTCACACATCCTTGCGTTTCATTGGCAAAACTCAAGCTTTTTGGACTCTCTTTAGGGCCAGCCGGAATGTTAAAAGAGCTGCTAAGAGCGCAGCTATTTCTACGGCAGGTATAAAGGTCTATAAACTTCTGCATTACATGTATTTTCCGGCTGCAATGAGCTGGTGAATAAGCGAGACTGCGACCAATTTCGTAAAGGTAAGGTAAGGTTCAATTGCCACAACAATGCTACGTATTTCGAAAATTAGAACACATCATTCTCATCTGTGGCGGGATTGCAGGGAAAATGCTATCCCTTCCCTAGATCCGCAACTGCTCACATGACTGAAGGAGTCGCGCAGATTTTTGGCTGCCATTTTTATTACTGATTACCGCTGAGCAACGGGATATGTGGATCGCCTGCAGCCAATCATGATCATCTGCACTTGTTTTTATGTCAGTAGTATAGGGCCAGCAAAGATAAGCCTCGTTACTGCGTTCCCTTTGCGTTCCGTATGCGTTCCCCTCATTAGCTATGCCTAGTCAATGACGTCACAATATGCCTTCCTGCATACTAATAAACGGAATGCCTTTTCATGACGTTAACTACCTATTCCTTTTGTGTTATTCTGAAACAATAGAAACAATAGCCGTGCCTGAACTTGCCCGCTCTATTCCAACTCACTTCAAAACAAAACACAACTGACACAGATATCCTTTACAGACATAGAGCAAAACAACATGCCTTGACCAGGACTCGAACCTGGGTTGCTGCGGCCACAACGCAGTGTCTTAACCACTAGACCATCAAAGCTGTGGATATTATAACCGGATAAAACTTCAGTATAAGAGGGTTCCGAAACATTCAAGTTTGGAAGCAATAAAATTGCACAGTATAAAAACCGCTTCTTATTCGTATTTACCGCAACATTCTTATAGCCGCTTCATCGCTAGTCTCTTTGTCGATTTTCAGTTTGCCAGCCATTTCCAACTTTAAGTTTTAATTTCTTTAACCGTAGCTTCAAAGTTCAAACTTTTAATTATGCGAACTTACACTGAACCTGAATTTGCATGAAAAATTAGCACCTCGGAAAAATTAACAAAGCAGCCAATAACATGCGCGTGCTAAAACAATAAACCCACACTTTGTTGAGCTCAAACTATATTTATTGATAACAAACAATATCATACAGGCAATTTAAACGCTTAGTTGGAAAGGAAAAGACAGAGTTGGTTTAGTCTTCTTCATCGGGAAGAACTTTTTTGACAAACAATCGATTGAGTAAGAATTTTCGCTTATCGATGGCAAGTTCTGTCGATTCGAGCCAATCAAATCCCTCTGTGTCTTTTAACTCTTGTTGGGTTTGTATAACTTTACGAAAGGTCGAATCTTTCTTCAAAGCACGCATCCATTGTAGATTCTCTAAGAGTATTTTTCTCAGTTCCTTTCTATAAGCAGGAAGCAAGGCATTTTCAGCTTTAATGCGAGCCACGTTATGTGAATCTCCGTTTTGCTCGTATTCATTTATCAAAGCGTTGAATTCGGCTTCGTGGCGACTAAAAGCTTCATCTTGAATACGCGACCAAGGATCTATCTGCTCTTTCTCTTCTTGGGAAGATTCCATTTCTTCGCTAGATTGAGAGCCTTGAGATGACTGTTCGCTTTCTTGCGAGCTTTCGCTTTCGCTTTCTTCGCAATTTCCATTCCCTTGTTGATAGTCGCTCCACATCGTGATCTTTACTGCACAAGTGCTGACAACACACTAAACTAATCTGAGCTGGTTGTGTCTTTCTTTTATATATTTCGATAGAGGCGCGGTTACACGGCAAAATCCTTATGAATTGATTTGTGTTTTGTTTGAGAACAAAATGTTAGAATGAAATATTTTACGGATGTTCCACGAATTCACTATAAGGTCGGATTACAGGCCTGAAGCTTTGTTGGCTTTTTCGGTAGCAAAGGTTTCATCTAAAAACGATTTTACGTTTGGTTCATCTTCGTGTACGTAAATCCACTTTGTTTTTCCGTTTGAATAATGTCTTAATTTAACTGGCCAGTAATTTCCTTCGCACCAATAGACTGTAGGACTCGGGCGGGGATTGTAAGGATTTCGGGAACTGGTGTACATTTCCGCAAGACCAAACCCTTCTGGCATGGTTTCGAGATGGGGCGCTCCTTCCAAATAATTTCGCCTACCCCTCCTGTACCCTTTCTGTACCCCTCCTGTACCCTCCCTGTACCCCTCCTGTACCCCTCCTGTACCCTTTCTGTACCCCTCCTGTACCCCTCCTGTACCCTCCCTGTACCCCTCCTGTACCCTTTCTGTACCCCTCCTGTACCCCTCCTGTACCCTCCCTGTACCCCTCCTGTACCCTCCCTGTACCCTCCCTGTACCCTTTCTGTACCCCTCCTGTACCCGTCCTGTACCCTTTCTGTACCCCTCCTGTACCCCTCCTGTACCCTCCCTGTACCCTTTCTGTACCCCTCCTGTACCCTCCCTGTACCCTTTCTGTACCCCTCCTGTACCCTTTCTGTACTAGGCTCTTGCCGATTGTGCTAGCATAATTTTTGGCATAATCTGAGGAATTGAGCATAATTTTTGCCCTTTTTCCAAAAGTAACACTGCTAGCATAATCCGTATATTTTCTTGTCTTAATAGCACAATTTTAGAATAATTCAAGAAAACGAAGATCTCAGCTACTAAAAACGATAGATTACTATTAACAGTTGCTTCCACTCCTATTTTTCGATTTTTTTTTACTTGTGTTGAGATACCGCGGGAGTTCGATGAAACGGAACCGGAAGTCTGTGTCTCGGTCCCAGACTCCTTAGTCTTTCTCCCACGACTCCCAGTGCTCGTTTCAAAATGGCGGCCGCCACGCCAAACCAGTCAAGTGCAGTGAACTTACATCCAGATAGTTTACAAGGTAGCGAGAACCTACTTTTGTTCGCTGGATAACTATCCGCTGGATAGCAGATTTATTCGCCGTATAGGCCCAACCACCGGATAAAGTTACCCAGGTTTTGAACAACCGGGCCCAGAACGTCTGGCCAGGGTTAATAAAATACATTTTCAAACTTGTCTTGTGAGTTGTGAAGTTTGTGCACAGAATAATTTTTTAAAAAAGTAGCATAATTTTGAAAAGCGAGCATAATTTGAGCATAATTTGGGCAAAAAAACGAGCACTGCCACTAGCATAATATGCCACTTTTACTAGCACAATCGGCAAATGCCTATTCTGTACCCCTCCTCTACCCCTCCTGTACCCCTCCTGTACCCTTTCTGTACCCCTCCTGTACCCCTCCTGTACCCTCCCTGTACCCCTCCTGTACCCCTCCTGTACCCCTCCTGTACCCTCCCTGTACCCTTTCTTTACCCCTTTTATATCCATATCATTTTATTCCACCGAAAACTATATATTAACTGACACCAGTTAAAATCCATCATTATACACAAGTCGTCATGCCGAGAAGGTTTCCACGAAATTGTCCGTTTTGCGAAAAGCCAAGAGTGCTTAACTTGAGTTCTCATCTTGAAATTGTTTATGACATAACTGGACAAAAACGGTCAGAGGTCTTAAAAGAAGCAAGAGTTTGCTGGGAACTGAATAGTGAGTCTACATCCGCTGTAAATCGTTGTCAATCGATTGTGCCAAGAGACATAACTGAACCACGAAAACGCCCCATTTCTGTAAAAGAAACTGTGAAACCCGCCCGTATTGTCAAGAGACTAAAATTGACCCATGACGTTTCCTTGAAAACCGAAGCTTACCCGGAATTTATGTTTCGTCACAAGTTCTCAATGCTTGTAGTCGGTCCCACACAATGTGGAAAAACGTTCTTTGTAGAACAGATTCTGACAAAAAATCGTATTCGCTACGAGACCAAGAAACCTAGGCGAATTCTGTGGTACTACAGTCAATGGCAGGATAGATACGAAGCTATGAAATCATCCATCGGAAACGACATTCAGTTTTTTCGTGGGCTTCCAAATTTTAAGGATGACCTCCGGGAAATTAATCCAAAGTTTCACAACGTGCTGGTGTTTGACGATCTGATGGCACAGGCAACGGATAGCCCTATCGTTTCCCGTCTGTTCACTCAAGGCCGCCACCGAAATGCAAGTGTCATTCTCTTGCTGCAAAACATGTTTCCGAAGGGAAAGTTCAACACGATATCAGTCGGAATGCTCAGTACATGGCACTTTTCCGAAGTCCAAGCGATCGACAACAAATCGGAATCGTCGCCGAACGCATGTTTGATAAGAATCGCCAGCGATTCATGACAGCCTATTATCAAGAAACGGAGAGAGCTTTTGGCTATATATTTGTTGACAACCGACCAGACACACCGGGAAATAAACAAGTATTGACCGACATCTTCGATTCCTGCCGGCGCTACCCTAGCATTAACAAATCCTCGAAATCAGAAGAACAAGTGGAAGCGACCCCTTCAGTAAAGACCGCCAAATGTGTAGACAAATCTCCACCTCAACCTTTGAAACCGTTTGATGTTGTTTGGTCTGAAGCGAGTATACCAGTTTGGCGAAATTATTTGGAAGGAGCGCCCCATCTCGAAACCATGCCAGAAGGGTTTGGTCTTGCGGAAATGTACACCAGTTCCCGAAATCCTTACAATCCCCGCCCGAGTCCTACAGTCTATTGGTGCGGAGGAAATTACTGGCCAGTTAAATTAAGACATTATTCAAACGGAAAAACAAAGTGGATTTACGTACACGAAGATGAACCAAACGTAAAATCGTTTTTAGATGAAACCTTTGCTACCGAAAAAGCCAACAAAGCTTCAGGCCTGTAATCCGACCTTATAGTGAATTCGTGGAACATCCGTAAAATATTTCATTCTAACATTTTGTTCTCAAACAAAACACAAATCAATTCATAAGGATTTTGCCATGTAACCGCGCCTCTATCGAAATATATAAAAGAAAGACACAACCAGCTCAGATTAGTTTAGTGTGTTGTCAGCACTTGTGCAGTAAAGATCACGATGTGGAGCGACTATCAACAAGGGAATGGAAATTGCGAAGAAAGCGAAAGCGAAAGCTCGCAAGAAAGCGAACAGTCATCTCAAGGCTCTCAATCTAGCGAAGAAATGGAATCTTCCCAAGAAGAGAAAGAGCAGATAGATCCTTGGTCGCGTATTCAAGATGAAGCTTTTCGTCGCCACGAAGCCGAATTCAACGCTTTGATAAATGAATACGAGCAAAACGGAGATTCACATAACGTGACTCGCATTAAAGCTGAAAATGCCTTGCTTCCTGCTTATAGAAAGGAACTGAGAAAAATACTCTTAGAGAATCTACAATGGATGCGTGCTTTGAAGAAAGATTCGACCTTTCGTAAAGTTATACAAACCCAACAAGAGTTAAAAGACACAGAGGGATTTGATTGGCTCGAATCGACAGAACTTGCCATCGATAAGCGAAAATTCTTACTCAATCGATTGTTTGTCAAAAAAGTTCTTCCCGATGAAGAAGACTAAACCAACTCTGTCTTTTCCTTTCCAACTAAGCGTTTAAATTGCCTGTATGATATTGTTTGTTATCAATAAATATAGTTTGAGCTCAACAAAGTGTGGGTTTATTGTTTTAGCACGCGCATGTTATTGGCTGCTTTGTTAATTTTTCCGAGGTGCTAATTTTTCATGCAAATTCAGGTTCAGTGTAAGTTCGCATAATTAAAAGTTTGAACTTTGAAGCTACGGTTAAAGAAATTAAAACTTAAAGTTGGAAATGGCTGGCAAACTGAAAATCGACAAAGAGACTAGCGATGAAGCGGCTATAAGAATGTTGCGGTAAATACGAATAAGAAGCGGTTTTTATACTGTGCAATTTTATTGCTTCCAAACTTGAATGTTTCGGAACCCTCTTATACTGAAGTTTTATCCGGTTATAATATCCACAGCTTTGATGGTCTAGTGGTTAAGACACTGCGTTGTGGCCGCAGCAACCCAGGTTCGAGTCCTGGTCAAGGCATGTTGTTTTGCTCTATGTCTGTAAAGGATATCTGTGTCAGTTGTGTTTTGTTTTGAAGTGAGTTGGAATAGAGCGGGCAAGTTCAGGCACGGCTATTGTTTCTATTGTTTCAGAATAACACAAAAGGAATAGGTAGTTAACGTCATGAAAAGGCATTCCGTTTATTAGTATGCAGGAAGGCATATTGTGACGTCATTGACTAGGCATAGCTAATGAGGGGAACGCATACGGAACGCAAAGGGAACGCAGTAACGAGGCTTATCTTTGCTGGCCCTATACTACTTATGTCTGAGTGTGTCCGTTATATGGGCTACAGATAGATAACTTTTGGCATAACAGAACCAACGCTTATTTGTTACAAGATTGAATTAATAAAAATGAAAAAAAGTACTACAACTAAAAAACAGAGGAATAACAAGCATCAAATGTTTTGTAGTCAGTAATAGACTACAGTACAGTGCATTTTAACCGAATGTAACTCTGTTTACGCTGAGAACGGTTGATTCTTGGGTTTCGGTATGATGGCCACCGATCCTTTCACCAGAACTTCATCATTGTCACAATCAGTCACAGCTGGCCAGACGCAAACTTTCATGGTCTCTGCGTTCTCTTTATTTTCCTCTACCTCTTTTTCGAAGAAGTCGTCAAATGGTCTGTCTTGCACATAATCCACCGTCACGATCTTTAATGGAGGAAGTAAGTTTACCATTCGCCAGGTAAGTCTCAGACATTCTTTAATGTAACTCTTCATTTTTGTATTCTTCATAGTGATATCGTCCAGGTACGGTAGCCAAGGACAATGTTCTTTCCACTCGTCACGACGGCTCGCCAATTCTCTATTAAGTTTCTGTGGAAATAAAAATATTTCAGTTAACAAAGTTGCGAGAGCTATATGGAGAAACAAATGAGAGTGTATCAAAAAATAGCTTAGTTCGCTTCATCTGATAATGTTAATAATGGCAATGATGACGACAAAGATCACAGTGATGATGATGACGACGACGACGATGATGATAATTAAGTGGACCCCCATGTAATACGACCAGCAGCGGGCCTTAAAAAGTTGTTTTTTAGGGGAGGTAGGAAAATGAATGCATGAGATTTCGTTTGCCCTCCCTCCCCACCCCAAAGCAAAAAAATATGCGGCAGTCGCAAGTTTTCGTTACCAACCGCAAATAAACATATGCAGCATTAAAGATACTCTTTGTTGAGCTACATACTTCTTCTTTCCTTTTCTTTTCTTTTTAAAATAATACATTTTATATTTCATGCTGTCCCCGTAATTCGTATGATGTATCCTATATTGTCAGGAATCCTATAGTTCATAAGCCCCCGGCTTCTATATAGGCTTCCTTGTCACTACCACCTTTAAACATTTTGTAGTCTATCGTCTTAATTTTAAGTTATTATAAATTTCTAGTGTATTGTATTATTATTATTATAATATATTTTTTAATGTGGTTAATGACAAAATAAAATGAATGAATGAATGAATGAATGAATGAAAGATACCCCTTCTAGGTCTGTTAGATCACAACTGACTGCCATTTCTTTCAGCACAGAGGAACATGCGACTTTGAAGGACTCGGTTGAAAGTAACAGTTGCATTTCCTCTGACACTTGTTGCTCAGAGAGCTTTGCTGCCTGTGTTAAAAAAATATGATTTTTTATATTCATTAGTCTACATTATAAAGATTACAATTAATTTGTGATACTTTACGGCATTACGAATTTTTCTGGAAAATACGACTCGCATACCAAAACCGATTCACTGACGTGAAAATCTAAGAATCTGAAAATTCACCCTATTGCCATGCCAGTGAAATTTGTCTTCAAGCAAAATCAAAGAACCTAGAATTCCAATGTATCAGACTCAGTCGAGAGGGAACTCTACCTTTATAAATTCCCTTGTTTCATTTATACAGATCGGTACATGAGCAAGTACTATTTTTGAGGGATTATCTATTTGTTTCCATGTTTTGTTGATTTACCTGTGAGGGGCTCTCCTCCACATACACACCATTAGAGGGTGCACACTGAAAAAACTTTGGTATAGCCTGTTGGTTGAACTTGGATTTTGTGCGTTCCGCAAGGTCGTATGCAGTCTGAAAGATCAAGAAAATATTTCGTAATAATGCATGGCTTTTAAGATCACAAGAGTTGTCAATCGATCAACTTTCGGTAACCTTTCGGATCAGCTCCGGCAAGTCCCGATCATGATGTGACGAAGTTTCTGCAAAGACCAGCCAAATAAGACTACGCCATCTTGAATTAACAAAAAAAAATCAACACAAGCGTCTCTGCTAGTTTTGCTTTCTTTCAGACCTCGAATTAAACGCATGTGCTTGTAGAAAACAGCAATAATTGCTTAATATATGTTTTACTTATCTGAAATCATGATTTTTATGCGATTTAAAGCTTGAAAAGTTTTCAAATTAGCCATTTAAAATTGGTAAACATGTCATGATAATTAAACTGCGTCGTTGTACAGACAGTAAAGCCTCAAGTAAGATGTTCACAAGCTAGAGTAGCATAATCTAACGAGAAAATAAAAAAATATTTAATGACAAAGTACCAAAAATATTCGGCATGTCAAATCCTTTCTGTACCAGAGCTCAGCCCTTTGACGAGATTGCTTTCCAAACGCTTCCATGGCTTGTCGACGTGTGGCACCGTCCATTGCTTTGTACTTGTGTAAGACATCACTTCGTTTGTTTCTGCTCGTAGCATCTTCAGAACTGCTCTGATGACTGCGATGTTTCATCTCAGAATCGTTATTAATCCTGTTTATTTAATTAGAGAAAGGTTCGGTAAAATCAGAACCGAGGTGTCTGGAATAGTAAGAGTGAAAGTAGTGGATCTAAAACAAATTGCTGCCTTCGACGAAATAGATTTGGTCTCTTGATCTCGCAAAGGTCTAAAGTCTGCAAGCGTCAACAATTATTTCACATACCTTTGCCTTAGGTTTTCATTTTCGGCCGTTAATTCTTCATTTCGTTTTTTCATCTCACGGTAACGAGTCGTCATTTCGTTGCAGCGGTCAAAGTTCTCCTTCGCAAATTGTAGAGTGTAATTGTGGGCCTCCCTAAATTTGTCGAAACCTGATCTATCGTCCATTGCTAGATCTGCTGCTTGTGTCTGAGTTGGAAGTTGCGGGTTTACTTCTTGATCAGGAATCAAGCTATTTTCAAATGGTCGTAAGGAACATGAATTTCCCATGCAAGATCAAAATTTGGACCGAGGTAATATTTGATGTGAGATTGTAGCAGAAATCTAAGACATCATAAGTATGAACTGAAACTTCTTTGTTTATTTCTAAGAATAGGGGTGTGGCAATTCTAGGAAAAGCGATCACTCGTGACCATTGTATTGCAGTTAGAGTGTCTATCTTCTCAAAGAATACTCAGAACGTTTTCGCTACTTTCAGTACTCAGTTTCGATTCTGAAATGAAAAAAGCTAGTGCGGAATGATCGTTATAGTCCTGTCTAATACTTCTATTGACTAAATTCATCAATTCCACGAACATTTATATCATATATACCGTTCAGCCTAAACTCTGATCTACGAGAACATTCTCGGGAGGAATTATGGCGGCGTCGGAAGTTCCGAAAAGAGATGTGATTATAGCCATCGACTTTGGCACTACCTACAGCGGTTTTGGTTACGTTTTCCTTAATGCTTCCGAAGATCACATTTACGTTTTCCAAAAGTGGGGAAGAGGACAAGGAATGACGTACAGCAAGACACCAACAGCACTTCTGTTGACCGAGAAAGGCGACCTGCACAGATTTGGCCATGCAGCGGTGGAAACGTACGTCAAGCAAGCAACCTCGAAGAAGGATTGCAGAAAACTTCTGTATTTCGATAAATTCAAGCTATTGCTTCACTCTAAAGAGGTAGGTTTGCTATTTGTGTCTGTCTAAATTGCTTTAAAAGCTGTGTTTAGTCAGGAATGTTTCCTTCTTTAACTGCCTCAAAGCGAAAGTGTTCCGGTTCAAACACTATGTTCAAAGCTTCGAAGTTTTTTGTAGAAGCTGTACGTTTGACAAGAATTCGACCGACCTTAAGGTTTATGGAGCCCGTACAACTTCAAAAATCGCAGACGGGCATCTTAGCTACTATGAATCACAAACTGAACTTAAGATGAAACATCTTAAAAATAAAACTTCGGCGGTTAGCATCCGTTTGTCTTTTTAAGAACATTCTAGAAGTTCCCTGATGAGAAACAGTCCCAGCTTTACCTAAGAGGATGCCTTCAGAGTTTCTCTGGAGTGGTAGTAAGCTGCAATATAAAGGCTCGGACAGACTAAGCTGAGAACTGTCTAAGCAATGCACAGCTGCGGCTGAAGACATTGAAGCTTTGTTCATGTTTTCTTTCAAACTGCCTCCAAGAGAAACTCTTTTTTATTAACATGGCAATCTATTTGAATTTCTCTGTAAAAGACTTTTAATTAGAATTCGACCGACCATCGGTTTATGTACCCGTTACAACTACAAAAATCACGTCTGGGTATCTTAACTACTACGAATCACAAAAGAATGAGATATTTTAATTTTAAAATTCAGTGTTGTCCGCAGACTATGGACAGTCTGGAAGGCCTTTGAGAAACAGCTTCACTGACGTTACCTCCTAGAGGCTTCCCTAGTTACCGCAAAGAGGCTCGACAGACGCTGCAATATACGATCGAAAAAGGATGGGATTCGATTGCTGCTTTTTCCACAACATTATCGTCTACCAAACATATTTTGTTGTTTGCTTCTATTCTTCCTGATGAGGTTGTTGTCTTCCAAATATCACAGTGAGATTTACTTTCTACATCACTGTTTTAAATTGCATTGCAAATCTGTCCAAACTAAGACTATAGTGCTTGCTGAATACGTATTCTTCCGTTTGACTTAAATTATATTAATAAAAACTCAGTCTGGGGAAAATGTAAATAAATAAAAATGCTTCATATTGATTTGGTTTGGCGATCTACAGTGAACATCATCTGTTGTCCTTTTTTTAGGATCTAAATGAGAATACAGAAGTAGAAGCAAAGAATGGAAAAAAGTGGCCAGCTCTCGATGTTTTTGCAAAGTGCCTTGAATACTTGAAAAAAGTTTCAACAGATGCTGTAAACGAGCGCCATCTCATGTCTGACAAGGATAATCCAGGTGGGGATGTCATGTACAAGGATTCACAGATTCAATGGGTTATAACAATCCCAGCAATATGGAGCATTTCTGCTAAAGAATTTATGAGAAAGGCTGCTTACAAGGTGATTAGTATGTTTCGAAACTTATGTTGTTGAAATCCTGATAAAACAACAGTGACAGATTATGAATTAACTAGTTTTACAACTCTCTTAAATCGCTTTGTTTTCATAGGCCGGAATAGCAAGTCCTGAAGATCCCGACCAATTAATCCTTGCACTTGAACCGGAAGCTGCCTCGTACTACTGCAGAAAATTGCCGTTCAGCAGGTTCAAAGGGAACAAAGGAAAAGATGTAGTGAAGGAAACACTGGACAAAGAAAAGGTTCCATACATGGTAGTTGACAATGGAGGTGAGTTGTGAAGCTCAGTACTGTAAAATAAACTATCGGAAGAGGAGATATTTACGATTTTAAAGCGCGCGTATGCCATTAAGGAAAAAGGCCGGCATACGTACGAAAAGATTATACATTGCTGCGGATGAAGGTGGCTAAAGGAAAATTGTAATGGGTCTGTAAGAGGTCTAAATGCTAAGTTTTTCATTAGTACTTTTTATTATTTTTATCAAGAGACAAGCGGATACGAAAAATCGAGGTGATTTCCCCCTCTGGCACATAGAACAATTGTGATGGTACATATATGACATATCACTTCTTACATCACATAATATGGCGACAATCAAAACGTCAATAGCTTTCACATCAAGAGCAGTTTGGATGCACTACACAGGGCATTTACTATACCCTACTATGATGCATGACCACATCAGCTCTGTTGGCTACTTCTTTTGTACCTTATATGTATTATTGGCTCAGACTCCATCGTAAAGAGGGAAGTGGAGTGAAGTGAATGAGGGGGGGGGGGGGGGGGGGGTAGAGTGAATGGGGGGGGGGGGGGTGGAGTAAATACATACATACATTCCAAATGGGGGGTGGGGGGTGGGGGGTGTGGAGTGAGTCAGAGGGGGTGGAGTTAATAAGGGGGGAGGGAAGAGAGTGAAAGTGTTAGAGACTGATTTGTTTTTGGCAAGATGGGGGACCCTCCTCTCCTAGATCCACCACTGAGGCCATTGTACAATTCTCTCCACAGGTGGAACTTTAGACATAACCGTTCACGAAGTCAACGCTGTAGATGGACACATTCTTGAAAAACACTGTCCCTCTGGTGGTCTCTACGGTGGAATTCATGTTGACAACGAATTTGACACGTTAATGAGCAAAGCATTCGGCGAACCCTTCATAAAAGGATTTAAAGAGGATTTCCCGAATGACTGGCAAGTTATCATGAATCGCTTTGAGACCCACAAGAGAGCGGAAGAAGATGTTGATAACGAAGAGATAAGTATTCCTCTCCCTTTAAACTTTATAAGGTCTTGTCAACAAGAATTTGGAGATGATGACGACATCAATAACAGGATCAGGCGTCGTTATCAAGAAAACGTCAGTGTAAGTAGCGACTACCTAACCATCACCATGGAAACTCTCGGTGAACTGCACCGTCCAATAGTGACCAAAATTGCTGACCATATCCACGACCTGCTCGCCAAAGACAGTCTTCGGGATGTCAAGACCATGTTTCTTGTCGGAGGGTTTTCTGAAGCTCAATTTTTGCGAAAAGAAATTTCTACCCGCTTCGACGACAAACGAATTCTCATACCGCACGATCCCGAACTCGCCATAATTCACGGCGCCGTAGAATTTGCTCAAGATCCGAGTTTGCTTCGAGCCAGAGTCATGGGCAGGACGTATGGTGTGGGTACTTGGACAAGATTTGATCCCGTTAAACACCCTCTTTCGAAAAGAGAAGTCCGCCCACACAAAATATACTGCCGTGACATTTTTAAACCTTTAGCCAAGAAGAATGAACGAATAGATATCGAGGAAAAGAGATCGTACACGTTTTATCCAATCGATCCTGGACAGACCGAAACCTCTTTCCATTTTTACAGCACAAGTGAGGAGGACGCTGAGTTTTGGACTGACCCTGGAGTTGTAAGTGAAGGTGTTGAAGTTTTTCTTGTCAGTCCCGACACCACCAAGGGCCGTGACAGAAAAATGAGATTGGATGTAATGTTTGGTGGCACAGAATTAAAAGTCGAGGTCACTGATGTGGAATCTGGAAATGTTAGCAAAGCATCCATTAAGCTCGTGTCCAACCCAGTTCTGCATTCCCGTTTCCGCTGAAAAGTTTTTGAAAAGAACGAAAGAATAATATCGACCTGTCAATATTGTCCTTCGTTTCGACGGGAATATGTGAATATCACTATCATCTTTAAGGTACATCAGTGACTGTATTAAACACCACTTCAGGCAAACAGATCGGATTTCGTTCATACTAGTAACATTAAAATCATCAAATTCAAATTCCTTATGCCATGTCAAGCATTCACGGTAGATTCAAGTTACTTCGCTTCATAATCAGTTCATTCATAAAATGTCAAGGTACGAACTTGGGCAAAATGGACCATTTTTTCGATGCTCTCGTTTTCGCCGCTTCCTTGGACTTTCCAACGGCGGGAAAATTGAACTCTTGGAGGGGGGTGGGGGTAGAGGTGGGGTTGGGGTTGGGGGGTTAGGGGTTGAGGTACTCCGGAATTAAATTGACGGGGAGGTTCGACTGGGGACCTAAGTGAGAAAAAGTAAAATCCCTAGGGTTTGAAGCGAAAACCACCATAAAACAATGAACCAAGTAAACCCCCGTGAATTTTCGCACCTTAAAAATACCAGAAGGGATTAAACGGCTCACTGCAGCAAAATAATATTTAAGTGATACTAACTAGGATAGACGATGACGACGCAGTGGAACAGAATGTGAAGAGAATATTAAAAGAAAACCGCCCGCTTTAACAACAACTGTTCGTGTTTTACAAATGCGTACCTAGTACGGTAACAATTTTATTACCGCGAATGTTCCCATTTTGTTAAATACCCAATTAAGTAATGATCCGCATAAGAAGGAAAGTGCTAACGGCAACGCACGATGGAATGTCAACTTTTTTCATTGTTACAACTAGTGATCTCATTGGCTTAGACTCGAAGACCCCTAAAAAGTTAGGTTTCAAGGTGCATTTTGTTTGATTTTTTAAAGGTTTCATGTAATTTAAGACCCAATCGCAAAACATGCAAATTTTTAAAGAAATTGTATTTGAGGAACTTCATCAAAGAAGCAAAATTATTAGCTATTGTCTTCTGCTATTTTGATTGGTTAAGCACGAACATTTCCTAAAATTTATCTGACGCAAATGGATTTACTTTATTTTTATACTGAAATATAATTATAAACTATTTGCTCCTCCCCTGTTCTCAGTGAAATCAAAGACATTCTATGTGAGAAAGAGCCAATGCCGCAGAACAATGAAGTTTACTGTAGTTCTTATGTGCAGCATTACTTAAAAGTAATCCCTACTAAAATCAAACTAATGGCTTGCTAAAGCATTTAACTAAAAATATAAGGATTGAGGAATCGAATCAACCAAAGCAGGGGGGGATTACTATATAAACTGTTTTATAATTCAACACATTGATAACAAATCACAGTTTCGAAAAAAAAAATCATTGGGATATACAACCGTAAAAAGGCTAACTACAATATTTTACCACGCGCCATTTCTTACACAACAAGCAGCGAATGAAGATTTTGGCACGCTAAAATTAATTTAGCGTGCACAAATTGTGAGTTTTATACAGAGATATTTCTTCCAAGTAAATAACGGGACAGAGTAGTGACTTCACGAACTAAACCACAGTAAAATGGCAGAAAAATGCTTAGTGACAAGTGTTTCGTGTCTTAAAAAGTTCAATTCAGAATCAAAACAAATTGAGGCCCCGTCCACACTAATGCGTTTTCGTTTGAAACGCATACTTTTTTATCCGTTTTTACCGATCGTCCGCACTTAAACGATCAAAAAAAGGAGATGTTTATCTATGAAAACGGAGGTTTTCGAAAACGTTTTTCAGAGTGAAGACTTTTAAAAACGCAGGTCTATCGTTTTAGTGTGGACGGCAAAAACGGAGCTTTCCAAAAACGCTTCGTCCGAGCAGAGCCTAGTGATGAAAACGCATCTTTGGATCATCGTTTTTCAGCCCCTAGTATGGACGTTCAAAAACGATGTGAAAACGTTAGTGTGGACGCAGATCTTTTATCCGTTTTCGGGGAACAAAAACGGAGGTTTTCAAAAACGCATTAGTGTGGACGGGGCCTGAATAAACACAAGGCTACCTGAACAGAGCGGCGAAAAGTATGAAAGAACTGCAGCGAGGACAGTAAATCTTTACAAAAATTCACAGCGTAAGGACGTTAATAAACGTTTAAAACATCGTTACCTGTAGTTAATGTGGCTTTTTGTCCCTTCCATCAGCACCAAATTTTCAAACATCGAAGTACGAGCTGAATCGATCGCTGTTGTTTACAAACTTTCTCGTTTTAGCTCCTATACAGCCGTAATGCAGAGATCATTAAGCTTCAATCCGCTTAAAACAAAGGGCAGAAACTCTTCTGAGGAAGTATCAAGTTTATATCATATTCCTGAGGTGATTAATATAAGGCATTTTCCGAAAATTGTGCCTCTTTATTCACACCGTGTCGAGCGGTTGAAACTTCGAATCAGCTTTCAGTTCAGCTTCGCCAAGAAACGCTGCGACAGAACGCGAAAATTTCGCGCTTTTTTTGTCCAATCATGTGATCAATAATTTTTCTTTTTCCTCTTCTTCTCTTTTTTTTATTTTCTTTTTTTTTATCTAATAGTTCACACATCTTTTCTCTCAAAGATACGACATTGCAGGCAGCGGTCATTTTCACTTTCCTTCAAAATGCGAAATTTACCTTCATCGCTGGATACACGTCATGTAGACCTACGGATATCGAGAGCTTTATGACCATATTTGGGCATTGTATCAATGTGTTGAATTATAAACGCTGTTAACTGCACGCACTATGAGCAGTGAACATTATAAGCTAGTTTGCTAGTATTGTTATCATGCGTGTGTATCTTTAGCTTACAGCTTTAAAAGGGCTAAGACATGCCACATTTTGTAATTTTTGTTTCAATATACAGAATATGTTTTTACAACGGGAGGAACTTCAAAATAGTAGTTTAGTTCAAGGAACAAAAGGCTAAAGAGGTGGTAACAACCAACCATAAGGAGCAAGAATAGTCATGACTGAGGAGGCATTCATGGCTCCTTTCAAGATTAGGGATAGATTAGACGGCCAGGAGATCATACTTGTATCTACACCCAGGGAATAGGCACTCCCTTATATATTATTAAGCTATATATGTATATGTCGCGAGTCTTCTGGAGGTATTCGTAAACTATAATAACGGCAAACCACAGCGACAAACCAATGAAGAGTGCCGGATCTATCGTAGACCTGGATCTGTAAAAATCTTGAAATAGGATAGGTAAAAATGGCAAACTGATCCTTAGGGCAAGGAGAAGAGATTGAGACAAGTGAAATAAAAAACAAAACAAAACAAAAAAAAAAACAGTTGAATATATTTGTTGAATGTATTCAACTGTTTTTTTTTTTCACTTCTGTCTCCATCTCTTCTCCTTGCCGTTAGGATCAGTTTGCCGTTTTTACCTATACTACTGGAGGTACCCAGGAGCCTCAGGCTCCCCTCTCTATTTCGCCACAAAAAAACAAGGCCTCAATGCCAATTTTTTTCCAATTTTGAACCATTGTTATATGCATTCCGGGCCAACACATTAAAGAAAGCCTGGTTTCGCCAGTGAAGTTTTAATTAAACTTTGTCAATGAAATATACATAGATAAATATGATGATAATTTCTATAGTTCACGGGTTATGTGAAACCACTCTAGTATTCTGTATCAATGATACCGATATAACCGTACTGTATCAGAATTTAGAAAACTTCATTAAATTTCCACTTCTTTTGTATTTTCCTATGAATTACCAATGACTTTTCTAAACAAATAGATAAAAGGTCTAGTGTAATAAGGGGAAAAGTAAGGTTTAGACAGTGTTGTATTAGACCGATGAGAAATTTTCTGTTAAGGAGTACCTTAAAGAACTTATTCTAGTAGTTTGTGGAGAATAAGTATACGCAGACTATTGGAAATAGGGAAAAATTGCAACAGCCAACAATGTCAGGCAGTTAGTTTTCAACACTGTACATTATACTATTCAGTTTGTTTTAGTTAAAGAAAAAAATTTAAATAAAGAAGATCGATGTAGATGTTGATCGCTCGCAACTTTACTGAAGAGTTTCAACATCTCGCAAACAAACAGAACTTATCAAAAATCTGTGGAAATAGACCTTATTCATAAATGGCGGCCAATTTATTATTCTTTCATATTCGTGCTTTTCCTCTTACCTAGCCTCATTTTAGAACAAAAGTTATTTTCAATTTTGCACATGCCAACAAGGCTAGCTAGGCTAATTAGCATGAATAAAATAGAATAATAAAACGGCTGCCATTTGAAGGTCTATTGGACATATAACGCTAATTTAACCTTTACAGTTGTCCTGAACCGGCTTCATTAGAGTCCGATTGTCGAACTAAACAAACTCCGAATCTCCAAAAAGCAAACTCCGATTTAAGTTTGTTGGGCGGCTTACGGTAATGCACCTATAGATGTCAAGCCCGAGGGGTGGGGGAGGAGGGGGTGGGGGAGGAGGGGGGGGGGGGGGGGGGGGGTGGGGGAGGTGGGGGTTCGGGCATATGTGGGGCATTTGACTTTTCAGAAGAATTTTTGGTCAAAATCCCCACTTTGGGGCCGGAAAAACTGGTAAAACGTCCGAAGCGTTTTCCGTTTTATTTAGTGGGATTTCATTTAATATAAAGTGGAAACGTGGGCAAGGATGTATAAAATAATTAGTTTATGTAACTATCTTTTCATCTTTCTGAAAATAATGAGCTTCCTTTCGTTGAAAACTGATCAAAACGCTTCCTCGGCCTGAGCAAAATTGTGTTGGCAAATGGCGCCGACAATTCTGCGGTTCATCAGTAGTTTTCAAACGCTTAGAACATCCCAACACTCCTTATCATTAAACCGTGAAATAACGTGCATGCAGATTCCTAAGACATGTATTTTCCAATACGCCTAATACAACGACGCCCAAGTATACGCTCCCACAGCGTCTTGTTTTTTTTATTGAATACCGTCAATATTTAAGTCACAAGTGGTAGAGGTTTTTTTTTAAGTCAATATTGTTTTTGCACAAAGACTTATGTAACATTTAATATTAAACAGGTTTTAACCTGTATTGAAAACGAGCTCACCCAGGGCCCGCGGAGCTGTTTTTCAAGTGGGGGACCGCTCCACCTCTTCAATTGAAGGGAGGGGGCAGACTCTAGAAATGGTTAATGTCAATTACCTTTTTATTTTCACAGAAAGTTGGGGGGGGGGGGGGGGGGCGGCCCCTCCCCCTGCGCGGGCCCTGTCACCTTCAAAGATTGACCACTTATTCGCGCCCAAGGACCACTTTCCAAGATGGCCGTTAGGAGCAACACGAGACTCGGTTTCAGTCCTCCTCAGAAAAAAATCATACATCCCCACCCTGGGGCCCAGACTCTCAGTTAAATTCCCGAGTGTGGGGATAGCAAGACAGTTCAAATGCCCCACATATGCCCGAACACCCCGCCCTCGGGTTTGACATTGATAGGTGCATAAGGCGCGTCGCACTGTAAAGCTTCCGTAATAGGGTTGTTAAAAACGATTCAAAATGCTAAAATCATATACTCACGTCGGTTTACGAACACGGAAACAGTCTTCCTCACGACGAAACGGAAAACGTGAAAAAAAGGAGAAAACCGGGGTAGTGCCCATGTACGAACAACACAATGGCAATCAGTATACACTTGACCCTACATAAATCGCCTTCTCGGCGGCTTTCGAAATCACGGGCCGGACGTAGAAACCCCTGGAAGAGGTTGCAAAATAGTCTCCAAAAATCATGGAGCATTTTGTCGCGTAAAACATGACGAGATGCTTTCGTTTCGTTTGAAAAACATTATTTCAGGTTTCCAGAAAACAAATACGGCTGCCAATCGCTGAAAAGTGGAGCGGCCAAAAACGACAGTCATCGTGTGTCACGTGACAGAAGACCTCAACGATTCTTCCCGGCCTGCCGCCATTTTAAAAGCGGATAAGGACATGGGGCCTAGCCTACGTGTAGCCGTACCATCCCGCCGAGAAAAAACGGGAGGGATTTTCTAGGGGGGTGGGGGGGATGGTACGGCTACACGTAGGCTACATGGTAACCCTAACTCCTAATTAACCTCAGGCTCCAGCGGTTGAGAGGGTCAAGCGCTCTGGGGACGAGAATGCATGGGGCCGAGCTTGATCTCGGGACATACCAACATTTGCGTTTTACATTTGCATTTGCGTCTGCGTTTGGGATGAAAAAAGTTCATTGGAAGCGGAATCACGAAAAAGATCGTCAAAGACTACTTCATTGCAAGCAAATGGTACAGGTTATTTTTTCAATACTGATTATAATAGAAAATTATTGCCAGGCGTTTTTTCCTATCTCGATCTTGTCTCATACACATGCTCGCACGAACATAAACTTAACCTTATCATTTAGTACACAACATCTTGCTCAGTGCAAAGTTTGAATACTGATTACTGATAATCTAGAATAATAATTTCTTATGCTTTCTTTTCTGAACGTTAAATTATACGGAATGATTTTAGAATACCCGGTCACTTATTTAAGCTTACATATCCCTGAACGTTTTATAGAATGAGGCACATGAAAACAAAAGGAACCATTCTTATTCAACGAAATGCAAATAAGTGGCCGGGTATTCTAAAGTTTAGCCCATTATACTCGGGCTGTTACTCCGTGTTTTTTTTTTAAGTTCAAAGATTTTTGGATGCTGACCGAAAAGATGCAATTAGTGTGGTGTTGAACACTACAGGGACCGCCCTTCCTGGGGTGAGGCGACTCCCATGTAAAAATGACAGGGGTGCTCCTTGGAAATTTTCAATAACACCCTAAAAGGTACCAAAATCTTGTTTGATGGGCATGGCACCAATTCTAAAAGTGACACTTTGGAGGCCCCATTTTTAAAAAAATATAGGGATACAGGATATTTGGGGGGAAATTAATGGGATACTATATGCACTTATTGACTGAGTGGGAGGGCTGAACTGGAAATTATTTGGCTCTCGGTCATGGCGCACGGACCTCGCTGCGCTCGGTCCGTACGCCATGACCTTGAGCCAAATATTTTCCCGTCCGACCCGACCTAACTCAATCAATAAGTATTTTATGATATGACTAGAAAGTACAAGAATTGTCGTGCAGTGCGAGGTCGCTTAAACTCGAGCGAGGCCGGACGGCTTTTCCCGGACCGGCTTACGTCAACCCGTCCGACCCTGCTCACACCACCTTGCGATTCTATTTTCTGTAGGATTGCGTCAGCAGGGCCGTGCGGTCACATAAAGATTATTAAGAAAAGATATTCCAGGATTCCGAGCATTAAATGTGTATTTTTTAAAAATGTAAAATAGGTTTATTGATCAATATAAAAATATTTGCACGCATTTGTTTGTATTTTGCTGTTAAATCTTGGCCCTTGGATACAGTCTGTCTGGAAAAAGCCTTTCCTCCCCTTCTCCCCCCTTGGGGCTCTTTCAATTTGCTACTGTCCTGGGGCATGATTTGAGCCACAGTGGATTTCATCAAAGGATTTGTCATTTCTTTGATCTTGGCGCAGGGATGACAGAGCCCTAGGGGACTTTTTTTTTCCAAGCAAAAAATACATGTATACAGTCAACTCTCTTAAGTGACCACCCTTGGTGCAGGAAAAAGTGGCCGCTTAACCCATTGTGCAGAAAACGGCAATTTGAAGTCATTGTTTTTTTTATTGCTGTGGAGGCAAACTGCTAGCAAACTGTCCAAAACGTTGTTTGTAACACGAGACTAATGCCCCATTCACACCAACGTTTAAACATGTTTAAATGTTGTTTAGTTTAACTACGTTTTAGCCTATGTCTTGAACGTTATGAAATGTTTACGACTCAAACTAGCTGGAATGGTAATAAAGTCAATAAAGTTTCTTTTAGTAAAGATTTCACTCCAAATATTACGGGAGGTTAGAAGGTATTTTTCCAAACCTGTTTTAAACTAAACAACATTTAATAAAGAAATAAAAAACGCGCTGAGTGCATTATTGAGTTATATAAGCACGCGGGGATTTTTAAGAACACGAGAGAAGTGCAGAAAAGCACGAGCCAAAGGCGAGTGCTTTTCGCACTTCTCGAGTGTTCTTAAAAATTCCCAAGTGCTTATGTAACTCAACAATGCACGAGGAACAAGTTTTTTTATTTCTTTTATAAAATGAAAACGGTTTTAATGAATCTTACATCACGCGCGTGCTTTATCGAGTTATAATGAACTCGGTTTGACCAATCATAGCGCGCGCATTTCCTTGAGCATTTTATAAACATGTTTAAGCATTGGTGTGAATGGGGTATAAGCTTCCTTTTCGTTCGGGGTCAAATAAATCGACCTTTGGGTTTGGGCATGCACAGAAAGCAAAATTTTGAGATAGTTCATGAACAAGAAAAAAAGCACCAGAAGCTTTTCTTCGTTCTACTCCCTGTTCTTTTTCGTCCTTATTCCATTTTTTCCTTCTCTGGCCTTTCACTAGACTTTATTTATGAACTAGTTAAAGTTTCCCAGAAAACGCCGAAGGAGAAATATTTTAACAAGTGGCAAGTGGTAGGAAGACCAGATTTTCCTTCAATTTTGCCAGTGAAATCTGAGAGGTTTTTCGCATGTAAATCTGGCTGAATTCACAAGAGCTCTCTCATTTGGGCACTTTTTTTTTTAAAGATTTCATCCTTCTGCTCTAGTTAGGTACAAGACATCATTTATCATTAAAAGGGACGATTCCACAAATGGTAGAACTTAGATTCCGTCACCACCAGTGTAGGAGTGAATGGGTGAAGAGAAAAAACAAGACAAACAGTATTTGACAGAGAAACAAAGCGGGTTATTTACAAAGTGGTCACTTTAGAGTTGGGACTATAAAAAAAGAATGACAACCAACAGAAATAAGTTAATTTTTAAAACTTTGCAAATTGTTTTAATTAGGTTGAAATTTATCATATAGTGTTTTCACTTGACGTCATAGCCGCCATATTGGTGTTCCCGTACAAAATAATTTTAATTAACTTCTTTTGTTAGGAACACCAACATGGCTGCCATGGCCTTTGTCATTCGAGTCCCACAGGACTGAAGGTCAAGTTAGTGAAAATGCTCTATTCTTTCAAGAGTTTTGCATCTTGATGTTTCTAAAAACATCTCCCTAGCATGCTCCTCTTTGCTACACACATCAACCTTTGGTGAAAAGTATAGTGCAGTAATGCCAGGATAAATGTCAAGTCATACAGTGTGTGTATGAAGTCAAAATATATCTCAGCAATATTTAAAAAGACAAGAAACCTGCCATGAAATACTCATTTTTTTTTAACCAAAATTGAGAGTAAGGACCTGTAGTTTCTTCCAGCCTCAAGGTGGCTTTATAGGGTATTTTGGCCACGGGAGAACTGCGTACGTCAATGGTGGAATTATCCGAGGATAATTTGAAGCAACTGTGAATCGAGATTTTGTTTACCATCAAACTTGCACTTGGTAAAATTTTTATCAAATGGGTATATTTTTTAAATGTGATGTGAAATGGACTGATAAATAAGCCATTACAAAGGACATCTGGAGTAATTAACCCAATATCTGCCCCATGTGTATGAGGAAAATGAACCTTGTATGCCAGTGAAGCATATTACTAAATTGATCACCAAAGTGCAAGTTGATTAGAAGGATTTAGCTGCATGCAGGAGGGGGGTTGATATAAAAATGACAGAAGTACCTGTATCTTTCACATGGGGTCAACATTTGTAGATTGGAACCACTTTGGTTGCCATTCTTAGAATTCTTGTCAGTGGTACTTTTTAGGGGATTGAGTGAAAAAAATATGGCAGAATAGTGTTGTTTTAGAATGGGTTCCTCTTGGGTGAAAATTCATTTCAGTCATACCCATCAAACAAGATTCTGGTACCTTTTAGGGTGTTTTCCAAAAATTTCCAAGGGCATGTATCATTTTATTTTTCCCCAAGATAAATGCTCTGCTGGAAAAATACATTCAAGAAAGGTGTTATTTGAAGACATGGGAGGCAACTTGAAGTTAAAATTCATTCATGGGATCTCTTTTCTTCTTTCCTCCTGGAGCATGAAAAGGTGGGAAGAAGGCAGGAAGAAGAGAGATCATTAGAAGGTTGTACAGTTGGATAAAGTCTTGAAAGACAAGAAAGCAACACACTCAGACCAGTTGAAGTGTATATGACAGATTTTTTTATTTTCTTGATCAGATCTACATGGTGTTCTGATAAAAATCAAAAAATGTTTTTTCGATTTTCCTTTTCAGTGTTTTGGCCATTTAAAAATGTGAAATTTCACTTCCAGTGGGGTACAATACTGTGCAAGAAGACTGGGTATAGTCGGCTGTGATATCAATACAGGAATGCCAGTTTCCCAGTTTTTTTCTTGGTTCCTCAGTTTTTTTGGTGTGCCTTGAGGAAGAAACATGGTTCTATTCATTAAGGTTGTCTACTGTTGTAGCAAGTCACACCAAAACAATGAAGGAACAGAGAAAATGCAAAACTAGCATTCCTGTATTGACATCACAGCCGCTGACTATACCCAGTTGTTCTTCATGCGTGGTATTGTATCTCACTGGAAGTGAAATTTCACATTTTTTGATGGCTAAAACTGTGTATATTTGATCAAGGAAATAAAAAAATCCTTCATATACACTTTAAATTCTGCCAAATCATTTATTTGTTTAACAAAATAATAATGTAATAAATACAAAAAGTAACATTCATTGAATTAAATACTGTCGACTTAATTATTCTCTTACATAGCAATTATTTAGGTAGTCACAACAATTCTCCATGACAACCCAAATAATGGCTTCAAGAAGATTCCATATTCCAAATTCATTCATGCTTATAATCTAATTCTGTGGTATGAAAATGTAAGATAACTTTTGCTTGAAACATCTGTCATTTCTCTTCATTCATTAGCAGGTTATTGCTTGTTAATTATGTTAGGTTTGCAGGCATTAATGAAGAATAATGCAGATGTTCCAAGTTCAGTTCACGATTTAGAATTTTTCTTGGAGTCTAAAACCCAAGGTGTTTATTAAATTCTATTTCACTTTTTGTTGGAGTCATCAAACTTTTCAAAGAAGTATAACATACATAATCAGAGAAATGCAATAATGACAGACAAAAGACCTTGGGAAACTTAAGAAAAATTGTGTCTTTCAACTTTTGCCACAGTAGTATTATCCCCCACTGCCCACACAATGCTTTCCTATAGGAAACATCTGAACAACAATATTGTGAAGGAATTGAGGGAACTACAAAAATAGTGCTTTGACATTAATGAAAGTCCTTAAAAGCCTTTTTTGTTAATCACTGTTGCTTACAACAATTTTATTTGATTGCCAGAAGTGTTAGCCATTGACTCCCTCAACCTGAATATAGTTAAAGGCATGGAGGCAAATGACAATTTAAGCTATGATTTTTGTCAATCTGCCTTAAATAATTACAAGCTGTTTCAAGCTTAAATTTTTTCAGGTTGTGGACTTTTGTCCTGATTGTCAGTGATTCCAGCCCTGGTCACAGCCATTGCATTGTGTTCATAGACAAGACTCTTTACTTCACATTTTCTCTTTCCACCAAGGTATATAAAGGAATATCTGTGAACTGCAGTGAAACCTAACATCATGCTGGTGGTAACTTTGAAGTGGACTAGTAACCCTTCCAGGGGGAAGAAGTAATACTCCTAGTTGCTTCATGCTATGGTAACTGGAGATAATAAACAGCTTGATGATCCACTAGACTCCAAGAATATGGCATGCAAACAATTTAGACTGAATCAATAATCAGTCTGGATAATGTGATATTGAAAGCTTTTGAAAAAAAAATGGTTCAAAATTCATTGACACGACTCAAAAACATACTCAGAACTGAAACTCAAGAAAATGTAATAGGGCTTACCAAAAAGGATGCCTTATTTTAAGGGTTTTCATGAATAATGATACTTAGCATGAGAGGAAAAGGGGTGATGCAAGTTCATGTTAAGTTCTTCAAAGTGTGTTCTGATTATATATAGTTATATGATTAGATTCTTCGAGAAATTTATCCCAACCTCTTGTTGGTTTTTGTGCGAGAACAAATTCTTGAGTCAGTATAAGTCAATATCATTTTACAAGAACTGCATCAGTCCTTTACCCAGTTTTAATATATGTCGATTGAATAAGAAAGGTTGTTATTGACCTCATGACTGAGAATCCTAAAGGGGCATTTAAAAAATTATTACCGGTATATGACCTTATGTTCATGACCTTTTTTCTGATTTATACACTTCCTTGAGCAGCAGGCAAGTACATTTTTGAGCGAATATAATATAAAATCAATCAAGACTGATGACTGACTGATGATTTAATGTTAATTAAGTATATTGGAGCAAAGTTTGTCATCAAATCAGTAAAATTTTATTTCCAATTATCATAACACGAAGCAGTTACGTTCATCACGTTTTCCTCCTGGATGGGATACTAGTCTGTTGGAAGCATTATCCCAATGCAGATGGTTCCTTAAGTTGAACGACAGCGTAATGCAAGGTCAGCATGCTAACCACTACGCCTACTTATATTTATTTATTACAATAAACTCGGCTGAATTAATCCAAAATAGTCTTGAATAAAGTTCAGATATTGTGGAAGATTCCTGTCGAACTAATTAAGCCTGTGGATGGGTGTGCCGTCCTTTTAATTGCAATTCACTGTGGCAGGAGTTAAGGCCTTCATGGTTATTCAGTTCCTGAAAGATTAGTATACAAGAAAATAAAACAAATGAAAGAATGGCATTACATTACCAGAATCTCTTTATTGTGATGAACTCATTTGATAAAACCAAATAATTTTCATGTTTTACCCCCCAGTGACACATAACCATACAGTTTCTTTAGAAACAACCCCCATTATCCATTTGAATTGTTGGAGACAGCCATTTCATATCAAGTTAAAATAAATGCCAAGATTTGACTGACTGCAAGTATCAAATTTAAGATTGCCACTGAATCTGCACCAAAAGAAATTTACGGGTAAAAACGTTTGAAAATATGTAATCTAAACAGAAGTAGTCTTATATAGCTTGCATTAGTACAATGACAATTCATTTCAGTCGAAACAATTACCTTGCCAATATTTCCATCACTGAAATGGTTTATATACTTTCAGGTGCACTCTGTGAGAAAACATCACCCTCATACTAGTGACCAAATGAGTGAAGAACTTTATGTCAAGAAGGATATATATCTTATCTGTCGCTGAAATAGAATGGAAAGTGTTAGATAAAATACTGTACATGAACCTTGACATTTTTGAAAAATAATAAATCTACAAATATATTTCACTTTCTTTTTAATAATGCCAGTTCAATTTATTTTCATCACCAGTTTGCCAACGACAAAACCTGCCTGTGGCATCAACTGGCCAGGGATACACTTTGAAATAATGATTCCAAACAAAAAAAAATTGTGTCCTTAACCTTGGTAATATTGGTGTCCCATATTTTTTTGCATGTGCTTCAGTCTAACACTCCAGTTTAAGGGGGAGTCACACCTGAATTTGAATGAAATTGAAAGAGTTTTTAATAAGGAAAGAAAGAAATATGATTAATATATGAAAATACTCTTTTTTTGATAGGTGATACTACTGAAAGTTCAATGTCACCGAATTTAAAGTATGTTTAATGGAATATGCAAAAAATACAAGAAAAGGTTTATTGTACATAAATTTGTCAGTGGTTGCTGCAACAGTAGCTGCAGCTGCATGTAATGCAACCTTTAAGTTGCACAAATTTCATTTGCAAAATTTGAAATTCCAATGCATCAGTTTTTTTTCTAATTGTGACAATAGCTTAGATAGAAAGATAGAAATAAAATATTATTTTTAATAACGATTGCATTGACAATACTGGAGGCCCGATGAACAATATTGCTGACAAATGACAACTGTCTAATTACCAGGCTTTCTATATTCACAGTTGAATTAATTCAGGATTGCTTCCTTTCAGGTTGATCCTTGGCAATGCTTCTGCTCTGCGAGTACTCTGCGCACAAATGGATGTTTTTTTTATCAGCAGCTGGTAGAAACCTCTGAAGGCTGATCTTCCTCAGGTGACGACGACGTTTTTCACATTCCTAATGTTGAATTCCTTAAAAACAAATCTCAAGAAATGTTCAGTTAACATATAAAGTGTGGAAGCCTGAGTTAATACACATGGATAGAGATTTTGTGGTCTCCTTCGGCCCTTGTTACAGCTGTGTATATTTCTTCAATAATTTTCAGGAAGAACTGACAATTTTCAGTGATGGATGGAGGCATAAAACTCTCTTGTGTATAAATCTTGGATGAGATGATTCATGCTGCAAAATTTCTGTCTGCCTAGCTGTACAAATGGGTACTGTTAAAAACACGAGGGATTAACCCAAAACAATTCTAGAGAAAACACTTACCTGCTATAGAGGTTTAGCATCCCAGCCAGGGCTGAGAATAATTAAGACACATTTATTTAGGTTCTTCTTTTTGATTGACAGTTTTTTTTTGTGGATATCAAATTGATCCTGCAACTTGAATCATCACATCTCTCACATTTGAAATAAGATATTAAGGCAATTGATCCAGCATTCTGAGTGACACCTCACAATTTATTTGGAGTACGATATAGAAAATTAATCCTGCAACTTGAGTGACATCTCACAATTAATTTGGAGTAAGATATAGACAATTGATTCTGTAACTTGAGTGACACCTCACAATTAATTTGGAGTAAGATACAGCCAATTGATCCTGCAACTTGAGTGACATCTCACAATCAATTTGGAAAAGATATAGTCAATTCATGGATCCTGCAACTCTAGTGACATCTCACAATTAATTTGGAATAAGATAAAGACAATTGATCCTGCAACTGGAGTGATGTCTCACAATTAATTTGAAAAAGATATAGACAATTCATGGATCCTTCAACTTGAGTGACATCTCACAATTAATTTGGAGTAAGATAAAGACAACTGATGGATCCTGCAACTTGAGTGACATCTCACAATTAATTTGGAGTAAGATAAAGACAATTGATGGATCCTTCAATTTGAGTGACATCTCACAATTAATTTGGAGTAAGATAAAGACAATTCATGGATCCTGCAACTTGAGTGACATCTCATAATTTGGAGTAAGATAGACAATTGATCCTGCAACTTGAGTGACATAATAAATTTGGTATAAGATATAGACAATTGATCCAGCGTTCTAAGTACCACTTCTCACAATTAATTTGGAATAAGATATAGAAAATTGATCCTGCATCATGTATATGAGTGACATCTCACATTTAATTTGGAATGAGATATAAACAATTGATCTAGCATTTTGAGTGACACCTCACATTTATTTTGAATAAGATATAGAAAATTGATCCTGCATTTTGAGTGACAT
The DNA here is from genome assembly GCA_024195265.1 of Dendrophyllia cribrosa. Classification (NCBI taxonomy): domain Eukaryota; kingdom Metazoa; phylum Cnidaria; class Anthozoa; order Scleractinia; family Dendrophylliidae; genus Dendrophyllia; species Dendrophyllia cribrosa. The sequence continues at coordinate 1,217,697 of JAJLRJ010000010.1, read as the reverse complement.
CTCTCACAATTAATTTGGAAAAGATATAGACAATTCATGGATCCTGCAACTTGAGTGACACCTCACAATTAATTTGGAATAAGATATGGATAATCGATCCACTATCTTGAGTGACATCTCACAATCAATTTGGAATAAGATAGACAATTGATCCAGTATCTTGAGTGACATCTCTTACAATTAATTTGGAATAAGATATAGACAATTAATCCTGCAGCTTGAGTGACATCTCACAATTAATTTGGAGTAAGATAGAGACAATTGATGCTGTAACTTGAGTGACACCTCACAATTATTATGGAATAACATATTGACAATTAATTCAGCATCTTAAGTGACACTTCTCACAATTAATTTGGAGCAAGATACAGACAATTGATCCTGCAACTTGAGTGACATGTCGAGCACAATTAATTTGGAGTAAGATACAGACAATTGATCCTGCAATTTGAGTGACACCTCACAATTAATTTGGAATAAGATAGGAATTGATCCTGCATCTTGAGCAACACCTCTCACTATTAATTTGGAATATTAAATATAGACAATTGATCCTGCATCTTGAGTGACACCTCTCACAATTAATTTGGAATAACATATTGACAATTGATTCAGCATCTTAAGTGACACTTCTCGCAATTAATTTGGAGTAAGATACAGACAATTGATCTTGCAACTTGAGTGACACATCTCACAATTAATTTGGAGTAAGATATAGGCAATTGATCCTGCAACCTGAGTGACACATCTCACAATTAATTTGGAGTAAGATACAGATAATTGATCTTGCAACTTGAGTGACACATCTCACAATTAATTTGGAGTAAGATACAGACAATTGATCTTGCAACTTGAGTGACACCTCACAATTAATTTGGAGTAAGATACAGACAATTGATCTTGCAACTTGAGTGACACATCTCACAATTAATTTGGAGTAAGATACAGACAATTGATCTTGCAACTTGAGTGACACATCTCACAATTAATTTGGAGTAAGATATAGACAATTGATCTTGCAACTTGAGTGACACTCCTCACAATTAATTTGGAGTAAGATATAGACAATTGATCCTGCAACTTGAGTAACACGTCTCACAATTAATTTGGAGTAAGATATAGACAATTGATCCTGCAACTTGAGTGACACGTCTCACAATTAATTTGGAGTAAGATATAGACAATTGATGGATCCTTCAATTTGAGTGACATCTCACAATTAATTTGGAGTAAGATAAAGACAATTCATGGATCCTGCAACTTGAGTGACATCTCATAATTTGGAGTAAGATAGACAATTGATCCTGCAACTTGAGTGACATAATAAATTTGGTATAAGATATAGACAATTGATCCAGCGTTCTAAGTACCACTTCTCACAATTAATTTGGAGTAAGATACAGACAATTGATCTTGCAACTTGAGTGACACATCTCACAATTAATTTGGAGTAAGATATAGACAATTGATCTTGCAACTTGAGTGACACTCCTCACAATTAATTTGGAGTAAGATATAGACAATTGATCCTGCAACTTGAGTAACACGTCTCACAATTAATTTGGAGTAAGATATAGACAATTGATCCTGCAACTTGAGTGACACGTCTCACAATTAATTTGGAGTAAGATATAGACAATTGATCCTGCAACTTGAGTAACATGTCTCACAATTAATTTGGAGTAAGATGTAGACAATTGATCCTGCAACTTGAGTGACACGTCTCACAATTAATTTGGAGTAAGATATAGACAATTCATCCTGCAACTTGAGTAACATGTCTCACAATTAATTTGGAGTAAGATATAGACAATTGATCCTGCAACTTGAGTGACACGTCTCACAATTAATTTGGAGTAAGATACAGACAATTGATCTTGCAACTTGAGTGACAGTACCTCATAATAAATTTGGAATAAGATATTGGCAATTGATCCTGCAACTTGAGTGACACGTCTCACAATTAATTTGGAGTAAGATATAGACAATTGATCCTGCAACTTGAGTAACACGTCTCACAATTAATTTGGAGTAAGATATAGACAATTGATCCTGCAACTTGAGTGACACGTCTCACAATTAATTTGGAGTAAGATATAGACAATTGATCCTGCAACTTGAGTGACACGTCTCACAATTAATTTGGAGTAAGATATAGACAATTGATCCTGCAACTTGAGTGACACGTCTCACAATTAATTTGGAGTAAGATATAGACAATTGATCCTGCAACTTGAGTAACATGTCCCACAATTAATTTGGAGTAAGATAAAGACAATTGATCCTGCAACTTGAGTGACAGTACCTCATAATAAATTTGGAATAAGATATAGGCAATTGATCCAGCATTCCGAGTGACACCCCACAATTTATTTGGAGTAAGATATAGACAATTGATGCTGTAACTTGAGTGACACCTCACAATTAATTTGGAGAAAGATACAGACAATTGATCCTCCAACTTGATCAAGTGACATCTCTTACAATTAATTTGGAATAAGATATAGACAATTAATCCTGCAGCTTGAGTGACATCTCACAATTAATTTGGAGTAAGATAGAGACAATTGATGCTGTAACTTGAGTGACACCTCACAATTATTATGGAATAACATATTGACAATTAATTCAGCATCTTAAGTGACACTTCTCACAATTAATTTGGAGCAAGATACAGACAATTGATCCTGCAACTTGAGTGACATGTCGAGCACAATTAATTTGGAGTAAGATACAGACAATTGATCCTGCAATTTGAGTGACACCTCACAATTAATTTGGAATAAGATAGGAATTGATCCTGCATCTTGAGCAACACCTCTCACTATTAATTTGGAATATTAAATATAGACAATTGATCCTGCATCTTGAGTGACACCTCTCACAATTAATTTGGAATAACATATTGACAATTGATTCAGCATCTTAAGTGACACTTCTCGCAATTAATTTGGAGTAAGATACAGACAATTGATCTTGCAACTTGAGTGACACATCTCACAATTAATTTGGAGTAAGATATAGGCAATTGATCCTGCAACCTGAGTGACACATCTCACAATTAATTTGGAGTAAGATACAGATAATTGATCTTGCAACTTGAGTGACACATCTCACAATTAATTTGGAGTAAGATACAGACAATTGATCTTGCAACTTGAGTGACACCTCACAATTAATTTGGAGTAAGATACAGACAATTGATCTTGCAACTTGAGTGACACATCTCACAATTAATTTGGAGTAAGATACAGACAATTGATCTTGCAACTTGAGTGACACATCTCACAATTAATTTGGAGTAAGATATAGACAATTGATCTTGCAACTTGAGTGACACTCCTCACAATTAATTTGGAGTAAGATATAGACAATTGATCCTGCAACTTGAGTAACACGTCTCACAATTAATTTGGAGTAAGATATAGACAATTGATCCTGCAACTTGAGTGACACGTCTCACAATTAATTTGGAGTAAGATATAGACAATTGATGGATCCTTCAATTTGAGTGACATCTCACAATTAATTTGGAGTAAGATAAAGACAATTCATGGATCCTGCAACTTGAGTGACATCTCATAATTTGGGGTAAGATAGACAATTGATCCTGCAACTTGAGTGACATAATAAATTTGGTATAAGATATAGACAATTGATCCAGCGTTCTAAGTACCACTTCTCACAATTAATTTGGAGTAAGATACAGACAATTGATCTTGCAACTTGAGTGACACATCTCACAATTAATTTGGAGTAAGATATAGACAATTGATCTTGCAACTTGAGTGACACTCCTCACAATTAATTTGGAGTAAGATATAGACAATTGATCCTGCAACTTGAGTAACACGTCTCACAATTAATTTGGAGTAAGATATAGACAATTGATCCTGCAACTTGAGTGACACGTCTCACAATTAATTTGGAGTAAGATATAGACAATTGATCCTGCAACTTGAGTAACATGTCTCACAATTAATTTGGAGTAAGATGTAGACAATTGATCCTGCAACTTGAGTGACACGTCTCACAATTAATTTGGAGTAAGATATAGACAATTCATCCTGCAACTTGAGTAACATGTCTCACAATTAATTTGGAGTAAGATATAGACAATTGATCCTGCAACTTGAGTGACACGTCTCACAATTAATTTGGAGTAAGATACAGACAATTGATCTTGCAACTTGAGTGACAGTACCTCATAATAAATTTGGAATAAGATATTGGCAATTGATCCTGCAACTTGAGTGACACGTCTCACAATTAATTTGGAGTAAGATATAGACAATTGATCCTGCAACTTGAGTAACACGTCTCACAATTAATTTGGAGTAAGATATAGACAATTGATCCTGCAACTTGAGTGACACGTCTCACAATTAATTTGGAGTAAGATATAGACAATTGATCCTGCAACTTGAGTGACACGTCTCACAATTAATTTGGAGTAAGATATAGACAATTGATCCTGCAACTTGAGTGACACGTCTCACAATTAATTTGGAGTAAGATATAGACAATTGATCCTGCAACTTGAGTAACATGTCCCACAATTAATTTGGAGTAAGATAAAGACAATTGATCCTGCAACTTGAGTGACAGTACCTCATAATAAATTTGGAATAAGATATAGGCAATTGATCCAGCATTCTGAGTGACACCCCACAATTTATTTGGAGTAAGATATAGACAATTGATGCTGTAACTTGAGTGACACCTCACAATTAATTTGGAGAAAGATACAGACAATTGATCCTCCAACTTGATCAAGTGACATCTCACAATTAATTTCGAGTAAGATATAGACAATTGATCCTGCAACTTGAGTTACGTCTCACAATCAATTTGGAAAAGATATAGACAATTCATGGATCCTGCAACTTGAGTGACATCTCACAATTAATTTCGAATAAGATATAGACAATTGATCCTGCAACTGGAGTGATATCTCACAATTAATTTGGAGTAAGATAGAGACAATTCATGGATCCTTCAACTTGAGTGACACCTCACAATTTGAAGATATAGACAATTCATGGATCCTGCAACTTGAGTGACATCTCAATTAATTTGGAGTAAGATAGAGACAATTTATGGATCCTTTAACTTGAGTGACATCTCACAATTAATTTGGAGTATTAAAGATACACACAATTGATCCTGCAACTTGAGTGACAGTACCTCATAATAAATTTGGAATAAGATATAGGCAATCGATCCAGCATTCTGAGTGACATCTCACAATTAATTTGGAATAAGATAGACAATCGATCCAGTATCTTGAGTGACATCTCTCACAATTAATTTGGAGTAAGATATAGACAATTAATTCATCCTGCAACTTGAGTGACATCTCACAATTAATTTGGAGTAAGATATGGACAATTGATGCTGTAACTTGAGTGACACATCTCACAATTAATTTGGAATAATATATTAGACAATTGATCCTGCAACTTGAGTGACAGTACCTCATAATAAATTTGGAATAAGATATAGACAATTGATCCAGCATTCTGAGTGACACCTCTCACAATTAAATTAGAATAAGATATAGACAATATTGATCTAGCATCTTGAGTGACCTGTTGCAATTTGGCATTTGAATGCGAGTCTTGAATGACACTTTCCGCCATTAATGTGGAGTTAGCAAAGATGATTGTTTCTTCATTGCAAGTGCCATCTTGGTTTCAATTTTGTTTTTGCTTTCTTATACTTACACTGGCTGCAGGTTCATTGCTATCTCTGTATTAGTAGTCTTGCATTGCATTCGGTCACCAACCAGCATGTCTAAGCAGAAGTTAAACTGAGAACTTAAAAAACAATTTGATTAGTACTTGATTTGGAAATGTATTAAATGTATGGCTTACCTTCATAAAAATGCTGATTCAAACTTGTGTTATTGCTGTTGTAACTTGAGAGATGATGATCCAGAGTGTTGGCTCATCTGGTATTGTTATTGCTGTTGTATCTTGAGAGATGATGATCCAGAGTGTTGGCTCATCTGGTATTGTTATTGCTGTTGTATCTTGAGAGATGATGATCCAGAGTGTTGGCTCATCTAGCGTTGTTATTGCAGCCATGCATATATATTTCATTGAATAGTTTTAAAGAAAAAATAAATATAACAAAGACAGTTTTGGCAGAGGCTAAAATTTTTTAAGAAATTAAATATGTACCTGAAACAAAGTTTTTATGGTTAGTACTGTTTTTTCCACTTTGTGGAGAAAAAAAAATACAACGACAACCATGTATTTTCGTTTTTTATTTCAATGTACAATTCAGTTACAATCCATGTTATAGAATTTAGTTCGAAAGCAGTCATATTTATATCGACATACACCCCATAAAACGAAAATTCCTGAAACAAAATCCATTAGTAGGAGATAGCACAATGACAACTGTGTGTTTCTCAAAGTTTATTTCAGTGTGTTAAGAACTGTTACAATTCATTTTATGTAATTATAATTACTTAGAATTTGCTTACACAAGGTTGAGTAAGCGGGCGCATTTTGCTATTGCTTATATTTTTATAAGCTCATTAACCCCCCCAGTCCCTTAAAAAAGGCAATTTGAATGTTAGATGCTCCTGAAAATAAACCATTTGTTAGTATTATTAAGTTTATAAATACAAACGTTAATGTTTTAGAATAAAGACACATTGACAACATTGCTGTATTTAGAGCTTTATTGAACTTAATTTAACTTAGTTACAGAGTTTGTAGTACACTACTTCTTAATTAAGCCACAGGACCTACATAAGTCTATCATGGGGGGCATGCATTCCTATGTGAAAAATAGTGTCAAAGTGAAACCAAGAGTGTTTGACAATTCAAGTGAAACACACAGGGTTCCCCAGACAGTAAGCAGCTGGATTCATATTAACTGCTTGCTATCGATTCATTGTCGATACCAAACTTTTTGCATGTATTGCCGGATTCCAGATGAAAATGTAAAGCCGGTTGTGGTCGAAAGACGAACAAGAAATTGAATCAGTGGAAAACAATAAGAGTCCACATACCTCTTATGGGTTGCTGTCATTCCATCATGATTCCTGATGCTCATCACAGGCAGTGTCAAAATACACTGAGATCAGATGACTTTGAAGATGAAATCCTGGTGGCTAATTATTTATTTAATAGCTGTTTCAACCATTATCACTTAACATAAACTTTTATGACTCAAACTTTTGACAAGCAGAAGATATCACAGAATTCTTATGGACAACAGACACTAGCCTAAGAATGTTTTTTTTTTTACAACTGACAATGCATTTGATAATTTGGACAACAGCAGATAATTGGTTTCTCATAATTGTGCCTGATAGAGTGTTTAAATATCTCTTAACAGGACTTCAATTTTGCATGACAGCAGACAATTGTTGGATAACAACTTATGATTGAAACAGCTTTTGTTTCATTAGTATTCCTCTCTAATCTCTAGGGTGTGTGCATTGTCCCATTATGCCCAGTGCAAAATGTGCTTAGTCCTTAATCAACTATCTACCTGTAACCAGAGAGACTACTAAACCTGAAAGGAGTAACCAAAACTGGGCTCCTTTCAAATGCTGAATGGCCTTCAGCTCCAGTTTTTAAGTTTTAACTTTAAATTAAAATCTGGTTGAACCTTACTAAATCGAGCTTCACTTGAATACAGTGCTAATAAACTGTCAAGTGAAACGTAATAAATAAAAAGTTTAAGCGCAACTAAGCGGGAGAACGACGTCAATGCTGATCAAAGCGTATGTCATGTAAAGCTGAAAACTCGTTAAAAAAGCCGAATAAAAATCCGAAAGAAAATGCCGAATAAAAATCCAAATAAAAATCCGAAAGAAAATACCGAATAAAAAGCCAAATTTGAACCTGAAATAAACGCAACGGAACCCAAGGATAAGGAAAAGGGAAAAAACCATCCCGGCCCAGGGACCCAACTAACAATAATTAAGTTAATTAAATTAAGCCGAATAAGAAGTCTGATGACTTCTAGCCGAATGTGTGTGCAAAGTGTGCTTTGTAAGGTTCATCCAGAGCTCTTAGTTATTACCTCCCCATTCCCAGCCCCATTGGACTGACCAGTACAAAGCATCTTTCTTGGCTGTTGTAGAATATGTAAGACTCATGAAGAGGTTAAGGACTTAATGGTACCAAGGTAGTCTGGTCTGATAATGGGCGTGCCAATAGCATTATCTGGATCTTGGGAATGCTGTAGCTTGGATAAACATTGAGTGTTCTGTGGCAGAGGCGTTTGGTACTTGCAGAGCTACCAGAGATGGCAGAGTTGAAATGGTTGCCCAGGAAATCAAACGAAACTGCAAAGAAATAATACAACTTAGTGAATGCAACGATATGAGGCCGCACTGCGATAGAACACTTCTAATTCCGTACCCAGTCCCACTCGTTCTTGTACTGCTGACTATGGGAGAGTAGTGAAACATTTTTTAGAACATGATCTATGGCATTCTTCAGGATTGTTCTAATGTTCAGAAGTGTGGGAGGTCTTGTTCTCTTGTTCCTGTTTAAAATGGTTGCACGTACATGAATGTAGCTTAACAGGCACAGGGTCTTTGCCTGTTCAGGGGCGGATACAGGGGGGGGGGGGGGGGGGGGGGGGGGGGGGCAGACAGACAGTAGGTTTTAACAGTTTTCTTTTTAATAGCCCAATTTCAATATATTAAAATTCAACTTGAAACAAAAGACATCACTACGAGGCTTAGCGGAATGATAGCAGGGATTTGTATGGTTTATTCCCCTAAGCCTCGAAGTGATGTCTTTTGTTTCAAGTTGAATTTTAATATATCGAAATTGGGCTATTGCAATGAAACATTTTACAGACTTAGGCATATACCCGTAGCCACCCCCATAAAAAAATCCTGGATCCACCCCTGTTGTTGCTTTGTTCACGTGTGGTTTATACTGTATAAGTTATTGAAACACCATTACATGCTTTATAGCCAAGACACAACTCTATAATTTTAACAGAAAAATATTTCAATTATCAGGGCAAACTATCACAAAAACGTCTGTTCCGGCTGTGACAAAAAAGTTTCTCGTGGAAATACGGGCGCGTTTTGAAAAGTTTTCAGGAAAATTCCCTTCTCGTTTTTTTTACTCTTCGATTTAAACAGTAAGAATGAAAATTCGTATTAGTTGTTTTTTACTAATTCTGAATCATTGTTTCTTTCATTAGTGATTTTAAAACAAGCATTGTCTTTGAATTAATGCGCTTTTGTGCTTTGTGCACTCTTCATAATCCACACGGACTTTCATACAAAGACCATCGCGCGCGTTTTAATCCGTTGAAACAATTCTTATTTCGGGACAAATCACAAAACCTTTTGAATTTAACTTTAAAGGTTGAAATAAATAGCACTCGTTTTTCAAATTTCGTTGAAAACCTGGAAGTAGTTCAATAAAACCTACCTGAATTCTTCGGCCATCTTAAAGGAACAGCGCAGTGTAAGAGGTCACGTGTATTCGCAACATAAGCCATCAGCTTTATTTTTGTTTGGAAACACTGAAATTTTTCCCTGTAAAACAACAATAATTCAATTTAATTAGAAGGGAGATGATGATTATTTTGTGCTTTGTGCACTCTTCATAATCCGCGCGCACTTTTATACAAAAACCATCGCGACGTTTGTTTAAACAAATCATATTTCGGGACAAATGTCAAAAAACGTTTAATTAAAATTTAAAGTTTGAAATAAATAATACTCGTTTTTCACATTTCATTGAAAACTTGTAAGTAGTTAAACAAAACCTGCCTGAATTCTTCCATCTCGAAGGAACGGCGCAACGTTATAGGCCACGTGTGCTCGCAACATAAGTCATCAGCTCAATTTTTGTTTCCACTGGAATTTTCACCTGCAAAACAACAATAATTCAACTAAGTTTGAATGGAGATAGTTCATTGTTGAAAATGTGTTACTGAAACAAACAATCTCGCAAACGAAAAAACACAATTTTCGACACGCTTGTCAGAACCGTACAATCCCGCGATTTGCGAGCAGACCAAATGAAAAACTGACCTTAATTTTTCGTCCTTTGACATATCCTCTGCGGACGTAATCCGACTGCTACTTCAAAATCTGTTTTTATGGGAACAAGCTCGCAATAAAGGCAAATTAACAGAGATAACGGAGCTTTTTCACCTCCGACATAACTGTAACTTGTTTGTCGTTCTTCCAGCAAAATGGAAATTTTTTGAGCGAGGTGACACTCAGGTGGTTTTGCACCACGTGGGTTAAAATATGTTCTTTGATTGGTTCGTTGTATTGCACGGGCCTCTCATCCGGGTATTCGCGGAGTGAAATGGCGGGAACGATTGGCGGCAACCCGCGTCAAATCGCGCCTTTTTGTGCGAATCGTCGGAGGCTGTCGAAGAGTTTCCGTAATTTTGTCACCCAATCAGAAACATCATGAGCACTCGGGAGTATTATTCCGAAATTTGTACGACACCGTTTTTTTGGGCATGCAGGCCCCGGTTGTTCAAAAGGTGGATAGCGCTATCCATCGGATAAATCACTATACAGTGTACAACACAATTGATTTTGCTAATGCTTATCCACTGGATAGAGATTTATCCGGTGGATAGCGCTATCCATCTTTTGAACAACCGGGGCCAGATGTGTAATGATCGTCAACCATTTCATACCGAGCCATGTCACTGCTTCGGAGAAATTCACGGGAATTTGTGGGGACAAAATTAATGCTTGAAATATGGAGAGGGGCAATGAAAAATTAGGCTTTTATATGAGTAAAAGAGAAATAATAATGATCTTTGATTCGTAATTTTAATTTCCCGCTCTGTGATGAAATGGGCTAAAATTAATAACAGGGGAGGAGCTAGGGAAGGTGCCCCCCCCCCCCCCCCCCCCCCCCGCTCTTATCTTGCAAAAAAATACCATTCTGGAATTCAATGCAATACCTTATAAAAAAGAAACCGGTAAGATAAAGAATTCCCTCACAAGTTGAAAACAAATCTCTTTACTTCACATATATCATTAATACTTATGCACTTTAAAATTTAATATATGACATTTTTGAATTTAAAAAGTACAGCCTATCGACAGAATGTCTTTCGAATAATTGCACTCAAGTTATTATACAACTAACAGTTAAAACAATACATAACAAATATTATCAGGAAAAGTTCAGGAATTTGAAATCTAACAGTTGTTGTATACACTCTTACCCAGTCTATTCGACATTTGAGTTTCTGGAGAATGGATTGGATACTAGTATTAAGCATGTGCAGGGTGCAATGGCATTAAGCATCAATAGGCCCTTTGCATGAGTTTATCACATGACCCACTCCGTGCTACAATAATTGTAGCAAGAAGTGGGTCATGTGATCAACTAATTTCTGGTGATCTTTAAGTGGCAGCCCATTCTCTATTTTCGAATTGCCCATAATACACTTTGTTTGCCCCCAAATTTTGCATAAACTATTGTTTGAAAATGCTCTTGGGAAGACTGCATATTCCCAAGAGCATTTCAAAACAATAGTTTATGCAAAATTTGGGGGGCAAACAAAGTGTATTATGGGCAATTCGAAAATAGAGAATACCCAGTTTCGCAGTTACGGCCGCCATATTGATTTTGCCCCAAGGGCATCCTATAATGAACATTGAAATAGCCCAATTTCGATATTTTAAAATTCAACTTCAAACAAAAGACATCACTACGAGGCTTAGGGGAATAAACCATACAAATCCCTACTATCATTCCCCTAAGCCTCGTAGTGATGTCTTTTGTTTCAAGTTGAATTTTAATATATCGAAATTGGGCTATTAACTGTTAACAAAGGAATATGTAAATTTAAATGGTCACTATGGGATGCCCTGGGGGCAAAATCAATATGGCTGCCATATGTGTGAAACAGCGTTTACCAGAAATTATGGACAGAGCATTATGAAAATAGTGAGATGACCAATTTTAAGGACCCTGTTTTTTTTAAGCGGGAGTTTTTATGGCAATTAGAACTTCAGAAAACATTAGAAGATTTGAATGGAAAACAATATTTGGTGCAAACAGCTTTTTTCTCTACAAAAGCTCTCATTTTTTAAATATTCAAACTGTTATAGAAATCTCAAAGTTTCATGTCAAGGGCTTCAAAATTATGCTAATTTTATTTTGCTCTTTTCAAGTCTGGCATTCTTTCAGTTATATACCTCATAATTTTAATGAGGTATGTTGTGATCAATTCATGCAAAGCAAGGGACTATTGAAACCTATGAACAGTGCACGGAAACTATAAACAAGTGCCAGCGAGTGTCTTTGGATGGCCAGGATGTAGATGGATTAAAACTTGAAAATGCTGGGCCATATTTTAAAATTCTGTTTGTAATGTCTTGGAAAATCACTAAAAAACTATTATGGTTTGCTCTTCCTTTAAATTTCATCGCAGCCCACATGTCGGATTTAGCAGTATCCAGTCCTTTCTCACCCGAAAGTTATACTACGATAAACTAGACAAAATGGGTTCTGTCAAATGTTGCACGCCTGCTTCTCACTCAACTGTTCCTGAAAGATGAGTGAGATTACATAGTGTGTTTTTTGTTACACTCTGTCAAATAAAAAAGACATATAAATACGCAGAATGTGCTGGACAAAGTTCATTTGTCATTTGAAATCTTGTTACTTTAGATGAATCTGGATTTTATAACTACAAACGGGAAAACATTTAAAAATACCTGTTTTTTTAAAGGATTTGTGTAAATCGGCATTTGTTTTAATAGAACTGTTTCCTCAATATTTTATGGATTAAAACTTTTTAAACTCTATTCCAAAATGTGACCACTTAAATAAAAGCTATGGAGTAGTAATTTCCCATGGTACTGTTTATTATGCTGTACAAGGTGGTTCTAACTTTTGAGTCTGTGGATGAAATCCTAAAGTGTGACCATTCAAATGAAAGCTACTGAGCAGTACTTTCTTGTGGTACTGTTTATTATGCTGTACAAGGTGGTTCTAACTTTTGAGTCTGTGGCTGAAATCCTAAAGTGTGACCATTCAAATGAAAGCTACTGAACAGTACTTTCCTGTGGTACTGTTTATTATGCTGTACAAGGTGGTTCTAACTTTTGAGTCTGTGGCTGAAATCCTAAAGTATGACCATTCAAATGAAAGCTACTGAGCAGTACTTTCCTGTGGTGATGTTTATTATGCTGTACAAGGTGGTTCTAACTTTTGAATCTGTGGATGAAATTCAAAAGTGTGACCATTTTAATGAAAGCTTAAAAGTAGAGCTGTCTCATGGTGTTGTTGGTTTTTAATATTATACAAAACGGAATTTGGATTTTCTTTTTCAAATTTGAAATAGGTAACTATTACAAGTCAAAAAGTTAAAAGCTACACCTGTGCATGGTGCCAAAAACATATCTAGTTTCATCCACTTGTAACAAGATAAGGCAATTTTTTCAGTCAAAATCTGACACATGTAACAGGTTTTACAGTTCAGTGTGCTCGAAAAGAGTGCATTGTTTTTGGGCCTATTCTGGATATAAAATAATGAACTTCAAGATAAATTAATTTTAAAGGATACTTGAAAAAGCAATTCAAATTAAAAAAGAAAAGAGAGCTATAAAAATATTCCTCAAGTGGAATGAACAGTGTTACCTTGTAAATGACTGAAAGGTATGGAAAGAACTACTATAAAACACTTTCCTTTAACCCTTTAAGCCCTAATATCAAAATTTAAATTCTCATTTCCTGTCCCTGTACATTTTCTATAGAAGTAGTGGGGAGAAATTGTTTGGATATCAAGAGAATTCATCTTGTGTGATCATGTCCTTAATTCTCATGACCTTTTTGATTGATAAGGCATTGATATTACGAGGAGAAATTTGATGCTGATCACTCTTAGGGCTTAAAGGGTTAAGCCCCAATAGTGATCATTACCAAATTTCTCCTTGTAATATCAATGCTTTAATCAATCAGAGAGGTTACGAGAATTACAGATTATAATCACCCAAGATGAATTCTCTTGATAATTTATTTAACTACTTCTCCCCACTGCTTTTATAAGAAACACATGGGGCCAGGAAAGGAGAATTTGTTTTTTGATATTGGGGATTAAAGGATTTAATTAAATTTGCCAGAATAGTACCCAAAAAATAAGCTCTAAGTAATATTATATTTCCTGATAACAAATGAACTGTAGAACATTTCCTCTCATTTCTGTGAATAATCTAATGAAGTCTGATGAAGTTATTTAATGCCTGCGACAATGTTCAACCTGCAATGGTGGTGGTTAAAAACATCAAAGGTTCCGGACATCTAAAACGCACAGCTGCAGAGAGAGAAAGATTAAAATTAATAGTTTTTAACATTATTATTAAGGTAGACTTTACACTTGTACAGAGACAGTAATTGAATGGCATCAAGGAAAAGGGGAGAGAGTGCACACTTGGCTCAATAAGCTCTGTTTTGAACATGATTTATAAACAAAGAAACAGAGAACAGAAATCAGTATTAATGCTTTGATTGAGTTGGTTCAATTATTGTTTTTTGACTTTTTGCTCCCAAAAATAAATACAGAAATAAATTTTGTTTCTTGGATGGGTCATTTACTACCACTAAGAGAATCCTTTAGTTTTTTGTTTCCTCATTTTAATTAATTAAAGATATTGTTAATATAGCTCCATTGGGATAACAAAATTTAAATAAGAAAGGAAAAACAAAGTGAATTAATTTATGGTAGTTGAAGTAAAATTATGCTATCATGAAAGTCACCCATAACATGTGCAGCTAAATAATCTCACTGATTTTAAATAAAGGTATCAATTCATTCACTCACTTACTTCCTCCCCCCCCCCCCTCCCCCCTCCCTCCCTCATATCAAGGATATGATCAACAAAGATGAACTGCCATTTCAACTAATTCTCCCAAATAGTACTACAAGAATTGTATGGTGACCAGTAAGGAGAATTTGAAGGTTGATATTGATGCTTCTACTCACTGTATTGTCTGAGAAACATGCTGATACTTTGTCGCCTCTTGGACTCCACTGTACCTCAAATATGGCACCATTGCCATGGTAACTACTAACTAAATTTCCAGTCTGTAAGAATAAAGATGCAATGAGACAGTAAGAATTCAAACATTAATTACAAACATTTCAATCATCACTGATGTTAGATACAGTTGAACTTTAAGAATTCATCTCTAGAAAGTGACCAACTTTCTTAAGGTGATTCCTTTAAATTGCATTATGCATCCCTACTACCCATAATAGTTATAATCATATCAATAACAAAATTCTTGATTGTGATTGGTCATCCACGCGCCTATTTCTTATGTAATTGGTGCGCGGTCACGTGGGTGTCCAATTACAGCGATCCAATTACAACTTTTTTTAATCGGATAGCTGTAATTGGACACATACGTTGCGCGAGCGTCAATCAGGTGCATAGGTTCTTTTTCTCGCTGTTTTCTCCTGCTTTCAAACTGATAGAAAATATCCTTAATGTTTTGAGTACAAAAAAAAATACCACATAGACTTTTGAATCTCGAATTTTGTTTTTGATTCAATTAATTAGTAATTGAACTTCGTGTCGTACAATTCAGGGGTAATCGTGCTCGTAATTTCAAATTGTCCTTGTGCTACGCGCTCGGCCGATTTGAAATTACTCGCCCGATTACTCCCTGAATTGTACTCCACTCAGTCCAATTACTATTACTTATTATTATTATTATTATTATTATTATTATTACTGCCCATAATAGTTATACTGTAGAGTTCCGAAAGTAGCGACCCCTCAAAAAGTAATGTAAATTTTCGGACCTTTTCTAGTAATTGCTGAAAGTTACAGCCCACCCGAAAGCAAAAGCCACCTTGAAAATACCATAGTGACGTCTATGGGCAGATAAAAATAATAGCTTAGTGTTTACTGTACAAGAATGCCGAAGAATCATCGAGAAGAGAAAATTAAAGTGATATTACGTGTATTGCTCAGTTGTTTTTACCATATTTTTTTCTTCAACTACTCATCTACTTCAGCTTCCCGAAAGTAACGGCCATCCTTAGGCTTGCTAATTCTTAAAGTAACGGGGCCTGCTACTTTCAGAACTCTGCGGTATCTAGCATTTACCTGTGTTGACCAGATGTTTAATGTTCTATCAAAGGATCCTGAAGCTATGTATCTACCATCAGGACTAAACGCCAGTGAATAAACAGGCTCTTGATGTTTGTCAAATGACATAACACAGCTACCTCGCTCAAGCTCCCACAGTTTTACTGTGGCGTCAAATGAACCACTGAAAACAAAAGCAGAAAATGATATGTAAAATTCAATATAGAGGAAAGCCACATCACCTGTAGCTGGTTTTTATGCAAGTTCTAATGTAAAATAAGCGAGATACTATCCAATCTCTGATTGGTTAAGAACCATTTACTTGACTTTGACTCTATGAAAACCTAAAAAATTATTTCAAGTGTTTATTTCATAATAATAATAATAATAATAATAATAATAATTTATTATTTATATAGTGCACTCTCCACAATTGCCCAAATGCACTTTACAAACATGAATATATATACAATTTAAAAAGTCTAAAACTTATTTATATATATAAATATAAATACCTAAATATTAGGATATAAATAACAACAATAAATGTTAACTATGTGATAAAAATGTCAAAACCTATATAAAAGAAAAAGTAAACTTTCTTTCTGTGATTCCATATATATACGTTATGGCAAAACTCATGGAAGTTTGGGCGAATGCTGATTATCTGAGTAAACTGGAGCTAAACAGTTATTTCTTGTTCTCCCAAATTTCCACTTGTGCGACCTGGATCTATTTTTGTTTTTCTTGGTAAACCATTTCATGCAGGAAATGCAAGCAACCACATATAAGGGGACATAAGAGCACTGCTAAAATTGGGCCTGACCGCACTTCTCACTAATGCTAACTTAACTCTCTGGACACACGGAAAGCAACACTAATGCAGCACCACAGTCTCTTTAGAAACTATTGGGTTAAACCCCACTGGGAAATATCATAACTCGACACACGTGTGAAGAGTGAAGATGTCAAATGAATATCTTCAAATGTCAAACAAGCTCAAAGGCGTTGGTCGATAATTGAAACATCTTTTGATCTTTCTGGGAAATCATCAGCAATCTTTGGAAAATAATTGGAATGACCTTCAGTCAGTATTTGGACTATTTTCGAAAAATACACTGTAAATCTTCCAAAATCTTCAGAAAATTGCTTAACACATTGATATCAGGTTGAAAACTTGAAGAGACATTTTAATTTACATCTCCACACACCCAACCTTCTATAACCACATCTACATATTCTTGTTGACCATTTGTGAGCATAATTTCTATGTAAGTACCGTTAGTATTTCCTTTAAACTTTCTTACCTAGCTAAAACAAGAGGAGCATTAGGACAAGATGTTGTGGGTCCTGTAGGACTCCAGGCTATTGCATTAATTTCTTTTTTGTGACCTTGGAGATCAAACAACCAACTATCTTGCTTTGTACTCCAAATCTACAAAACAAAGCAAGGACCAAAATCAGAATTACTGAAGAATATTCACTGTACATGCTTTTTAAATGCCATCTAGTCTATAACAGAAGGCTTAATTACCCTGTGCTAATCAGGGGTAAGGTAATGACCAGAGGAAGACCCAGAGTCCATCATAAGGGGGAGGCCCAGGGGGAATGTGAATAGTGGGTGGGGAGGGTGGAGGGTGGAGGGTGGAGGGTGGAGGGGGGGGGGGGGAGGAAATTGGAGTGAAAATGACAGAGATTGAAAAACATTTTTGGCCCTTTTGGCCTTATGATTTTTGCCCCTCCCCACTCAGGCCACTCCCCAAGATCCACCATTGATGTCACACTCAAGTCAGAAATACAAAGTAGCACCTGCCTGCTCCTGCTGGCCAATGCGAGTATAAATCCTATTGAGCAAGAATAAATTGTGCATCACTTGCCCAGTTTGACAAGCAAGAATTTTTACTTTTGGGTACTTTTGGCAAATATATTTTTCAATGAAAACCTCTTGCTTAAAGTTTTCATGTCCGAGCATAATGTAAAATTAGTCTGATATTTTAGGATTGTGGTTGGACACTGTTGGGGGACTGACTGTTCTTTCCAGCACTGTAACCAGTGTGTATAGTGAGTATTTTCTGTCACTTTGCTCCACTTATTACCTTGGCTGACAGGTCATCAGAACATGATGCTAATAATGATCCTGATGGATCCCACTTGATTGCATTTACTTCACTCTGTAGTTGAATTTAAAAAAGATGGAAAGTTTGCAAAGTTATTACATATTCGCTTTTTTTCCAAGGTTACAAAATGCTAAACACACAAGGTTTTGGACAGTTTTACTGTCCTTCCTTCAGGTATTAAAAGTTTTAAAAACAATATGGCGGATCAAACTCAATGTTGTCTTAGTTTGTAACCACACCCTAAGATACATCATGCAAGTTATGTATCAATATAGCAAAATGCACTTCTAATTAATGGAAGGGTTTATTGCAATTAACCTCTTGTAAATTATGACCATGTCCTTCAAAATTACTTGGAATCATATCAATATGTTTGGCATGTACAGGCGTCTTTTCATGCAACATATTTACTCAAACACTAGCAGCCCCTTTTGAGGGTACATTTGTACTTTTCAAATAAAATACACCTAAAGTTCACACAATTGTATTTGCCTCTTCTGAATAATAATTACTTTCCAGTTAGCACCAGCACCAGTTGAATCTCCTTATTAAATACAGGTTGAAGTGTCTTTTGTGTCGCTTTAAGAAAGAGCACAAAAAAATACAAGCTGGAGGTGGCAAAATGAATAACAAAGGCACTAGCAAATGCATGAGCTAACGCGTTAGCAAAAACAGACCAACGCGTTGACTCTTCCTTGTCAATGCGTGGCCAACGTGTTTGATGGTTCGCTTTTCTCTGAGCGGTACTGTATGGACACTGAATGGACACACCCAAGTGTCTGCATTATAGAGGTGTCCATATTACAAAGGTAGGGGTTCTACAAATTTTAGTATCTTCAGGACTAAGAGAACTGTCAGTAATAGATAGGTATCCATATGATGGAGGTGTCAGTATTAAAGAGGCAAGGATTGTATAAATTTTAGTATATTCAGGACTAAGAGAACTGTCCGTAATAAAGAGGTCTCCGTATTATGGAGGTGTTCATAAGAAGAGGTTTGACTGCATTATTCAAGGGAGTATGGTACAAAGAAAAGAATTGTATTGCTTTTTGTTTTAGTTGCTTAAATCACTGGATAAAGCAACTGAAAGCAGGCTGAGCAGCAAAAGTAGCAGACTTACAGTGTGTCCTTGAAATGATTTGATAGGTTTTTCCACTCCTATTCTACATATGTGAATAATTTTATCCATTGAACATGATGCAAAACTACTGTTGTTTTGCCAATCGACATCCAGTGTAGGGGCTTCAAGAAAACAAATGAACATCATCAAAATTACTATCACATTATTACTAAATTAATATAAATAAGTAAAACTATAATTCAGTGGCTGGATGCATTGATCTTATGTTGTACTTTCCTGTGTAAAGTCTGTTTATTATGCTGTACAAGGTGGTTCTTACTTTTGAGTCTGTGGATGAAGTCCTACAGTGTGACCATTTAAATGAAACCTCTTCAGCAGTACTTTCCTGTGGTACTGTTTATTATGCTGTACAAGGTGGTTCTTACTTTTGAGTCTGTGGATGAAGTCCTACAGTGTGACCATTTAAATGAAACCTCTTCAGCAGTACTTTCCTGTGGTACTGTTTATTATGCTGTACAAGGTGGTTCTTACTTTTGAGTCTGTGGATGAAGTCCTACAGTGTGACCATTTAAATGAAACCTCTTCAGCAGTACTTTCCTGTGGTACTGTTTATTATGCTGTACAAGGTGGTTCTAACTTTTGAGTCTGTGGATGAAGTCCTACAGTGTGACCATTTAAATGAAACCTCTTCAGCAGTACTTTCCTGTGGTGCTGTTTATTATGCTGTACAAGGTGGTTCTTACTTTTGAGTCCGTGGATGAAGTCCTACAGTGTGACCATTCAAATGAAAGCTATTGAACAGTACTTTCCTGTGGTACTGTTTATTATGCTGTACAAGGTGGTTCTTACTTTTGAGTCTGAGGATGAAGTCCTACAGTGTGACCATTTAAATGAAAGCTATTGAACAGTACTTTCCTGTGGTACTGTTTATTATGCTGTACAAGGTGGCTCTTACTTTTGAGTCTGTGGATGAAATCCTAAAGTGTGACCATTCAAATGAAAGCTACTGAGCAGTACTTTCCTGTGGTACTGTTTATTATGCTGTACAAGGTGGTTCTTACTTTTGAGTCTGTGAATGAAGTCCTACAGTGTGACCATTCAAATGAAACCTCTTCAGCAGTACTTTTCTGTGGTACTGTTTATTATGCTGTACAAGGTGGCTCTTACTTTTGAGTCTGTGGATGAAATCCTAAAGTGTGACCATTCAAATGAAAGCTACTGAGCAGTACTTTCCTGTGGTACTGTTTATTATGATGTACAAGGTAGTTCTAACTTTTGAATCTGTGGATGAAATCCTAAAGTGTGAAAATTCAGTTAAAATCTAATCAGCTGCTATTACCAGTATTTAATTATTCTATTTTTATTATTTATTAATTTACTTATTTGTTTATTTTTCTTGAAAATTTCTGATTTTGAGTGCTCAACATGTACCTAATATAGTTCTTTCCTACCTTGGTGGAAAGCAAACTGTTGTTTTATTTCCCAGCTATTTGCATCCCAAACAATAGTATTCTGAAAGTAAAACAAAAACTTCAATAAAAAGGACAATCATGGTTTTTGGTTTCAATGTCGATTGTCCTTCTTAGGGAGTTGTTCACTTCAGTTAGATGTAAATAAACAAATTAAGGTGGCTCAAAACAGTAATATTTCCGTGAGAAGACTGGGAGCTAGCGCGCACTTCAGCGTGAGGTCGCGCGAGATTTAAAGTTTGAGAAAATCAAAACAAACATGGCGGCGCAAGGCCTTCTTCGTAAAAGTTTGTTTCAGCCGAGTTTAGTGAGTTTTCTACGTTATCAGTTATTTTTTACTCCGACAACATCCGTTCGTCTGGCAATTTCGAAAGAAAAACATGTTTTTAAACCGCTGTGCTGGAAATTAAACGAAGAAATATGTGATGTTCATGTTGCGATCGATCGCGCCGGCCAATCTAGAAGACAGCAGGGGAAAAAATATCTTCTGGTTTTCTTCGTTCTTTTTATCTGGCCAGTCTTACCGCTGGTTATTTATGTTACTCTTCTTCTACCGCTTATGCTGCTAACGACGACAGCGAAAAGGAAAACTCTGCTGATCACACACTTGAGCGCTGCAAAGGGCGCTTTGTGTCGAAAAGTCATCTGAGCGCCGTCAAAAAACTGGCGTAATCTAAAGATAATTTAAAAAGACCCATGGGAAACGAACACAACGGAGAGGACAAGGATTATGAACCAGTTGAAAAAAGAATGACTAGATCAAGACAGGTGAGTTTTTTTATCAAGGAAAATTGTTGCAAATTACCTCGCATTTTTATAGACAATACGACGCCGTTGAATACTCGAACAAACAATTACTTTTTTTAGCAAACTGAAGAAGAAAAATTAGGAACAAGACTCATAAACCTGGATGTGTTGAGAAATGAACTTAAGTCTTGCTCGCACTGCCACGCAGGAAAGTCAAACTTAGAAAATCTTTTAAAGATTTTTTCACAATTAATTTCACTTAAAAACTAATAATAATAATAATAAATGTCAGAGAACTGGAGAGAATCGCATAATAATAATAAAATAATAATTTAATTTACAATAAAAACAAAAACAAACAAAAAAGTCAACAGTCGTAACATTTTAAAATTAATGTGGTATCTTTATTTAATTTTATACGTTATAATTTTAATCTGTGAAAATACTTGACTACATTTTTTTATTATTATTCTGCAGTTTCACAATATTTATTTCACATTTTCATTTTACAACAGGGTACACACCATGGCACGGTTGTTCAAGGCCATGATCATGCTATCTAGGATAAAAGTGTAAAAACTTTACCAACTCTAATTTCCTTGATCTAATTTTGAACATTGCAACATGCTTGAAGCAGGTGTTTGTATACTATACCATATTTGCTCTAATTAGACCCTATCTCGCATCCCTTTTGGAAATAAAAATTTTAATAAGCCCACTCCCTCTATTTAGTCCATCTTCCTGTGAGGTGACAGAGAAAATGAGAAAACGTCTATTTCCTACTGCAGTAATTAAACATTGTTAGTTCAGACAACATCTACTTCCTTCCTCTATTAAGCCCCTTTCTAATACCCCCCCCCCCCCCCCCTTGTAAAATCGAAAACTAATTAGTCTCCAGGGGGCCTTAATAGAAGAAATATGGTATATTCTTTACAATGTTGTGACAACATGTCTCAGAGTCAGAACAATGCAACATCAAAGCTGTCTTAAAATGTTGTGTTTGAATTTTATCCTTGGTCCAAATTTTATTTTCCTTTATTTACCACTCATTACCATACCCAAAAACAAAGGAAAATAAATTTTCAGCCAAGGATAAAATTAAACCATAACAATGACAAAAAAGAAAATATTTTCAAGTAATGTTCAGACTACAGCTCTGACAAACAAATTATTTCTCCTTCAATAATAATGTTACCCACCCCTAGTCAAAATCAGTTGGTTACACAAACATCAATCATGTGATTTTCAGGCCCCCTGTCAATAGCGAACACTGTTGGTGAAGGAAGGAGTGGATTTAGTACTTTACTCACTGTAAAGTGCACTCATTGCGGAAATCTCAACAAAGTAAATACATCTGGTCAACACAGAGCTGGAAGCCGAGGGCCCTTAGCCAGTGATGTAAATACCAGAGCAGTTCTTGGATCCCTTCATATTGGAATTGGAGAAACACAATTGAACAATCTGCTCACTACATTAAATGTTCCTCCAATAAGTAATGTACTTTTCAAAAGACGGGAAAGGGAAATCGGGAAGGCTGTGGAAAACATTGCAAAGAAGAGTTGTAATCACATTTTGGAAAAGGAAAAGAAAAATGAAGAAAAAAAATATCCAAATCAGGGAGAAAAGGATGATCTAGTTGGAATAGCAGTTTCGTACGACATGGGGTGGCAGAAAAGGGGCAAGGGTCACAACTCTCTTACAGGTCATGGTACAGCAATGGGGCTTGTCACAGGCAAAGTTCTATCCTATGCAACCAGATGCAAGTCCTGCAGGGTTTGTGACTCAAGTAAAAGGTCAGGAAAAGTAGCTAAGAATCATGACTGCAGAAAGAATCATGCAGGTTCTTCTAAGTCAATGGAGAGAGATGTAGCTTGCGAACTTTGGAGGAGTGCTCCTGAAGCAGGTGTTAAATTTTCTACTTATGTTGGAGATGATGACAGTACAACTCTGGCTACAAAAAAAGTCCATTAACATACAAGCACACTGACCTTCCAAATGGCAAGGATTTGCATGGTGAGCCCTTGAGGAATACAGTGTACCTTAAACAATCTCTTTTTAGAATATGCTACTGATATTGTCATTAATAAGCTCTCCCCCTGTGCGAATTTTCAAAGGAATGAAAGCATAAATAGCACAATTGCAACAAAAAAACCCCAAACCAGGTACTATGGTGGCAGTGAGAGTAGCGACTTTAGAATTGCATGTGGAATAGCCCAAAAAAATGTTGGCTACAGCTATGTTAGCAGAGTTTTGGAGGCACTTGATATCGAGCCTGGGTATTTCTGTGAGTCGAATGGAGATCTCTTGGACAAAAAATTGTTGAATGACGGGAATAAGAAGTCAACAAAAAGTTTCAAATACAGACGGAACCAGTTACACAGTCAGAAAACTTCACAAATCCTTCGAAAAGAAGCTAACGAAGGAAAAACATATCAAACATCAGTTGGTTTGAATTTAGATACCCGTGTAAGCCAGCCTTCACCAACATCATACCCTGAGATTGAACATTTCTTAGAAAATATTTCATCAAATGAATTGCAAGAGTATGAAAAACTGGTACCGCCTTATACTGTGAAACCCAATTCAGAAACACTAACCTACGACCCTACTAAAACTTATTCTTTCATTATTTTTGACACCGAAACTACCTGCACTGGAAAACACGCGGAGATCTGTCAGTTATCTGCAATCAATGAAACCAACCTTGCAATTTTCTCAAAGTACATTTTACCGACAAGCAATGTCAGTTCCAGAGCCACACGAGTCAACAAACTTTCTGTTAAAAATATCAATGGGAATAGACAATTATTGAAAGAAAACCAACCAGTTGAAACGGTGTCCCTTGGTGAAACGCTACAGGAGTTTCTGGCCTTCCTTGTACGTTCCTGTAGTTCACATCAGAAAGAATCTTATACAGTTTTATTAGGCCATAATTCATCCACATTTGACACTCCAATTCTTCTTCGGAAAAGCGACGCAAACTTTCACCGCAGACTAAAAGATCTAAATGTTTATTTTGCTGACAGTCACATTCTTGTCAAAGATCTGTTGAAAGGAAAACATCCAGCTCTTCAACTTCCATCAGGACAACTTTGCAAGTCAAATCAATTCTCTCTGTACTCGCACCTTTTCAACGAAAACTTCGAAGCCCACGATGCACTGGAAGATGTTGTAGCACTACACAAAATTATCTTTAAATCTCCTCTTCAGTTAAGCAAAGAAAAAATTGTAAATTGTTCTGCAGCGATTAGTATTTCACAAGCAGTTGACAACCTTTCATACTTGGATCGGCGTCACGAACGACTTCAGACATTTGATGGCAAGCTTTTCAGCCCCACCGAAAGCAATGGAATTATATCCCAGTCGATGGCACAGAAAATTGCTGGAAGTGGACTATCATATTCAGATCTGAGAGAATTGTACATGAAGTTTGGCTCAAAGGGATTGTTGGCAGTCCTGAGCATGCCTTCCAGTAGCAGTCAGTGTAGATCGAAGCAGCCTCGCGTAACTCGAGCCAAGCGGATTCTTGCTGCCATCTTGAATCACTTTCAAGAAACAATACCTCGAGAAGAATAACCTCTTCGGTTTTATATACTGGTAAGTTGTAGCCGTTTCTTTTAGCCAGAAATGTAAGTTTAAGCAGGATAATTTTCAAACGGTCATGTCGAAGAAACTCGAAGTCAACACGCGTCGCGTGGAATCACAGGCTTTACTGATCAGCGGACCGCCTTCACGCATGCGCAAGGTGCGATCTTGTACGGTCGAGATTTTTATTTGCGCGTGGTACGCGCGTGAAACTTTTTGCTGTCCACGAAGCGAATAGCTCAAAAACTGACCCGGTGACCCTACTTTTTTAATGCAGATAATTGTTTAACATTAAACGCGGAATGCATGTGCAAAATACTAAAAAAAATTGTGGAGTAAAATTTCTCCAACTTGAAATTTTCTATTTTTTTTAATTTAAGCAAAATCTACTCCACAGAATTTTTTATAAATTCTCCTGGTTTATCTTTTGGGTGTAATAAATAGATTTATTTAATAAAAATATGGGGTCACCGGCTTAGTTTTTGAGATAGACGCAACTGATGGTAAAAAGTGGGTCCAGTTTGTTGCTATGCAACGTGATAGTGCCACCTTAAATTATTGTGCAAACACAATGAAAGGTACAGTGGAGAGTTACTTTAAATAACTAGCAAAGCCATTTAAGACAATGCAGTTCCAGGCCTGAGAAATCGCACTCTTCTTTTATAAGTCTCAAAAAATAGAAAACTGTATTGAGCCACCTTAAAATAAGAAACTAGATTTAGCAGTAGCACATCCATAGAGTGGCTCTTTATCCACTGTCCTCAGATCAAGTGTTGACTTTTATGGGAGGAGATTTTATTGGGGAGCCCAAACAAGGGTCAAAAGTGTCTGATCTAGGATTTCAGTTTAGAGGGGTAATAGTATATCATGGGGAACGTTTGTTTTTGGAGGGGAAACTATCCCCTTTTTTATTAAATATGCAACTGAACTTATGATAGTTAATCTACTTATAGCAACTACAGTGATCCATCTACCTGCGCGTCCGGCAACTCGATGCATCATTTTAGTAAACTGTTATCATGATCTGCTGTCTTTATTAGTACGCATGTATTTTATTTATTTATTTATTTATTTCTCCAAAAGTTAACAAGTTTACAGGCATGAATAATTAAGAAATAAAGAGAAAAGGGGCAAAAAATAGTTAAACTAATACCTTGCCCTCATAGTTGGAAAATATAAAGGATATTTAATTAAGTGGATATAAGGGGAAAATGCTACTAACATACAATAAACAAATAAACACATACGCACACACGTACACACACACACATGAAAGCAATAATTATGTATATTAAGTACGAGTAGATAAAGCAACTGAGTCAATCTAGTATTGGGATAAGTAATGACTGAAAAGAGATTTCTTAAATAGTTTTTTAGTAGGCTTAGAGCAGATGGAAAGGTGACGATCGTTCCAAAAATATCGTCCAATAATGGTGGGAGAGAACTTTGTAATGTTTGTTCTATAAAAGAGAAAATATAGTTGTTCTGAAGAGGCATTACGAGTAGTATAGCTATGTTGTTCTGATAACAGTGGTAAGAAAGTATGTTTGTATATTGTAAGCCTTGCATTCTAGACATTTCTCCATATGTACTTGACCCAAGAATTTAAAACTAGACCACATGGGTGGGGTGGGATGAGAGCACTTTCACCACTGTGCTATCCCTGTTTATACCTTACCTGTTGATTATATTATATATTGTACTAATAAATATGCAATTGTCTGTTAACTACAATGTAGACATACCTTATCTACACCAGCACTTAGTAAATAATTTCCTTTTTTATTCCATTTCATGGAAAATATAGGTCCTTTCTGTTCACTTAGAGTTTTGATCAGCCCTCCTATAAAGAACAAAATCAGTGTGAAAATGGACAATCTGCTTTTGACAAGTGGATGTAAAAAAATTGCTGCTGACAAGTTAATTAAAAACAAAAACCACTGTTACCTTCCAGACCCCATATTCTAGCTTGTCCATCATAAGTCCCAGTTGCTAAAAGTGTTCCGTCATTCTAGAAAAAAATGAAAAAATTGTTTGATTTCTTCTTACTATAGGCACTCTTAGGCAAGCCTTAATCTTAGCCGTGAGATCACAAAGCCAAGACAGTAAGTGAATAATCTAGCCGGCATCTACATGTATCTCGTTTATTAAACAGCATGAAGTACGATGTATCTACATGTAGAGGTATTACCACTATTTCCCAATGGATGACGGCATTTTGTTAAGCTTCTTTGAGGCCCGGACACACAGTGCAATTTTTCTTGCTATATTGCATGCAACAAGATTTTTTGAGGTGTCAAACAATGCAACTTGTTGCGCGCAATGTCACAAAAGTAGAACTCAATTCTACTTCTGTAACTGTTGTGCGCAACATTGCAAAAAAACTTTCACCGTGTGTCCAGACCTTTAGGTTCAAGGATAATCAATATACACCTCGGTGAAACAAGGCAATATGGAGTAAACTAAGGGGTTTTTTGGCTAAAGACAAAATACACTTCACTGACAGTGACAATACACCTAAAGTCAAACCTCCTTATATACAATATAGACAACCAAGTGACCCAGACAAAGAGAGACAATGTGGAGTAATGTTTCTTGTCTAAGGACACAACACAGTAACAATACGCCTACAGTCAGTGTTCCAGATAAGAGAGGGGTCTCAGGTAGAAAACCTGAAAAGGCTGGCTTCCTGACCTGTCAAATCAAATGGCTAACTTAAGAAGATTTAGAGAGACCCACAACCTGTTGACCCCTTAAAATTATTCATCGACTCCCTGCCTTTGAATGTTAACTGGAACACTGCTACAGTCAATCCTCCTTAATACAGACACCCCAGGGATTCATCCAAGTGAATCTCTGGGGTGTCCGTATTATAGAGGTAAGGATTGTACGAATTTTGGTATCTTCAGGACCAAGAGAACTGTCCATAATAAAGGGATGTCCATAAGGAGAGGTTTGACTGTATTTATACTTGTAAAATTCGTTAATAATTCATAACGTTACTAACAAATAGAAATGAGCCATTCCAATCACATGATTACCCTGTATAGGCCAATACAATCTTGATACAACTCACAGTGGTTGTATCTAATTTGCATTCCAGATACAACTCACGAGTGGTTGTATCTAATTTACATGTGAATGCGAATTTCACAAGTTGTTTACTACATTTGCGTCCATGTTGTATTGGCACTATACATTCACTGGCCTTCGGCTCGTGATTGTATAGGCCAATACATGTACAACACTCCCGCTCATGTAGTAAACATTACAAATGATAGAGAGAGAACAACAATACAACAACAACCTATGTACACGTACAATGTATTTACATCCATAACTGAGAAATTTACATTTTTTGATAGCTAATAAAAGCAGGACAAAATGAAGTTACAAAAAGATGATTCATTATATTATTATAAGGGATGTCTAGGAACTACATGTATAACGAACAAACGTTTTCGTGTTAGCTCCTAGAGACAATGTGGAGCAAAGTGTATTAAATAAGTGTTCTGAAAGTGAACATGGAAAACTATCAGGAATAAGATCTTAACCCTTTCACTCCCAGAGTCAATTATGGAGACATGTATTGTTGTTCTAACTTTTGATTCTGTGGACGAAAACCTATGGTGTGACCATTCAAATGAAACCTCTTCGGCAGTACTTTTGCATGGTACCATTTGTTTTGTGATATTAAATACAAAATGAAATTTGGGATTTTTCTTGAATTTTGATGTTTGGCACTCTTGGGAGTTAAAGGGTTAATGGTGCACTTACATTCCACTCTAGCGAAATCACTTCCTTGGGAGCATTTTTATGGTTGTCTATATCTTTGAACGGATGCCGTAACACAAGGGGTGTCCCAACAACTGATTCATTAAATGGCCACAATCTTGCTGTTCCATCTCCAGAACTAAAAACAAAAAGACATTGTTAGTCACATGCATGAAAATGATCTTAAAAACCACAAAATGATGTTAAGATTCACACAACTTACCCAGATGCTAATAAATCTTGAGAAGGATTCCATGAACACACAAATACCTGATAGAGATAAGAAAACATCATTGAATATTTTAAAATGAAATTTGTACATTAATTCATAGGAGCAATGGAATTTAACAAACCACAATTCCTAGTATTAATACCACTCCAGAAATCAAAATTTTGACCTACTGTAATGCACTGAAAAACTATAGAACCATGAACTGGTTACAACCCTTTAGGTTACATTTTGTAAATGTTTTCTTTAGTGTAAACAGGACAGACTACATGTACAACACTCTGGACTATGTTCCCTGTTCTTTTTCAACAGTGACATGAGTAACTTTTGTTTGATGTCCCCTACTTATTTAGCATGAGAAGGCTTTACTGTGTACTAAGTACACAGTAGATAGTCTTGCTTTGGTGTAAACAGCATTGTAAACTTAATGTTAACATCACTCACCATTTGGGCAAGTGACTTTCCAAACTGCACCCAAAAATGTACAATTTGTACTCCCCTAAGAACGTTTTGACACTCCCCTGGGTGAGTGGGCAAGTGCTAATTTCCATACCTCTGATTCGTGACCTGTTAAAACTGTTGCTTTGTGGTTTCCCACATCATTAACTGTACCATCAGTCTCCATGATTTCACTGTGTCCTTTGTAATTATCATGAGGGTAATGTCCGTCATCAAGGTTCGATTCATGTTTAAGCCCAATATCTGGCTTTAGAGATTTGTTATTCTGTAATAACGTATGTCTTGTGGCAACAATGTCTGGGAGGACTGCATCAATAAGTGCTAGATCACTGTTATCATCAAGTATTGTTCCATCCTGAAAAAGTAAACATAGATGACTACTGTATCTGAATAATTATTTTATTTATCTAAAAACACTAAAATTTTAGTCAGGGATGTACATAGAAAAAATCCAAAACAGTGCCTAGTACTGACTGAAACAAAACATTTAGATATATGCTTTTATTTAATTTTAGTCATGGTAATCCTCTTAGTAACAACAGATACTGTTATCAATGGGAGCCATGACTGTTTAAAAAAAGTTAAAAACTATCTATTTACAATATTTGAAACCAATGAACTTAGAAAATAAGAAACTATGATAAAAATGACCTTTTTACAGTGAAACCCATAAAACGGTGAACGGCTAAAATTATTTCTGGAATGTTTATTGTTCTGCGACCAATCAGATTCAAGACGTAACCGCAACAAACCGCAAGAGTAATTAGCTGAAAGGTTTCGATCACGAAATGAGTTGGTGGCTTTTGCCGATCCACGATAAATTCTCAGTTTCACCGCTGATTTACAAACACTCTGAAATTGTTAATTTTTTTTTCTATTTCAGAGTTTATGCATAAGCAAAGAATAACTATAAACAATATTTTACTGAAAAGAGACAAATAATCAAACAGGCACGGCTAGACAGCGCGTCTGGGATCAGAATAATTGTATTCAGTTTTCGATTTTTAAAAAAACGGCCTCTCTGGTGTTGTCAGTTATAATCATTTGTAGGTTTAAGCCTTTTCCCTGTTTGACCAAAACAGTTTACTGAATAAAGTTTGCAAAAGTTTCCCTTTACCTTACTCTGGTGCGTTCACGGTTTTATGGGTTTCACTGTAAAAAAATTATTAAAAACGACACTTCCATTATAATAAAAAGACTTCTTGGCCGATTCACTTTTAACTGATGGTACAGTGTACATATAATAAATGACTCTGACAAGTTTGCCTCAGTGCCACTTCCCTATTAAATCTAAAATAATTTTGTACAATGTTCATAAAAAAATGAAAATTAGATGTTTCCACTGAAGATCTTCAGCCTTCATCGGTTTAAGTTGTTATTGCCTCGACAGCTTACTATTTGTGCATGCTATGCCTGCAAGCATAACAAAAGGATCAGTGCTTGAGATCGAATCATGCGAGTGGCTTGTAATTTGCTGGGATGTCAATGTGTTCTTTGCCCGCACTGGGGTCTCTTTCAGAGTGCCAAGCCTCTAAATTGTTTTCTTGCCAAGATGAAAGTGATTATATGTCATGAGTATGGGGGCAAGGAAAGAATCTGAGTCCCCGATGGGATCAAACCCATGTCTTCCGATAACCATAAGGACATTCAATCAATTGAGCCAACAAGGACTCACTGAGAGTTGACAGAGGTATTTTACTAGGTTCAAATATGACCAGCACCCTGCATGCTGCTACACATGTACGTTGAGCAAGGTCAAAGGGTCATATGGTGTGTATTTTTTATTTATTTATTTTTGGGAAAACGTTAGGTGTGTATATAATGTACATGCAAGATATGGTGAATGAAAGTGATCATACATGTATGTCACTAAGTGTTGGAACAAAGAAAAAATCTGGATACCCAACGGGAATCGAACCCATGCCTTGCGATAACCGGTCGAACACTCAACCACTTTCATCTTGTCAATTCTTCCAAGCTCAAAATTCACCATCTTATATTATTTATCAATTATTTGCTTTTTAAAAACACATTCAAGTGTTACCTCAGTTAGTGTCACCTCAGCCTCAACATATTGAACGCCTTTTTGAATGATTGACACCAAAGCCCCTGGTGGCACCACCGATCCATTGATGTTTGATTGGTCAATGTGACTTTCTACTCCAAACGTGAATGCTGAATGTTGAAATCCTAATGGTGAAATACACATGATCAGGAGTAATTCATGAGAAATATCATGATAAAATTTGTAAAAAATTCATGAGATAAAAAGGTTTGTACAGTGTAAATCTGATGCAAAACAGCTAACTGCTACAGAATACTAATAGAAATGGCAATAAGCCTCATCCCTATTGTCCTGTTATAAGTGGGGCGTTTATTAGTAGCCAGCAAGCCATCCATAGCTTGCCTTTTATTTTATTTATGCATATAAAGCAGGACAACAGCCAGACAAAAATTCTTACTGAGGCAATATCAGAAAAAAAAAACTTCTTTATTTTTTTTTATGCATACTGTAGCCTCTTACAAGCAGGATCCAATGCTTGTACAGGTATTCAAAATTACATTTTTACTAACAAATGCATCAGTTTGCCTCATGCTAGCTATGGCTGTTATAAAGTCAACTAAAATGCTGTCCATATGCATGTAAAAATTACGCTACAGTGGAAATCGAGCTTATTACACAATGTTTCGCAGAATAAGTTGTTTATATTTTAATTTTATACAAATTATAGTCATCTCCAAAATCTAAGTTTTTGAAAGTGCTTATCCTAGCGCATGGACAGATGTTGTTTTTCCTATCACATGGTCAGAAGATTGTAACAACATGTCATATCTTCACTCACTTTGGTGCATATTTACATGCTATAATGCTATATGTCATATAAAAATGTGCAGTTCTTTATCTTACCTACACCAAAACAATAAAAAATAAATTGACTGGATATAAATGTTCTTGATAAAACTTTGTTTTGGTCTCTGTAGAGAAAACAAATTGGCTTTCGGCTTTCGACCTAGACAAATGTTAATCATAAACTGTTAAAAAGGGTATTTTGTAAAGTGGGATTAAAACTGTATTTATTTGTAGTTTTTGTGACATCTAGCTATCAATCTCAGGCTTCAGCTGATAACAATATTATTTATCTTGACATTTCTTATCTAGATATCACAAAACCTTCTCCAATATGTTTATTGTACTGTATGACATGAAATGTAGCATGATTTTAATATTTCTTCAGAGTACCCATACATGTACATGAATTCATTCATTAATTAAGATTTCTATCACAGCTTATAATTAAAAATTTACAGTAGCAAAGCAAAAAAGAAAATGGCAAAAAAACACCGCGTATCTTTGTTCATTAGAGCTATTGCTTAGTAATAATTTTACCAGGATTTTATTTTTAACAAAGAAATATTGTGTATAGTTTATCAAAGAGAGACTAGGTTGGGTAATCTAACCCGCTAAATTTAATAAATGATGTTTTAAAAAGTATTCTCAAAAAAAATTGTATGGTAAGAAATCAGTATATACTTTTTTTTTATTTTCAGTGACTATGATCAAACACTAAAAAAGATCAAACGAGAAAAGGCAAAATTAAATGACAAGGTTTACTAAAATTGGTCAAGATTCGGTTCATTAATTGGTTATACTGCGATCTATGAACTTACCTGATTCCTGAAGATATCTGTAAACTAGAAAGTTGACCTCATCGCTGCTCATAGACATGATAAATAACACATAATCTAAACAGTGGTCGTTATGTTTCACGTAGTTAATTCAGACATCGATCCAGGAGAGACACGCGGGAGATTCAATAAAATTGCGGTCAGACTTTCCACAAATGCAAAAATAAAACAATCAACTGATCCTTGAATCCTCTACAGTTAGAATAAGACTGGAAAATGCCACATTGAAGTCGTTTTAGCTGTTCTACGGTATAAAATTGTAAGAAAATTGCAGATTGTTTGCAGCCCAAACTACTACTAGTCCGCCATGTTTATTGAGCGCGAAATGTCACGTGACCTAATGGCAGCCATTATTTGAACTGGCGTGACGTCACGAAGTATGAGAGCACTCTTTTGCGGAGAATTCGAGTTCTTTTTTACGTCGATTTTTTTTTCGAAATATTTGGAGTGATAATAAAACAGAAAGAAAATATCCTTGGTCCAAATAGTTCCATTTAATAAAGAAGTCTAGCAAAACAATAGTTTTTGCGGGGTGCACGTCTTTTGGCCATAAGTTTGAGAGAGGTATGGGCACTAAGTATGGTTGATAACCTCGCTCTGATGCATATTTTAGTTCTCTTTGCCATCCGTGGCCATATTGGTAAGGAAGATTTATTTTTGATGTAGAAATCGGTTTTATTGTGGCCTTGATAATAACCATCGATCGATAAACTCACCCTATATTAAAAAAACAGCACCTTCTCTGTCATTTACTGGAAATATTTTCTGGGTATTGGGCATTTGTTACAGCACAAACTCGGGTTAATTTTTCGTACGACCTAGACATCACATTACAATGTAGAGTGAAAACAGAGACTTGTTTTATGAAGTTTTAGACATGGATTTTTAAGGTTTAAATACAAAGATTATTTCTTTA
The DNA here is from genome assembly GCA_024195265.1 of Dendrophyllia cribrosa. Lineage (NCBI taxonomy): Eukaryota > Metazoa > Cnidaria > Anthozoa > Scleractinia > Dendrophylliidae > Dendrophyllia > Dendrophyllia cribrosa. The sequence continues at coordinate 1,183,552 of JAJLRJ010000010.1, read as the reverse complement.
TTACGGTTTCAGGAAAATCCACCTTTAGGCAAAGTCTGAGCAATTTTTAGTGTATTTTACATAGGCAGTGTGAATAATCCCGGTGTAAATTCTGTTGCACATGATTCTTGCCCTAAAATAATAACAGAAACGTGGTAAGTTGTTTTGTACAAAGACTGCAAGTCATGCTTTCACACAAGGTCAAAATTAACTGTGTGGTTGGCATCGTCATTTCCTATGCATTTGTGTGATACAAACTTGTAATCAGCTGAACTCGTTGCATCAATGTTCGTAAAGTTCTACAGACTCGATTTTTTATTAGATTGAAATTAACATGGTGTAAGCGTACTAATTTTTAAAGTATGAAATGAATCTTCTCTAAAATGGACATATTCTGAATATCTTTGAAGAGGGGTTTATTTTAGATAGAGATGTAATGAAAAAGTTTTGAGTCAATAAGCTGAACCAATTCCTTGTGTGCCAAATGTAAGCCTTACAGAAATGTCCATTTGAGGAAACTGACTTAAATTTGATGACTGTGATGAATTGGAGTTGCGTGACGTAATACGGGGAGTGCTGTTACTATTTGCACCTGTAACCAAATACTGTCGACTTTCAAACAAGTGATTTATGATACACTGGTAAATTTACAAAACTTTGTTTCATTGCAGTAAATATGGGTCGTGTTATCAGAGGCCAGCGTAAGGGCGCTGGGAGTATTTTCAAGTCCCATACTAAACACAGAAAAGGAGCTGCCAAGCTCAGGCCACTGGACTACTCCGAACGCAATGGTTACTTGAAAGGTGTTGTTAAGGAGATCATCCATGACCCCGGACGTGGTGCTCCATTGGCAATTGTTAGCTTCAGGGATCCTTACAAATTCAAGCTAAGAAAGGAGATCTTCATTGCCACAGAGGGCATGTACACAGGACAGTTTGTATACTGTGGTAAAAAAGGTGAGATCTTGCTTGTTTATGTTTATTTACAAACAGGAAGTACAAAGAAAATATTTGGCTCATGGACAGAATGGCAAAAGCTTGCTATTTTCCAGTTTAGCATGACAGTACTCAGTCATCACCAATTATTTAAACCCAGGAGTATCAGAAATGCATTGAAGACAGAGGTCTGACTGATTAGATGTCTTTCACCCTCTCATGGGCTTATAATTTTAAGTTTTCTTTATGTGATACTATTTCTTGATGAATTTACTCTTTTGATTTTGGTTTCTTTCAGCCGCCCTCCAAATAGGCAACTGTTTACCCATTGGCACCATGCCCGAGGGAACCATTGTCTGCAATGTTGAAGAGAAATCAGGCGACAGGGGCAAGCTTGCTCGTACATCGGGTAACTATGCTACGGTTGTATCACACAATACTGAAACAAAGAGGACGCGTGTAAAGCTTCCATCTGGCATCAAGAAAGTTTTCCCCTCTGCTAACCGTGCTATGGTCGGTATTGTCGCTGGTGGTGGTCGTATTGACAAGCCCATGCTCAAGGCTGGACGTGCTTACCATAAGTACAAGGCCAAGAGGAACTGCTGGCCACGTGTCCGTGGTGTTGCTATGAACGTGAGTACTTTATTTGATTGTCAGTGAGTTGGTAGGATTACTCAAATGCTCTCAGTAGGGCAGTTTTCACTTAAGTGTTGAAAGTAATTTCGTGAATGCTTTGCTTTTGCATTGCTAGCTATGACTGGTGAAAAAATCTTGTGCCACTTAGTCAACCAATCAGTGGTAAAACCAAAACCAATCATGATTCACTTGCATGCATTTCCTGTGCATGGTGCCAGCTCTGCATTTGCTTTGAATTCTGGTTGGTTCATTGGATTGTCTGTGTCTGTTATGATTGATCAGAATGATAATAAGCTAAAAATATCAGCCAACAAGTTGTGTATTCGTCACACCATAGTTGTTGCAAGTCAAGCGAGGAGACAGTAGGTGACTTTGCTCACTTGACTTCTGACCAAATATCATGCGCTAGCATGCACTGTGTGATCACAAACATGATAGTAAATGATAGTTTGGGAACAAAACCCTCACCCTAACTATCATAGACCATCATGCACCATTTGATCAGGGCTTTGGTTTTAAGAAGGCAACCCCTACCAAGATCATTTTGCAGTTTTTGGTGGTGAAATGAAATACATCAAATGTGTTCATTTTGTATTCATGCATATTCCCTTTAATTTCCAAGGGTGCAAACGATCAAAATTCAAGAAAAATCCCAAATTTCATTTTGTAAAATATTAAAAAGCAAATGGTACCATACAAAAATACTGCTAAAGAAGTTTCATTTGAATGGTCACACCATAGGATTTTATTGACAGAGGCAAAAGATAAAACTGCACTACATGTGTCCATTATTGGTATTAGTGACACCCCTTACTAGTCACAGGTGTTACAGGTTGCGGGTTCAAATAAGAGCACTGAGTAACTATCATTAAGACATTTTTGTCTTGCTTGCAGCCTGTGGAACATCCTCATGGTGGTGGTAACCATCAGCATATTGGTACTCCTTCAACCGTCCGCAGAGACACATCAGCTGGACGAAAGGTCGGTCTGATTGCCGCCCGTCGTACTGGCCGAATCAGGGGAGGAAAGAAGAACATCAAGGGAGACAAGGAAACAGACTAGATATACCATTGTACTGCTCTTAGTTGCCAATTAAAATTCCCTGTAAATTTGACTGTGTGTTTTATTGTGTTGTCTTGTAAGTGTCAGTACTATTTATGACACTCATGAATGTCTTCATTTCTGCAAAAGCTCAGAGAATGTTTGAATGAGTAGAGAGTCTGGAAGATGAAATAATTGCACACTGGTAGTCATTCTTTTCATGTGTTATGCACCAAATTTCATTCTCTGCCAGAATTTGAGCCCAGAAATGTGTACCTTGCTAGCACTTGTCATTTACAGTTTGTTGTCTGTGCTGGTTGTGTTTTGAGTGAAGGAAAAAGCCACAAGCAAACTACAAGATGAAAATACCCTTGCTTGCAGGGTACAAAACTTGAGCCTCCTGATAGGTAAAGAGCTAAAGTTAATAGAGAACCAAAGTGTGATGTCACAAAAGCTTAAATTTGTGAAATTATGGGATTTGATTAGATATTTGGAAAGGTCGTGACCAAAAAATGCCAACTTACCACAAATCAACATCCTAGTGCAATTTGGGGTGTAATAAAAGATATTGGCTCTGATGACTCCATACAAACCCTTCTAAAATCTCATAATTTCACCAATTTTAATTTTTGTGACATCACTTTGGTACTGTGTAAGCAGTTATTCTACAGATTGACCAGTGAACTTCTGACACAGTCATTATTCGGCTCATCGTGTGATGCAGTGGTGAGAAGCACTGGATTTGCAATCTTGCCAACTTAGTAGCCTGATCCCCAGACAGTCCAAGGTCGCTCACACTCATTCCCTCCTCTCCCCGTCCAATGTCCTTTGTTTAAGGACTAGTTCTTGACGTCATCTGACTGTTGAGTATTTCTGCCAATCAGAGTACATTCAGTTCCATTTTTGAAATTCCTGGCGAAGAAAAAAACGTAACTATTCTGATTGGTGGAAATGTTCAACGGTCAGGTGACGTCAAGAACGAACCCTCAAGAAAAGGACATCATACATGGAGAGGAGGGAGTCAGGGGGAGAGGAGGGAGTTAGGGAGAGAGGAGGGAGTTAGGGAAAGAGGAGGGAGTTAGGGGAAGAGGAGGGAGTCGGGGAGAGGAGGGAGTTAGGGGGAGAGGAGGAAGTTCCAGTTTGGGGGAGAGAAGGAAGAGTCTGGATAGTAATTTAGCTGCCCTGGTTAAGGTTTGAGGAAGAAATGTGCGTCAAAATTCTGAATGACAAGGACCCAGGTTTTTCAAACTTGATTTTATGGCCATCATTTGCGTGTGGATGTTTTTATTTCCAGAAAGTAACTATAATTTTACTCTGAGCTCATTTTATAGGCGACTTTCTACATCATTGTTGTGACCAGCGAATCATATTTGAAAAACCCAGCTCTGTACACTGCAGTGAAATTGGCTGTAATAATTTAAGCTCTTTCATGATCAGTTGCTTCTCTTCGCCTGTTAAGACTGAAGATGTTGCTAATATGTAAACCAATATTGGCCCATTATTGGATCGGTTTTCTTGAGTGATGTTCAAAACGAGGCTGTTCACCCAAAGTAGTTCCAAGCCCCGCATAGTTTCTCGGTCAACATGGCAGCTGATCTCTGCATTTGAAGAACGGAATGAATTGTTAACTCTTGGTAATGTCTGGTAGTAAAAAGCTGCCGTGTCAGAAAGAAGCCTGTGCCATTCAAAAATGTCTTCAAGGTAGTTTTATGATTGTACAAAATTCTCTCGAAATTTATTATTGCAGAAGCTTTTAATAGAGCTAATAAGCTTGAGTAAGCTTAAGCTTATATAACTAACTAATATTTCTCGATCTTGTCTTCATCTCTTGATCTTTGTTTACCAGAATATAACTATCAAGAAGACAGATGCCGGCAGGTAATTGAGTTAATGAAGAAATGCTGTATCAGGAATTCAGCAATAAATACTGAACTGTGTTTGGGTTTCAAAAGAGAACTTGAGGAACGAAAAGCGACAAATTACAAAACTTAGCAACTAACGACACAAGACCAAACGATGTACATAAGCTTAATTTAGCTTATTTTCACACAGAGCCGGATTCGGGCCTTGAGAGAGACAGTGTCAAAAGCGAGGTAATGAAAGATGCCTTCATTCTTCAGGGAGGAAGAGCGATGACACGATTAAGACCTTAGAACAAGGCAATATGATCGGGGGATGGAATTAACACAAAATGGGGTTGCTCAGATCAATAGTCTGGCGACCTTTGCGATTCCAGTGCAAAACTCTACCACTGAGCTACAAAGCCAGATGGGAGCATGGCCTTTCTTTCATACCTGTGAAGTGATAAACATGATGGTGTGTATATGAAAATAAATTCGTATGAACTGCAGTAGAGAAAATTAATGAGAAAGAAATCATCGCAGTTATGCAGTAACTGAAGGAGTTGTAAATATTAGTTGTAGAAAAAAAGTCTTCAGGCCTCGAGGGGATTTCAACCCATGACTTATTGTCATGTAGCTGCAATGATCTCTTTCTTTCTATGAAAGGCCTGGTTTAAACGTTGCATTTCACATGTGCCAAATCGGATTCAGGAATTAAATGCATGTGAAGTTTGACATTTAACTCAAATTAAATTTGACAATGTGACCTCTGCCACATCTTGGACTAAGGCAGTCAAATATTCAACAGAAGTTTGACAGTTGTTTTATACGTCGAACTTCACTGTTGTAAATCAGAGGTATCGTGGCCAAATTCACAGATAAGCATCGACTGCTTGCAAGCCTTGGTCGGTTTTGGTTAACAGCACAGAGTCAGGACACGGCTCAACTTGTGTATGATCACACTTTATTGCTAAATCCATGTCCTTATAGACATATTACATGTAATTGTTGGTTAGCTATACATGATTAAATATACAAAAGAATATATGAGGTTTCTATTCTGGTAAACAACTTAATTAAGACGGAAGCACAATACATACGTAATTCTTGTAGAACTAGGCGTAAGCTAGGCATTTTCATCCGCATATCTCACGTAAATTCCAGGCGTTGGGAGGCACTAGTTTTCTATGATATTTCTGGTGGAGATCACGAAGTACATTGGACCGTACATTCTAGCTTTTCGTGCAACATGTAATCAACATACTTTCACGCTTGCTTTAACAATGATCATATTTCCAGCCCAATCGGTAATTGGTCAGTTATCAGCTGAAGATCAACAGGTCACATTTCGATTAACTTAGTGTCCTAATTTCTTGAACTTTACTACACATGTTTTACCCACAATTCTACATTTTTTCCTCACTTTATTAAATACTAGTTCATGAATTCAATGCGACTCTATTTAATTTGATGTCTAAATCAAATGTCAAATTGGGACGTTTAAACCAGGCCTAATTTCTCTCTTCTCATCTATACTAGACATTATCATAATATTCATAACTTCACAGGTGTAATAAAACTCACAATAAAGGTCATGGGTTCGAATCCTGTCAAGGCCAACTTTTTTCAGGCTCAAATAAATTAAATTATTGCAACTCCTTTAGTTGCTGTATAACTGCTACAATGTCTTTCTCTTTAATTCTCTCTATCGCAGTTTATATGAATGTATTTTCACATACATACATACATACTTCATTACCTTTCCCCAAGGGGGCTTTTCAAAGATAATTAAAACTAACTAACAAGAATAATCGCAAATATAACTAATTACAATAATCATAAATATAAATCGTATTTACAAAAGATTAATTGAATTAATTAAGTTAAGATTCTAAAAATTCTTTAAGAAGCTTGCGCTTTAAAACTTTCTTAAAAACCGAGACAGATTTACTAAATTTTAAAATAGGGTCTAAAGAGTTCCAAATGTTAACAGTCCGATAATAAAATGTCTACTGGCCAGAAGCAGTTCTAAATAAAGGAATGTTTAATTGTTGAGAATTTCTAGTTGAACGGTTACTAATATTTTCACGCTTAATAAATTTAGATATCAAGTAGTCGGGGGCACAGCCTGTCATACACTTAAAGGCCAGGGTGGCACTCCGATAATAAAGCTGGCTTGATACTGGCAGCCAATTTAACATTTTTAGTGCGGGGGTGACATGGTCATATTTTCGCGTGCCGCTTATTCTAGAGGCAAAGTTTTGTACAGATTGCAGCTTATCTATATTAAAACATACACATTTTCATAATAACAATAATAGAATATTTATGCAGGATAACCCTGAAATAACAGGATCTGCGTCATTTTCAAATTCAAAATTTAAAACTTTTGAATTTGGATATGACGCAGATCCTGAAAATAACTTAAACATCATCAAACAATTGAGCCTAGCAGGTGATTTTTAGTAATATATTATAGCATTATATTATATTGTAAATAGAACATTTTAGTTAGTAGGTAGTTAATGTTTTATTTTTTTTTTTAATATTGATTATTATGATTTTACATGATTTATTGTGTGTCCCCAATTAGTGCCATTTAGGCGCTAGAACGACCAGACACTATAATAAAGTTTATGTATGTATGTATGTATGTATGTGAAGTACAAGATTTTATTTTTCAATATTGATGTCATGTGGGTATAAGTTTGAGTTGTAATTCCAGTCATTTTCAGATAGTGGGAAGGGTGCAAAGGAGCGACATGAGGGACTGCGATGCCAGTGGAAATAAAGAGAGGAATCTGGGGAAGAGCACCCACTCTTCCTTTCATTTTCCCCGCTCATTTGCGTGTCAACTTTTCCTTCCTGCCACTCCTTCGTGCTCTCCCCACTACCGGGTATGTCAGGCCCTGGTTGTTTAAAAGGTGGATAGCACTATCCACCGGATAAATCACTATCCAGCGGATAACACAATGGATTTTGTTAATACTTATCCACTGGATAGTGATTTATCCGGTGGATAGCGCTATCCACCTTTTGAACAACCGGGGCCAGGTGATTTAAAGTTAAAAGTTTTCGTAAGCAACAACCTTGGTTTGGCAGGTGTCATTAACAGAAGGTTAAACTGGTGTTATCAATTCAACTTTATTATGTTAACTTGTTGAGTTAACAATATGAAAATAAATACCCAACCATCACAAAACACAACAGCCGTACTCCAAAATATTCTGGTATATTTATTATAGATGAATATTTCCGTGTAGTCTTGTTGTGCTTTCTTCAACCAGCAAATCAACTTACTGATCCCATAATAATAATTGAAGGGGTGTGCAGAACAAAACCCTAAGTGACTTTTGATGTACATGTAATATCAAGTTGTCCCTATGTTTCACAAGGTAATTTGGAAGGAGAATCTAGCAGTTTATCAAAAGTCACTTAGGGCTTTTTTCCAGGCAACCCCTCGATTATTTTATTGCTGTGAGTTATAAAGCCAATACAAAGTACAAGTTCTCAGGGTTGTCATTAAGCTTGGAGGTAGCACCTGGCTACACAAAGACAGTAGACGCTCATAAACTAAAGATATTCTACCATGGCTGTTGTCTTTCAATCATTTTCCAACTTTGAGTTGCTGGTCATTGTCATTGGAGCATCTAGGAGACGGCCCCGACCTTATCTTGCAAAAAAAAAAAAAGAAAACCTGACTGGTTTCACTCCAGCTCCAGCTCCAGCCTTCCCCTCCCCACCCCTCCCCCCTAAAATTATTTACAGTTAACCCTTTGACTCCCAAGAGTGCCAAAGGTCAAAATTAAAAAAAAATACCAAATTTCATTTTGTAGAATATTGAAAAACAAATGGTACCATGAAAAAGTACTGCCAAAGAGGTTTCATTTGAATGGTCACATCATAGGATTTCGTCAACAGACACAAAAATTCAAACTATACTACGTGTCTCCATAACTGACTCTGGGAGTGAAAGGGTTGAGTATTTCTGTTATTGCTCCTGCAAGTTCTGATTGAAGACAGGAGACTGGGAACAAGAATATCTCAACTTCAAATAGCTCTTGCATATTTACGTCAGGCTAGTTAATTTCACCCCCAAGCCTCACTTTTGAAGTGTAAACCTGTGACAATTTCTTCAATGTATTCTCAAAGGAGCAAAGTACAAAACAGTACCCACTAAAAAACAATGTGAACTTGTCAAAACAAGGCTGGTGGTGAAATTTGAGCTGGTGACGTCATCATGCATAAGGCCTATTTCGGGGCCATTGTTGCCATGCAACCCAACCTCTCCAGTTAAACCAGACATTCCATCTCTCCCTCCCCCGTCGCTAAAATTTTGCAGTGCACCCTCCCCTGAGCTTCGCGAGGTTCTGCAAGACATAATTATTTCTAGTTTATAGTTTATTGCTGTAAAGTTCTACTTTTTATCAACTTGATATTCATATTATTAACTAATTACTTAACAATGATCATTTTTTATAATAAAGAGCTTAGCAGTAACATATTTATATGTCATTTAAACATACAAAGAAAAGTGGTGTGATGTTGAAATTATGGAAGTAAGTGGTGTAGAATGGTGCATATCAGCAAATTAATTTTATCTATAGTAAGTTTCCAAATCTGGGCATTTAAAACTAGAGTCTCAGAATCTTGGGCTGGAGAGAATAATGGACTTTCTGAAATTTTTAAACTTGGATCTTGAAGTGTGACAAATATTTTTGTATTTAGTCTATAGCCCTGGCTAAACATGAACGAAAGTTATTGCAAGTTGGAAACTTAAGAAGGCTCGCAGCATTTCAACAAGTTTTGGATTTATCATTCTACACCTTAAATAACTTAGAATTTCTGTAACAAGGTATTAGTTTAGCATGCACATGCATTTCATTTGATAATATTATAATGCCAGCCCAAGTAGAAATCCTCCAGCAAATCCTGATGCTGCAGCCATGTTACGTCGAGCATACTTATAACCCTGCAAAGAAGAATGTTGGAGAACTTAGATGAATGCTGTTGTTATCTCTATGGCTAGCTTAAGGGCAACTGATATTTCACAGGCTGGGGTTGGTTTCTCAAAAGTCCCGATAACTGTTTGGGCCCAGAAAGTTATTTTTATTTGTGTGCACAATGTTGTTGGTTTTAAAGCTAAGCAATAAATTCTAAATGTTGATGAAACAAGTCAGGCTGGTTTGAGCTTATAGATTCTGATTTTGAAATATAGTTACGGGCCCGAAAAGTCATCAGGTCTTTGACAGGCCCCTGGTCTCCTAACTTCTAAGCTTTGGGCAACAGCCTTGCATACTGATGAAGAAGTGCTACTTCCATCAGCGTTGTGAGTCCAGTTTAATATGGTGAGCTGTATTATTTTAATATGGTGCACGACATGAAACTAGTTTCACTACTGTTCTCCTACATAAAAAGTGTCTCTGTTAGTGAATTGAATGTTCTTTGTAAATCTCACATTGTAATAACAGTCAACAGGGCTAGGGAATGATTCCAAGACAGCAGTCAAATGATGAAGTAGAATTTTATAAAAATCAATTTTACACCAGTTCCACTTTTAAACATTAAATTGCACTGCACATAACAGCTGCTCAATAATTAAGCCTCTTGCTGGCTGATAGTTAGACCATAGATCTAGACCTTACCCTGTTGGCTAGTGCAATTACTCCTTTCTCAACATCTTCATTTTTTCGTATCTTCTTGACTTGCTTTTCAACTTTGTGTGTGACCTTGTCCATGTCTATTTCCATTTTTTTCCAGTTGATGTTTATGTACCCTGCTCTATGAGCTATCTGTTAACAGTATTGTACAGCAAATTATTGATAGGAAAATAAATAAAATATTTAATATATTTGTTTGCAAAGTGTGTCATTTTGTACTGAAACCATTATTATTGGATGGGGTTTTTGTGATATCCAGAATAATCAAGGTCAAAGTAAGTGTTATCAGCCAAAGGCTGAGGCTAATAACACTTACCAAGACCTTGATTATTCTGGATATTACAAAAGCCGAATCTAATAATAAATCGTTTTATTATTCATTGTTTCAAAGAAAATAACGACAATTACACACTGTTGCACTGAGAACACAGTTTATTATTTTCCAACAATAGAATTCACCACCCATGAACTTGACATTGCTCTTGAAAATCATGCATTGCACGCGCACTCTACAGACTATTCACTAATCTGCTAGCAAATCAGTGAATAATTTGTAGGGTGAGCTGATTTCCAGAATTAATTTTAGGCTTTTTAAGCCAATGAGAAGACTAGGTGACTACAATTACTTTTTTGTATAATAATTAAAATTTATTGTGAAAGAGTTCGTTATAATGCTTATCATGGTAAGGCACAATAGTAAAGTGTATTATCATTTGTGTCGCAATGTAGTCACAAGATGTAAATCACAATGTTTCAACTGCTCACTGCTAGTCTTCATTAGGGGATGAGATCGACTGTATATTTCTGTATTCATTCAAAGCCAACCTTCGTGATACTTATAGTGATGCATAATCAGTCGATCTCATCACCTTTGTGAAGACTAGCAGTATATGTAAGCTGCAGGCGAAACATCACGATTTAAAGCGACCTTACTGAGAGAAAAAATAATACTTAGTACACTTTATTCTTATTAAATATTCATAAACAAATCAATCAAATGGTGTCTAGTAACGTCAGAAATTTTCAAACCTGTAATACAAGTATTCCTCCTCCAATCGCTGACAGCGTGAGCTTCCCAACTCTTTTAAAAACATATCCAGCAAACCTACAAGAAACACATAAATGAGATCCTTAGGTGAGAAACCTGGAAATTTGTGCATACATGTAACAGGTTTTATCAACCAGTTTGTACACAGTAAAATTACCACCTTTTTTAGCATTACCATTGATAACAATATCACTAACTGACAAAGGAAGACTTGCAGGGCTGTCATACCCCTTGGATAATTACTGTGGGTTCAAATTTTTCTTTGGTTTTAAAATTTTCCAACCAGTTCAATTTTATTGTTTCTTTGTCTGAGATTCATAATCATAATCTGAGACAAAGGAAAACAAAAATCAAACTGGTTTGAAAGAAAAAAAAAGAACCACTGACAACAGATACACAAAATAATGATGATGATGATGATGACGATGGCGGTGATGACCACTGATGACCATGATTGATGATGATGATGATGATGATGATGATGATGATGGTGATGATGATGATGATGATGATGATGATGATGATGATGGCAGTGATGGTGATGACCACTGATGACCATGATTGATGATGATGATGATGATGGTGATGATGATGATGATGATGATGATGGTGATGATGATGATGATGATGATGATGATGATGACGATGGCAGTGATGGTGATGACCACTGATGACCATGATTGATGATGATGATGATGATGATGATGATGATGATGGCAGTGGCGATGAAGATTATGATGGTTGTTTATAATGGTTTTTGAAGCAGATGTCATGAAAACCATAAAAAATAAAAATGGTTTAATAATTATGTGAAACCAACCAATCAGTCTGAATCAGTACAAAGATTTTGTTGATGCCTCACCATAATTTCTTAGGGAAATGTTACAGCACTGTATTTTTGGGCTTACTTGGGTCAATCATAAATGTGGACTGATCACCCATACCTGGTCAAAACAAAATTCAGTCAACTCTCTCAAAATGGACAACTTAAAGGCGGACACCTCTCCACGACAGACACCAGTGATTGGCTTTTCCCAGCTAAATTTTACTTGTTTGTCCGTAAGTTAAATCTCTATAAGGCAGACACTCCTTTATAAGGTGGGCACCTCTATAAGGCAGACACCTCTATAAGTTGGACACCTCTATAAGGCAGACACCTCTATAAGGCAGACACCTCTATAAGGTGGACACCTCTTTAACCCTTTTGTGGCCAAATTTTATTCTCTCCATGGCAAAATATTTTATTTCCTAAATAGCCATAAGTCGCCTTTGGGCACCTATGGGTAAGGTGACTGTATATAGTCACCTGTGGCCGCCAAAGGGTTAAGGACAGCTAGTGCTGGTCCAAAACGTGTGCGACTTGCAGTGAGTTCACTGTATGTTCTCTCTATGTGCTTACCAGCCTGAGATTCCCCCAATAGTAATTTGTTGTATTGCTGGTCTTTCTGCTAAATCCATGCTGATCAGTTGCTCAACCAGATTTCTTGAGCCTGGGGTCTCGATTATTTCATAAACATCATCATCCTCTTCTTCTTGTCCGCCTAGAAAAAACAAAAGCCTCAAATGTGACCAGGCACGCCCTGATCATGAATGTGACACAAAATATATTTAGCTAAATTTGAATATATTTTTCTTAAGAATGCAAGCCACATCAAATGATCTTAAAGGATAATAAGCCATAGAGAAATAAAAGCATATGTTTGACTAGATTTCCTTGTGTTCGTAGATTAAGAAGTTAAAAACTGAATTAATTAACAGGAAAAGGTTATCACAATATTGTCACGCAAAGGTAAAATCTGAAACTACAAATAATTTCTGCATCTGGAAATATAGAATTTTTAAAATAAAGGGGAAATCAATCATATTAACTACTAATAAATTTGTTTTTAGTGATAGATCACGAAAAAACTTACTGTGTGACATTGTTAGTGAAGAAATTAAGGAATGATAAAATATATTCGACGATGTTGGAATTTTCAAGTGAGGTGAGTGAGCTGTCAGTTCGTGCAATTCTTACTGCTCAGCGGAGTAAATGCTCCAAAATTAGAGGTGCATTTCTGTAACAACTAGAAAGGAGCCTTTTGTTGCTTCGATTTTACACTCACCAAGCACTGCATTTTCCCCAATGAAGTTTTAGGAGGGAAAAGATGTCTCAGAGAAACTATTACAAGTACAAATCCACATTGATTTAAATTTGTGGCTCACTTTTTTACATGGAAAAATAGAAGGGCCCCCGGCGATTTGCTAATAAGGTTCCTGATTTCAGTTCCACTTACATGACGTAGTGGTGGCCATATTGTGTGGAAGGTATCCATGGTTTTGGAATTTTTGCTGTTTATTTTTAATTTTTCGAAGAAAATTGGTAAAATTCAGCCTTATTCTTGTTTATTTCGATTGTCTTTAAAAAAATGACGTAAATACGACTCGTTGAAGGTTGAATCTTGCTACAGCGCGAATTGTCGGCGTTGAAAAAAACGAAGAAAACTTGAGGCAGAAAAACTCCCTGCTTTGCCGCCATGAGTGAGCAACTGAAATATATCGTAGATGAGCTGAATAAGGAGCCTTTCAAGAGGAATTATAATCTGATAAGGTATGTATAACACTGCTTGTATAATATTGAGAACATCAAGAAAATAATAGCATCATACATCATAAAATAAAATGTAAAAATAATTAAGCTTATGCCTACAGAACCTTGGAAGTTTTAATTTCTTGTTCTGTATGTATGCTAGCTGAGTTTTAGTAGTCCTTCACCTACAACTGAATGCATTTATAAGATGAGGAGTCTTTGTTTGCGAGTGTATTGTAATGACTGGTTTTATAGCAGAGAAATATAATGTGTTGAGATGATGTGGCCTTGATCATGCCTTGGAACATCCGGCCTTTGTTACTTTTTAAATGGTAATGCACTCTATAGGGATGATATCTGTTTACAAACATTCTTTTTGTTATTCAAATGTGCCAACCACTGGAACAAAAGAACCCTTTGTTTCGGCAGCCAATAAGGCTCTGGTTGGCACATTAATAACAGTTGGTGACGTCATTGATATCTTCCCTATAGAACGAAAGACAACTTTTTAAAGTGCATGCTCATTGTTGGTGGAATACATTGCATGATAGAGTTCTATAGAGTGCGGCACCACTAATAGTAACGAAAGCCAGACATCCTTTGGACAACTTGTATTGTTCTACTGGATATTGTTGACAAATATCGATGTTGATTTTACTGTTTTATAGACATCAGTGAATATACTGAATGAGTTTAACAATGGAAATGTAAAACACAACTTACAGTATATTGATGTTTTATGTCATCGGTGTGAACCACAACATAATAGAAACATAATAACACAAACATAGTGACATAAGAAAAAAAAACTGATCTTTTCTTTTATCTTGTAACTTATGTCCATGTTCTTATGTTGTTATGTCGCTCGTGTGAACCAAGACAAATTGGTGGTTGCAGACAACACAATGCCTGCATTGATGAACTTTTATTTTCTTTCAGTTTTGATTCCCTTCAACCATTGCAGTTATTACAAGTACTGAATGATGTCTTTGCAGAGATTAATCCCCAGGTAATGTTAAAGCACTGCCTCTAATTCCATAATGTATAGCTATTAGAGAGAGGAACCAACTACCTGCTTCCATGTGAAGCAGTTGCTTCTTCCACCTTAAGCAATTTTAAAGCAGCCACTGAGCCTGTAATTAGAGCACTTCAAGTGCCTAGCTACTTGTGCAGGCTTTAGATCACTCCACTACTTGTTTTAGTGCAAACTATGTTGGGAGTAAACTTATCTAAATTTATCTATGTACATCTTGCAGTCTCTTTTACACTCCCAAAGTGAACACAGTTGAATGTGATGGTGGAATCCATAATAATTTTATTCACAGGCTATTTACACCACCTACATGGTTTGCAGTGTAAATATTAAATTTATTTTTTATATTTTATCAACAGCACAAAATTGACCTTCGTGATGAGGATCCAGAACAAATGGCAAAAAGAATGTTTACATTCTTGCGAGTTCTCAAATTCAAGCCAAAAACAAATGCAGGAAGTTTGTAAGTAACAAATCTTGCCATAAATTATAGTTCCTGGAAACAACCGGGTTTTTTCACCTTTTGCATTACAGTCTTGGCCAACAAATGCTATTGAATGTTTATTACTTTTATCTATATTTAAGGTTGGTGTATTTTGTCACATGATTATGAAGAATAATCATCGTTTTCCAACACATCATTTTTTTCCATTCCATTCAGGAGTACTTTTCGAAATGGACTCATTCAGGGCGACAAGCTGGTTGTGTACCCCATTCTACAATGGTTGTTTGAAAACCTGGCAGAACTGAAGAAGAGAGCTTACCTGGCAAGATACCTTGTGAAGCTTGAGGTGCCTCCAGATCAGCTGGCTGATCAGGAACTGTATGAACTCAATGAGAATGTAAGTAACTAGTACATTAATAGCTCAATTTATTTATACACTCAGGGTGTCCATTTCAGCACTAAGACTGATCGATGATCAATATCCATGGGTGTCCTGTATCTACTTTAAAAAAAATACATCAAGTAATATGGGCAACAAAACCTTGCAACTTGTCATGCAACAATGTTGTATTGCAGGCTGCAGCCCTGATGTCGCAGGTATTACCACCAATGCCTAGGGGTGGCGAATGGTAAATCCGAGACTCGCCGAGACGCCGAGACCCTTGTTTCAAAATCCGAGACCGCGACCGCAGCTACATTATAAAATCGAGCCTGAGATCCAATGCGGGACAAAACCGAGCCCGAGATTCAGTGCTAAAAATATCCGATTCACCTATCAAACAACAAACAAGGATGAAGAATGAGAATGCTTGACAAAAGTATCCGAGACTCCGAGACCTTGAGGGAAAAAATTCTAGACTCCGAGACAGAAAAAGCACCAGCCAAATGAGACTTTGAGACTTAAAACAAAAACTGCCCAGATTTCGAGACCAGACCAAAATTTTCCGAGAACCACGATTTTGAAGGTACCATTCGCCACCCCTAATGCCTGCAACAAATTTTAATTTTGCAGAAAGGAGATGTCGCTTCTAGTTTCTACAACATGAAATGTTTTGTTGCGTGCGTAGCTAGTAATATGCGGAACATCGATCAGGGCTGCAATCTGAAACGTGACATTGTTGTGCTACAAATTGCATGATTTTGTTGCCTGTATTACTTCATCTTAAGTGGACACTTCCCTCACCCAAATAATGTCCATTTTTGACTGTACTTATTATTACTAATAAGAATGTGTTTTGTTGTCTCAGTATTTAGAAATGATGGAGCAATTCAAGGAGCTGCATAAGACAGTGGAACAACTCCGGACATCTGGATTATCTACAGGAGAGATGAAAAAGGTCAGCTAAACATTTCAAATTGACTGTCATCCTTGTACATCATAAATGGCTGTATTTCACCGCATTGGGGAATTACACGTAGCCCCAGGCGCAACCCCCAAACTGGATGCTAGGGTTTTACCTTCCTTTAGTCACAGGTTCCTATTACTCAAAGACGCCAAACACTTGCCTCTTCTCACTGTTGCTTGGCTGCTTTGTCCATTTTCAGGGCTAGGATATCAAGAATGTGCAACTCACTGGCAGAGCCTATATTAGATATTTCTCAGCATTAACAAAATAACAATTTTGAGGTCTGTTAGCAGTGCTTAGCCCCCTTGACTAGACTGTATATGTTGTGGTTCAAATTTTTCTTTGGTTTGAAAATTTTCAAACCAGTTTAATTTATATTTTCTTTTGTCTATTATATTCTTAGACAAAGGAAAACAAAAATCAAACTGGTTTGAAAATTTTTTAAACCCTAGAAAAATTTGAACCACAACATAATAATAAGCACATAATGTCAGTATCATAAGCCATTATCGCGTTCAAAGAACGCAATCCTAATTTTGTGTTGGTTGCCCTATGCCTTAATTGCATGCAGAAAAATTTGAGTTGATGTCCTGACTGCCATTTGGCCGCCCCTATCGCTTTTTTCAGGGGCTCATTTCTGCTGGAAATTCCTTCTAACGCATCTCCATAATCTCTGATTTCTGCTAGTATTTACAAATACATTGAACTTATTGACATGTTTTTAATTATGTTTTTAGGATATTGTGAACATGGAAGATGAAAAAGAACAGCTTCACAAGAGAATTGATAGAATGCAGAAGAAGGTATTACTAAAATCACATCTGTAAACTGCAGTCAATTTGTAAATGCTTGTACCTTCGGTTATTATTAATTAACATGTTGAACAATGATTACATTTTAGGTTGAAAATGTAAGGAACTATGAGAAGATGTTGCAAGCTGCTCGGAGCTTGCGCGTTGAAAGAGAGAAGGAACATACTCTTGCTCAACAGAAGCTGGAACAGAAAAACCAGGTAACTGATCCTGCTAAATGTCTCCTGTTCCATTTGAAGGGTATAATAATTGGTTTCAAATGTTATATCCAAATTTTATTGACTTCAGCTTTATCTTTGTTGTTTGGTTGTAGTTTGTGCACTCAGACCAGCGACATCAGCGCATGCAACAGCAGTTAAAGGACATGAGAACTCAGGGTGTCGGCACAACTGGGGCAGGTAATATATTCACACTTAACCAAAAATCAAATTCAAGAAAAATCCCAAATTTAATTTTGCAAAACAAATGGTACCATGCAAAAGTACTGCCAAAGAGGTTTCATTTGAATGGTCACACTACAGGATTTTGTTGACAGACTAAAAAGTTAGAACTGCACTACATGTCTCCATAATTCACTCTAGGGGTGAAATTGTTAAACTGAAGCATTCACATTTTCTTGTGCTAAGAGCCTCAACACATCAATAAAAAAATCCCACTGAGCTGATTTTATTGGTCAGTACTAAATAATTTGGCTTTCTGGTACGTTTTTTTTTGTGCTGATGTAAACTTGCTCAACTCATAATGTTTCAAGCTCAATAAAATTTGTTTGCCCACCCATCTTGTACACATCAATACAACAATACCAACATTAATAATAATGTCTACTGCATCCAGATATGATATGAATTTTAAATTCTTTTTTCATGAACTTCACATGAAGATACTTCAACAACTCACTGACTTTAATCTTATTTTTTAATTTTAACTTACAGACCTTATAAAGAGACTTGAAGAAGAAAACAAAGTTAACATGTATTTGTGTCAGGAAAAACTGCCAAAGGTAATATTGATTTTGATGTTCAAGAATCATAAATTAAGATTTCAAGTAGAATTAATCATGACTTGAAACATTAATACATAATGGCATTATTATTTTGTTTGAATTCAAAGGAGATGGAAGGAAAAAAGAAGTATGCACGTGATCTTCAGAGGGTTGCCGATGAGCCGGCCATGGGACAGAATGATATTGATGACCTCAACAAACGAGTAAGATACAGTAACTGTCAGGTTTTTTTTTAATTTTTAAGGTAAAGTTGTAATCCCACTCGAGCCACATATAGCACACACAGCCAGAGACTCTTTACAAGCAGAAAAGAACCCCTCTGCCACCACACCCCCTGCAATGTTGAGCCTAGCGTTCCCCATCATTACCCCCCTCCCCTTAACATATGTTAGGCCCGTGTATCCAGAATGCTTCATGGCTGTCTTATTCCAAAATGCGAAGGGGTTATTTTATTTTGGGTCTGGAGAGAACTCCATGTAATAGTCTTAACAACAACAAAACACTTTATAGTCTACTGGAATTTTAGGTTTGCCCCAAGAGGTTTTGTCCAGCATTGCATTTTTTAACATGGTGCAACTTGGAATCCCCCTGGGTAGGATGTCTGTCTATTACATGGTTCCCCTGGGCTGGTACCCATTTGTACATCTGAGTGGAGAGAGACAATGTGGAGTAAAGTTGTCCAAGGAATAATCTTGATGGTGGAGACCAGTCAAATTGAAAGTCCAACACCTAACTATAAGATCATCTTGCTTCCTAAAAGTCTTAATCATATTGTTCATATTGATCAGCATCTAATTTCTCCTCATAATGTTAATACATAATTTAGTATACAGATCACGAGAATAAGGTCCATCATCATTTTCATTCGCAGATCAAGCAGCTGTCAGTAGAGATCAACTCACTGATTGAGAAAAGGATGGTTAGAAACGACCCAATTGACGACAAGCTGTCACTCTTCAGACAACAGGTATAAAGTAACTCTTTGTTTTTCATTATTTTAGGTCAAAGAGGGGAGGTCAGTTTTATGCTATTTTCCAGGACACACAGGGAGAACTAGCCTGCATGCAAACATCTGTCATTTCTATTGCTTCATGTGTGAAGCAAAGGAAATAGGATAGGTCTTCCACCTGCTAGGGGAGAACTTGAAAAAATTGGTTATTTATTTTAGAATGAGTTCCCAGCCTGTATATATTGGAATAATGTGTTGTGGCTATTTGCTCATGAATTTAATATTTTAGTTTGACCTGGTTTTCATAACATTTTTTAATCTATTAATTTATTGTTTATTGTTCCAAGGCCTCTATCATTGGACGCAAGAAAGAGGCAGCTGCAGAGAAACTCCAAGAGGCCATGGATGAGGTACAACACTTTATTTAGACAACTGATAAGATTACCAGTGTAACAATGCCAGAAAAAAGACCTTGGGACACTTAAGAAAATACTACACAATGACAAAGTCTTTCGAAGAATGAAACTATCATTCCATTTCCTGTCCCCCCCCCCCCCATGTTTTGGAGTTGGAAACGGGAGGTGACAACAAAGGCACTTCTGACCAAGATTGTAGATCTTTTACCATAAGCAAGCTTTATTTCATTGTGTTCATCTTTCAGGTTTCCAGCGCTGAGGCTGATTATCAGAAAAAGAGGGAACTATTAAAGGAAAGTGAAGGATCAGAAGTGTTGAAAGGAGATGAGGTATGATATTACATAAATGAAATATGTCTAGAAGATAATACAGGTGCATTTCTCTGTGCATGTATTCATATCGAGTTGAACACAAGCTGTCATGTATCATTTTGTTTTTAAGAGCGGTTTTCTATTGAGTAGTAGTAGTAGTTGAAAGTAATTTTGCAATTCCTTTGATTTTACATTACTACACTTTGTGTGATTGACTAAGAAATCTCGCGCCACTTTCTCAACCAATCAGAAGTAACACCGAAACCAATCGTGACTTGCCTGCACGCGTTTTCCCGCGCTTGGCGCCGGTTACATGTATTTGCTTTGAGTCCTGATTGGTTCATTGGATTGTCTGCGTTTGTTTTGATTGGTCAGTGTAATTACTTTAAAACAGCTCTATATAAACGACACTAATAACAAAGTTTTAAGCGATTTTCTGAAGAGTTTCAAAGATTATCGAAAATTCTCTGTTGTACGAACGTGTTTTATCATTTTCCGTTATTTTCTGATGGTTTTTAAAGATTTCCGAGTTACTGTAGATCCAAATATGTTTCGCTTTATATAGACCAACACCTTTTCGTTCTTTTGACATTTAATAAGGGGAGACATGGTAGATAAGAGAAAAATACTCTGATATTTTCACTCTACACAGTGAAGATATAATTGAGAAGAAGATAAAATTGGAGGAGAACAAAGGGAACTTTAGTCACTGTCTGCGTCCCCTCTGAAATACTTAACATGTCAAGGACCTGAAAATTCACACAAGCCATCAAATAGAGTAGTGATAAGCTCCTTGAATAGTGGGAAAAACTGTTTAAAAACATCTGTTTTCGAATGAAAACCCATTTACATGGCCTGGACTTCAGAAGTTGGTTGTATCGTAATCACATTTATTTTATTGTTATCAGTATTATAGACTTAGATAGCAAACAAATAATGGCATAAAGTATGGGACGCTTATTACTGGCAAATATGACCTTTATTATTTTTTTGTTTTCAGTTCAAGAGATATGTGAACAAGCTGAGAGGCAAAAGCACTGTTTACAAAAAGAAGCGACAAGAGGTATGGAGAAAATAATAATAAAAATGACTTTATTTAAGTGTCAAAGGTATTTTGCACGCGAGTACTAACTGGGGACATTCCAGATCTAATTGGAATTTGGAAGTGTTGGTTTTTAAGGAGAGGAAAGATTAACTTACTTTGAAGTTTTGGATGAGATGGAATCTTCTTTTATCTTTTAACTATCCATCTCTCTCTTTTTTTTTTCAGTTAGCAGAGCTTCGAGCAGAGTATGGTGTACTTGCCAGGACAGAAGAAATCTTGAAAGGGAAGGACGAGACATTTCAACAACAGCTGGTTAGTGCTTCAGTGTTGCTATGAAGACTGGAATGCTTTACCATTTGATATAAAATGCAAAGACCCTACGTGTACTTTCGTTGCCTTGCGATCACTTTAATCCAGCTTAAATTTGTCCACAAATAGGCGAAAGTTATTCACCATTTGCCTGCCAAACGCGAGTAGTCGCAAGTCAATATAGTCATGCAATTATACAAGCATGACCATGCGAAAATTTGGGTGTACTTACAAGTCAACTAGCGACCCCATTTTCCAACTTGCGTTAGCTTACGTTCCAGTATAGCCAGGACTTAACACACCAGTTACAGTTGAGAATACTTGCACTATATTTCATGGATAGCCGTGACATTGGTATCGAAACAATTGTTTATTTGGACTCCTCACTCATGCCATTTTCTGTATTTTTTTCTGTGAAGTCGAACATAGAGGCTAAAAAGGGCGTGTCAGGTTACCATGAGACGCAAGAAACTCTGGAGGAGGTGTCTGCTAAGAAGAGAGAACTGGATGAACAGAAGGGAAAAACACTGGAGGACATCTCTGAACTGGTAGGGAGGGGATAGATGGGCCTTGTGTGAAATGCTACATACAGAAGGGGAGGGGGCTGGGGAAGTAAAATGAACAGAAGGGGAAGATACTAGAGTACTTATCTAAACTGGAAGGGAGGGGATGGATGGGTCTTGTGTTGAATTCTACATACAGAAGGGGAGGGGACTGGGGAAGTGAAATGAACAGAAGGGAAAGGCACAAGAGGACATCTCTGAACTAGTAGGGAGGGGATGGATAGGGCCTCCTGTGGGGGGGGGGGGGGGGGGGGATCCAACGCTGCAGTGTCACAAGGCTATCATATTACTGCGGATAATTCTATTTGAATCTCTCTCGAAAGCAACTACTCTCTGAATAAATAAATGTAGTTCTAACAACAAAATAATGCTCCCCTGCAAGGGTCTTAATAGTAAATACAGAAGCCTCGAAATGTTTGAAACTTGAACTCTAAGCGCATTACACTCATGGGATATTCTACACTAGCTTGCTTTATGCAGAAAGAAAAAATATTGCGTCATACTGTATTTAGACTTTGATTTTAGGTTATTTGTTCTCTACAAAGTGGACTTGGAAAGAAGTCAATATTTTGTCGATTATTTTCCCCCAGGTTCGGCAGTTAAATGGTACAATTGCAGATAAGAAGAGTGCTCTGGCTCCAGTCATCAAAGAATTGAGACCAATGAGGCAAAAATGCCAGGTACTTGGATCAACATTCTACCTCTTTCCCGTCTCTCTTTTTCTTCTCTTTCCTCCCAGAGGTTACTTGTATTGTTGTATTTTATTTGTTGTGAAGCGCTTTGTCTACAATCTGATTGGATTCACAGGAAATGACAGGAGAATATGAAGAAAAGAAAGCAGCTTACGAGAATATGGCCACCGGTTTTGAGAGCAACATGTCTAAACTAGAACAGGTACGAACATTTTCAAGCTCAAATTGACTTCAAGCGCGCTAATCAAGTTAGGGTCTGGCTAGGAACGTTGTTTCTTCTAATGTGGCCAAACTGGGAAACTTTTGTTTCGGCAGCAAATTTTGCGTCCGGGAAGCAAGAATGTTTTAGATTTCATTCAATAAGATTTCCTTGGTGTCCGGGAAACAAGATTTGCGTTCGCAACAAATGTTTCTCGGGCGGCTAAACTGGCAAACATATGCGTCCGCAACAATGTTTCCGCAACCAAGTTTCCTAGTTTAGTCAGGCCCTTATTTCAGCTAATGGGTTTGTAACATTGTTGTTTGCAGGAAGTTCGAGGCCTTCGTGAAGAGCTAACACATGAAGAAGGTCGATACCATTATTTACACTGTATGCTGAAGGTGAGTCAAACAGAAGTTTGTGAAATTCTCTGCACAAAGTAAGATTGAAAGAAATGTATCACGGGTAGCCAATGAAGAACTATAGAGATCTCATACCTTGTCATCTTCAGACAGTTTGAGTTCCCCAGCTCGACTAGCCTGCGAATACAGCCGCGTCTCATCGCTCCCGGCTGCTGGGGGCGATCTTGCGTTCTCGTTCTTCGCCTCTTGAACTAGAGGGCGAACTAGAGGGAAGCTAGAAACGTTGAGTGTGGACTCAACAGGGTGTGAAACCTCCTCCTGCCAATGTTTTAAACGTGAGTTAAGTTTACAGGGATCAGTTCAGTTTAATTTTACAATTACGAGTGATCTGTTTTTTATGTTACCCAGGTACTTGAGGTGCAACAAAAGCGAATCGATGATGAACTAAAGGCTTACCGCTCTGCAGACACTGCCGACCGTAAAAAATCTTTCAGGTAGCCTTTTCTTGCTACAGTAACTCTTAAGAAGTATTGGCTGGTTCTGACCGAATTTCACTTGTTCGTCTGTAACTTAACTCTCTATAAAATGGAGACCTCACTAAGGCAGACATCAATTATTGGCTGGTTCTGGCCGAATTTCACTTGTTCGTCTGTAACTAAACTCTCTATAAGGCGGACACGTCTCTAAGACGGACATCAATAATTGGCTGGTTCTGGCCGAATTTCACTTGTTCGTCTGTAGCTTAACTCAGCTTACACAGAGCACTACTATATACCTACTACGTTCGCGTGAACTGAAAACGTTGTTTGATGAGAGCTTTTTCTCGAGAAAACAGACGACCTTTATGGCGCGTCGCTTTTGTCTGGCATGGAACTTTGTTGTGTCTTCGATGCTTTTTAACGCCATGGTTTCTGTTACTTTTAGGGATCAGTTCACTAAAAAGATTCAAGAACAGGAGAACTCGGGAAAGGTAAAACAGTGCTTCATAACCATTGTTTAATCATCGTTCTATTAAACGAAGCACGTGGAGAACGTGGAGAGCGCGCGGAGCGTGAAGGGAGAGCTTCCCCCTCTCTTCGCGCTCTCTCCACCGTCAGAAGTGCGTCCAAAATCCTCACTTCCCATCCCCGTTCAAGCGCTTGCCACGCAGGTTTCGCTCACATTAGATGTCTCAGACGCAAAATCTAAACACTTTTCATCGCTAGTAACTCATGAGATGGCTGAAGTGTCGAGGAGCTTCGACAAGTGGAAATCGTATTGAACTGCTAAAAATGTGGAAGCTCTGGACAACAATAGTTAACAGAGAATAAATACTCGTGTATGAATTTATGCAACAGCAAACAGAGTTGTTTCGTTTTGCTAATTGAACGTTTAAATGCACGTGCAATATTGTTGTTTTGCTAATTAAAAGATTAAACGCACGTGCAAAATTGTTGTTTTGCTAATTAAACGTTTGAATGCACGTGCAAAATTGTTGCTAATAAACTTTTTAGGCACGTGCAAAAAATTCGCAAATTATTTTATTTTGAATGAACCCAGGCTTCGAATTGTATTTACTGCCCAAAATTTTGCCCTACTTGTCGTTAAAATTATAGTATTTGAATCCTGTCAGGGCTCGAAATTGCGCCTGTATCGGGCGCATTTGCGACTAAAGATTTCGCTTTTGCGACTAAAATTTGTTGATTAGTCGCAATTTTGCGACTGTTTTACGGCCTAGCTAATAAAGGAATTACTATCAACAGTTTTGTGTCTTACTTGTAACTGGTAGTTGTAATTGCCAACGAGCCAGCCGAGCGAAGACGAGCTGGCGAGGCGGCAGAGAATAGTGCCGCGCGAGGAAGTGCTAAGGCAGAAAAATTCTCGATCGAGCCTGAAAAAGTGTAAGGTAATGTAATGTAGACTTTGGTTTGAGCCAATTGCAAGGCGGGAACTATTAGAGCCAATGAAAAGACGTGTTATTGCCACACCAAGAACCCGTTGCCTAGCACGTGACCAAAATCTTCCTGAAGTGAAATTCTTGAAATTACAAACTGATTTTAAAAAGATTTTGCACATATCGCATGTTTTAAACTCCTAAAATAATGTCAGCGTCAGAATCTTCATTTTAATTAACGTGTTTCGTTGCAACAATTCCCTTCCAAACAAAGCATCGTGAACGGCTCGCATTTTTAGGTATTTGTTCAAGCGTAAAATATGCAACCTTGTTTGTCTAGACAAACCGTCGCGCTTCTTGACACACAAACAAGGGAAATTCGTTCTGTCGAGCAAACTGACGATAATTCGAACGAGTGAAAAGGCTTAACAACCGGCACTAAACAAGTTTTTGTACAAAATAAATCTTGATTACACGTGCAGAAACATGAAGGCGGTAACGCAACGGACTTGCATGTTTCACGCTTGAACAAACACGTAAAAGGGTTAGCCTTTGAACAAGAATTCTCCATTTCAACTTTTGCAGCACGCTTCATATTTCCAAACCTTTTTCTACTCGTTCTACTCATTTTAAAACGTTTTCAATAGCTTTTAAAACGTTTCTTGGCTGCTTTATTGTCTGATATGAAATGTTTACTGCAACATTACAGCGATTTTGATTTCAGTTAGCCGATCAAAGCATGACATTTTTTATTTCTTCGGTGAGTGTGGTCAAAGGGCCACCAAACTGTCAAAAACATAATTCCGTTGCCACACAAATCAAAATCATTTCCTCGTTGGCACTCTATCGATAGGTATGCCTAGTTTTATCTGAAAAATCCTACGAAATTCACATTGAATGTTGCGTGACTTAATCGTCGATTTCATGCGCCATTAAGGTGATTCCTCAGAAATAAATGTTGTCGAACGATTTTTTTAAAATTTTCCCTAACAGCTCCCTACCATAAGTTGTTTCGAAAAATTCAATAAGAAAGATAGGTCACCATGCTCGGTAAAGAGATATGATGGACCAATGTTGCCCCATTTATGCCTATAGCAATACCGATCACGCACGTCATTATTTGATTGGTTCATGTTTCTTTTCCCGGTAACCCGTGAAAGCAAAATTTACAATTCTTCAAAAAAACTTGATAGGTTAAAGTCTCCACCATATGGGAACACTTTGAAATAAAAGTTATAAAAAGTCACACATCTTCAAATGACACGGACTCAAAACATTCCTCGCGTCCATGTTTTCAAGGTCATCAATTTGCTCCCACGAGTAACTGATTTGAGAACGTTTTTAGCGATATCTTTTTTTCCTGTCGAGGAATTTTTTTTTAAGTTTTTTAACTTAAAAAGCATTAATTTAACATCAAAATGATGCAATAAAAAATATAGGTCACCATGCTCGTTAGAGAGAAAAAGACAGTCGTATTTTCTAACGAGCTTGCGGGCCTTTGTTTGTTGTTCACTCAGGGTATACAAAGCTTCGCGCTTACACTGTCGTTTAATTTTCTTTTTCTCTCTAGATCTTGAAACAAAATTTCAGTTCTTTTTTTCACTGATGATTTTATGAAGCGCCCATTTTTATGCCTGGTGAGGTTTCCGGCCAAAAAAGCAGCCATGTTTTAATGCTGCCGATGTTGCGAATTACGTGTGTTATGCGCAGTACAGGATGCGCAGTGCAATACTGAGGAATCACCTTAACGCGGTTTCCAAGAAGGGTATCACGGGTGCACTTTTTCAGACTTTCTCAGAAATTTCTTGTCTCTCATCTCCGGTTCCGGTAGTAGTAGTTTTTTTTTGCGACCAAAATTTTCGAACTTGCGACTAAATTTTAGGAATTACTTGCAAATTGCAATTGAGATTTTTTTTTAATTTCGAGCCCTGCCTGTACTATTCATTGTTGGACGTCATTGCTTGCCTTGCTTACGATGAAAATAATTTGGATTTTTCTCTTTTAACGAGGCGTCAGGTATGTCTGTTTCCGTGAGCGACGTTTTTGTTTTTCACGTTTCCTTGTTTTGCCGAAGCGGTTCCCTTGATTTTTGCTACCGACTTCCTTGGCCCAGTCTCCGCGGGTCTACAACAACTAACACAAGGCATTTTCTTGCGACGCTCAGCGCAACGCTGACGAGAGCATTGCGATTTTTACAACTTACAGATTACATGTTACACGCTTGCAAGTTGCCTCGCAACGCTGCAAAAAGTAGAGGTGTTCAACTTTTACTGCAACTCCAGCGCAATTTTTCGTTGCAAGACAAGTTGCGACGAGGGAGTGTTACACGCGCAATTTCATCCCCAATTTGTCTTGCAACAGCTCTCGTCAGCGGTGCAGAAAAACATTCCTCGTGTTCAACAGCACGATGAAAGAAATGGTCACCAAAGATTATTTGTTCAACTTGAACTAGTACGTTGAGAAACATATAAAGGCCAGTGACGAGAATTTGTGTTGATATTAAGGCTTAAAGGTTTAATCCATCACCGTTCCTTATTTTCTCAGAGTCTGCGTGATAAACAGAAGGCTGTACGAGAGAACCAGGGACCCAACATGAAACAGATGAAGATGTGGAGCGTAAGTATAGTTCACTCATACTGAGAGGGCTAAATTAAAACTTAAGAAAAATAACAAATTTCATTTTGTAAAATTCTTAGAAACAAACGGTACCACAGGAAAGTACTGCTCAGTAGCTTTCATTTGAATGGTCACACTTTAGGATTTCATCTACGGACTCAAAAGTTAGAACCACCTTGTACAGCGTAATAAACAGTACCACAGGAAAGTACTGCTCAGTAGCTTTCATTTGAATGGTCACACTTTGGAATTTCATACACAGACTCAAAAGTTAGAGCCACCTTGTACAGCACAATAAACAGTACCACAGGAAAGTATTGCTTAGTAGCTTTCATTTGAATGGTCATACTGTAGGATTTTATCCACAGACTCAAAAGTTAGAACCGCCTTGTGCAGCGTAATAAACAGTACCACAGGAAAGTACTGCTTAGTAGCTTTCATTTGAATGGTCACACTTTAGGATTTCATCCACAGACTCAAAAGTTAGAACCACCTTGTACAGCATAATAAATCACAGGAAAGTACTGCTCAGTAGCTTTCATTAAAATAGTCACATTTTAGGTCATAATTTGTCCATGTTTCATTGCAGGATCTTGCCAAATTGTTGGAGTGCAAGCGAAACTGTATGACGAAACAACAGCAGGAAAATCATGGCGAGGCGGCCACCCTGACCAATCAGGGGCAAGATGGAGAAGATGTGTTGGTTCTATGAGAAGCGGATTTCTCGGTCGATGTTCATTCCACGATACAATCATTTAGTTTTGAACTGCTCACAACACCATTGCTTCTATACATGGCAAATTGTAAATGTTTTAGCGTTAACTTATCTTGCTTTGTATGTATGCCATGCTGCTGAATAAAACATAAAAGTATAGATAGATAGATAGTTTATTTAATATAAAATGGGTGTTCGCAAATCTGAAGGCGCCTTCAACAGATGGAAAAGATGTTGGAGACAGAAAGAACTTGTTTCTTTTCTCATCAACTTGTTTGTGTTGGCAAACTCCCATTTGACGTGTAAAGTTTTGTCAAAAACAAGTTGTTCGCTTTCAAAGAATCAAAACCCACAGACTCATCTCGAGATTTGGCGGCCTGAGAATGACATTGAGGTTTCTGGAAGTTTTTCCTGTAAAAAAGCGGGTTTGCCAACTTTCTGAAGTTTGCCAACAAAAGTTTGCCGCGTGAAGGCGGCGTAACCCAACCTCCTTGGTAAAACATTCCCACGGCAAACTCGAAATGAAAGGAGAGCCCTATTTTAGGGTTTAATTCTAGTAGTAAATAAGAGCGTTGCTTAAATTTGGCCAGATCGCGGGTTATCGTAAATTTACCCTAGGTGCTGGAGGTTATTCTTACTCGCTCGTTTCTTATTGGCACTCCACAAAAGCGTGCCACGAGAAAAGATCATACATTACCGTACCCTAGTCGGGATCTTTCCTCTACCCCACCCTAGTAAGTAGCGAAGACGGTGCAACGGTCAGACCATTAAACGGCCAAAGTATGACAAAAAAGTCGCACAATATGGTGACAAAATATTTTACTCTCGCTCTCTCTTCATATAATCTCTCTCGTTTACGTCTTAAGGAAAACAAAACTTTTAATGTCATGTCACTTTACAAGAGTCTAGATCAAGATGTTAAATAAAATCTCCTGCCAATAGTCCAGTTTCGAATTCGCTATGGTCGCTGAATGAAAGCATTGAAGACGCATTTTTACAGGGTTAGCCTCAATCTGGAGTGATAAATTCACAAATTCAGGCGAGATGACCTGTTTAGAGCTCTGTCTATTGTTTAATTTTCAAATTTCACGCACCTTCTGCCAGTATTTGTGAATATTTTACATCAGGTCGAGTCTAACCCTGTATCAATGTGTCATTGGTGTTTGAATTCAGCGGTAATTTTAAATACGAAAATGGCTTATTGGCCTGCGCGCGACAACTCTCCGTCACGGTTCGTAAAATCGTCGGCAAGTAGTCAATTTACGTTGGTCGATTCAGAGCTCACAAAACACGTCTCATCGCTTTCAGGTTCAGCAAACCTTTAAGTCCCGTTATCTTTCCTGAACAAACACTGTTTCTTGAGGGAACAGTCCCGCAGACTTTAGAGTCGTCTCGAAATCCAAGGAAGATAGTTTTCTTCGTGGAAAATTTGTGACAAGTTCAAAACGTTCATTTGGATAACCTTCCTTCTGTACCATCAAAACAAGATCCTATGAAACAGAAATGAAATGTGAAAATAAGAAACTCAAAAGTAGTATTCGCTTTGGTGTTACGTTTGTTGAGCTCTACAACTGGAGGAAATATGCAGACATGTATCTTTTCCTCCAAAAAGGCGGAGCAAAACTAGACGTGTCCCCTTTGCCTCCGCTTGACGTTGGATGCACGTTGCACGTTTTCCACGTGACGCTCCGCACGGGTTGCATTCTTTTTTAGTAGAGCTTCGAGTGGGACATTGCATTTGGTGGTTTCACACTAGGGCTTCTAAGTACATCCTAAATGCACTTGAAACCTACTTTGTGACCATGGAAACGTGTATATTTCAAAGGAGCCAAAGTACGCAGACAAGTATGGTCAACACCACACTTGAGAAGGCACGTGACCAATGGGAAAACAGAAGCAGCAGAAGGCACGTGACCAATGGGAAAGCAGAAGCAGCAGAAGGCACGTGACCAATGGGAAAGCAGAAGCAGCAGAAGGCACGCGACCAATGGGAAAGCAGAGGCAGCAGAAGGCACGTGACCAATGGGAAAGAAAAGCAGCAGAAGGCACGTGACCAATGGGAAAGAAAAGCAGCAGAAGGCACGTGACCAATGGGAAAGCAGAAGCAGCAGAAGGCACGTGCAACGGCTCAAAAAATTGATAGTGGTTGAAGGTTTATGTTCCGAAACGAATTTTATTTACCCACGTAAACACTTATAAGCTCAAGAGCTCGTTATAACGTGTACGCGTGGCCAAACGAGAGCGATAGTTTAAACTCCTCATTCTAAGGGCTCGTTTTTTTGGACATTCTGCCCATGCCAAAAATAGAATACCTCAAAATATTGCACCTATTCCCAGAGGTTTCATTAGAAGCCGGCAACCGGTGAATTTCGCCGGCTACTTCCTAAATTATTGCCGCCTACTTTTTGATTAATTTCACTAAAGTTGATGCCCAGAATGCTGGAAATGCCACTGCCACTGCCGTCTATTTTATAAATATTGCCACTTACTCTTAATTTTATTGAAACCCCTGTATTCCTTTCGTAAAACATGGAAAGAAGTCGCTACTTTGACTTTGTGCTTTGTGTACCTGAAAATATTTTGGTGTGTGAGAATGTATACAACTTAGCGTTGTTAGCGTATTCTGATTTCAGAATGACCAGAATATGTCCCAAAAAAAGGCGCCCTAAAATTCGAACGTTAGTCCACTTGTCAATTTTGTCCTTACCTTTAAAGATGCTTCCGCACTTAGAGACATGTGAGTTCGCGATCCATTAGGAAAACGCACCATGATAGTACACAACGGCCCTTCAAGAGAATAAAGTGTGCATGGTTAAAAAAATATATATCATTTCTCCGTACCCCTTGGCGTGGTCATGTCGACAGACATGGTCTACAAGACGAATTTGACCCTTTAACTCCCGAGAGTGCCAAAACTCAAAATTAAAGAAAAATCCCAAATTTCATTTTGTAAAATATTGAAAAACAAATTGTACCATGCAAAAGTACTGCCGAAGAGGTTTCATTTGAATGGTTAGCAACTAAACCAACTGCTACCCGCCAATCACGGTGAGTAGTCATACACCTAAAAAAAAATTGCTGCCGAGGATCATAACCCCCCCGTAGCAATTTTCTGATGCGTTTTTCAAACGTGACGGGAATTTCTAATCTTAATTCAATAATTTGGTCAAACGTTAAAAAAGAACTGCGGACACGTTAGTCAAGGATTTAGCGCGTCGGACAATGCGAAAAGTTTTCATAAATTACGAAAACTCGCCGTTCGTTCAGCTAGAAATATACGCACACGAGTGGGAAAAATACTGCGCGCGTCAAAAGAAAATCTCGCACGTGTTTCCTACAAAAGAGAATCTAATCTTAGTTCGTTTTTACTCACCCGCCTGTTCTTGCGTTCTTTGGTTCGATGAATCATCTTTATCCTCCCCTTTAGAATCCACATTTGAATCCGCTTTTGAATCAACTTCACTAACTTGTGCGTCTCTTTTTACTGACGTTTTATTACTTATCTTCGCTACACCGCCTTTGCCTTTTTTATTCTTTGCAGAATCGTTACTGTTCAAATGTCCACTTTGCGTTACTTTACTTTCTTTGTTACTAGTTTCCGGAGTTTTCGGAGATGCCGGAGTCTTTTCAGCAGACTCATCAAAGTTTATTCCTCTCTTTACTTCTGTTTTAGCGCTCGTGTTTGTGCTTGGTTTAGCGAGGTTCTTTTGCGGGGAAACATCGGAATCTGAACCGCTAAATTCTAAGTCGTCGAAATCGTCGTCATCATCACTGCTCGACTCGGTTTGTTTTGTCGATGTTGTACAAGCTAACGATGCTGCAATTGCTGCTCGAAGCTGAGAATCTTCAGAAGCATCAACAATAGATTCCTAAAGAAAAAAAAGTTAGGAAAGTATCCGCTATCATAACTCTCAGGGGCAACGACAAAGGACTTAGAATGTCATTTTCTGTAATAACTTCGTACGAGATTGTTTCAGTCTGGTCCGTTGAGTTATTAACGGGTGTCCGCATTAAGCGAGTAAATTGTAAAGAAAATGTACGGGCTTTCAGCTGGGACCAAGACAATTGTCCGTAAGAACAGGTTGTCCGTATTAAGCGGAAGTGAATAAGGGGAGGGGATTGAAAATCATAGAGGGAGGGGGGGGGGGGGGGGGGGGGGGGGGGGGGGGGGGGGGGGGGGGGGGGGGGGGGGGGGGGGGGGGGGGGGGGGGGGGGGGGGGGTGCTCCCCTAAATCCGCCACTGGATTTGTCTAACTAAGAAAAAATATATTACATGAGATAAGTAATTTGACTCCAGTGTGAAAATTAACCAGTTATAACAATCCATACAACTCACACTTCTTCGTTTCTTAGCTGGTGGGGTTTCTCCTTCCAGTGACGGATGTTCCAAAACAAACGCTGCAGCTGTAAAAAAATGGAGGCAAAAAAGATGAAAACATTAAAGACTTGCTTGCCATAAAAGTCACAATCAGTGTTATTCAATAATACTGTAAAAACACATACCGCAGTCACAAAATGCTTGAGCATCCATGAAACCCCATTCAACCATTTTCTCTCCTGAAAATGAATTAATTTGAGACAATCAACTTACTTGCAAGGAGGGGCACGAAATAAAGAGCCCTGGGGTAAACTACAGTTGTGGACCCTGGGCTCCAACATCTAGACAGGTTCCTGTAAATGTCCTCTCACCCTTTCAAAACTTGAGAGGGGCCATCTTGTGCTTAGGATCCTGAAGTTGAATGCAAGCGATAGGGAAACACAAAATAATGAAAGAAACTGTCACTTGATGTTACCTGTTCTGGGGTCAAGTACTGCTAAATATGGATATGACGTCACATGATAAAACTGGATAAATCTCTCTCCTTCATTGCTGTCTCTGTATACCTACAACAAACAGATTTTTTAAATTATTTCTTTGTGCTTTTTGTACTTAAATACTGAAAACCTCAGAAATTTTTCGTTCCAACCAAGTACTGGTGCTTCAAATGTGTTGCATAAAATTAAGCAGAAAATTATCTTAAATAGTTTTTGGTTGTTGTATGTTGGTGGACTGCTTGCAGTGCCCCTTTGCTCTTAAGGTCCATAATATCCCTGTGAGTGCCTTCGCAAAAGCTGGCGATATGAACGGGAAAGGAAGAGAAAACCACTCCCTCATCTGCAAGCAATTTAGTATGTTAGCAGTTACTGACAAAAAAAAGTTGAAGAAGTAATTGATTTGGAGAGAAAGCATCAGGAGGAGGAGGAGGGATGCAGAGATCAAGATCACCACCCCTTTTGAGCTGCCTCTACACAAGGTTATTACTGGTCAATCTTGCATTATCTCTGGACATACCCCACCCAATCACCCCCATCCCTGCCACCTAAAAAACACAAACCTTGTTTCCCAAAATTGTACGGAGTTAAGAATACATCTCACCTGCCAGAGAACAAAGTTCTCCTTGACAATATTACGAACTGCTTCATTACTCCACACGTCCCTGTTTAACTGTTGGCATGGAAACTCTCTCACATCTTGGACGTTCACCAACAGCCATTTGCTGTGTTCTTGGCCATCAATCTTAGCCTTAAAATTAGGAAATGAAGCAAATTTTGTTACATAACAAAATTAAACTAATGTTAACCACATATTGTTCACCTTATGCTATAGCTAGGTTTTCACTTAACGCACGGACATATGGTGCAACTCTTCTTGCAATGTTGTGTGCAACAGTTGCAGAAGTGGTGCAACTCTTCTTGCAATGTTGTGCGCAACAGTTGCAGAAGTGGTGCAACTCATCTTGCAATGTTGTGCGCAACAGTTGCAGAAGTGGTGCAACTCTTCTTGCAATGTTGTGCACAACAGTTGCAGAAGTGGTGCAACTCTTCTTGCAATGTTGGGCGCAACAGTTGCAGAAGTGGTGCAACTCTTCTTGCAATGTTGTGCACAACAGTTGCAGAAGTGCTGCAACTCTTCTTGCAATGTTGTGTGCAACAGTTGCAGAAGTGGTGCAACTCTTCTTGCAATGTTGTGTGCAACAGTTGCAGAAGGGGTGCAACTCTTCTTGCAATGTTGAGTGCAACAGTTACAGAAGTGGTGTAGCCTGCGTAGCAGGCGTCGGGGAGAAGGGAACTGGGGAGAAAGGGAAAGGACGCCTGCAATAAATACCCCCATTTGTTCATTTCTGTGGATGCTGGCGGCCGCAAATTCTGATTGGCTAATTCGCGCAAGGCAGTAAACAAAGTAAATTCTCGCGTGAAGTCATCAATGCGTAAAAGCGCGTGCCAGTTTCTGATTGGTGAACGTATTGACAGTTGACGTAATTCGATTACAAGGAAATCGGTGGGCGTAATGCGAATATCCCGGTTCTTATAGCAGGCGTTCCTTCCCTTCTCCCCCTTTCCTTTTTCGCGCCCCCATCCCCCTCCCCATTTACGCCTGCCACGCAGGCTAAAGTGGTGCAACTCTTCTTGCAATGTTGTGTGCAACAGTTGCAGAAGTGGTGCAACTCTTCTTGCAATGTTGTGCGCAACAGTTGCAGAAGTTCTAGTTCTAGTTGTAACATTATTTAGTGTCCCCATTTAGTGGTTCTTTTACTGCTATTTTAGTTTGACACTCAAATAAAGGTATTTATTATTATTTATTAAGTGGTGCAACTCTTCTTGCAATGTTGTGCTCAACAGTTGCAGAAGTAAAATCAAGTTCTACTTTTGCAACTTTGTGTGAAACAAATTGCATCTTGTGACTTGCTAGTTAAAACGAGGCTTATAACTCCTGTCTCCAACAGTTGACCAGAAGCTAAATTCTTCAAACAGCCAATAACCTGATAAGTTATCTTGCAAAAAAAGTCTCTAACATTTTCACCCCCCCCCCCCACCCCCAGAGAAAAGATCACTCACTACCCAGTCCTCTTCATCTCGTGTAACACATGATTCAAGTTTGTGAAAAAACAATAACAAAAGAAATTTGAAAAGTTGGAAACTTACTGTGTCAAATGTGCCTTTGTGCAGAAGATCAATTGGAGGTCGGAATAAATCATGCAATGTCCTTTTCTTTCCTCTGGGAAGAGATTGATTGCTTCCAACTTCCTGTTGTCCTAAAGAACAAAATTTGTTTCAGTTACTAATTAAAACAAAGAAAAAGAGGAGGGGGGGGGGGGGGGGGGGGGGGGGGGGGGGTTATTAAAAACTTAAAGCTCAAGAGGGGGGTGGGGGGGGGGCTTAATAGAATGTTTACGGTAATCATTTCCCTTCTTAATAATATTATCAAATTGACCTGAAGGGGTTCTTTACATAGAGCTCCCAGTGTTGGAAATAATTTTTCGTAATTAGAAGGACATGTGGCTTTCAAACCTCCATTTCGATCGAACTTTTTACAAATGGTCGAACATCCGCCATTTTGGATTCTTCTTGAGACACAATCTATTAGCATACATGGCAATTTATAAGACGTTTTGTGGTTAAACTGTTTGCAAATCATGGTACCCGGCCTGTTAAATCGATGACAATCGATCATTGGAAATCCAATCGATCAATCGAAATTAGTCAATTGATATCGATTAATATCGGCTAATCAATCGATAATCACAAAAAATGTCCCGCAAATTATCGATTTTATCGATTTTTGCGTGTTTTCTCGGAGCTCGTGTAACAAAATTCCGAACACAATGTCTGGTCAAGACACGCTGCATCGCGAGCGGGAAGTTACCCTTGTGATATCCGATGACGTTGTGAAATGGTACCAGGAGTGTTCATTTACTGTTTTAATTGGTGACAACGTCTCCGCAAGCAAGAAAAGGGGAGATCGTGGCAATGCTTTTAAGGTGACTGATGATCGCGGACAACTTGGTCACCTACAGAGGGATTTAGTCGCTCCGCTTTGGCGACTTCAAAAGCCGTTTTCAATGTAAGTCTTTCACAATCGATGGCAATCGATGACAATCAATATCAATTAATCGATTTTATTGAAAATCAATGGTCAATCAAATTATCACAAAAACATATGTCATCGATTGATCATCGATTTCCAATATCAATCAATTAATTGGCATCGATTGATATCGATTGATATCGATTTCATCAATCATCGATTTTATTGATTTAACAGGCCGGGCATGGTAGGAAGATTTCAATCACACTTATTTTTTGAATTTTATCGAGGAATCTAGAGAGCCTTTTACAGCAAAATAAACAGTACAAGAAGCGAAAAATGTTTGTCCTGCCAACTTACTTGCTTCAGCTTGGAAATCTCTGAATGCATCAAAAACTGATTTTGTTTGCCGCCTTCTTGTTGGATATGCTGGAAATTAAAATATAACATATTTAGGGCCAATTTCTTAAATGTGGATTAAATCTGAGCCAACATCTATTAACTATTGTTTTGAACTCCTTTGAACTAAGAATGACCTTTGGCTAACAATGAGACCTCGTTTAGAAGATTTACCTTCATTCAGTTGATAAGTATGGGTAATTCTAAGTGTGGGGTTTTAAATTGTGCGGTTCCAAAAAATATCCACATCCCCTATACAGAAGGTTTCTTTGTTTGGATTTCCCCACCCACTGAAAATTCTTGTTTAGCTAAATTCTTTCCTTTTTTTAAAAAAACTTTAGCTTTGGTGACTGTCCATTTCCAGTGACCTTCCATGGGTGGGTGGGGGGACCACACATTGTATATTTTTTAAAAGATGGCAAAAATTATGAAGTAACCTGTATCAGTCTAATTAATGTTAAATCTTATTTATTAGTTAAATAAATTTATAAATCTACATAAGTACAGCATTTGACAGATTTATTTCAATAATATAAAGGGAAATTCATACCTTGATAAGGTTCCACTAAGATGCCTCGCGTCTGAGGAATGGGAGCCCTCACATCATCATCATCATTACTTCTTGCAAGTAAAAAAAAAATTAATTAAATTTTGGAAAATTTAAAATTAGAAACTGGACATTAGAAAGGTGCCTTGTGGTTTGCAACCGAATTTTTCGGGGGAAATTTAATTTAGCGTGCTTGAAAAGGGAGTTTGAGAATTTAAAACAAAATTTTATTTTGGAAGACGTTTACTTCCAACAAAAAGAGCAATCCAAGTAAATTATTTCGATTTCTTTTAATTTAATTGATAAATAGACAGTCTGAAAGAACGATGTAAGCCCGTACCGTGTCTTGATGAAATAGACATTGTCAATAACATAAGCTTAAATCGTTTTCATTTATTTTTTCAAGTGATAAATCTACCTGTTTCAGTACAGTTGGCATCCAAAGATATTCATAAGGAGTAATAAATGTTAATAAGCCTGGTAAAGTGGTACAAGCAATCTAAACCACAACTTACCGACTCGCACATCCAGGTGCATTTGATCCGTGTTTCGAAGAATTGGAACTTGTGGCCTGCGTTTGGGGATCTTCGCAAGAATCTAAATGCATTTCCACTGCCATTTCTAAGTTTCCATTACAAGCTTCCAACAAGGACTTTGCGATCGCTTTTGTGGCGCCTGTAACACTGACAAATTGATCCACAAGGCTCGCGGATATTTTCGTCCTCGCCGCCATTTTGAAAACCACAGACAGATGAGCGCGGGAAATATGTTTGACTAGGGTGGAGAGAAGTCAGGAAACTGAGCAGATGACACTTGCTATGTTAATATTTCTCAAAAAGAACGAAAACACTTCCCAAATAGTTAATTTGGAATGTTAGAAGCCTTTTTGTTCAATTTTAAGTGTCCTAAACGAAATTTCGAATTTTTACGTCACAAAATAATTGATTTAAGCAAGACTGACCCCCACTCCGACAGTGATTTTGTGATTTTGGAACCGTGAGGGTCTGAGGAGAGGTAGTTCGCGTCTTTACTTGTTGTGAGTGTTTTGCCTTTACAAGTTGGTACATTCTTTCATGAAGAAAACATCACCGTGAGATACCTTATTTTTGTGCAATCTCCTGGCCCTTGGGATACAATTTAAGGAGAGATGTGAACCTTTTCACCTTTGAATGTCTTAGATCAGCGTTTGTTGTCATAATACGCTTTTTCATGGTCAGCTCGCGGGGAATTTGAAAATATGTCAATCTTTGGGCTCTCGACTGTCGATCACACGGTGATATTGTTGAACAAGTGCTTATTCTTTTACCCACTAACGAAGAACTGCCCGAAGAGGATTCTTTTAAATTCCTGTTAACATGAACGAGGGTAAGTTTAATTCTTCCAAACGTTCTGATCTATTTTGAAAGGTCGAGGATCCTATCTACATCTACATAAGGTGAACGTTATTTAACTTATAGCTTTTGGAGCTCGTGAAAATTGTTTATTAAGCATTCAGAAGCTCATTATCAAATTGAGCTTAAAGACCATTGCTAATATGATGACAAATGTATCGAAAGAAATTGAGGGCTTGTATGATTCCAGAGATTTCTGTCATCAAGCAGTGATTCGTACAAAATGTACATGCATGAATGCGTGGCGCCTTGGTTGCGAATTTTACCTGCTTGAAATATTTCATCACACGTTCAAGAAGTCTGTGGTTTTATATTAGCTGTCCGTACTTATCAAGGTTCAGAAATAAGGAAAATTTTATTGACCTCAAAGAAATTGTCTAGTTGTCAGCATTTCAGATGTCAAGTTAATATTGCAGTTGATATTTTTGTGGCTCCTCATTCTCTGTTGTTAGGTTGCATATCTTGTGGGACATCTGTTTAAAAACTATCAATTAAAATAAATTAGTCAAAATGCAAGTGGAAGGAAATGTAACATAGGTTTGGATCTATCATTTTGGACAACCCCCCCCCCCCCCCCCCCCCCCCCCCACCCAACACATAAGGTCGAGCCACAAAATTTAGTTTTTGACTAAAAACTTAATTCCCTGAGATTTGGAATTAGTAAAGGAGAGGGAACACTTGTCAAAGTATTTTGAATTTGGACCAATCACACTTGTTTTAGCTGTTGATTTGGGTGTAAATAGTCAATGGCCATCATTAACGCAAACCCTCTTCGGGGCTTGCATTAGCAGTGCCCGGGTGCCATAGGCGACTAACAAAAGAAACATGGTTTTATACATAGCTTAACTGGTGGGCACCCTAAATTTTATAGTTGGACTCTCTTTGGGCTCCATATGATAACTCTTAGAGTCAGCCTTGCTCTTATGAGGCCTAGTTGGATGTGCAAAACGTGGATTACTGGATCCACTATCCACTTTGACAGATATTCCATACTGTTCACCGTGACCTCAGCTTTAAAATATGTAATTTATATGTTAACTAACTGATTATTATGCATGGTTTAGTGAAAACTGTTGCCAATATAATTTGCCATGTCTACGGCATGCCTTTATTTAGCCTAAGGTATAAAATATATTTTGCTATTGTATGAATCATAGCATATCTACATGTTTTTCAACTGTTAGGTATGAACTTTTCGTTTGGAAGACGGCAACAAAAAGTCGACTGGCGAAGGCTTGGTGAGAAATATTTGTGGTTTATAATCTATAACATGCATGGGCTAAATGCAATTTTAAATATGAGATATATTTTTAACTTTTTTGTCACCTGAATGTATGAATCATGACCAGAAAAGGCAAATTAAGTCCACAGATAAATCCTTTAAATTAATTTTCTGTTACTAAGAAACATTTGTTGGTTTTAAGTGATACTGTACTCCTTTCGCATTCTTTTGGCAGAAAGGATTAACTAAAGGCTTCAAATTAAAGATTTTTTCCAACATAGAGATCTCCAGCAGACGAATTTGTTTAAAAAAAAATTAAAATAATAAATTATGTCAAGTTTACTTAATTATATACAGCATCTTTCAGTTCAATGGTATCCTTTTGTATACATGTAGTTATTTGTCTGTTACATTTTGAATCTTCTAGGAAATGAGGTATTTGCTTTTAAGTCAATTATGTTGATTCAGTTTTTTAACACCTGGTTATAAATAATAACATTATGTTTCTTGTATTTGAAATGTTTTGTTTCAGCATCTGTGGATGTGGATAGAATTTTGCGGGAAATGGATGTGAAGACCTTACAGGATAATATTATGCATGTCACATTCTGTAACATTGAGGCAGAGCTGGTGGGTGCATTCATTGCAGAATAATAATATTAAATATTTATATGTTGTTATAATATTCATTAATAATTCATAAGGTTTCTGTCCAATCTCTGCGCAGCATTAAGTTCACGTGAACATACTTGTATACCCGATAATAATCCCAAGTAGTTGAAAGCACGGGGAGGATTTGAATAGTCAGCAGGGAAATGTTGGGGTTGATGAATTAATACAATAAATAATGACCTTAATTTGTATTCTGTATATATACAGAATACTAATAGATCTATTAGTATTCTGTACATACAGAATACTAATAGATCTATTAGTATTCTGTATAAACAGAATACTAATAGATTTTTCTGTATGAACGATGCAGAACAGCTCGCAATTAAAATCCACATTTAATTTTTTGACTGAACTGCTTTATTGTTACAAATGTATCTTACTTTACTTGAAATTGAAATTAATAGTGCAGTTGTTAAAAACTGCATTGCTTGCAACATTCTTTACAATATTCATTGGCAAACTCCTTGATGACGATGGCAAAGTAATGTTAGCTAGTACGTCATCTGGAATATCAAAATTACTTGATGACGATGGCAAAGTAATGTTAGCTAGAACGTCATCTGGAATATCAAAATTACTTGATGACGATGGCAAAGTAATGTTAGCTAGAACGTCATCTGGAATATCAAAGTCAAAATTACTTGATGACGATGGCAAAATAATCTTAGCTAGAACGTCATCCGGAATCTCACTTTCAAAACTTGCGTTATCTGGAACAGCATCAAAACCCCAATTACATTCAAATACTGGAAAGTCAAAATCTCTCCAAATTTTCACCTTTTCTTTTTCGTCCTTCATATGACGAGCCATGCTTGTTACGACTCCTCTGGCTGAGCAGCTATACCGAAGTGAATATTCAAATTTGTCTCGATTTTTCGCCCACAAAACACTATTGTTTAAAAAAGAAAAGGTTATTCAGGAACAGAGTGTTACATAACCTTATCCACGTTGGTGTTGTTTAAAAAAACAAAAGCT
The DNA here is from genome assembly GCA_024195265.1 of Dendrophyllia cribrosa. Classification (NCBI taxonomy): domain Eukaryota; kingdom Metazoa; phylum Cnidaria; class Anthozoa; order Scleractinia; family Dendrophylliidae; genus Dendrophyllia; species Dendrophyllia cribrosa. The sequence goes on along the minus strand of JAJLRJ010000010.1, from coordinate 1,142,099 downwards.
TGATCACTAACAGTGTGTTACATAACCAAATCCACGTTGGTGTTGTTTAAAAAAGAAAAAGCTTGTTCATTAACAGTGTGTTACATAACCTTATCCACGTCGGTTTTCAGAAACAATAGAAAATGTTTGCATAACAATGGAGTGTAAAATATCATAAGTACTTTACAATATTCGTGGCAATGTTGTATCGGATTCACAATCTCTCGCCTTCGGCTCGAGATTGTAAATCCGATACAACATCGCCACTCATATTGTAAATAGTACTAAATTAGTTAATAAATATTATCCAAGGTGAGAGCTTCTTTTTATAATTGAAGCACATTAATGCTGTCACCTAGCTAGGATTAACGTTTTAAAACCTATTAATAATTCATGATGAAAACACAAATGAATTCACTACTGTTTAGAAGGTTTGGATACCTGGTCTTAATTTGCATAGATTTTGACAATTTTATTCCTTCGTTTTCTCGCAAACGAGTGTTCATCAGGTATCCAAACACCTTGAAGTGTGTTAAAAAACACAGCTGCGCCTCGTATTTTTAATCCACTTCTTGGTGTTTGGATATCCTGATGAAACACTCTTCCTCTTGTTTGATATATTACTAACTATACTAATATTCAAAATAAATGAAACAATATGATACCATTGTTATAAGTAGGCGACAGTGATTGTAAATTTGATATGTTAGAGTAATCACAGCAAATGGCTTAGAGTAAGATGCAAATGTTGCCAAATTAACACAGATGAATTTGTTCTAACTGCAGTTTTGATTTAACAGGGGATGCAAGGTGTCGGTTATGATCCCAACTACATCAAGATGTTTAAATTGGCTCAGCTTATTATTGAGTACCTCCTGGTAAGGCATTGTACAGAAATGATTGACACTACATAATGTAAGAAGTCCTAGGGGAAAATAAAGGAAAGTTGCTAGTTTAGAAAGCAACCCTGTTCCTGTTCCCAAGCTCGAACAGGAATGTACTACAATAACTCAGACAATCACATATTCAAAGGGGACAGACTTCAAATAATTGTGGCTTCTAAACATATCTGAATTTCGTAACTGTTCATCAGTAGGATGCCTAAAATGTATGCAATTCCACAATTGGTTTTGGCTCCATCAAATCCTATACCAATTGCAGAACATTTTAGGAGGAGCCACCCACAGTGTGAGCACAGTTACTGACAAGACATAATTATTAGTAAGGAAAACAACACAAAATAAATGTAGTATGTTAAATAACGAAGTCATCTAAGCGCACACATCAACTAAATAAGCCAAGCATTTGCACAACTTAAGGATAATTGCGCCCGTGTGCACCTGCATCAAACTGAATGGAAGCAATATAGAAATTAAATAGGGGCACTAGGATGATATAAAGGATCTAAAATAACAAAGGATACGGCGGTGTCTCTCAATTCTGGATTGCTAGTTTCATCTCCCGTAGTAGTGCCATACTGTGGCAGACAAGTGTTATTAATCTTACAATCTCTAATCTTTAATCTTTAATTGGAATAATTGCCTCTAGTAAACACTAGAAAGTACTAAAAAAAAAAAAATTTACAACAATAAAGTAACAGAGAAAGGAAAACAGTCATGGATTAGGCTGAGCGTTGAATGCTCTAAAGCAAAAATCTGAGTAGGAGCTCACCTTGACAATATCGAATGGCAAAGCATTCCATGTTCCATGTTGGAATGATTCTTACATAAAACAAGTACTTAGGTATAGATGGTTTTCACTCACGTGACCTTCAGTCCTGTGGGACTCAAATGACAAAGGCCATGGCGGCCATGTTGGTGTACATAACAAAAGAAGTTCATTAAAATTCTTTTGTAGTTGTACACCAATATGGCCGCCGTGACGTAACGTGAAAACCATCTATAACTGCGTTTGACTGTTGTCTCATTTTGAAGTCATGACTGCCTCTTGTGCGATGGGGCATGCATGCTGTGGTAAGCTCGCAAGGAAAGGAGATGTATTATAATTACATGTATTTTAATTTTTTTTAGCATTCTCAGCAATTCCTCTCAGCAAACCTTGAAGCAGAAAACAAGACTTTGCAAGACTCACTAGAGGTAGAATAGTGGCAATTTACATTTGCTTTTGCAGTTGATAATTAGTTACCAATCTTATGATGCTAATGCTGTGTTTAAATTGAAGGCAGCAGAAAAAGCAAAGCAAGAGCTGGAGGACAGAAAAGATGCCTACAGAAAACTCAAGAAAGAATGTCAGAAACAGAAGAAGTGGATTGCTGAGTATCAGCTGCTGATGAGGGCTGGAGCCAGTGGACAACACAAGGTACATCAACATCACTACATTATTGCCTGACTGGCTGCCTCCCTTTCTTCCTCTTGCCCCTTTCCCTCCTTCTCTCTCTCCCTCCCTCATTCATTTCACTCATTTCCTCTCTTTCTTTCCATCTGTCTTCTTCCCTCCCTCCCATCCCTTTTATTCTCACTCTCCTCTTCCCTTCCTTCCATTTCTCTCTTTCCTTCTCTCCTTCTGTCCTTTTCCCCCTCCTAGTACCCCTCTCTACATCCCATATTCCCTTCCTTTCCCACCCTTCCAGCCCCCTCTGTTCTTCCCTCCCTTCCAACCCTTCTCTTTCTTTCTCTTTCTATCCCAACTTCCCTCACTCCCTGCCAACTAACACACAGTGTAACCACCTTTTTCCCTATTCCATCCTTCCTTCCTGCACCCCTTTCTTCCTCCCTCCCTCCCTCTCTACCCTCTGTCCTCATCTTTTCATCATCTAAAAAATTCTTGCTGATTACTTGCCAAGAGCCCTTCAATTATTGTCATGTTTATTTTGTAGTGTCCATGTTGTGCCAAGTCATTCGTCAGCCATGAGTATGTCATATCCCATGTTACAAGACGACATGAAGAGTACTCCAAACAGATGAATGGAATGCTGACCTCTTCTGTACCTGTCAAATCGGTGGCTGCAGTAACCATGGAAACAAAGCCCGGCATGACAGAGCAAGAAAAGAGTAACCTTGAGAGAGAGTTGGAGAAGATAAAAGAAAGACTGCAAAAAACAGAGCGGGAACTTAGTGAGGAGAAGAAATTAACAGAATCACAGGTATTTATTGCCCTTGTATATAATAATTGCTTTTTATAATAACAGGGTGGGGATCAAAGAAGGTATGGCTGGGACACAACTCTTGCTGGGCCAAATGTAGCATTCCAAGGAGATTCTTTTGCATTCCAGAGTTTTTATGATGATTCTCTGGTTACAAGTTTGAAGTTCTAAGATTAACTGGGCTCAGGAAAGCTGAGTTTTATATGTACTTTTCTTTTCTTGTTTGTAACAGAGAAATCGGCTGACAGCAGAACACCAGAGTATTGATGAACTTAGATCAATGTTTGATCAATGGAAAGAGGAGGAGAAAGCTGAACAACAGGTTACTTATTGTGAAATGATATATATGAAATAAATCATATATGAACTGCGGAAATGAAATCAAATGAAGAATGATCCTCGCAGTTGTGAACGCAATTTAAGCAATTGCGAAAAGAAGCCTGAAAAAAATTCAAGACTTCAACGGGGTTCGAACCCGTGACCTCGCGATACCGGTGCGATGCTCTACCAACTGAGCTATGAAGCCACTGACGTTGGGAGCAGGTCAATTGTAGGTTCATATGTTCCCGTGAAAGGAGTGAGTGTGAAATGATATATATGAAATAAATCATATATGAACTGCGGAAATGAAATCAAATGAAGAATGATCCTCGCTGTTGTGAACGCAATTTAAGCAATTGCGAAAAGAAGCCTGAAAAAAATTCAAGACTTCAATGGGGTTCGAACCCGTGACCTCGCGATACCGGTGCGATGCTCTACCAACTGAGCTATGAAGCCACTGACGTTGGGAGCAGGTCAATTGTAGGTTCATATGTTCCCGTGAAAGGAGTGAGTGTGAAATGATATATATGAAATAAATCATATATGAACTGCGGAAATGAAATCAAATGAAGAATGATCCTCGCTGTTGTGAACGCAATTTAAGCAATTGCGAAAAGAAGCCTGAAAAAAATTCAAGACTTCAATGGGGTTCGAACCCGTGACCTCGCGATACCGGTGCGATGCTCTACCAACTGAGCTATGAAGCCACTGACGTTGGGAGCAGGTCAATTGTAGGTTTATATGTTCCCGTGAAAGGAGTGAGTGTGAAATGATATATATGAAATAAATCATATATGAACTGCGGAAATGAAATCAAATGAAGAATGATCCTCGCAGTTGTGAACGCAATTTAAGCAATTGCGAAAAGAAGCCTGAAAAAAATTCAAGACTTCAACGGGGTTCGAACCCGTGACCTCGCGATACCAGTGCGATGCTCTACCAACTGAGCTATGAAGCCACTGACGTTGGGAGCAGGTCAATTGTAGGTTCATATGTTCCCGTGAAAGGAGTGAGTGTGAAATGATATATATGAAATATTATATTATTGTTCTTTTAGCTACAGTTTTACCTCCACTAAGTCCACTAATAGCCACTTTCTCATTATGATCACTTCTCTACAGCAACCATGTTTTCTTGTCCTGACAACCTCCCTATGAAGGCTGCATTTTCTGCTTATCTATCCCATATTCTGATCAATTTAATTTTCTTATTCCTCTCATTGAAACCTCCCAAGGCAAAAGCTAGAAATTGCTGAGAAAAGGAGTTGTGTTTTAAATTGCAGCAAGAAATGGCTGAGTTTAAGAGAAGTTACCAGCAGGATCTGAGGAGAATGCAGACAGAGAGGGATGAGTATTCTCAGGTTAGTTACACACTCCTACTGGACAGTACAGTCTACTGACCTACACTAATATGTAAATTAGCCCTTTAACTTCCAAAAGTGTCAAAGATGAAAATTCAAGAAAAATCCCAAATTTCATTTTGTAGAATATTGAAAAACAAATGGTACCATGAAAACGTACTGCTGAAGAGGTATCATTTGAATGGTCACAACATAGGATTTCATCCACAGACTCAAAAGTTAGAACAAATGGTACCATGCAAAAGTACTGCTGAACAGGTTTCATTTGAATGGTCACACCATAGGATTTCATCCACAGACTCAAAAGTTAGAACAAATGGTACCATGCAAAAGTACTGCTGAAGAGGTATCATTTGAATGGTCACACCATAGGATTTCATCAATAGACTCAAAAGTTAGAACAAATGGTACCATGCAAAAGTACTGCTGAAGAGGTTTTATTTGAATGGTCACACCATAGGATTTTATCCAGGGACTCTGGGAGTGAAAGGGTTGAGCAAAAAAAAAAATTATTTATACAACAGTCATAATGGAAATATTTTATTTTGCAGAAAGTGAGTGCTTTACAAGAGCAGTCGAGTAAGTGATTCAAACTTTTAATCTGACTTTAACTTTTATGTTATCTATTGTTTAGTTGAGTATGAGAAACTGTTCAAATTTAAATGCAAAGCAAATAAGCAAATAAAAATAATTTTTTAAGTCTTGTTGCATTGCTATACATGACCATGAATGTAATGTTTAATAATAGTTTTTACGTTTTTGTCACCGCAGGACAAAGAATATCAATGGTGGGATCAATAAGAGTAAGTTTGTTTATTTTTTAAAATTATTTTCTTTCTTTATGAAGCAAGGATCAGGCTAGTCCCCCACACAGCCATTAGGAGCATTGCATGATGAGACAAATAACGGTTGCGTGGGAGACTAGGATCAGGCACACAATTGATAATCTTTTGACGTGCATCTTCCCTAGCCTGCTTAACACTCCGACCTTTTTATCTGCAAGAGTGGCCAAATTCCTTTTGTAAAGTACTGTGCAAACACTTCCACTGGACAGTACTGCTGAAGACCTTTCATTAATCACATCAGTTATAAGTTAGAACCACATTCCACTTCTCAAAGTTTATTCCTGGTGTTGAATGGTGAAGAGAGCCAAGTAAAACCTGTGGAGTGAGTTCCAGTCGGTGGACGTCTCCTATACATCTTTACTGAAAAGGATCTTGCTTTATGCATGTTGTGGTAGCAACTTTATCTTATCTCAGATTTAATCATAGGCCCCTATGAGGCAACTTGTGAATACAAAACAACCTGTGGACCTTATTGTCTCCTATGCATTTTGCTCCACCCTCTCCACCCTGCCCCCACCCTCTGTGTCCAACTCCGCACCCTCCCCACCCTCCTCTCCCTCCCCACCCTCCTCTCCCTCCAATGCCGTCTCCATGGGGAAGGCAGGTGCCCATTACCTATCCCATTTGGTACAGGCAAATTATTTGCACAAGCCCTAAGCACTGATCAGTGGAATTACCAAGAAAAGCTTACAGCCAACTGAAGGATGGAAGGAAGAAAGGAGTGAAATTTGCATATTTGTCCCCGTCTGCTGTAACTCGTTCAGCGCTTCATACACATTCACAAGTTAAAAAAGAAAGTGCCATCATGTCCAGGCAATGTTTTAATTCTCAGCTACTGTTATATATCGTTGTTCAGGATGAAGATGAAACAGATTCTCCTTCAAAGGCCAACAGAGGTGAAATGTCACAGCAAGCATTGGCGCAGTTGGAGGATAGGGTGAGTATGTGAACTCTTACCAAAGGAGGCCAAGATCAACCTTAAAAACGGTGAAATTTCAGTTTACCTACCATCAAAAAACAAACAGTACCACAGGAAAGTACTGCTCAACTTTCTTAGCTTAGCTTGAATTAGCTTTCATTTGAATGGTCACACTTTATGATTTCATCCACAGACTCAAAAGTTAGAATCACCTTGTACAGCATAATAAACAGTACCACAGGAAAGTACTGCTCAGTAGCTTTCATTTGAATGGTCACACTTTAGGATTTCATACGCAGACTAAAAAGTTAGAACCACCTTGTACAGCATCATAAACAGTACCACAGGAAAGTACTGCTCAATTACTTTCTTAGCTTAGCTTTAATTAGCTTTCATTTAAATGGTCACACTTTAGGATTTCATCCACAGACTCAATCAGGAGAATCACGTTCACAGGTGCAAATTTTCCTTGCAAAAGATTTTTGTTTTCCAGTTTATCCAGGGCCTCACCTTAAGTGGAAAAAAATGCTGAACTTTAATTTTGCAAAATATTGACGCCAGCAATCATTTTACTTCACCATGCCTTGTATTTGCCATTGCGTTCCTCAGCTTCATGTACATGTATGTAGATCAAAGGCTCCTATGAGCCAACTCACCAATACGAAACAAGCTTCGGACCCTCTCCTCGCCTACGCGTTTTGCTCCCTCCCCTTCCGACTGCACCCAACTCTCCACCGTCCCCTCCCTCCCACGCCGTCTCCGTGATTAAGGCGAGTGTCCATTACCTATCGCATTTGGAACGGGCAAAATATATGCGCAAGCCTTATGTACTGGTCAGCGAGTTACCAAGAAAGGTTTGCCGCTAAGCGATGGAAGGAAGGAAGGAGGGAGTGAAAATTTGTCCCTGTCTGCGATAACTCGTTCAGTCAACGCTTCTCGTATTCACGAGTTAAAAATGAAAACGTATGCTTTGCGGTCTTCACGATGTTTCAAAGCCATTTTCTTTTGATATCCAGGTCATTCAAATGCAAACTGAAACTCAACAGAATCTACAGAAGGAAATGCAACAGATGCAACAGAAATTCAAAACTCGGGAAGATAAGGCAAAGAAAGACCACAGAGACGAGATGGCTAGGGTATGAATAATATTTTTAAATTTGCAGAGGCGGATCTAGGTGGGGGGGGGGGGGGGAGGCTTTGCAGACTTCAATGGCATAACAAAGGAGTGACAATAATATTTATGTTGAAAGTTACTAAAACCGTGCACATCTTTTGTTTTTCGATCACTATTACAGTCAAGGCCAAAAAACGATAACAAAAACATCGAACAAAGAAAATTCTCAGGTTTCATAACCATTGCACTTTATTTTAATTATGATGTATGTCACTGTTTTTTAGTTTCAGGAAATGTTAAGTCAGTATGAGGAAAATCTACAAAATGAAAGGACAGAGAAGAATCGACTTTCTGAAGATTACCAGAATAGAATACAAATGCTAACCGCGGTAAGAAAAACTTGTGATCTCTTGGATGATTTTTCTTGCTTTATTACTGTAAGTAAAGTTTCGGAGTTTTTCCTTACATCTTTAAAATATATTTTTACAGCAAGTTCAAGACCTTAGCAAAGCGCTGGATTCACAAAAGGTAAGCAAACACTGATGTTGCTGACGGGTCCGGGGAGGAAAGAGAATTTCTCAGTGTATTCGTTCTTTTTCAAGTTTAAAAGAAAGTCGTATCAGAAAGAAAATCTTTGTCAATGGTGATTGGAACATACCATGCAATCAATTTATGCCGCTTTCCTTGTCGTTCCTCAATGTTCTTACTACAATGAAGTTTCACAGTGGAGTTAGACAGCCTTGGTTTACATGTTCATTTTTTTTATATTTGTTCCTAGGTGGAAACAGAACGAGTTCAGTTTTCTTTCAATCCTGAGCCAGCGCCACAAAAGGTAAGCAAACACTGATGTTACGAACCGGAAGGAGAATTTCTCAGTGTATTAGTTCTTTTTCAATTTAAAAAGAAAGTCGTACCAGAAAAAAAATCTTTGTCAGTGGTGATTAGTACATACCATGCAATCAATTTACGCCGCGTTCCTTGTCGTTCCTCAATGTTCTTTCTACAACGTAGTTTCACAGTGGAGTTAGACAGCCTTGGTTTACATTTTCAATTTTTTTATATTTGTTTCTAGGTGGAAACAGAACGAGTTCAGTTTTCTTTCAATCCTGAGCCAGCGCCAGTCGTGGGTATGTGCGTGAAATTTTCCGTATTAGTATGTGCTCTTAATACAGTACAGTCTTGATATAAAGCCCCAGCTAAACTCTCCAGCATTGTTGGCCAACATTTGATGGATGGCAATGTTGAACGCGCGACTTAAGGTCCCAACATTGTTGGCTAAGGGCCTGGTCGCACTACAGTCAAAACCAAAAATCCGCCCGTGCAAAAATCGAGGAAAACAAAAGAAACCGCTCAGGTGGGACACGCTTTTTGTGGAATGTTTTTGTTTTTATGTCATTTTGCACAGGCTAATTTTTGTTTTTGACTGTAGTGCGACCAGGCCCTAACATATTTTGGCTAGCAATGTTATTTCGCGGCTAACTTTCCAACATTGTTGGCCAAAGTTTGTTGGATGGCAATGATGGTCGTGCGGTTAGAAGTTGGAACATTGTTGGTCAACATTTTTGGGGTGGTAACGTTGGACCCAAGGATAAATATCCCAACATTGTTGGCCAACGTTCGTTAAACTCATGGCTGAAACATTATTGGCTGTTGCTAGGTTGTTGTGTTGGAAGGCCGGCTAAACGTTCAGACGTTGTTGAGCCCATCAAAACTGAATGTTGGGCGAAAGGTAACTTGGCAGAAAACAACTGAAATTTCGCCCAACATATATCGATCAAAAAATGTTGGTGAAACGAAAATAGAGCCTGTATGATCGCAATGGGCCATTATCACACGGCGGCCATGTTGATTCCCAGGAGAATAAAATGCTTTGTTTTCCCCTGCTTAACCTCGTTCTCAACTTTTTCACTGCGAGGTTTGGGGGGTAAATCTTTTGTTTTAATACAAAATGGCGGGGCGTGATAAAGGCCCATTCATGTGCTGTGTGGCTCCACATTCATTTTCCCTTTTAGTTTTAGTACTTCCCTCACAATTTTGACAGAAAACCGACACTTTTGTTCCTTTCTTGTCTCAGCAGCATCTGTACCTCCTGTTCCGGCACCAAGACACACCAGCCCTGTACAAGGTTGGTATGCAAGTGATCGTGTTGATTTCGGAAATTTGTGTTGAACGCCGTTTAACATCTTTCTCTTAAAATTTCGGTCGTTTTTGGAAGTCGTCGAACGAAAGTCTTCAAAGGTCTCAGGAAAGACTAAGATATATCTTGGTAATGTTTGCGGAATTGTTTTGAAAGATCTTGAAAATGACTTGAGAAATCTTCAGAGTTGACAGGCACTGACAGGAAAAAAAAAAACAGAAAGATGGATTTTCTAACAACATGTTTGTGATTTTTCTCTGTTAGCTGAACCATTTGAAAGAGAAAGAGCAAAATCACCGGACAAGAGTGTGAGAACTGCAGGTACATGTTCCATACAAGAGAATATGAAATTCTTGTAGAATTCCATTTTCTGTTTCAAACTAATTCATGGGACATTTTGACCAACATTGAACGAAAGCAGACGCGAATTTAAACTAGTTCCCAGGGTCCTCTCTCTTTGGCTACGTCATCATCGATGATGTAGTTTAAAAGAGATGACCCTGGGAACAATGTTGACTCGAAGTACTGTTTTTACTCTTATACCCCATTCACACCAACGGTTAAACATGTTTAAATGTTGTTTAGTTTAACTACGGTTTTAGCCTCTATCTTGAACGTTTTTAAATGTATATGCTTCAAACTACATAGAATGGTAATAAAAGTCAATAAAGTTTCTTTTAGTAAAGATTTCACTCCAAATATTGCGGGAGGATTTGAGGTATTTTTCTAAACTTGTTTTAAACTAAACAACATTTAAACATGTTTAAGCGTCGGTGTGAATGGGGTATTAGTCAAACACTGCTCTATCTCAGTTTTCGTTGCTTGTTTTCTGCAGGAGACTCCATTACCCTTTACGTATCTAAAAACCAAACCAAATCAGGCCAGTACCGTCTATGGCGGCAATCATCCGACGGCTCAAAAGAATGGTCCAACCTGTTTGCTTTTACCGGCTTCATAAAACCCTCAGGGAACTTCACCTACCCGCTCTACGTTTTCGCCGCAGGGGGATCCCCGCATTGGCGGCAGTACATCCATGCCAAGTCAACCCCGCCCAGTTCGGAATACCGACTAGATTATATGTTTTATTGCTCGCAGACGTCTTTACCCGGAACACTGCAATACCATGTGCTTGAAGCTGGCAGTATTCCTGTTATAAGATCGTATGTATCCAGATCTAAGAATGTTCCAGGGTGGAAACACAAAGGCTTGTCTTTCTACGCTCCGAAACAAGCACTTGGTGGCGATAAAACATGTACGTTTTACTTCTTGTGTTTTTAAAATGCGTTTTGTTGAACACAATCATCATTCAGTCTATGAAAGTTTCATAGACTTTAGGGCCTGGCTAAACTGGGAAACTTTGTTGCGGAACTTGTTGGGGACGCAAATGTTTTCCAGTTTAACCGCGCGAGAAACATTTGTTGCGGATGCAAATCTTGCTTCCAGGACTCAATAAAATGTTATTAAATCAAGTCAAACACATTCTTGCTTCCCAGACGCAAGTTTTGATCCCGAAAAAAATGTTTCCCAGTTTAGCCGCATTAGAAAAAAACAATGCATCCTAGTTTAGCCAGGCCCTTAGTTTGAGCAAAAGGCCAAAATGTAGAACAAAGTGCGACTTTAATAGTGAGTCCTGTAAAAACGTTTTCTTTGCATAGTTGCATTAAACCTATTACAGAGCTTAAAGGTGATGTTATAGGAGACGATTCGCAACGACGATTTTTAGCGCAACAAAATTAACGACAGGTATGTTACACGAAACAACTTGTTCAAAAATCGTGTTTTTGCGTTGCAAGTTTCTTGAAGCTGAATCAAAAACTCACAAAAAAAAAAAATTGCGAAGAAAATCGTCCGTGCATCCATGTTGCGCTAAAAATCGTCGTTGCGAATCGTCCCGTGTAACATCACCTTAACCAACCACGGCGGCAACTCCAAAGAGAACGTCGCTTGAAAAAGAAATTGCGCTCTTTTCAACTACTTTGTAATTGTTCCAATTTGTTTGATTTGTCTAATGTGACTAAATTGTCCAGAAGCTGATTTGGTAGTTACGGCTTTCATGTTCAAATAGAGAAAGGAAAATTAACCGTTGTGTGTTCACGTTCTCCACAGAACCTATAATTTAATCATTTGCCTTTGTTATTTTACAGGTAACGGGAAAGAAAATGTACCAAAATGTAAAGCTCGGGCGCAGAGGCATTGTTTTTGCGTATTTAACCTATTTTTTTTTTTTGGGCCGATTTTCGATGAGTTCTAATGTGATCTGTGATTTCTTGTTTTTTTTTTTTTAGATTTTGAGGAAAGTGAATCTGAGACTGAAGAAGAAGCCCCGCCTCCTGCAATACCTCCACCTAAAATGTAGGTATTTGAAAACCTGTAGGTTTTATAAACAGAACCACCTTGTACAGCATAGTACCACAGGAAAGTACTGCTCAGTAGCTTTCATTTGAATGGTCCCACTTTAGGATTTCATCTGCAGACTCAAGTTAGAACCACCTTGTACAGCATAATAAACAGTACCATGGGAAAGTACTGCTCAGTAGCTTTCATTTGAATGACGTTTCGAGCGCTAGCCCTTCGTCGGAGCGAATCAAGGAATTGTGGGTAGTGTGTGGTTTTATATAGTAAGCGGTGGAGCTACGCTATTGGTGGAAATTTGGTGACGTGAAAAACAAATGTAGATTAGTTGAATGAAAAGCGTTCGTTGATTCCGTGGGGTTTGAGAGTGCCGATTTGAAAGATGATTTTTTGTTCTAGGTTTTTACGGCTTTCTGTGTTACCCTGGTGTAGGGAAAGGCCGCAGATTGTCATGTGTTGTTTAGAATGGTTAGTAAGATTAAAATGGCGCGCGACTGGTTTGGATGCGTCTTTGTCATTTTTTTCAACGTCTCGGAGATGTTCACGAAAACGGTCGCCCAGTCTCCTCCCTGTTTCGCCAATGTATATCTTTTTGCAAAAAGTACATGTAATGCAGTAGATAACATTTACGGAGGTGCATGTAAAACGATCAGTGATTTTAATAGATCGTTTGGGTCCTGTTATTTTGTCCGCGTTGTGAATGAAAGGACAAGTGTTACATCGTGTGCGTGTGCATTTGAAAGTTCCCGGTACATCGTCAGATTTCAGTGCGCTCGTAACTAGAAAGTTGCCTATGTTTTTGTCACGTTTGAATGAAATTAGTGGGGGTTGTGAAAAAATTCTGCCAGTTTCGGGGTCGTTTTGGAGTAATTTGAAATTTTTTAAAATGATGCTTTTGACTGTGTTGTTGTGTGGGTGGAAAGTGAGGGTGAATGGAATTCTCTCGTTCTCTTCCTTCTGTGGCGTTTGTAGTGCTGACTGTCTGTCGATCTGTTGTGCACGTTGTTGGCCCGTATTAACAACAGAGTCAGGGTACCCACGTTTCTTGAAAAACTGGCACATTTCTTCTGATTTGTTGGAAAAATCAGAGTCATCACTACATAGACGTCGAAGTCTGAGAAATTGAGAATACGGAATGGCGTTTTTAACGTGCGATGGATGTGAGGATGAATGTAACAGATAACTGTGGGAATCTGTAGGTTTGTAGTGCACACTTGTGGATAAACTGTTACCGTTGATTGAAATATTAATGTCAAGAAAAGCGACTGAGGTTTCGGAAATTTCCCAGGTATATTTTAGAGCTGGATGAAAAGAACCACCTTGTACAGCATAGTACCACAGGAAAGTACTGCTCAGTAGCTTTCATTTGAATGGTCCCACTTTAGGATTTCATCTGCAGACTCAAGTTAGAACCACCTTGTACAGCATAATAAACAGTACCATGGGAAAGTACTGCTCAGTAGCTTTCATTTGAATGACGTTTCGAGCGCTAGCCCTTCGTCGGAGCGAATCAAGGAATTGTGGGTAGTGTGTGGTTTTATATAGTAAGCGGTGGAGCTACGCTATTGGTGGAAATTTGGTGATGTGAAAAACAAATGTAGATTAGTTGAATGAAAAGCGTTCGTTGATTCCGTGGGGTTTGAGAGTGCCGATTTGAAAGATGATTTTTTGTTCTAGGTTTTTACGGCTTTCTGTGTTACCCTGGTGTAGGGAAAGGCCGCAGATTGTCATGTGTTGTTTAGAATGGTTAGTAAGATTAAAATGGCGCGCGACTGGTTTGGATGCGTCTTTGTCATTTTTTTCAACGTCTCGGAGATGTTCACGAAAACGGTCGCCCAGTCTCCTCCCTGTTTCGCCAATGTATATCTTTTTGCAAAAAGTACATGTAATGCAGTAGATAACATTTACGGAGGTGCATGTAAAACGATCAGTGATTTTAATAGATCGTTTGGGTCCTGTTATTTTGTCCGCGTTGTGAATGAAAGGACAAGTGTTACATCGTGTGCGTGTGCATTTGAAAGTTCCCGGTACATCGTCAGATTTCAGTGCGCTCGTAACTAGAAAGTTGCCTATGTTTTTGTCACGTTTGAATGAAATTAGTGGGGGTTGTGAAAAAATTCTGCCAGTTTCGGGGTCGTTTTGGAGTAATTTGAAATTTTTTAAAATGATGCTTTTGACTGTGTTGTTGTGTGGGTGGAAAGTGAGGGTGAATGGAATTCTCTCGTTCTCTTCCTTCTGTGGCGTTTGTAGTGCTGACTGTCTGTCGATCTGTTGTGCACGTTGTTGGCCCGTATTAACAACAGAGTCAGGGTACCCACGTTTCTTGAAAAACTGGCACATTTCTTCTGATTTGTTGGAAAAATCAGAGTCATCACTACATAGACGTCGAAGTCTGAGAAATTGAGAATACGGAATGGCGTTTTTAACGTGCGATGGATGTGAGGATGAATGTAACAGATAACTGTGGGAATCTGTAGGTTTGTAGTGCACACTTGTGGATAAACTGTTACCGTTGATTGAAATATTAATGTCAAGAAAAGCGACTGAGGTTTCGGAAATTTCCCAGGTATATTTTAGAGCTGGATGAAAAGTATTGACAGAAGTTATGAATTGATTAAGTTCCTCTTTACTGGAAGAGGTAGCGCCAATGCAATCATCGATGTAACGGCCGTAGAGTTCGGGTTTGGTTCCGAAATTTCCGAAAACCTTTGAGTCTTTTTACGGTGGTCAATTTACCTTATCGACTCAGTCGATAAAACTAAATTCTCGTGTTTCATCCCCCCACCGACGCAGCACCACAGTTTCTCTAGAAACTAACCCCTTTCATTTGAATGGTCACACTTTAGGATTTCATCCACAGACTCAAAAGTTAGAACCACCTTGTACAGCATAATAAACAGTATACCACAGGAAAGTACTGCTCAGTAGCTTTCATTTGAATGGTCACACTTTAGGATTTCATCCACAGACTCAAAAGTTAGAACCACCTTGTACAGCATAATAAACAGTACCACAGGAAAGTACTGCTCAGTAGCTTTCATTTGAATGGTCACACTTTAGGATTTCATACACAGACTCAAAAGTTAGAACCACCTTGTACAGCATAGTACCACAGGAAAGTACTGCTCAGTAGCTTTCATTTGAATGGTCACACTTTAGGATTTCATCCACAGACTCAAAAGTTAGAACCACCTTGTACAGCATAATAAACAGCACCACAGGAAAGTACTGCTCAGTAGCTTTCATTTGAATGGTCACACTTTAGGATTTCATACACAGACTCAAAAGTTAGAACCACCTTGTGTACAGCATAATAAACAGTACCACAGGAAAGTACTGCTCAGTAGCTTTCATTTGAATGGTCACACTTTAGGATTTCATACACAGACTCAAAAGTTAGAACCACCTTGTACAGCATAGTACCACAGGAAAGTACTGCTCAGTAGCTTTCATTTGAATGGTCACACTTTAGGATTTCATCCACAGACTCAAAAGTTAGAACCGCCTTGTACAGCATAATAAACAGTACCACAGGAAAGTACTGCTCAGTAGCTTTTATTTGAATGGTCACACTTTAGGATTTCATCCACAGACTGAAAAGTTAGAACCACCTTGTACAGCATAATAAACAGTACCACAGGAAAGTACTGCTCAGTAGCTTTCATTTGAATGGTCACACTTTAGGATTTCATCCACAGACTAAAAAGTTAGAACCACCTTGTACAGCATAATAAACAGTACCACAGGAAAGAACTGCTCAGTAGCTTTCATTTGAATGGTCACACTTTAGGATTTCATCCACAGACTCAAACGTTAGAACCGCCTTGTACAGCATAATAAACAGCACCACAGGAAAGTACTGTTCAGTAGCTTTCATTTGAATGGTCACACTCTAGGATTTCATCCACAGACTCAAACGTTAGAACCGCCTTGTACAGCATAATAAACAGTGCCACAGGAAAGTACTATTCAGTAGCTTTCATTTGAATGGTCACACTTTAGGATTTCATCCACAAACTCAAAAGTTAGAACCACCTTGTGCAGCATGATAAACAGTACCACAGGAAAGTACTGCTCAGTAGCTTTTATTTGAATGGTCTCACTTTAGGATTTCATCCACAGACTCAAAAGTTAAAACCACCTTGCACAGCATAATAAACAGTACCACAGGAAAGTACTGCTCGGTAGCTTTTATTTGAATGGTCACACTTTAGGATTTCATACACAGACTCAAAAGTTAGAACCGCTTTGTGCAGCGTAATAAACAGTACCACAGGAAAGTACTGTTCAGTAGCTTTCATTTGAATGGTCACACTTTAGGATTTCATACACAGACTGAAAAGTTAGAACCACCTTGTACAGCATAATAAACAGTACCACAGGAAAGTACTGCTCAGTAACTTTCATTTGAATGGTCACACTTTAGGATTTCATCCACAGACTGAAAAGTTAGAGCATAATAAACAGTACCACAGGAAAGTACTGCTCAGTAACTTTCATTTCAATGACCACACTTTAGGTTGTCATCCACAGACTCAAAAGTTAGAACTAACGTTAACGGTAAAGTAAACAGTACCACAGGGAAGTACTGCTTAATTGAACGGTCATACTTTTGGGAATTCATTTAGCGGCGCAAAATGGCTAACTTCCTTTCATAAATTACAGTTACTCATAAAACTATTTTTTCGAATTATTTTAGTGAGGTGGATGAAGCCGATGCCAATGACAGCCTAGAAAGTGGTGAACTAGACATCAAAGAATTAACTTCGTGAGTTTTTTTTCATTTTTGCACGTGCGTTAAAATAGTTTAAGCTAAGTAACATTTCTGCACGTGCGCGTAAAATTTTAATTAGAAAAATGGCAGTTTTGCACGCGGGTCAAAACCATTAATTAGCAAAACAACTATCTTGCACGTGCGTTACAAGTTTTGATTATGATTACAATTAATAGAAAAAGAGCGTTTTGACCCGTTTTGGCCTCTGAACTTGATTAAAAGGGCGTTTGAGTTGGGCGCTAACACAAAAATGCTTTACTTAGCCAATCGTAAAAAATCCGGTTTCTTAGCCCCATCCCAAATGCACGTGATTTGGCAACTAGGCTTTTTCCGCGCTAAAACGTAACAAATGTGCCTTTTTTCAACGAATTGACATCTGCCACATTTTTCGCGATTTTGAGGCTCTGCTGCATGCAAAATACTCTTGCTTCTTTTTAGCCAGGCATAATCATTCTTTTCTTGTCTTTTCTAGTGGCGTTTCCAGTTCAGAATGGGTAAGTGTTATATTTTCTCGCCGAATTTATCGTAAATCACGTTGTTTTTGCGTCAGATTATTTCAGATTCTGTTATTAACTGGCCCCGGTTGTTCGAAAGCCGATTGATGCTAACCAAGGATTAAAAGTTAACCGAGGATTTCATTTCTCTACTTATAAAAAAAAAACTTTGGAACAACTTTCACTGATTAGTTAAGTTATTCAACTGGATTCAAAATTGACGCTAATCCTGAGTTAGCTTAATCGTGCTTTGAACAACCCGCCCCTGATGAGTTATTTTTTTGTTACAGGGTACAGCCACTCTTGAAGCCGGCGAATTTCGTCCTTTTCCTCGCAATCAGCTGATAACCTGTAAGAAACTTATTGGCACTTGTTAATTTTTGCATTGCAAAATTGATGGGACAGTGTGATACATTTTGTTTTCATGATTATTACCAGCAGCTTGGTTTAAGCTTGTTTATTAACTTGATGAAAAGAAATAGAAAGAAAAGACAGAAAAGCCAAATAAATATTCACAGGAATCGTAATTTTGATTTCTTCATCGCTTGTCACGAAATCATATGTAATGAACTGTAATCCACTTCCATCCTTGCAATCCTGCACTTTATCTCCAAACTACTGCTTCTGTTTTGCTCTATAGAATCTTTTTATCCAATTAAGTTGGATATTTAGTGGCATTAAGCGATGTAACATGGAAATAAGACAAGCGAAATTTTTTTATTTCGGTGGGCAAGAGTGCCTTTTAGTAATGAATTCTTATCATTTCACATGTTTGTTTTTTCACAGCTCGTTTTAATCACAGACCTGATGAAGTTCAGGCGTGCAGACAGGAGATTATTCAGATACTGGATCAGAAACTCGCTAAGCAAGGACTGTCTGGTGTAAGTGCACATCACCATGGATAATGAATATCATTAGAGTAGTTTGAGTGTCAAAGTAATTTCGCGATTGCTTTGGTTTTGCATTGCTACGCTTTGTGATTGGCTCAAAAATCACGCGCCGCTTTTCCAACCAATCAGAAGTAAAACCAAAACCAATCGTGACTTGCTCGCACGCGTTTTCCCGCGCTTGGCGCCGGCTACATTCGTTTGCTTCAAGCTCTGATTGGCTCATTGGATTGCCTGCGACTGTTGTGTTTGGATGAAGCGACGATTTGGTTTTAGTTTTACGACACGAAAACTGTTCTATTCCACAAACTGTCCTGTATACGGATTGGGTGGAGGGGATATGGAAGTGGCGGGGGTGCTCAACTCTTTAAAGGTACCAGAATCTATTATTGTCGTTGTGGCGCCAATTTATATTCACCCATAAGAAGTACCAAAACAAATCCTTACCCGATACCTTCATAATTTGTATTTGTGATCAGATGAATCGTATCGCACATGTTGAATCATAATGTTTTAGAGAGAACTGTTATAAATCTCTACCTTTTCATACCGCAAAAGTTACAACTCTAGTCTTTAGCCCTAGAATATATTACAAGCAACCCTGATATTTTATATGGAAATGCTGCTATCCTCTTCGGTGCATATGGTGAAAACAGAGTTTCTGATGTTTTGGATATTTCTTTACTGATAGGAAAATGCCCGGCTGTCTTCACAAAAAATGGAAGCAAAAATGACTGCGCTAAAAGCAGAGAGGCAAGCACGCAGCAAGGTAAGAAGAACTTCAGCTCAAAGTCGGGACAAAAACGATTATGAAAGTCAAAGGGAGTTGACAATAGTTCAAACTCGATTTGCGTGCGACGATCAAACGACAGCGATGACTTAAGCTGTCCTCAACTCTTGTTCATGTTTAGTCTTATGCTGTCCATCGACGTTCATGGAATAATCTCGAATTATCGCTCACAAACGGAAGTTCTCAAGAACTTTCATACTATTTATTCTTATTATATTTTTATGTTTTTGTTATCATTATTTTTTAATTTATTTTTAATGGGTTCTTTGTTAAGTTACATATTAACATTCACACAAAGTAAATTTGATATGTTTTTTTATCAAATGGAAATAATACTTTACAATTTGTTTGTTATTTATTAGTCAGTTTGTTTTAATGCCACTGAAATTTCCTTTTCTCCCCGCAGAAAATCACGAATTACACTGAAGTTAGACAAGAGTAAGTGAAACATTAACTTTTGTTTGTTTTTTTCAGTGGCGGACCTAGGGGAGACCACCGCTCGCCACCCCCGCCCCCTCCTCGTCCCCCTCCCCCTCCCCCTCCCCCTCCCCGCCCCTTTGCCAACGCCCCCTTGCCCCTTGCTCCTTGCCCCCTCCCCCTCCCACTTTGTCGTGGAAAAAAGTTCTTAGTCTCTATCATTATTCACCCCCACCCAACCCCCTCCCCCCCATCACCCTCATTCCCTTACGATGGAGTCTAGACCCCCTACTTAGTTGTTGTTTTTTTCTTAGAAGAGAAGAGTACAAACTAATTTCTTGTTGTTGTTGTTGTTTTCGTTGGTTTCGTTTCCAAAATGTTAGAAATTTCACCTGCACATCACGCATGCGTTTGCTTTAGCGAGTTGATAACAGTCTTTTCCTTCAGGTGTGTTGAAGAGTTAGAAGACATCGTAAAGAAGACTTACCGCAGTGGTGCTACAGCTGGAAAAGCTGGTTTGTCAGGTATGGGTGAACCGCTCTAAGGAAGCGAGGATTGTTTGCAATGGCGACGATGGAAATGGTTACAATATCGACAACTTTTGACATTTTGTAAAAGCGTTAATGTAACAATTCTTTTAAGGGATTCATTGACTTCACAATGCTTTTATTCTAGGGTTGGAGGGCTTGAAGAAATACCTTTAATGTTGTATATCTCTCTTTTTCTTCAGTTCACACTGGATCTGGTCCCGTAAGCGCCAGTACTCCGGCGGGTTCTCGTCTCGCGGGCACCAGTTCTCCCGCGAATAAACCTCCTACTTTCAAGAGCACAGCAACCGCTGTCCGTTCTTCCGGTGTACTGCAGCAAGGCCGGAAGTCACCTGCTCCAAGAGGGACCCTAGGCTCTACTGGGTAAGTAGATTCTAAGCAGTTACACATTCGTTGGGTGTGATTGTGTCCTGAACAGATGTCCATAAGTTGAAATAGGCATCATTTCCCTGAACGGTGCCCATGTGATTGGCGAGAAGGCTGTATTTAGAACAAAGTTAACTTCGGGAAAAATTCATAGATGCAATTCAAAATTAGCAGAGCAAGTATTGATGGTATCGATTACTTTGGTAGCTAATATTTTGGTATCGATTACTTTGGTATCGACTACATTGGTATCGATTACTTTGGTATCGATTACTTATGTATCGACTACTTTGGGATCGATTACTTTGGTATCGACTACTTTGGTATTGATTACTATGGGCACAATAACAATAACACCAATAACCTTTATTTACATCCATAACTAAGAAATTTACATTTTTAGATAGCTAATAAAAAAAACTTTACACTCATAATAGAGTTAAATGAATTCATAGAAATCTCCAGAAACTTTTACTTGAAAGTGTCAGTAGTTACTTTTTGAAGATTCGGGGATTTCGAGCTAAACCAACGGAGGGAAGAATCAGTTGAAACTGTCTCGCGCATCAGAAAAACTCTGTTCACGTAAGCTTATGTAAGCTTAATAATTTTCGACACCTGCGCGTTTTAATCGTGGGAGTTTTTGTTCATCTTCATTGCGTTTTCAACTTAAAAACATCATTGCTGATGAGCTTTTCTGATGGGGAACACAAACTCGGAACTGGATGTCAAAATGTAAGTAAAATTTATAAAGAAGTGATCGAATTATTTTGCCATTCCATTGCACGGCCTAAAATTAACTTGTTTGAACAATTTCGGATAATTGCAGGAAAGTTTGGTGGACTTGACGTTGTAATCCGTTATTCAAGAATCGATGAATAAAATATAATTTTGTTTCAAAGTCAATTCTTGTTTGTAAGAAATTTGTAACAAAATGTGATTTACTCTGTAATTTCTTTTCATTAATGTAATCTTTCGTTCGCAAGTTTTGCCCACCTAAATTTGTTCAAAAAAACGTTTTTTTCGCGTTGCGGACATAATGCGACTACCAAGACTTAGGTGTGTTTTCGAAACAAGTTACTGCAAAAACCATGTTGTTCAAGGAGCGGACGGTGGTTATGTAATTTTTTTTACTTGTTTCATCTTTCTCAGTAAAACTTGTATAAAAATAGGCTATATTTTACAGCGTTAGTTTGTTATGCTAACGGAATATTATTTTTATTTTGTTTAAAGAGTTGTTCGGCCATTAATAATTTACTGTTAGTCGACCGGGGTAACCGTTTATGCTCTATAAAAATTGACGTCTCTATTGTTACATGTAGCTTTTAGAAAACACCGTTTAATTTTTTTTCAGCTAATTTTCCAATTACCTTTACCAGATTCTGTATTAAATCTCAATCGAACATTATTTTCATTTATGTTTGTTTTAAGTAGTTATTTTGTCAATTTACTCTTGTAGCAGGAAAATCATTTTACATGCATAATTTTTTATTAAGGAATAGTTTTTCATACAACACAAATTTCGGCCGAAATACTTGTTTGAACACGCTTTGTTAACTCAATTATATACATGACAAAAATTCTCGATTCTGATTGGCTAAGAGCAATGCAGTTCAAGTGTAACACCAGTGCAAAACGTGTAACACCGGTGCAAAAAGTGTAACACCAGTGCAAATTACAAATCGAAAAAAAAAAAATTTTTTTTCCTTTTTTTTTTTTGGCAAAAAAAAAGAAAAAAAAATTCCAAAAAAAATTTTTGCAAAAAAAAAAATGTCCACACAAAAAATGGATACAAATTTTTTCATGTATAATTATTAATAAGTAATCATACGGTTTTCTCGTTCAATTTGGGATTAATTTGCACTTGTGAGTTTTTCAAAAAGCTCAAATTTTGAGCTTTTTGAAAACCGCACTCGTGCAAATTAATCCCAAATTGAACGAGAAAACCGTATGATTACCTATACATATTAATTCTCCTTTATGGCTTGGCAGTTCAGAATACTTGTAAACTCATCTTTCATTTTTAACTCGTGAATAGGCGGAGCGTAAAACAAGATCGGCCGGTCAATGGGCTGTTAATTAACCCGCGATATGTAATGGTCAGCTGCCTTACCCATGGTGACGGCGTTGAAGGGAGGGGAGGGTGGGGAGTTGGACACAGGGGTGGAGGGGACGGGGTCAGTTGAGCAAAACGTCTAGGAGAGGGGTGGGAAGTTTCGTATTGACGAGTTGGCTCATAGGAGCCTTTGATTACTCAGCTCATGTAAAGTGTTGCTTTATCATTTCTGCACTAGTTCAACTACCGGCGGTGGTGATATGACTGTTAGCGTGACAACCGTCACGGACCGCTCCTTTAGTGGCACTTCCGTGACAGAGAGGACCCTGAGCGAGTCTGAAGAGGAAGTGAGCGTGACGGAAGGATCACAGGAGGAAGAGGAGGAATCCAACTGGGATTCAGGAGAGTGAGTAGAGCGAGGCTTACATGAAGCATCTATCAGCTAAGATCGCCAAAATCTATGCAAATTAGGATCGGGTATCCAAACCTCTTTCACTGTTGTAATTTCTTGTGTGTTTTCGTCATGAATTATTAATGAGTTTTAGAAGCTGTTTGTCAAGTCTTCAACACCTCTATGAAAATTTTCCAAGAATGGCATTTTGGTCTAATGACCGTATTTAACTTGGCTAACGTATATTTATTTTTTTAATGTCTACAGGGAAGCTGCTAAGCCGACTCCTCAACCCACTCATAAAGTAGCAGTTCACATTCCCTCGCAGCAAAATTTTGATTCTGACTCGGAAGAAGAGGTCAGACATTCATTTTTACATCCATTGAAAGTTGCACCACATTATCTTTAACCAACGATTGCACTGTTTATTTATTTATTTTAATCTTGGTGCGATGGTGACCCTTTACCAACAAGTATAGATGTAGATGTAGATCAATTTTTAATGTCTCTGCTTTGATGGCTTACATGCCTTTTTTTCGCTGTTAGCACACTCACATTTTCCCCTTATTAGCTTGTACTAGCATTTATCTTTTTTGTCATGCAGCTGGCTGAAGTTAAAACCATCCCTAAACCCGCTCCACGAGGCGAAAAGGTTCGTGAGTTGGCTGAAAGTCTAGAGCGGAGCTTGAGTTTCGGATCTGCTGTTAAGAAACCTGCAGGAGGTGTATCGCTTCACTTCCAGGGGAATGGTGACGAGAGAAGTGAGCCTCCAAGAAGTACTGTACAGAAGTCCGCGCGGCAACAAGTGAGGAGCATGCGCTCTGGTCTTTTTGTTTTTCTTTCTTTTGGTTTGTTTCAAGTTCCAGACCATTCTTTTCAATTGGATATTCGCATTCCTTTAAAGCGGTTTTCAATTGCTTTGGTTTTGCATTGCTACGCTTTTTGATTGGCTAAAAAAACTCTCGCGCCACTTTCTCAACCAATCAGAAGTAAAACCAAGACCAATCGTGACTTGCTCGCACGCGTTTTCCCGCACTTGACGGCGGCTACTTGTTTTTGCTTCGAGTTCTGATTGGTTCATCGGATTGTTTGCGTCTGTTGTGATTGGTCACAGTAATGTCAAAAACAACAACAATAAAGCTTTTGGACACATTTCTGCATCCCCAAGTTTTTATGCTTTTTGTTTAGGTTCATTTTCTTTGAATCCCGTAGAATGAAGATGATTTCGACAGTGATTTTTCCCTATCCTCAATAGACGAGAAGACACCTGGCCGAAGGTAAGGATAAGGAATACCTCGTGAATAATATGTACCCTCATTCCATGCTAAGATTGTAGCCGGTCCCAGGTATTCAGATAGTGGACAGAACCGCGGAGTTAAAGTTGGCGAGGAGATTGGGAAGGAATCAGAGAAGCAGGCCTTTTCCTTCGCGCCCCGCCTTATGAACGCCTGCCTCAGTAGCTTATGTTCTTTCCCCAAATTTCGCTTGTCATGCTTTTCAAGACAGAAACTTCTCGATTGACGTTTTATTAATTTAGGCAGGGACACTAAGACAACTTGCTTACGGACAAAAAGAAATCAGGATTGTTTGCGGTCTGTAATTAATCCGCTAAAAACAACGCAATGATGATCACATTTACCACACGAACCTTGTAAGGCCAACTTTCCTCTTAGTTTACCGATCTTTTGTACGTCGATAAGTCGATACTAAGAAATGGAGTGAATCGCCCTAATATATTCCAAAATTCGAGCACTTGGCCGGGTGTAAACGACAACAGAACTGATATTTTCCCGTTGTTTTGTCAGGGCTCCTGCTCGAGGATTAAGTGGACAGCAGACTGCAGGTGAGAAATCTTAACTCGCTTTACCTTACCCTGTTTGTTTGTTTGTTTGTTTGTGGACAGCTGGGACAATATTCACGAAATCGGCCCTCAAATGACGCTCACGACAATCTTTGTCCTGCTGCGCCACTTGTGCCAACAAGACCGAAGACTGCGCGGTTTCTAAGGGTTGCGGATGTTGCTTTCACCAAATGACAGAAAACAAAAGATTCAAAAGACGATGAACGCCACACCCACACCACAACACCGTAGCTAACGAACAATGGCGCCCGCAACACCAAAAATGCCCGAAAACTGCGATCCTCTTACTGTGAGAAATTATAAATCAATATTTGATTGATAAAAAACGCCCTGTTTAATTTCAAGATCATTTCATTTTATTTGTAGATACTTCGCATTCTCCAGTATTTAAAAGACCTCAACCCCAGGCCACACGTGTGCAAGCGTTCACGCATGACGATTTTTCCGATTTCGATGACGACTGAGAGATCGGCATTCATCGCTTCTCCGACACTTGCGACGTCGATGTTGTTTATCTATAAAGCTATCACAAAAAAATGTTCTGATGGTTTTGAACCATTTGAACGCAAATACTTCATTTGTTGCAAACATTAGAAAATAGCAAGAGATCATTTGTTCTCTTGAGAATACTGAAAAAAAAGAGTGGGCCTTGATCACGCGGCGGCCATGTTGGCTCCCCGAAGAATAAAATGCTTTGTTTTCCCCCCGCTTAACCTCGTTTTCGACTTTTTCACTTCGAGGCTTGACGGGGAAAATCTTTTGTTTTTATACAAATTGGCGGGGCGTGATTAAGGGCCATATGGACCAGCACCTTTAGCGTTGAGTACGATTGACTCTTTCGAATTTTACACCAGTCACATCCGCAGAACTCTCCCTGCTTCCTGTTGAATATTGGTGTGACAAGTGATTCTTTAAAGCACGTGAGCTCGGTTTGAAACGTCGTGCTCGTACTCAATCTAGTATTCGTTGTCTCGTAGGGGGATTTAGGGGGGGGGGGGGGGGAGGGCTCCCCCATTTT
This sequence comes from Dendrophyllia cribrosa, assembly GCA_024195265.1. Classification (NCBI taxonomy): domain Eukaryota; kingdom Metazoa; phylum Cnidaria; class Anthozoa; order Scleractinia; family Dendrophylliidae; genus Dendrophyllia; species Dendrophyllia cribrosa. The sequence continues at coordinate 1,116,370 of JAJLRJ010000010.1, read as the reverse complement.
GTCTGGTATATTGCCCGCACCCCAGGTTGTTCTCGCCGCAATTGCTACGACACCCTGTTTCTGAATTCGCCTCTGTGAACTCTCATCTGCACTGTAAATACCCAGCAAATGTATCGGGACGTTCCCTAGACTGCTAACTGTCCCTTATCAATCGAGCGGGCGAGCTAATCACAAACAAGCTCGGCGAGACTCCCTCCACGTTTCGCATTACTTTTGCTCGCTCGTTCGATCGTGTATTTGCTCGCGCGCTGGACTATCCAGAGGGCCTGCTAGCAGTCTAGTTCCCCTGTTGCATTTGCAATAGTCAAATTTTGTATCCATTTAAAACTGGTTACATGGGAAGGTGTGTATTTTTCATATTTTTCATTTGCAAAGAATATATTCTTGTAGTATTTATACTGACTGAAATATTGTAGTTATTAAGGATTTGTACAACTTAAATACATTTTCTCGCGAATGGATCTACAGTGTAAACAGCTGAAAATGTTTTGTAATCGAAAAGCTTGTATCCCGGTATCTCTTACATTTTCTAGTCTATGAGGCAGACTCGTACCCAGTCGCTATTAACTGGTTCTTGGGACGAGAGAAGATTGGATACTAGGGTGAATTGAGGCGCGCGGGGTGTCATGGGAAGGAACCAGTTAATAGCGACTGGGTACGAGTCTGTCTATGAGGTGTACAGAAATTTGTATTTAAACAAGACAAGAGTTGTCCTTCTTTACGCGTTGAAAGCAAAGAAAAAAGATACCAACAAAATTTTGTTTAGTTGTCTAGTTTTTTTATTCTAAAATACCACGCAACTTGATGGATTTTACAAGTATAAATACATGTCAAAGATACTTTCATCTTAGATCGGGACATTGAATACTTCCGGCAAGTTGTATGCATAAAAATGTACAATATGTTATAAAGTTTTGAATTTACTGCAGGCTTCAGCTTGTAGTCAACTTTGTTGCAGTGAAGAAGACGAAAAGAAATTTCGTCTTCTCTACTTAATTAAATTTAACAGGTTTGTCAGGTATTCATGTTTCACGTCACATGACGTCGAGTTGTTGCGAAGCAACAAGTCGTTGTCAAGCAACGGTTGCTTGGCAACAATGTACACGCTTTGTTTCCGTTTGCACAAAATATTGACTACAAGCAAGAAAAAATTACACCTATACGGTGTGGAATTTAATAATCACTATAAGAAAAGAAAGGCAAGACCGTTCTGTACAATAATACAATTGAGAAAACGTTTAATCCAAGTAGATCTGCGTGGTAACGCGAAATCGAAAAGTTGAAATTTCAAATATAGACCTACCGAGAAAGTCTGGTTCCTGGCATCAAAATAGAATTGTATTGCAACTTCCGTTATCACTTTTCAACCCTTTTTAACTGTTCATTTGGTGCCACAACGAAAAAACTTACAAAACGAGCCTGTATTGATTTAGGATTATGGCAGACCACAAGACTCAATATCTGGGAGATCTCATGAAATAATTACTGTAATTATTATAACTATACAAAATTGTTACGAAATAATTTATAATAATTACTGTAGTTACAAGTGAAAACAATCCCTTTCCCGGCTATTCCTGCAACCAAAATAGTCCCTAATTCACCATCTACATCAGGAAGAGAATTGAAAGCTAAAGAATTGTTGGTTTGAAGATTTAGTTGAAGTGGAATTTGAACTGGAATCCCTCGCCGAACGGAAATCCTCCATGTTGCCAGGGATTGCCTCCTTGTTGAGCTTCTGGGTCAAGCGGATCTTCGCCACTGTCGTATTTGGCACGTTTTTCTGTCGTAAATACGTAAATTATGTTAAAGTAGAATCGCACTTTGGGTAGACAATATGTACACAGGGAAGGTAATGTGTACAGGACAGGCAAAATGAGCACATGAACTGCATTTCTCGCGTTTCTCAATAAAAACGGATGGGAGCTAGTCACGTGTCATGTCTTGAAACAGTGCACTTCCCTAGTGTAACAAAGCTGTGTAACTCCTCAAGGAAACGATGGCTTGAACTTTAACCTCGCATGTGATCATATTGTGCATGCTAAGTTTTAATCAAATTAGGAAGCCACAATCACTCTTTAAGTCAATATTAACGTACGCACTGAACTGTTGTTTTGTTAATTAAACTTTATAGTGCATGTAAAAAAAACTGTTGTTTTGCCAATTAATCTTTCAAACGGGTGTAAAAAAACTGCCGTTTTGCTAATTGAACTTTATAAAAGACGTGCAAAACTAAACTTTTTAACGCGCGTGCAAAACTGTTGTTTTGCTAATTGCACTTTAAAAAGCACGTGCAAAACTAAACTTTAAACGTGCGTGCAAAACTGTCGTTTTGCTAATTGAACTTTAAAAAGCACGTGCAAAACTGAACTTTTTAACGCACATGCGAAACTGTTGTTTTGCTAATTAATCTTTTTAACGCGCTTGTAAAACTGTTATTTTGCTAACTGAACTTTTTGCAAACTTTGCGGACGATTTCGTTTTGTCGCGTAAACGTCAGCATTGTAGCTGCCTCGTTCTATTTCTGTGGTTGGAAGTTTAAAACTCTTATTGACGGGCCCAAAGAGACACCGTGAATTTTGTTTCCCCTCGACCCTCAACGTTCCCCTTATAGCTTTGCCTCGGGTAACACTGAAGTCATTTCTTCCCTAGAAGCGATAGTGATCAACATCAAGTTTCTCCTTGTAATATCATTGCTTTATCAATTAGAGAGGTCATGAGAATTAAGGACATGATCACCCAAGATGAATTCTCTTGATATTTTAACAACTTCTCCCCACTTCTACAAGAAAGGAGAATTTGTATTTTGATGTTCGGGATTAAAGGGCTAAAAACCATTAAAAACACAAAGCAAAACGGTTCCCCTCACCAGGGTCAGATAGCACTTCTTTCGCTGCAGCGATGTCGATAAACATTTTCTCGGCTTTTTTCTTGTCTTCTCCTTCATAGTGATCAGGGTGCCATTGTACTGCTAACTTTCGGTATGATTTCAATATTTCCTTCTTTGTTGCTGTCCTGAAATGCGAAAAAAAAAAAACATTCCTTGGGAGTTAGCAGAAGAAAATAATATATTTTGTGGACTTGAGGTTATCTGTTTCATACCCTCGTTAAAGGAAAAGAAAGTAAAAAAAAAAAAACAGGAGTCGAGCAAAGTCAGGATTTGATATCTTGGCCAAGAGAAAGCGTTACCTTTTCAAGCCTAATATTTTATAATAATCCCGTTTTTGTGACTGCTTTTGTAATTTCTGTGCTCTTTCGAGTCCTTCCTGAACCTACGGTAGTGTAAAAAGAAAATGTTTAGTAGAAATCATCTATAACCTTTCTTTTGTTCGCATGAGGCCCCGGCTAAACGCTGAGAACGTTTAGCATCCCATGTTAGATGATGTTTGAACAACAATTTTCTTGGATGAATGTTTTGTCCAACATTTTGTTGGCTGCAACAATGTCTGAACGTTTAGCCGCCTGTCCAATACAACAACTCCAGCGACAGTCAATCGTGTTTCGGCCACGCGTCCAACCAGTGTTGGACACAAATGTTGGCCAACATGTTGCGACGTTTAGCCGGGCGTCCAACAATGTTATCCAACAAATGTTGGCCAACAATGTTGGGACGTTTAGCCAGGTCTTGTAACAAAAAGCGAGATGTTGATCAGCTTACCTTGTGCAAGTGCTCGTTTATGGTCTTTGCTTTCTGGTAATCATTTACAGCTGTGAAGAAAAACAAATAAAATAGCTTGTACATGTCCATCTAATAGACTAAAAAAAACTACAAGAGGAAGAGGCGAAGTGTGTTTTTTTGCTATTCACACTCGCTCAAGACCGTTGAACATTTTTATAAACGAAACAGCAACGTGGAAAAAAATGAGAAGTAAATAAACGAGTTATCTCACCGTCATCGTACATTTCATTGAGTATGTGAGCCTCTGCTCTGTCGCAAAAGGCATCAACATCGTTTTCGTCAATTTTCAAGGCTTCATTACACTGCTTGATAGCGTCATTTGGATTTTGAAGCTGAAAAATAAAACCAAGAAGAAACGGTTACTTTCAGGTTTTGATCAAATGTAAACTACCACGACCATTCTCTTCGTCTTAGCCACGGATTCTTTCACTCTAATTCTATTATCACAACGTCACCATAGCGGCTACTTCTCTACAACGGCCATGTTTCCCTGCCCTGATCGCCAAGCCATTCACTAAGATCACTATCGTCATCATCACATCGAGCAAACTCGGTCTGCAGTGACATTGTTTTTCCAAAGTTCTTGGTTCTCCATCATGTTGGGTAGATCGTGTCAGCTTTCACCAGTGTCACGTTCCAATACATCGTTAGTTCGCGATTCATGAGGTGTTGAATAATGTCTACAACTGATCCAGACTTCCTTATAACGGCTACCACTCAACAACAGCCAGTAGATTCTCCCGGGGGGGGGGGGACTCCCATATAAAAATGACGGGGGTGCTCGTCGGAAATTTTCGAAATATACCCTAAAAGGTACTAGAATCTCGTATTATGGGCGTGGCTAAAAAAAATAGTTACCCCTAAGAGGTACCAAATGAATACTAAAACAACACATGTCATATTCTGTGATATTTTTTCGGCTCATACCCTAAAAGGTACCGCCATAATTCTAACGGTGGTCATTTTAGATTTTAGTACCCTAAGCGGTACCAATCTACAATTAATGTTATAGTGCGCAATGAAAGACACTAGACACAACATGTCAGGAGGCGCAAAACTTCGTTCGATAAAACTGAATTATCCATATTAGACAGTAGCAATAATTCGCCTTGCTTCAAAGGAAACTTGCAGCAATCAGAGCAAGGGGACGCTGATCACTCACATTACATGTCACAAGACATGACCAAATATGGGATGTAAATATGCGAGAATGACCGCTGGATACATGCGGACTTAGCTGATTGTTGCTTGCCACATTACCTTATATTTTTGTTAAAATAGCATATTTTGACCACTAAAAGGTACGACGAGCACCCCCGTCATTTTTATATGGGAGTCCCCCCCCGGGTAGATTCTGTGTCAAGAGTGGCTATTGTGCAATGTACAAAGGTTTTACTCCAGTACTGTTCTACTGTTCTACTGAAGTACTGTTAAAAATTAAAGTATGCATTAAACTTGTTCACCTTGAGGTGACAGTGGCACAGCTGTCGTCTTGCCTTGGCCACAAGAGAAGGGATTTTGGACTCTGTTTTGAGCGCTTGTTTTAGTTTGGATAACGCTTCTTCATATCTGTAACAAGAACCAGTAATTAACCATACAGTTACACGTTCCTATCGACAAAGCAAGTGGTGTATGTTTTATGTATGGCAAGGTACAATGTACATTTAAATTCACGTTAAAATAACAAATATAATTTTGGAGCTTAACCCGATTTTTGTAGCATGAAGCTACTAAGGGATATTGCTACTTATTGCTGGGGAGGATACCAGCCTATCACTGGGTTAACCCCATGGCATTCTGTTAGATTTCGCTAACGGCATCATATACACTTTCCTCCTCTGAAGAGGCTTAATAGGACATTGGGGATAATCAGTTAAATGAGGTTAGTGCAGGCACACAACCTGCCACTGCCTTCCAAGTTCTCCTGCGACTGCACTCACTTCAATCATTAGTTTCTTCCCTCGGCAAAAACTTCACCTGATAGCCTCTGCAGAGGAGAGAGACTCAGATCTAGGTAGCGCAAGACAACATCGTCAACAAGAACAAATGCTCTTGAGCATATGGTGGAAGGGAGGCATCAATGAACCACCAACCTCTTCCTAATCACAACACTACCACACTACCTGTGTTTGTATGTTTGCATATGTGTGTGTGTGTGTGTGTGTGTGTGTGTGTGTGTGTGTGTGTGTGGGCGGGGGATATACATGTATGCAAAATATAACAAAATCTTCTGAGCAAGTGTAACTTTTCTTATCACTTACTCTCCTTGATTGATCAGATCTTGCGCTGCTGTCATCTGCTTATTCAACTTCTTCATTTTCTACAAAAAAATTATGTGCAAAGAAATTTACAATGTACTTCATTCAGCAATATTTTTTTGCACGCAGTCAAACAATGGCAAAAGTTAACTCATGTAAATTAATCCACAGAGGAGGATGTAAAGGTGCCAATTGCTTGTCCTAAAATAAATGTAGCGTGGTTACCATGTTCACTTACCTACTTTCGTTCACTTTTTTCTCTTTTTCCTTTTCTTAAACTGTCAGCATTCTCTTATTATTCTTCAAAGATTGTAGAGTAACAAGCAAAGAAGTAAAAAATAATTTGAAACTTGTTTAATTTAATCTTATCCACTATTGGATTCTAATTCTCTGATACCCAATTCAAGTCCTGAAAATAGTTCACAACATTTGTATGTGACATCCTGAGTGAGATTTTAATACTTTTAATACCTACCTTGTAGAAAGGAAAACACTCCTTATGATCTGGATCAAGCTTGAGACATTCTCGAATTTCCCTGAAAAGAAATCAGGTGTGCATATTTTTAACAACAAGGAATCAGAGAATTAACTCTGTGTGTAAATTATAGTGCTAAGGTCAACCCATAAACTTCCCTGTACTGAGCGTTAGCCCTAGACTAGGGCTAGTAAGGAAATGAGGGACCACACGAGGGAAATGGCTCAGCATTTATTTGTACCCTTCACATATTTTTAAAACACAGCCAACATTTTACAGCATAGGGAGCACAAAATCAGAAGGTCCAGGCCTGGATATGCCAGGCACCCAACTTACATTAATTATCATTGAAAGTGCTGCAAGTGACAAAAATAAAATTAAATCACATACCTTAAGGCATCTTCTAATTCACCCATATCATAATGAAGTTCACTGAGTTGAAGGTAAGCTCCTGTATTATCACTTATTAGTTTAGTAGTAGGCCTGAAAGAAACAATAACAAAAACTTTTAGTAACTTTAGACATGTAAAGTTGGACTGAGTGATGAGGAAAAAGGTTACACTCAGTTCAGATGTAGGAGAAAGAGGTGGAAAATGGGACAAATAGCATTTGTGAGATAGCAGAGTATAGCAGGGTAAAATGGGAAAAAAAATAAAAGCACAAGCCTGCAACACATTCTAGTTTTAAGTCATAACTCTCTCCGGGCCAGAAGGCGCATAATTAAGGCCATCATGTTGCCTGGCCAACCAGCCCTGTTTTGTGCTGCCACTTTGGCTGTATTCCAATTTAGCCACCCTGCCTTATTATGCTCTTTACTACAGTCTTTCTCCATGTTGGTGTCCATCACAGTGCTGTTGTCATTCTCACCCTCTTCACAATAGCAAACGTGTGTTCAGGTTGGGGGGCGGGGGGGTGGACTAAGGACAGGTTGGGAACTAGATAGATAGTCCAGATAGATAGATACTGGGAGTATAGGGTTATAATAAGCAAGTATAGGGTATAGGGTATAGGGTTATAATAAGCAAGGAGTTCATACCCCATACCCCACTAAGACAGCTGTTTCCAGTCCAAGATGGACATCTGGCACAGATCAAATGATCTAGATAATAAATAGAATTGAGATTTGACTGTATAATGCCTTTAATACTTACTTGATGTCTGAGATTGCACTGACGTAGTCTCCCATTTGTTTATGACAATCAGCTCTCAATATTCTAAGTTCAGGATCCCACGGAGCAACCTATGAGATATAAATAAGTTACAGTGGTTTTCAACTGAGAATTGTAAGACTAAAACCAGAGCAATAATTACTGAATCAAAACAGAGGCATACTATCCAATGAACCAATCAGAGCTTGCAGTAAGTACAGGTAACAGGTGCCAAGTGCGGGAAAACGTGTGCAAGTAAAGTCACGATTGGTTTTAGTTTTACTCCTTTTTGGTCAATATAAGTGGCGTAATATTTTTTAGCCAATCACAAATCATATCAGTCATTTTGAGCAGTCATATAAACAATCATGGTAATATTATAAAAAAAAATACAAAAATTAAAGTCAAGGGACTTAAAAAAGTGGTTTTTCATCACATTAACCAGGTGGTCAGATTAATTGGGTTTTTCAATAAAGAAATAACTGACCATTTATTCAGGCTGAAAAAGGTAGCTATGCTACAACAAGGTGGTAGTAATAGCAGGATAGTTGTAGGTCTTTCAGGTTTAAAATCATGTATTTCTATTGTTGGATATATCTGTTGTTAAATAAGACACTAAGCTCCATTGTTTCATTAGATGAGCTGGTGTTTGCATAAGCAGGAGCATTCTGTGTGAAAACATCCACACTACATCATAATGAGCCTTTGATTTTCTTGCTAAAACTCGAGCCTTGTCATAAACACACAGTTAATTATTAATAAGTTACTGCAGAAACCCATAAGTGGGTTGAAACGTGTAACACTCATTCACAGCTTCCGAATATTCATTTTTTGCTTAGTGCCGTATTTGGAAACCCCTCGGTCCCTCGAGATTGAAGCAAGTTGTTCTAGTGAATTAATTGGTTAATATTTTTATCATAATTTTCCAAATATGGCTGTAACAACTTCTAAGCAAATTGAATAATCGGAAGCTTGTTTTGAAGCGTACAAAAGACAGTTGCACGTTTCAACCAACTTATGGGTTTCTGATTACTGTCAATCAATGAATTATATGACATTACCTCTATTGCTTTGCCTAAGACTTCTATAGCCCTTGGATAATCTCCCATGTTTATTGCATCCCTAGCTTCTATAACATCTCTTTTGATCGGCTCTATTATGCTTAACTGAAAATCAAACAAACAAAAAAGTAAATAAAATGGAAACACAATGGAAAAGAAGAATAAATATTTTTGTTTCTTTCCAAATTGGCTGCAAACCTGCTGTAGTGCTTCAGGGTTCTCAGGACTTTTCCGTAACTGTAAAATAAAACCCAACAAAAATCTTAACTGTTTATAAATGATCAAAGGCTCTAATGAGCCAACTTGTGAATACGAAGTTAAAAACAACCAAGATACAAGTAGCAGAAATCTTGAATAACTATTTGTTGACATACGATGTAACTCTAGCAAGTTATACCTACCACTGCCTCATAATCAATGTGTGCTTCATCTAGTCTTCCTTGTTTAAGTAAAACGTTTCCTCGTTGTAACCGTGCCTGGAATGAAACAATACAAACCATTTGTGATATTGTATTACACAAATAAGCAATGTACTAGAGCTTTCAAATTCAGAGTCACCTGTAATATTAACCAGTTGTTCCAGAAAATATCAATACATGTATCTTCACATTAGCTTCTCGTTTTCTCTTATTAGTATTGATGTCAAATGAGTTAAAAAGTGTTGGTCAACAATCGAAACATTTTCCGATCTTCCTCAGAAATCTTCAGACATCTTCGGCAATCTTCAGAAATTTTTCAGAAAATGATGGGTAACATTGTTAAACTTCCGTACAGTGTTTGGAGAATTTTTAAAAATCTCTGGAAATCTTTGAAAATTAAAAATTCATAATTAGTGTCGTTTATATAATAATCAAATTAATTCATTGCTGCTTGGAGATATGACATTTCTCTTCTCGTGTTCAGCTCGATATCTCACTCTTTCGCTGCACTCACTTGTGGGATATTGATTTGAACACTCTAAAAAAAAATGACTTCATATCTCCATACACCTATGTATTGTCTTCTTCCCTAATTGGGGAACCTTACCTGGAAAAAGTCTGGTCTTAGCTCCAGAACTCGATCTAAATCAGGTAAAGCTGCCTTTGAACGGCCCATAGCAAGAAATACTGTAGCTCTTTTAAAATATGTTAAAAAATTGTCTGGGTCACCCTCTGAAAGAAACAGAAAAAAAAAAGTCAATGCCTGCAGGTGTAAAAGAAAGTATTTTTTAATTAAAAATAACTCAAAATTTTGTTATAGCTTGATATTACAATATGATGTAATGGATTTCATTACAGCATCTGAGTCATAAATATGTCATGTGATAATGTAACAACGATAATATTACAGCAGTTACCCATAGCATGGGACCCACAGCCTTCAAAAGAGGCAGATGAAGTTGCATTTTTTGGTGGACATCAAAGAAATGCCATTAAAATGTTTTGAGTTCTGACAGAATTTCAAGGCAACAGAATGCGATGGGTTACAAGTTAATGGTAACTGCTGTAAGCTCACTCGCGTAAACTGTATCCAATGGGTCTCAAGCATGGCACTTCAAAGAAATAAAATCACACTTCTCGACGGGGTTCACTGACCTATGACTGCCGATGTTTACTGCCTGGGTAACTCAACGATGAAACTACAAAGGGGGTTGCTGTAAGCTAGGTCTTTTCTCTAGGTTTAGCAAAGTCTGCTTTGCAAAATAATTGCATCACAAATTGGAAATATTTCAGGTTCAAATTTTTGCATTAAAATATGCTTTAAATTTGATAGTAAAATCTATCTTGAGGATAAAGCTAATGAAAAATATTGGGAAAAAAAAATTTGCAGCCATTGTATATCTCCACTCAAGTTAAGAGTTTTGCATGACAACTGACAAGAACAAATCCTGGCAACTTCCTATTGGTCGAATTTCGCGCAATTTTCACGCGACACGACGTCAAATTAAAAACCGCTGGTTACCCTACAAAACAACATAGAAAAAAGTTCTACATCTATTTCTGTCTCCAACCATATACCACAAAACTTCTTAAACTTCATTTATGCTTTGAGTAGAAGCGGGTAACTATTAAACTACTCTGACACATACGATTGCTTTAATATAAATAAGCAAGCGTGTGAAATTAAAGTGATTCGTTTTGTGATCTAATCAGTTTAACACAATTTATGGCTTGGTGATCGCGAGCGAAACAGATCGCTTCTTGTTCTATAGACGACCTTTATTAAATTCAAATTAAAGACTGAACAGTTTTGAGAAACTGTAATATATCTTGAGTGTCCAAAAACAACTTGTTACGTTAGTAGCACAGATATAAACAACTAACACAGATGGTCGAGTATGATAAAGACCGACTGAAAACTGTAATTTATAGAACTTGAAAATGAAAAACTAAACTCAGAATTATTAAATGTAGTTGAAACATCCTCGATTAACAATTTCAGAAAGAGAATAAATAATTTTACCGCTATTCGATAGCGACAATGTTAAATTCGGACGGAAACGACTTCATGAGTACGAGCCGGTTCGAATTTATAAAACTACTCTGACAAATGAAACTCCAAACATTTCCACTCACCCACTGCAGCATGATAATGCACTAACGCATCGCTAAGTTGTCCAGTAGCCAGCAATTTCTTGCCTTGTTCTAAATGATTTTCAACCTCCGGTGCCGATAATTTGCTGGAAACCCCTGTAAGAATTTATATAGGCACGTCATCATATTCATTTGTGTCAATTTGTCGAGAAATGATTGCTCGAAAATCCACCAGACATCAAATCTGGTATATGAACAGGACTCACCAATTATCTTGAGCTCCAAACTGAAGAAAATTAAATGTAACGAGGAGAAAAGTTGACTTAAACTACACATTTTGTGCCTGACACCAGCGATGTTTTGCCTTAATTTTCTGTTTCTCTGTGTTTTAAAGAAGTCAACCGCAGCTCATTTCAGTGTTGGCGCACATTGTCGTGGTCGCACGTAATTGGTCAATTACTTGTACCCAGTCTTCCTGGAAGTATTTGGCCGTGGCAGTTCTCTTTAGAAATATAAATCTTTTTACATGTTTAGTGGGGTTTCTGCGCAAGAAGTGGGACGGTTTTATAACTGCATTTTAAAAAACATATGAAGTAACTTCCTTTCCGCTGAATAACTTGTTTTTTATACGACAGTCAACTCCTTCTAAAAATGATTTTCCAGAGGCGCGTTCAGAAAAGGTCACAAGAATGTAATGACGTGTCATTTTTGCACTTGTTTTAGCGAATTGAATAGAATGTTATAAAATACAATAAAAAGAGAACAGAACAGAAGAGTCAGGTAGAGTAGAATTCAATAACAGATCGTAGAATAGAATACGTAATAGAATAGAATAGAATAGAACAGAACCAAAAACAGAACTTAATTCGGGACAATCAAAATACTGTATTTTTAAAACATACTATGCACTTATTGACTGAGTGGGAGGGCCGGACGGGAAAATATTTGGCTCGAGGTCATGGCGTACGGACGGCGTACTAACTCAGTCAATAAGTATTTTATAATATGACTAGAAAGTACAAGAATCGTGCAGTGCGAGGTCGCTTGAACTCGAGCGGGGTCGGACGGCTTTTTCCGGACCGGCTCACGTCAACCCGTCCGGCCCCGCTCACGTCACCTTGCGATTCTATTTTCTGTAGGTTTGCGTCAGCGGGGCCGTACAGTCATATGTGGTTTAATCCTAAAGTAAAAAGGTTTAAATCTTTTAAAAAGTGTCAATGTCATTTATAACGCAAACCAAAATAAAACCAAAACACTGTGGTTTATCTAGGTAACAATTATGGTTAAAAAAAAATCATGCCGATAGAAATACAAAACTAATCCGTAACCTTCTTTAACACATTGCTCCCACGAGTACCTCGTTTTGTATTCTGAACACAATTGTTGTAAAAAGCCTATATGATTGGTATTCCTACTTTAGTCTACTGATTGCCAAAAGATAAAAAAATCCGTAAGACTGAAAAACCTAACTGACATTCGAACACTCACATTAATTATTGTGCTTGTTGAATATACTGGCCAGTCCGGAAAGACAGTTAATTTCTTATGATAAAAAAGCCCATATCTGTACTTCCAGGCTTTTGCCTTTTAAATTCTTTTAGTGTCAGTTGACTCAGTTTGCTGTCGATTTATCAATTTTGTTTGCATGTTTGTTCAGGGCTCGAAAAAAGTCTCATTCAGTTGTCCGGGACAAGTAGATTTTCCTGCTTACTTGCCTGATGGGCAAGGCCTATGCAAGCCGTCCACTGACTAAACAATAATTTTAAAACAAAAAAAGGAAACTTTGGCAAGCAGGTAACTGCCTGAGGCAAGCGACAAAATTTGAGAATTGGTCGTCCAAAGGAAAAGCTGGAATTGAAGTTTTTTTCAAGCCCTGTTTGTTCCTTTGTTTGTTTTTGTTCACTGAATATACTCAGTCATAGTAACAAAAGCCTTTTGAGAAAGTAGTTTTATGGGGATCTTCGTAGGGCACTGGATACATTCGCTATTATATGAGCGTGCGTGACTCGTGGCGTCACCAGTGGCGCCTAGCAACTCACACCAGACGAGTATCACACACTCTTATGACTCCCAGCAAATTCACTTTCAGGTTATTAAGGGTTGATCGAAACCACATTAGCAAGGGTACACTTTTTAATTAACAAAGTCTGAGCTCTCTAATCGTGAATGCGTTTTTATAACGGATTCCAAATCAAAGTTCGATTCAAGAGTATGCTGTCCAAAAGAAGTGAAGCGCAAAAAATGTAGCATGCGCGCAATCGATACCTATAGCTGTAAACTGAGGTGAAAAACTGAATTCAAAATTGATACATTATACCCTACTCTAGTTATCAAGTTGTGTTTAACAACTAGATAGTACAGGCTAATATTCCTTCCCTAAACAACTACGAGGTTCTGTAGTATGGAAGGCACAGGTCAATATACTAACACACTCATGGGTAAAATAACTGAAATTGACAGTTCTCCTTTAGTTAATCCTGGCATAGGAAAAGAATCCATTGCTCAACCAAAAATCGCACTGATCCTTGTGGTACTCGACCTCAGGTACTTTTAATCCACTGTCAGTGAAGCGAGCGGTTCTGTTGGGATACTCTTTCCACGATTCTGTTTTCACTTTTCCTTTCTTCATAAATTCGCCAAATTCCTTTCTCAGATCGTTCATGAATTCCTCGTCTTTCGCGGAGGGCTGGTAACCAATCTCACTCGGAAAGCCGAAGAACGCTACCAGATCCCACAAGTGGAAGGCGAACGTGCTTGGAAAACCGAATAAATTAACAGCTTTAGAAGGACGATTAGTTACCACATATCTGTAAACAGGACTTTTGAAACCTTCAGATGCATTCTTCGCTACTACATTATATGGGCAAGTAGCTCGGGCATCACTCACCATCGATGTGAATTTGAACTGAATAGAATGCTCAAAAGACCCAGAGAAATCAGTGTCACTGGTGAGTCCGTACAGTTTCAGGATCTGGGTAACGTTGACTTTAGGAAAAGAACCGAGTGTTTTGTTCACATACTCAGTAAAATTCGCAAACTGGAAATTCTTAAAGACCTTAGGTGGTGCTAGGTCGATTTCTTGTGCAGTTGTTCCAATGATTAATGGGACATCGTTTGCTCTTCCTGCTGCCATGGCAACAAGAGGAGGCGCTGGTACGATATCTTTGTCAACTACCGCGACTGCGCCTGCAAACCGACCGTATGTTGGTATATCGAGCAATTCGTCCATTCGCCAGTTTGGATACTCAATCCATGGAATAGCATCTTGAATTTGCCTGGGAGTTAACTTATACAAACACTTTCTCTCAGCTGTGAAGCTATGCTTTTCGCAATTAGAGTCTTTAACGAAGATTTTGTTGTCAAGAGCAGCTTTTTCTGATGACTTGTTAAAAATAGCCGAGCCACTCATAAGAATCGCTCGATGGAAAAGTCCAGTCGCATTCCGCGAGGCAAGTAGTGCCAGCTCAGATGTCCCGCCAGCACTAGATCCCATTAGGGTCACAGAATCCGGGTCGCCGCCAAATTTCTTAATGTTTGCTTGCACCCGCTTCAGTGCTAATATCTGATCCATAAATCCATAATTACCGGAGGTTTTTGACGGCGAGGCATCCGCTAAGGACTCCAAGGCAAGAAAACCAAACGCGTTGAGCCTGTAGTTAAATGAAACACCAACAATGCTCATGTTGACGACCATTTCAGGCGATGGATGGATTCCTTTCCAGTTGCCTGATAAGTACAACAGAAAACCACCGTGAATAAACACCAGTACTGGTAGAAGCTGTCCGTTAGGTCTTTTCTTTGGCGTCCAGACATTGATGAACAAGCAATCTTCACTTCCAATGACGTTTTGTGGGTCCCCCGTTGTGTTTAGTAAATCTTGTTGAGCACAAATGTTTCCAAATTCACCTGCATCAAATGGATCACTCCAACATGTGTTCTTTTCACAAGGTATCGGCGGCTTCCAACGTTGTTCTCCAACAGCGGGTTTAGCGTACGGAATGCCCTTGAAAACAAGCGCATCTCCTTCCTGTTTTCCCCAAACTACACCAGGCTGAATCTCGACTATTTCCACACGGTCTTTGTCTTCTTTCCTTGTTGCAAAATGTGTAATAGCCACTGCCATTGTGACAATCCACAGAACTAGCAAAACGAGGTTTACGATGAGAACAGGACAAATTTTTCTCCTTCTAGGATTTGAATGGCCTTCATAATTAGGGTCTAATGTTTCTTCCATTGCAAATGTGTTGTGGTGTTAGAAACCTCTCATCAAACTTAAACGATCAACCTGCAAGGAAAATGGCTGTTGCACACTTTGATAGACCACATGCACGAATATATATCGGATCGCAGGCTTCATTCGTGGCATACTCGACAGTACTCGCCAGACGTGACTCATACAGATCGTATTCATAAATGGCGACCGATTTATTTATTCTCTTATATTCATGCTTATCAGCCCAACTAGCCTCATTTTAGAGCAAAAATTCTTTTGAATCTTGCACATGCTAACGAGGCTAGTTGGGATGATTAGCATGAGTATAAAAGAATAATAAACCGGCCGCCATTTATGAATAGGGTCTATACTGCCTTGACCCCGCAAACTACACCCGGGTATAAGGTTGCTCATCTGATAAGCGCCACCATGAAGTACATGCAGCTATCGAAATTTAGCCTCATGTTGGTGTTTGCTACCGTCAGAATTCAAGTTACAGTTCGAGATTAAACAGGACAGTCAATAACGCAACGCAAACGTGCATGCAGACGCATGCGTTCCAGGTTCGGTCTGAGGTTCTGTAAAACGCAGTAATGATCAACAAGCTTGGATCGTGTGACGGGGTCTGTTGCATATGTATAGGACTGTCACACTTTTGCTCTGTTTTCCCCTCCTGAGAAAGCATGGTTTTAGTTATAATAACTAGTGTATCCAAAAGATAGTAATTGCTGCGGTAAATTTGTTGTAATAATGCTGTTTTATCGCCTCGCTGGTATTACAGAATTTTCTCTTTCGTTTTTTGAGGGGAAGCAAAGCAAATGTAACCGGGATGAATCGACGAAAACTCCAGCTGATAAGACTAATTTTGTTTTGTAATTCACGCATCAAGTTCTTGCAATGTCTATAGAATATTGTTAAGCAAAGGACGCGTTCACCACGAGGAAAGTGTGAAAATTTAGGTTTAACTTAATTATTGATAATGAATATGTTGCGTTACTAGCTAGCCGTATCGTGTTCGCGTCTCCACGCGCTCAGCTCAGGTTTCGCGTTCCCACGCGCTCAGCTCAGTCTCATCGACCTCTGTCGGAGTGATTTCAAAATAAATTTGTCTTTTATTCCGTACAATCTTCAAAACTCTTTGCTATCCAACGGTCCTATCTCCATGCCTCACAGTCCTCGCTCAACTCGCGGTAGTCTTCGACACTTCAGTTCCGATTTCGACTGGGACATGTTGGACCAAAATACAGACTGTATTACAAATCTCGCAGCCAACAGCTTGAAGCGAGGCTATTGTTCGTGGCGCAGTGCATTCTGGCCCAAAATGTGTTCGTGGCGCAGTGCATTCTGGCCCAAAATGTGTTCGTGGCGCAGTGATTTCTGGTAAAAAGAGATCAATTCGAGATTTTTCCTAGCTTATATTTTTTTCACATATATTTCTCTTAAATCCTGATTATGTTGCTGCTCACTCGCTGCGCAGCAATAAGCATCCGTACAATATAACTTTTAAATCATCTTAATAAGTTGTTCAAAGTTTATAACGAAAAAAACTATCACAAAAAAAGGAATCTAAAAAGTTACATTTCCGGTATTCCAGAATGCCAATTACGTGCACATGGCAGACAAATTAACAAATTGACGTCAGTTTTTTATGCGTCTGTCCTTATTGATGATAAAATTCGTCATAACATTGTCAAAATGCTGTGGATCCACAACAAACTTTCACAATGTTATGACGAATTTTATCATCAATAAGGACAGACGCATAAAAAAACTGACGTCAGACGAATAAAAAACTGACGTCAATTTGTTTTTTACAATAACAAAAACGCCAAAATTGTAAAAAACCGGATGAAATGAAGAGTGAACGCAAGGTAAACATGACAAATGGCTGAGTTTTATTCAAATTGACGCAATCATTGTCAATAAGTTTTCTCGCTTAATAAAGAAATTTCATTGGTAAAAGAATTGACAGGATGACATCTTGCATAAATTAAAATTTTATGTGTCTGTACTCTTATTGATGATAAAAATTGACCAATCAGCATGCGATCGAGAATAACTTCAGTTATTGTAAAAAAGGGTTTTGACATCTTTATCACAGGTACGTATAGTGGTTCGTGAAATTTAACATTCTTTATCAGTTCACTGGTTCATGGAGTTGAATTTTGGATGTGTACTTTTTATCTGTTCACTGTAACTCTTTTATGTGTCATTAGTCTCTACGCAGGCGTTGTTTGTGTCGTCGCGGAACGGCTGCGTGGAGACTAATTTTTCATGTGATAATAATGTTTATGTTTTAAAATGAATTTAAGATGGTCGATATTTCACCCCCATTGTTTATATAAACACTTGAAATACTCCAAATGCCTTTATCACTTACCATAAATTACAGATAAAACTAAATATTCCGGTGGAAACAACGTAGTGTTTTCAAAAGAAGTATGTTTCCTATCTTCCGGCCTATTAATAACATCGCATTTTTAGTTACATTGTTCTTGCCAGAAAAGGTTGAAAACATGTTTGAACAATAGCCATGAATAGTGGCGGCTGAAAGACAATACTATTGATATCGTCTGACAGTGATAAGGTCTGATAAAGTAACAGGGCATCACGAAAAGATTATCTATATTTACATTGATTAAGTGTGACATGCTCCTAGATTATAGAGTCCATTTCTTGGTAGCTTAGATTATTGTTTGATTTCTGCATGAAGGGACGGTTTTTATAAACATTGTAAAACTTTTTAAAGAGAATAACTTCCTTATGCAAATCGAATAGCCATGCATGCTATTCAATATAATCACAATGAATTGAATCTGTTTACGGTGGCCAATTTATCTTATACATATCTTCTTGGTTGATAAAACCGCACTTTCGTATCCAATCATTGCACGCATTTTATAACCAATGGAATGGACAAGAATATATAATACAACATAATATAGATGATACTGAGTAGAATAGAAAAGAAAACCGTAGAACGAAATACAAAATAGAATTAACAGAACAAAGAATACAAAACTTTATTTTTAAAAAAATCATGATTATAAAAAATGAAAATAATTCCAAAAACAAAACTTATCCGTACCTTTTGTCTAACGTAATGTTTTGTATTCTGAACACTTCAACTTCTAAAAGGCTTATAAGTAGTCGAGTCCTACTTTGCCTACTGATTACCCAAAGATTACAAAAAATTACCATATGATAGCTAATCCACCAATAAAACCCCTAAAAAACCGCAAAACACTCTCTTTAATTATTGTGCTTGTTGAATATTCAGGCCAGTCCGCAAAGACTGGTTCTTTACCAATGATAAAAAAGGCTATATGTCTGTGTCGATCTGTACTGCCGGACCTTTTTCTTTTCCCTTCATTTGCAACTATTTTAAAAAACTGAGTTTGCTGACGATTTATCATTTCCTTGCTAAAACTAACATTAGATATCAAGCATTTAGTTTGTTTGTTGCTTTGTTTACTTTTGTTTTGCATTTTGTTTTTTGTTAACTGAATATACTCGGTGGTAACAAAAACCTACAGGGAAAGTGGTTTGTGGGGATCTTGTTTGGGCAACGCCATTTCATGAGCGTGCGTACGTGACTCGTGGCGTCACTGGCGTAGCATCAGACCTGTATCACACACTCTCGTGACCCCACCCAAGCCAGCTGCAGATAAGGTTGATCGAAATCACATTAGGGTGGACTATTTGATTTATCCACATTATCTAAGCTCTTTAAACTTAAATGCATTTCTTATTTCAAGTCAAAGTTCAAGATTAACTGTAAAAGAAAAAAATGAAGCGGATAAGCGCACAAAAATGTCGCACAGTGCAATCTCACAGAAAACTAGTGCTTTTAAATATCCTACACTAGGTACTGTATTTAATAAGTAGATAGTGCAGGCTAATAAACAGAGGATATGTATTCCTAAAGTACAAGGAATTATTTACTAGTGCAGTAAATAATCGCATCGGACTCTGACATCATCCTTTAGTTGATCCAGGCATAGGAGAAGAATCCATTGCTCAACCAGAAGTCGCACTGAACTTTGTTGTATTCGTTCTCTGGCACGTCTACTCCGGTGTCAGCGAACAGAGCGGTTTTGTAGGGATACTCTTTCCACGATTCTGTTTTCACTTTTCCTTTCTTCATAAATTCGCCGAATTCCCTTCTCAGATCGTTCATGAATTTCTTGTCTTTCGCGGAGGGCTGGTAACCAATTTCGCTTGGGAAGCCGAAGAACGCTATCAGATCCCACATGTGGAGGGCGAACGTGGCGTTGAAACCGAATAGATCGACAGCACTGGAAGGGCGATTTGTTACCACGTATCTGTAAACAGGGCTTTCGAAACCTTCGGATGCGTTCTTCGCCACTATATTGTTGGGACAAGTGGCTCGGACATCGCTTACCATAGAAGTGAATTTGAAATTAGTGTCATTTGTCATTCCGTACAGTTTCAGAATCTGGCTAACATTCACTTTACTAAACGACCCAAGCGTTTTGTTTACATGGTCAGTAAAATCGACCGCAAACTGGAAATTGTTAAAAACCTTAGGTGGAGCTAGGTCGATTTCTTGTGCAGTTGTTCCAATGATTAATGGGACATCGTTTGCTTTCCCTGTTGTCATGGCAACAAGAGGAGGTGCTGGTACGACATCTTGGTCAACTACCGCGACAGCTCCTGCAAACCGGCCGTATGTTGGTAAATCCAGCAAGTCATCCATTCGCCAATTTGGAAACTCCTCCCACGGAATAGCATCTTGAATTTCTCTGGGTGTCAGCTTATACAAACACTTTCTCTCAGCCATGAAGCTTTGTTTATCGCAACCAGAGTTTTTAACGAAGATTTTGTTGTCAAGGGCAGCATTTTCTGATGACTTGTTGAAAATAGCCGAGGCACTCATTAGAATCGCTCGATGGAAAAGTCCAGTCGCATTCCGCGAGGCAAGTAGTGCCAGCTCAGATGTCCCGCCAGCACTAGATCCCATTAGGGTCACAGAATCCGGGTCGCCGCCAAATTTCTTAATGTTTGCTTGCACCCACTTCAGTGCTAATATCTGATCCATAAATCCATAATTACCGGAGGTTTTTGACGGCGAAGCATCCGCTAAGGACTCCAAGGCAAGAAAACCAAACGCGTTGAGCCTGTAGTTAAATGAAACACCAACAATGCTCATGTTGACGACCATTTCAGGCGATGGATGGATTCCTTTCCAGTTGCCTGATAAGTACAACAGGAAACCACCGTGAATAAACACCAGTGTTACGGTATGTCTTTCAAATCTCGATTTCCCGGGTTGATTTACGCGCGGTCGATAACAAACCATCAGACCAATATAGGATACCAATTCTTTCTTTATTCCTAGATCCTATTCATTTGGCCTTGAGGCGTCCTTATATCGAAGCGGTCAACTGAAATCATTACATTAAGAAAACATATAATCAAAACATGCGATGCGCACATGGAAATTAAGAAACTTAAGAACGGTGAAAATCTAGCAATAAATCTCGCTGTAGAATCACGAACTAACATAATATGATGACTATAAAACTGTAAGTAAATTGTTGCTTACCAACGTTCGCGGGTCCTGATTATTAAATCGAGAATTTGTTCTAACTTGTCTTCTAAGATCTTGATCACAAGGGGTCTTAACTTGAACTGAAACACGAGCTATATGTTTTCCTAGCTAATGCGCTAATGGCTGTAAAACGTCAATCAAATCAGAAATATTTCACAGCTTATCGGAAGCTGTTACAGTCTCCCCTAAATTAATTCTTTAATTTACTCTAATCTTATCGCTAATAATAACAAAAATTGTCTTATTGTTCATCTTATCTACGTTTAACATGTCCATGGCCCATTTATACTGGGTTCTCATGTATTTTGTGATTGCTCCTCGACGGGAATTCCTGGTCTTGACGCAGCTTGTGTTGACATCAACAGCACCAGCTTGTGAATTGGTCTCTCCAACGTTGACAGCGGCTGATTTCTCTTTCCGTTTGATGATAGGTTCCGACTGCCAACTTCCAGTCTCACCTTGCGTACTAATCCATCTCCGCTCGGCAGAACTTCAACAACACGACACACTCTCCACTGGTTTCTAGGTAGGTCATCCTCCTTGACGATAACCACATCATTCCTTTGAAGATTCTTCCTTGGGCGGGTCCACTTCTGCCGTTCCTGCAAAGAAAGGAGAAATTCTTTCTTCCATCGACACCAGAATTCGTTGGTTAGGTGCTGTACCCGTCGCCACCATTTCCTTGAATAGAGGTCGGCAGACTGGAATACTCCTGGCGGAGGCAAAACAACCTTAGTCTTCATGGTGAGGAAGTGATTCGGAGTGAGCGCTTCTGCCGAGCCAGGTGATGTGATGCTTTCTGCTGTTAGCGGTCGACTGTTAACCACTGCCTCTGCTTCGCACATAAAGGTCCGTAGGGCTTCATCGTTCATTTGCTGGCCGTTCTTTTCCAGTAGAGCTGAGAGCACGCTTCTCACAGTTCGAATTTGGCGCTCCCAAATTCCACCCATGTGGCTGGCAGACGGGACGTTGAACTTAACTTCGATCCAATCACAATTTTCGTTCAACATCTCTACTTTCACCTTTTCTTGATCCATTTCAGCTAGCGCTTCCTTTAGTTCTCTTCGTGCTCCAATAAAGTTCGATCCATTGTCGCTGCGCATCTGGCGCACGGGGCCGCGTCTGCATATGAAACGGCGAAGAGCGTTAATGTATGAGTCCGTCTCCAAGGAGTTAGCCACTTCCAGGTGAATTGCTCTTGTGACTAGGCATGTGAATAAGACTCCATACCGCTTGAGTTCTTTGCGTCCTTCCTTCACGTACCATGGCCCAAAATAGTCCACTCCACAGTATGTGAAAGGAGGGGTGGGTGTTAGTCTGTCCGCTGGGAGTTCTGCCATTTTCTGCTCCTGGACCCTTGCACTGAGCCTTCTGCAGGTCACGCATTCATGGATCAGCTTGGAAACCATTGTACCGCCGCCTATGATCCAGTATCCAGAGGAACGGATCTCGTTGAGGGTAATTCCCTTTCCTTGATGCAGAGCTTTCTCATGGTAGTGTCGAGCTAGAAGCTTGCTTGTGTGTCCTTGTCCTGGCAGGACAACGGGATGCTTTATGTCTTGAGATATGCTTGCTTGATTGATGCGTCCACCAATTCTCACTAGATTGTTCTGGTCTAGGAATGGATCTAGACGGGAGAATGGACTGGCTCCTTTAGCTTCATCCCTTGTAGCCAGGTTCTTCAGTTTACTGATTTCTTCCTTGAAAGCTTCTTTCTGCACGTGTCTTATGATTTCTTGTTCTGCTGCGTTTAACTCTTCTACGTTAACCGAGTTATACTTGCATGTTGCAGATCTTGTCTTCACGCCTTCCGTAGTCATCTGCTTTCCACGAGCTCGGTCCAGTAGGATCTTTCGGTACCGCAGACACACAGCTACGGCGCGTTTTGCTCTGAACCAGCTTGAAAAGTATTCCAGGCGTTGAAGCAGGGTCGCGGGTTGTTCCTTGCTTGTGACGCTAGTAGCTAAAGATGATGCTTTCTTTACTTCCTTGTCATCCAGCTGGAGGAGTTCGGGTTCACTCTTATCGAAGTCCTTCCAGTTACCATGGTGGTCCCACAGAAAGGAGGGTCCCCGTAACCATCTTGAGGATTGTAGGAGGTCTTTGGGACTCAGACCACGAGAAGCATCGTCAGCAGGGTTGTTCTTTCCGTCAACGTAATGCCACTGTTCTGGTACGGTGCGTTCCCTGATTTGTTGCACTCTGTTCGCAACGAAGGTATGGAAGCGACGTGCATCGTTGTGGATGTATGCCTGAACCACTTTGCTGTCGGTCCAGAACACTTCTTCCACTTCGTTGTACCTAAGCTCTCGGCTCAGTATGTCGCTAACTCTGACGGACACCAGGGCGGCTGTTAGCTCAAGGCGCGGTATGGTGATCGGTTTTAAAGGAGTCACACGTGCCTTCCCCATCACCAGTGAGCAGTGTACTTGGTTGTTTGTGTCCACGAGACGGAGGTACGAACACTGGCCGTACCCTTCTGTGCTAGCGTCCGAGAAGTGATGTAACTCAATCTTCTTGAGGTTGTCCATTTCCTTTGGCTTGAAGCATCTTGGAACTTCTATCATCTCCAGAAGGGGAAGTTCGCTTCGCCACATCTCCCACTGCATCCTTAGTTCGTCGGGTATAGCATCGTCCCAACCAATGTTTTCCTTGCACAGCAGCTGCAATATTCTCTTCCCTCGAAGTAGAAAGGGTGCAGCAAAACCAAGCGGGTCGTAGACTGAGCTTACGGTCGATAAGATGCCACGCCTTGTCAGTGGTTTATCCTTAAGGATGATGCGGAACTTGAACGCGTCGTTTTCAATGTTCCATTCCACGCCGAGCACGCGTTCGGGAGGAAGCAGGTCGCGGTTCAAGTCAATTTCTTTGATCTCCTTTGCGCGCGACGCCACGGGTATGGACTCTACAACTTCTTTGCTGTTGGATATGAATTTATGGAGTCTGAAGCCGCCTCTCCTGCAAATCTCTGTGCCGGTTTTAATCAATTCAATAGCTTCTGGCACCGTAGGGACTGACTTTAGCCCGTCATCAACGTAGAAATTCTCCTTAATGAAGGAGGCTGCCTTCACTCCTAAGTCATTTGCACCATCGTCAGCGGCAGTTCGTAGGGCTAAATTAGCGCAGCCAGGAGAGGAGGTGGCACCAAACAAATGTACTGTCATTCTGTATTCTGCTGGTTCCTTTGTGGTATCTCCTTCGTCCCACCAGAGAAAGCGAAGAAAGTCGCGATGCTCCTCGTTGACGTGGACCTGGTGGAACATGCCCTCGATATCGCAAGCAAATGCCACGGGTTCTTGTCTGAAACGACACAGGACGCCAACCAGGGTGTTCGTCTGATCAGGTCCTTGTAGAAGATGGCGATTAAGGGAGTGGCCCTGGACCTCCGCTGAACAATCGAAGACTACTCGTAGTTTCTCGGGCTTCTTGGGGTGATACACCCCATGATGAGGAATATACCACGCTCTTTCACATTGCTTTGGGGCCTTCTCTGCATGACCTTCTTCCAACATCTTCTCCATGAATGCCACATAATCTTCTTTGTACTTTGGGTCATTGGCAAATTTTCTACTTAGCTGCTTTAGTCTAGCTTCAGCGAGCTTCCTGTTGCATGGTAAGTGAACGTATTCGTCGCGAAGTGGTAAGGGAACTTCATAGTGTCCATCGTCTGCTTTATGAATACCGCCAGAAGTTATATTCATAAACTTCAAATCTTCCTGAGACATCGCTAAGTTAGTTTCTTGAGTCTCTGAAAAGTCCTGCTCGAACATTTTCCTGATGGACGAAGGAGCCATGATCTCTTTACAACTTTTTGAGGGGATGAACATGCCAGTCGATTGTTCTTCGTCTGATATTTTCTGTGTGGCAATACGGTGGCATGCAGCTGTCTCCCCAGTGTCGTCTCCACGATCTTCGTAACCTTTAGCTCCTACCACTCCCCATCCTAATGTTGTGCGTATGGCGTAGGGGTCATTTGACCTTCCAGGGACTATGGATCTTGGCTTTAAGGCACGCACGCAATTGTTGCCAATCAATAAACCAATGCTTAAGTGTTCATCGTATGGCGGGATCTCGTCTGCAATTCTCTCTAGGTGCTCGTACTCGCGGGCGGTTTCGGGACGAGGAATTTGTCCACGTAGGCCTGGTATACGACTTCTCGTGTAAGCCTTTGGGAGAGGTATGTCGACTTGACCGTCGAGGCGCGATACAACCAGACCGTCGATTCTTTGCGTGTCGATATTCTCTATGGCGTGCATGGTACCCAGCTCTAGCTTTACGGCAGGACCAGTTATTCCAAGGTTCCTTGTTACGTCGTCGGTAATGAAGCAGGTATCACTTTGATCATCTAGCACGGCGTAGACCTTAACTCGACGATTTTGGTCATCCTTGTGGTGAACCCATACCGGAAGAATCATGGAGGTCGTAGTGTCACTACAATTCACGCAATTATTTGTCGCCTTGACGCTTTCTTTCGTGCTGTCTTCATTTTTCTCTTCAGGTGGGAAGCGATGGAGAACGGTTGCATGTGGCTTCTTGCACAACTCGCACTGGATTTTACGTTTGCAGTGTCGTGCCATGTGGCGTGGGCTAAGGCAGGAGAAGCATAATCCTTTAGACATGCAGAGGTCTTGTCTTTCCTTGACTGACTTTCCTAAGAAGTCCTTGCACGCGACGAGACTGTGATTTCCCTTGCACAACAGGCACAAACTCGTGTCCGTGGGATCTTTACCCGATGGTTCGTCGCCTTGATTGAAATGGGTGGTGCCACGTTGTCTCTTATTATCTCTTTTCTCAGGGCTCCATCTCGTTTTGTCAGTAGAGGGGCTTCTTTCTTTCTCTAGTTCTTTCCTTGTTAAGGTCAGAGCGTCATGTGAGAACACGGGATGATTGGCGTCACGGGATGCCTCTTGCGTAAACTCGACGAAATTTGCAAAGGTGTATTCACCGTACCTCGCCTCTACTTTCTTCGCGCTTTCTCTCCACTTGTTGCTATAGTAGATGGGCAAGCGAGCCGCAAGCTCTCGGATGGTCGAGTAACTTTCAAGTTCCTTTAGGTATTTCACGGATTTCATTGTTTCTTGAGCCATAACAAGAAAGTCGCTAAATTCTTGTAGTTTTGCGCTTGTTACGCATGGTGACCAGTTTCTCAGTTTGTCTCTGTACGCTTCGTAAATTCTGAATGGTTCTCCGAAGCGTTCTTTTAGCGTTTTCCTGGCTCTGTTGTAAGCGTCTTCTGTCCGCAATCCTAGCAAGCCGCTGATCGTTTTTTGTGCCGCTCCGCTCGTGTATTCGCCAAGATAATAAAGCTTGTAATTGGGAAGGACTACTTGGTCTTCTATCAGTGCGTCAAAGGCGTTTTCCCATTTTGGATACTCTAAGATGTCGCCGTCGAATACTGGGGGCTTTGGAACTGGAACGGTCATCCTTCGCAGCAGTTCGACTTGTGTTTTCTGTATTTCGGCGTTCTCTTCCTGAATGCGCCAAAACTGAGGATTATATTGCTCGGAGGATTCAGTCCTCGCCGTCGATTGGATGGGATTTCGGGGAACAAAGGTAGGCGTATTAACGTCCAGTCGCGAGGGAAGGTTGAGCGGTGTTCTTGTGGTTGTATTCGTGATTTTTGTGTTCGTATCGCGTGATTGAGACGACGTTGTAGTGGGAACGATGGGAGCGTTAGCCTCGTCGTCTTGTCCTTTAATTGCGTCGGGAACACTTGTATTCGCCTGTGATTGGGCAAGGAAATCAGTGTCGGAAATTTTTAACTGCCTTTGCTTTCCTGTTAAGTCAGCGGAATTTGAGGCTTCTTTTAAGGTGACGGTGTCGTTCAATTCGGATTCTTGGAGTATTTTCTGAATTGCTTCGGCCGCAGAAAGTTCTCCATGCAATTCCTCTTTCTCATTTAAACGCTCTAGCTCCCTCTCTTGTTGTTTTAATTCGTCTCGCCGCCTGTCGATTTCCTGGCGCCTTGTTAGAGTATCTAATTTCGCCTTAAGCTTCGCAGTTTCGATTGCTGCGCGCTTGGAGGAGGAGGTTGAAGACGAACGAACGGACGACGCAGATTTCTTGGAGCGCAGTGATCTTTGCGAGAGGAGCTCGAATCTTTCTACTTCTTGGTCTTTGATTCGTACTTTGATGTCTGCTAAACATTCTAATGCGGCGTCGTTCAAGCCAAGATATTTATCATGTTCCCTTTGTTCTCTTTCATAGAGTCCTAATCTAATTACCAGATCAGTCACGTTATCATGTACGGCCTTGAAGTTGTTTAATTCAGCTTCCAAACTGTCTTTGCAAGCATTAAGCTTTACCAGATCCGCTGGCTCTCTCAATGATTCATAGATCGCGTCTATGCGGGATCGGACATTTTTTGCTGCTCTTTCTTTCTTCTTTGTCCCGATTTCTAAGTCGAATTGTAAACCCTTTTCGGTGCGGTTTCTGCCGTGACGTTCCGATCGTGCTTCGCATTCTTCGGTATCGACGTGGCTGTCTTCTTTAGTTCCTTTGTTGTCACCACGTGCACCTTCAGATGTTTTAACTTCAATATTTTCTACGTTATCGGAATCCATTGTCTAATTTCGGTTCATAATTCAAGTCATATGAATTTCTTTTCAATTTGAGTCCTTAGTGTTCACTTAACCCTCGTTGTTGACTGTTACGGTATGTCTTTCAAATCTCGATTTCCCGGGTTGATTTACGCGCGGTCGATAACAAACCATCAGACCAATATAGGATACCAATTCTTTCTTTATTCCTAGATCCTATTCATTTGGCCTTGAGGCGTCCTTATATCGAAGCGGTCAACTGAAATCATTACATTAAGAAAACATATAATCAAAACATGCGATGCGCACATGGAAATTAAGAAACTTAAGAACGGTGAAAATCTAGCAATAAATCTCGCTGTAGAATCACGAACTAACATAATATGATGACTATAAAACTGTAAGTAAATTGTTGCTTACCAACGTTCGCGGGTCCTGATTATTAAATCGAGAATTTGTTCTAACTTGTCTTCTAAGATCTTGATCACAAGGGGTCTTAACTTGAACTGAAACACGAGCTATATGTTTTCCTAGCTAATGCGCTAATGGCTGTAAAACGTCAATCAAATCAGAAATATTTCACAGCTTATCGGAAGCTGTTACAACCAGGACTGGTAGAAGCTGTCCGTTAGGTCTTTCCTTTGGCGTCCAGACATTGATAAACAAGCAATCTTCACTTCCAATCACGTTTTCGATATTTCCAGTGGTTCCCAGTAAATCTTGTTGAGCACAAATGTTTCCGAAGTCACCTGCATCAAATGGGTCACTCCAACATATGTTCTTTTCACAAGGAATCGGAGGCTTCCAGCGTCGTTCTCCAATAGCAGGTTTTGCGTACGGAATACCCTTAAAAACAAGCGCGCCTCCTTCCTGTCTTCCCAAAACCACACCAGGCTTAATCTCGACTATTTCAACACGGTCTTCGTCTTCGTTCCTTGTTGCAAAATGTGTAATGGCCACTGTCATAGCGATAACCCAGACGACCAACAAAACAAGATTTATGGTGACACCAGGAGGAATCTTTATCCTTCTGAGTTTCAAATAGCCTCCAAAGTTTAAATGATTAGGTTCCAAGTTTTCTTGACTTTCCTCCATTGCAAAAGTGCTGTACTAGCCAGGAAAACGTTTTATCAATTTCCTTATGCGCTTAGTCAAGAATAGAATGAAATGTCTTCGGTGCATGCAACGCCTCCTATGAGGAAATGCACTTAGCTGTGAAATCTATTTTCTAACAACACACTGGGATTTATTTACATGCGTGTGATGGGTTATATCATGACATCCTTATATGGTCGTACCGTATACCTGATGAGCCGATAAGCCATTACCTTGTTGTGACACTTCAACTCTTGAAAGAAACAGGATTCCCTCTTTTATCGATCATTTCCTTGGTTTGCAGGTAACCCAAGCTCAGTGGGCGTTTCTATGGCATTTCAGGCGTCTTAGTGGCGGTTTGAAGCTTTTCTGAGCGGGTCGGTTTTGCACCCTAAGAAGCGAAGCTCAAAGGACGACTTTATTAGTAATTTCGTACATCTATGATCAACAGGAATATTTCCCATACAAATCCTTATAATTTCGCTGTTATGCAACGGTTACTGTGACGCTCAAATTATCACAACGTTTAAATAAACAAGTGTCAGATAATATTGTCGGTCCATTAAACACCTAGACTACGAGTAGTCCCTCCTTTTTCCTCAGGGATAGTGGAGCGATTGAAACGCGAGCACGCGTAAAAATCACCCCACGCGAGAGAGGCGAGACGCGCGGCGGGGAGAGAGAAAAAGGAGGGACTACAGACAAAGCCCAAGCTTTTGACCTTATGCGTTGCTCTCACAACTCAAAATTCTGATTGGCTCTTCCATGGCAATCTGTCAACATCTGTCAAAAACGCGCCAGCCGCTATCAACACGCGACACAATTTTAGTTTCTGTCAATGGCTGCCAAACTTCAGGCATGTCTGGAAAAAATTCCGAACATAACATCGCTGAAACCACAACAGACTCAAGCGGTGGAGGCACTGTTGGCGGGGAAAGATGTTCTTGCGATACTTTCAACCGGATTTGGGAAAGGTTTAATTTATCAAGTGTATAGCATGGCGCAAACATCTGCGAACGCGAACATCCAAATACAAACCCGGCAACTGATGAGGTTCGATAGGAGAACCGAAACCATGGTCTTGCCTGAATGAAATAGTGGCATAAACGAAGCAGTCGCTAGACTGTCAAAATTGACAACGAAGGTTTTAGAATAAACAGCGATATCCACGCCGCTATAAAGCGTAGCGAACGGAAGTTAAAATTACAGCCTTGACTGAGACAAACTTCAACTCTCTCTGCTATAAAGTTTGGATCCTGAAAATTAAAATCCTGTAAAGACAAAACTAAAATAGCTGGGCCCAGCGTGACATTAATAGCAGGAAAGACATTCACGGCCAACAGATCATTTTAGATCCTGTCATGTCCGGTATTTCAGAGAGAAAAGTTAAAGAAATTCAAACCTTTCCTACATAAAAATCTACATGCCAATACTGAAATGGCGAAAACAACACACCAACCGCCAAAAAAGGCAAAAAAGGACGCTAAAATGAGGTCAAAATCTACAATTCCAAGCGCTATACCACGGGAAAACACAACCGACAGACTTGACGTCTGGTCCGTTGCATGCACGCGACTAAAACTTAGTCTTGTAATAAACATCCCCCGCCGTTTACTGATGACAAGAGCTATGACAGCTCAATGAGAGAAGGAATCCATTGAATGTGCTTAATTGGTTTGAAAGGCGATACGAACTTCACACTCCAAAATCAGTCGACCGTGAAGGGTCAAAAGCTTGGGCTTTGTCTGTAGTCCCTCCTTTTTCTCTCTCCCGCCGCGCGTCTCGCCCCTCTCGCGTGGGGTGATTTTCACGCGCGCTCGCGCTTCGCTCGCTCTACTATCTCTGAGGGAAAAGGAGGGACTACTCGTAGTCTATTAAACACCCATTGAGCGTGGGCAACCTGTGCTTGGTCAAGGTCAACATGGAATAGGTAAAGTTTACATTAGGAGGGGGGTGAATAGGTTAGCCGGTCAACGGATTTGGCTAAAAAAACTGCTCGGATTTCGGATTTTGAGGATATATTATACGGATTGGCGGATTTTGAACGCTCAGCGGATCACGGATTTCTTCAAGAGGGGGGTGAATAGGGGTCAGCAAATCCGTTGATCCGTGCTAATTTTTAGCAAAATCCGCCAATCCGCATATATTTTTACAAAAATCCGAATCCGCAAGGTTTTTTTCTCTTGCCGTACTGTTACAGACGTGAGCACCTTAGAACACGCAGTAACATAACGGACATTAAACAAATACCTGTCATGAAATTAGCCTACTGTTTTATATCCGCACTTGGCGCCCAAATCAAGTAGTCATTCCTAACAAGAACGTGGACCCTCTATCGAGTTCTGAAACGTCAGTTTCCGTCTCCTCCTCGTCAGAGCTGCGGTTATATTCAGTCACCTAATCGTCAGCATCACCAGCATCTCTGTCACAATCGGGCATCTCATCTAAACACTCCGCCCTACTTGCCGTACTTGCAGGACTTGCAGCTACTCCGGACACATCCACTCTCTCTGAGATGTGCAGATGCCTTTGGTAGATCATGTCGTGCCATTGTTGTTTCCTGACGATTTGTTTTCTGCCTGACTGCAGCTCCATATGTACGTGAGTAGTTGCGCATTTCTTCGACTTCCCTTTCTGACATCTTTACGTTTGGAAGCGGGGGAATGGATGGCAGGCAAGGAAGCGTGATGTCATGCTCTGGCTCTGAATACCAAGAGTTTTTTTCACTTGTAAAGTAATAGTTCGTAGTTTCCTTTATTGTGTTCCCAAAGTCTCGACAATATTCGTTCTTGGATAATAATAAAATGACAGGCCTGCACGGCTCTCTGCGTGATGTTGTGTACATTCAGTTATGAACGCTGCCTAGTTATTTTTTGCCCTAACGAGCATGTCCTTAAGAGATTGTCCTCTTTTGTAGGATATAATTGGCGGATTGTTAAATGTGCTGTTCAGCAAAGGCTGATTTTGTATTAAGTTCCAGTTTTCCATCAATATATTTTTTAGGTTACGCACCGATGGATGGTATGTCATAACAAAGGGCAAGATTTGTTTTTTTTTGTAGAGCCGACTGTCTTTCGGCGAAGTTGATTTCTGATAACATTGTCTGTATCATTTTGTGGGGATATCCGCGCGTAATGAGGCACGGTTTGAAATTGGAGATACTTTCTTCGAACGTTGTTTCAGAAGAGTTTGTTCTCAGTAGTCTGAGTGCTTCGCCTTTTATAAACCTCTTTTCACACCTGGTGGATGGCTCGAGGTAAAGTGTGTATACTGAAAGGTTTCAGTAACAATAATACTAGTTAGCTGAAGGTCCCACAGAGTTAGCCTACACACTATAACATAACTGAAGCAAAGCGCGCGCTCTGATTGGTTAATTCAGCGTGTACTATTTGCCCATGGGTGTACGCTGCTGACGTGTGCTAATGTTTACAAAGCAAAAATTTTCACAGACATTGTTTCCAAAGTAATGGCCGACGTCCCTTCTGCCAGAAATGCGAAACTGTCATCACAGTTGTCTGAAGATGAAACAGAAATGCCATCCTTTGACATATTTGGGAGCATTTTTCCCGAGCCACCTGCAAAGAGATTTGCATGTTTAAGCGAAAGCGAACTTGAAGAGCTTGTAAGTGAGCGACACTCAAAAAAGACGAAAGAAGTCACAAACTGATCTGTGTCAACATTTAAAGGTAAACAAAAAGTTATTAAAGCTTAGTTGGAATTCAGTAATAGGCTTTACTATAAAGATAACGAAATAATGATTTAAGACTAACTAAATATTTACAAATTGTTCCTGTAAGTTATGGGTAAACCCAATTAAATGCTAATGCGTAGACAATGTCGGGTGTATGTAAAAGGCGGAACGCACCCGGAACCACCCGGAACCCCCCGGAACCGACCCGGAACCTGCCGGAACCTGCCGGAACCGACCCGGAACCACCCGGAACCCACCCGGAACCTGCCGGAACCGACCCGGAACCGACCCGGAACCTGCCGGAACCCACCCGGAACCCAAAAAAATTGAAATAAAAAATTAATAACAATAGAATAATAAAAATAAAATAAAAATAACAACAATGAAGGATACCCTAATATAAAAAAAGACTGATAGGTAGTTCATACCTAAAAAAGACAGGACTGACGTGACTGACGGAGTGCTCGCCATGCAAAGGTCAAAGTCCAGAGTATTTTTACGACTCGAAACCACGTGCGTTAGCGTTGTGCAAGTTAGGAAGTCAATGAGAGAGCTTCCACATTTGTTTACATTTCGACCATGAATGAGGCGAAAGATGAGATTTTCATCATAGAAGATGAACCTGAAGATGACGATAAAGAACTGTATCAGTCAGTTTTCATCAAAACCGAGGAGTCGTGCCCTAATGCCAGGTAACATTTCGTTCGTACAAACAAAAATTTGACTGTTTACAGGTATAATGGTATGTAAGGAGCTAATCATTTCCCTAAATATCTGTTCACAAATTTACACGGTTTCATTTCCGCAGTACTTTGAAGACAGGACGAAATGATGACAATGGGCTAATCGAAATCCTTTCCTCGCCGGAAACAAGTCCGGAAAAGAAAAGGTAAGCGCAGGTTCATAAGTTTCACGGAGGCGTAGCGAATTGCATGACAACAACAGCCGGAACTATACGAGGTCACTCAAGGAATTTTTTTCCAAGCTAGTTGGTTTTCATCAAATAATGGTGAAACTGCCTTTAGCTTACATGTCAGACGAGGGTGGAAGGGAGCCGGGGGGTGTAGGAGGTGAAAAGATACGAGCACATGTATATGGCTGCAATTTTGGTGACAAAACATGATACAAGTTCAAGGACAAAGACTTTTGTTATTACTCACAATATACTACTGTTTGTGCAACGGGTGCAACTATGGTATGGCTTTGAATGAGCAAAAATGGGAGATTTGAAATTTTTTTTTTTTTAAAAAAAAAACAGGATCTCATGAATGCGATTTCATTTTTTGTTTTTGCTATTAATTTAGGGCCTACAAATAGTTAAATGAAAATCAGGACAGGACGGGGACTCTGGGTTAAAAATCCAGGCGGGAGGGTGGGCCTAGCGGGCCTGAGGAAATCCGGACGAAGGGACGGTAAAAAAATCTTGCCATCCGTCGCGGGGGGTGCATTTTCTCTGGAATAACCCATTTTACACAGGTTGCATGAGATCTAGTCACAGGAATACCAAGTCTTTACATTGATTATCAATTTCCTTTTTACAGCAGTTACCACACACAGTTCTCGACTGCTTATTTTTTAATCCTTGGAGCTATTAT
This sequence comes from Dendrophyllia cribrosa, assembly GCA_024195265.1. Lineage (NCBI taxonomy): Eukaryota > Metazoa > Cnidaria > Anthozoa > Scleractinia > Dendrophylliidae > Dendrophyllia > Dendrophyllia cribrosa. The sequence continues at coordinate 1,082,528 of JAJLRJ010000010.1, read as the reverse complement.
TGTGAAATTTAAATAGAATTTTTCATTTTGTAGATGTAAGGTTGAAGTTTCAGAGGACAAAAGTTCTGAAATAGGAATTCACAGGAGATGTTTAGAATTCCAGCCGAGGTAAGTTACAAACATTCTGAAAAATGTGAACCAATACATGTAAGTGACCAGAGTAATCTTCCTTGAAAGGTTGTCATTGACGATGGCCCATCAAGGTTATCAGCTCTTTCAGAACAGATAACTTCAGGACTATTAAGGATATATCTGACTAATTTTTCAAAAGGGCACCTAAGAAAAATTCAGGACATTTTCAACTTTTGTGCATCCAAAGGCCCTGGTGATCAATATATTACGGCTTATTATGAGAACTCAGGATCGAAGAAACTCATGTAGCTTGGAAAACAATTAAAAGTGACACTGGCGCCGTGGGAAATTAATCTCCACCTCTGACTCCTTTGCTGGCCCGAAATATACTTCTCGAGTTCACATTTATTTATTGATCGATTTTTTTGAAGACTTTTTTAAACTGTAAATTTGCTTATTTTTAAACGAGTTTCTTCTGTTATGATGGAAAAAAAAGAAACCACAGCAAAACCAAACAGCTCGGTAACAAACAGTGACGTCATTGTTCCCAAGTTTACATAAGGTATAACAGTTCTCGGGACAGTTCTCGCCAAGCTTTTAGCCAGGTGGCAATTTCAACATATATTGCACTTACTTCAACATAACTGTAAAATTCAAAGCACATGGTCAATTACAATATGCATGCATGTTATAGCTTCTTATGATCTAACATGTTATTTCTTCCAAACAAGCGCATTTCATGTTTTTCACAAAGTCCTCACCGATAAGGCATTGTAAATGATAATTATCTAAACATCTTTTTAATTCGAATCAAGTGAGAACTGTTGTAAGTACCACGTGCAGTTGTCCTGGTGACTTAAATTATAGACCAGTCAGAGATATTCCATCCCACTATCTTGCCGTGGATTTTAAAGAAACCCCATGATATATTATATATGATGTAATAAAATTTGTACCGGCCACTCAAGGACATTTTGTAGTGAATGACAGTTTACATGTTTAAATGATGATGACGACAACGGTGACGACAACGATGACGATCGGAATGGTCTCGCACGTCGTGCCGAGTGTAGAGAACTCGTCAGGGAAGAGAAAGCAAAAAAAAGAAAAGAAAAAAAACGTCCCTAGGGTAAACCAGGAATCACTAAAAATATAGATGAAATCTATGAATAATTGTAACATTTAGCGGGCTTAGTCTGATTTACGTTACTCTGTTTTGCTTTCTGTTAGGAACTGCGGAGAATCGTTGAGAATCATCAGTTACTTTGCCGGGAATTTATGTTTTCCCATGACTGAAATAAACGATGGGGAATTTTCTGTGACTGAAACTGCCCGCATTCTATTATCAACAAATTCGACATCAAAAGTTGTTTGTCAAAAAAGCCCTAAAGGCGTCCAACTGAACTCCTGTTTCTTGGTCAACCTTACGAACTTGAAAGACCCACGTGACGTACGTGCCGACGATCTAGGAACCTGGAGACACAACGGAGTTGTTACCACATACCTCAGTGTTAATCGAAGTGCAAATAAGGTGGGAGAGATTTTGCAACGCCCAAAGAATTTCAAGCCCAGTAAGGAAGATATGGAGGACAGTGATATGTTTGTTATGCGTCGCACATATCACGCAAACGGAACTGCGTCAGATTACAAAAGACTGATTGTAGAAATGGAAGGTAAGAACCACTTGGTACTTTGAGGTGTCTGAACACAGATTTTTTCGCGTGTCAGTGCGCGCCCAAAAGCCGAGAAAAACAAGCATGGCGCCGATAGTCTATAGTAACTTCTTTATGTCGTTTTCTATGGAGTCGAGTGCTGTTTTTCTCCTCAAAATCACTTGGTTTGTAAAATGCGAAAGCTTATGTAGGGTCTACGTTTATCTTCTAAGAGGAAGTGAGGCCGCAAGGAACCCAACCTTTTTGTTTGTTTTTCGTTTTTCTCATGAGAACCCAGTTAAATCCAGCGCGTGCGCCATTGACCAAACAATTGAGACTGAGTGTTCTGTTGACCTTCATAGAAATGCGCCCTTTTCTTGAAAACCAGATATTGTAGTGATTAATCTACATCTGTTTTATCGTTTAAGTCTCTCTCCTTCTAACGGAGCACTCTGTTAAACGCATCCTTTCTTCTTACCCAGATCACAAAGGCTCCCTTTTGCCTGTATGCGTCCTCAAGTACAATTTCGATGGGCCAGAACATTATTTTGATGTTGCACCGCATGGTAATTCAAAGGGAAGAACAGGATACATGCGAACAATGCCTAGTACACTGGATCTCCTGAAAAAGGAGGCGCAGAGTTATACGCCTAAAGTAGCCGTGGAAGTTGTAGACGATGCTAATGGTGGTATCATGGAAGCTGACAGCGCTGGTAGTTTACCTAGGAATCGGCAACAGGCTGGCAATTACAGAAGATCCGTATCAGGAAGCAATGAACGACGACGAAAGAACGTGAAAGGCTTAAGGGACGAACTGTCTGCCGTAATGGAAATGTGTTTCAACCAGTCTCGTACTCCGGAAACAGCGTTTGTCCGCAAGGTTCAAGGCGCTCCTGACACTATGTGCGTTCTTGCTTCCGACTATCAATTACGTGAATTGGAACGTAATGCAACAAAACCTGAAGCTTTTAAAATCGTCTCAGTGGATCCAACATTTAATCTTGGAGCGTTTGATGTCACGGTAATGACTTTTGAGCACGGGCTTGTTATCAATAAGCGTACTGGTAAACACCCTGTCGTCATGGGTCCGGTCCTGGTGCACCGACGAAAGCAGTTTTCAAACTACTTTTACTTTATGTCCTCCTTGGTGGAGCTGAAACCCTCACTCTCTGAAATTCAGGCATTTGGAACGGATGGAGAGACTGCTTTGCAGCAGGGTTTATCCAAGCCCTGCACCAATTCAAGGCTCCTCAGATGCTTCGGGCACTTCAAGAGAAACTGTGGAGACAAGCTCGCTGCTCTTGGCGTCCCCAAAGAGTTCCACGGAGCGTACATTCGGGACATATTTGGTTACAACATTGGAAGCACTCACCATGAAGGGCTGGTGGACTCAGATAGCGAAGAAGTGTTCCATGCCAAGCTTTCGTCGCTTGAGGTAAATTACCAATTAAAGATACCAAATGTATTCGAACAATAGATGGACATTATTCTCCTTTCATGTTTTCCTCCCCTTTTGGCCACGACGTGCCCCTTCACCGTCCCAAGGCAATGCTGATGACATGAAAATAACGAATTATGAGAATAGCCCCCGTTCAACATAACAATACATTAAGGTAGTTCAACTGGCAAATTTGTGCATTTTTTGACAATATTAAAGAAATAGACGAATATTTTCATTCAAAATGCACCAAACTTTCCATGCACAATCTCTATTGTCGCACAATCTCTATTGTCTATTGTGTCTATCTCTATTGTTTTTGGACATAATGACACCCAATGGTTAATAATTACACAAATTGATATAAATATTAACTTGAAATTGTGAACATTTTCTCACCCAATGGTTAATAATTACACCAATTGATATAAATATTAACTTGAAATTGTGAACATTTTCTCACAACCCTTTATATATGGAACAAAAATCTTAAATTTATTTTGATTTTGCATCCAACAATACAAAAATATGTGTTAGATCCATAGGATATATAGTAAGAAGATATCGTCAAATTTTTATATTTTGTAATTACCTTTCACTTCCATGGGCACCCGGCAATACCATAAATTTGAGATATCTGCTTGGGTCGAACACACGATCGTAGACGACCACAAGTCTGAACTACATGCAAAGTTTAATCCAAAAATGTTTTACCTTTCAGAAATAAAACGTCATTTTCGGGTACTCTGTCGAGTAGACAAACCAAATTCAAGTCCATTGAGCTGAAAATCTGGTGAAAACTCCCGTAAAATCTGTGTTATTGAAGAGCTTTTCGCCCTTCGCGTTAGATTCCGCCATTTTGGATAAGTTGCCGCTGTTTAAAAGGCTTGCGGTCCCATAAAAAACACGAGGCTTTGTTTTGCTTACGCGTTGCTAGGTGAGCACTCGTCCCAGACCCCCGGTTACTCAAGAATTGATGCAAGAAGACTAGGAACAAGATTTTAGATCCACTATGGTGTCCAAAAGACAAGATACACTTTGGAGATAAAAAAACCCTCACAAATAGCTACCAGCATAAAAAAAAATCCAGGAAAAAAGCACAGAAATGAATGTAGGACTTATCAACCGACCCAGTTACTCACTCGGAAATGCTGTTCTTTTCCGGCAAATATACAAACTTCGGCTTTACCGTTCTCATTCTACGAAGGTTTTTCTCCCAAATGAAATGATTTTGCCAAATAGGGGTGCTAAGGGACAAAATGCCCCCAAAATGGGGCAAAATAAAAGTCATAAATTTTGCCGGTGCAAATACCTTAACAAGAATTCTAGGATTTCGGCTAAACTTTAACTCTCGCATGTGGAAGCGGAGGATGCCCCTCCGCCCTCTTAAAGGTTTTTTTGTACTTTATTTTGGGAGGTGAAGACTTTCCGTAGCTGTTCACCAACCCCAACCCCCTGCAATTGTGTTCCTGAGGGGGTGAGTTTGTGTCCGCTAGAAACAATTGGACAATGTAATCTTGTACTTCATTTTCGAATAGAAAGCCTGGGAGTCTTGTTTCAATAAGAATCCCCCGATCAGTTAATGTTGGGGTCTGACTGGTAATGCTAAGCTCTCTTTTTCTTTTTCGCTCCTAACAGGAGACGTGGAACAATTTGGAAATCAATGCGAACCCGCTCAGGGTGCCCGCCTTTTATGAGTGGTTTTGCAAAAACAAGGCCACTCAAATAAAAGAGCACATGCTCTCAACCCTGAGAACGGAAGCGGGATTGGGTTCGCCTCCTGAACCGTACTATCAGAACAAGAGTGAAAGCATGAACGAGGTAATCAAAGACCAAGTTAAATATCAAGAAAGTGAATTGCCGGAGTTTATCGAGAAGCTATCAGGTATCGTGGAACGGCACAAAGATCTGCTACGCAAAGCAGTGGCAAGAACTGGAGAGTGGGAACTTCTCCCGGGATTTCGGTTCCTGGAGAGACCAAATTGGTTCAAAATGACCTCCCAACAGAGGGAAGCCACATGAAGGTTGTAATGAAGGTCGAATTATCAGAAGACAGGTCTCTTTCAATGTCCATCTTGGCTCAACCAAGCTCCACGGAGCCACTGTTATCCACTGGATACGATCAAATACCAAGCATATCCACGTTTACCCTGAAAAAGATGTGGAAGGAAGCCAGAGAGCTTGTGGGATCTCCAGGGTACATTCTGCCAGTTGCTGGGTCAAGCTGCCCATTTGCGAAACAGGTGTTTAACTCCAAGCAGCCTAGCAAGCCCCTCGTGGTAACAAGAAGACCAACAAAACAGAGTGCAACAGGTTGGGTTTTTGAATGCGACCCTGGTTGCCCTGAATATTCGTATTTAGGGTTGTGTTGCCATACCGTAGCAACAGCAGAGTCAAATAAAGTCCTGAAGGAGTACCTTGATTTCTTAGTGAAAAACACTGCCCTACCAAACCTTCATCAGCTCTCACTAAAGGTGAGTGGGCGGAAAGGTGCTGGACGAAAGGGGAGCAAACCTATCAGAGGCCGTGCACGTGCACATCAGAAACAGCCTGTTTTGGACACAACATTTTCCCGCACCGCCAATAGTTCGTCCCACTCGCCAAATGCAGCCTCTGAGGACATTGCAAGTGATACTCAGCTGACACATACCGGTTTTCCCGTGAACACCACAAGATCTGGCGAGAGCCAACAGCAAGCGCAAGCCTCCAGCTCTGAATTCGTTCCGTACACTGGCTTTCCCATCGGATCCCTATCGTTTGGTGGAAACCAGCAGGACCAACAAGTAGCTACCTCACCACAGGTTTCATGTCCCGAGCACATCCTTCAGCATTGAACAACAGCAGCAACAGCAACCCTCTACCTCGTCACAGCTTTCGTACGATGGGTTTCGTGCTGTTGCTACATCCTTTGTCAGTGAGCAGCAAAAACAGCAATCATCTACCTCGTCAAAGCTTGCGTTCCATGGTTTTCCCGCTGGAGCTACATCCTTTGACAGTCAACAGCATCAGGAACAGCAACCGTCTACCTCATCACAGCTTGTGTTGGATGGTTTTCCTGTAGGAACTACATCTTTCGGCGATAATCAATTGCAACAGGAGCAGCAACTGTCTGCTTGGTCTCACCTTAGCTATGCGTACCCTAGTCTTCCTACAGGTATAATGTCCGCTAACTCTTACGGGCATCAGCAGGCAGCTCCCAGTTTCTCACGATGGTTTCCATATTCCCGTTCCACATCTGAGCTTGGAACGCCAGAGAGATTTCCACAGCAGCAGTCGTACAGAGAGCTGTCACCTGCAGTAAACAAAGAAGCCCCTTCTACTCGGCCTTCTTCCTCTCCCAAGCCGGGTTTTCCTTCACCACCAGATGGGGAATTCTACTGTTACCTTCTAGAGTTCTGCCCCCCGCAAGTGTCTAAGTGTTACGGTTGCAATCAAGGGCTGAAACCTGAGGGGCGAATCGCACAACCACCTTTCAACTTGGTTCTAGTTAGCAAAATGAAACGAGAATATTATTCACCCTCAAATGGGGAAAAAAGTTCTAAGTTGTCCAACGTCTACTTTCACTGTAGGTTAGAGTGTGTAAGGCAGAAGCAACCATACTTTGTGCCAACGATGTGCAAGATTCCCCCAAAACTAACACCATTCTTGTTGCCTTGTCACAAGGACGTGCTGAAAAATCTATAAATTATAGAATCAGTAAACATTCTCCAACCAAATCACAGAGCAGCAGGTATAGTTAGGATGTGAAAATGAGTTCCTTATTGTTGTTCCCCGTCTTGTGAGTGCTCGCAGTTCGTCAGAAAATCACCTAGTTGATCTACCCTGATGAACGAGATAAAAATAATAATTCAATACGAGAATCTGAGGAAGTGATTGCAACGGACAGGAAGGCTAGGAACATTGCTCAAGGCATATGCCTGTCTAGTGAAGTCATTTAAAATGTTATCAGTTAATTTATAAAGGTCCAATTGGAAATATTTCAGGCAGAAATCGTTTAATACGCAAATTATTTCTTCCCTTAAAACTATCGGTTTCATATTTGACGACGGAAAAAGGGTAGGTCCATTTCCCTTGATGGCGAAGGTTAAATATTTTTTGTCCATTTCTTAAATTGAGAAAACGGATGACGTTTGGCGGCGCCACTACCTGTGTGCTAGGTAGTGATACCACTTCATTTGGGCATTTTTGAGATTATTCCATGAAGACGCCAAATCTGGTATTGGCGTCGCGAAATCTCGTCTATTTTCTCAGATTATCGATTACTCTGTTCAGTCCTTAGCGCTGTCAATAACTGGCGAGCAAAAAAAATTAAAATAATAATAAGGAAAAAAAAAACAAAAAACAAACAAACAGACTTGGACTTTGCGAGGCCTGTGTCTCTAAATCTTCTTTCCTCAAAGAAAGCGACAGGTCAACGGGCGTTGTTTTGTGTTACTTAAGAGTAAGGGATATTGTTGTTTTTTCTTCGAGTCCTCACTAACTAATAATCCTCCCTTGGTTAGGAGGTATTTGCTACACCCATCACCTTGTTTTGGAAGGTATTTTGTTGCGTTTTTACGTATTGTTTCATCCGTCAACAGGATGACGTTTGTAGTCTACATTTCTTGGGTTATCAGTGTCGTGACGATGTTAAATAACGCTAATCAAGCCAATACTCTTGGTAAATGAAGTTCAATCTGTCATCCGTTATTGTTTTGTTCTTGTTAAATAAATAAATAAATGCAAAAGTAATCTTATACGAATACCTTTAAGCTCCATCCCTTTGATGTATTTATATCTATGGGAGGGCAGTTGTACCTGCCACCACACAAACACACATTATATTATTATATGCACCCCCCCCCCCCCCCCCCCCCCTAACTGTATATCACACTCGACTGTTTTGAAAACAGCATTTCTAGCCATCTAAGATGACTGTGTTTTCAAATTTTCTTGGAAGGAAACGGTTTTCTTCGCTCCTCTGGGTGACTGATGTTCTTAGATCTAGCCAACCGCAGCAAGCCCTAAACTGCAGTTTTTGTCACTAAAATTGCAGCCATATGTGCTCGTATCTTTTCACCTCCTACACCCCCCGGCTCCCTTCTTCCCTCGTCTGACATGTAAGCTAAAGGCAGTTTCACCATTATTTGATGAAAACCAACTAGCTTGGAAAAAAATTCCTTGAGTGACCTCGTATAGTTCCGGCTGTTGTTGTCATGCAATTCGCTACGCCTCCGTGAAACTTATGAACCTGCGCTTACCTTTTCTTTTCCGGACTTGTTTCCGGCGAGGAAAGGATTTCGATTAGCCCATTGTCATCATTTCGTCCAGTCTTCATAGTACTGCCGAAATGAAACCGTGTAAATTTGTGAACAGATTTTTAGGGAAATGATTAGCTCAGTACATACCATTGTACCTGTAAACAGTCAAATTTTTGTTTGTACGAACGAAATGTTACCTGGCATTAGGGCACGACTCCTCGGTTTTGATGAAAACGGACTGATACAGTTCTTTATCGTCATCTTCAGGTTCATCTTCTATGATGAAAAACTCATCTTTCGCCTCATTCATGGTCGTATTAACAAATGTGGAAGTTCTCTCATTGACTTGCTATCTTGCACAAAGCACGCGAATTCGAGTCGTAAAAATACTCTGGACTTTGACCTTTGGCATGGCGAGCACTCCGACAGTCACGGGACGTCCTGTTCCTGTCTTTTTTAGGTATGAACTACCTATCAGTCTTTTTATATATTAGGGTATCCTTCATTGATTGTTGTTATTTTTATTTTATTTTTATTATTCTATTGTTATTAATTTTTTATTTCAATTTTTTTGGGTTCCGGGTGGGTTCCGGGTCGGTTCCGGGTCGGTTCCGGGTGGGTTCCGGCAGGTTCCGGGTGGTTCCGTGTCGGTTCCGGGTCGGTTCCGGGTCGGTTCCGGCAGGTTCCGGCAGGTTCCAGGGGGTTCCGGGTGGTTCCGGGTGCGTTCCGCCTTTTACATACACCCGACAATGTCGACGAAAAATTACATTTTTCAATTTGCTGTTTTCACGATTTTAAAAAGCGCTTACTTTGATAACAGATGAAAATAAATTGAAAAGTTAAGTTCCATTACAAACCAAATTTTGATAGTCCGTTTCTTTTTATGTTATTTTTAGCTTGGTGTGCAGAAAAACAAATTCAAACCCCGCTTGAAGCGATGACAAATATAGGTCAGCTTGATCAAAACCTACGCAGATTTTATGCAGAAGCGAGAACGAGAAAAGGCGAAGATTACAGTAGATCTACTTTGCTGGGATTTCGTTATTCGATAGAAAGATACCTCAATGCCCCGCCATTTAGCAGAGTCCTACAAATTTCAACTGACCCAAGATTTGCAAGATCAAACCTCATGCTAGATGCGCAAATAAAAAATCTAAAACGAAGCGGCAAAGAAAATGTCTCGCACAAACCTGCTATCGAGGAAGAAGACCTCCAGAAGCTGAAATCAAGCGAAGTGTTGTCCTTGTCGTCACCGCTTTCCTTGCTGAGAAACGTTTGGTTTCATGTCGTCCTGTTTTTCTGCAGAAGGGGCCTTGAAGGGCAAAGAAGCTTGAGAACGAACAGCTTCAAGTTAAAAACCGATGCGGCTGGAAGAAACTACGCAACCATGAGTCACGATGAATTATCAAAGAATCATCCCGGAGGACTAAAGGACTTTGAAAGCACAGAAAAAGAAGCCAGAATGTATGAGACCGAAGACCAAGGTGACGGCTACAAGGCCCTCAAATTGTATATCCAGAAGGTAAATCCAAAGTGTACTGCGTTTTTCCAGTATCCGAAGAAAAATAACATGGCTCTAGATGCCGTTTGGTACGAAGCACGACCGCTTGGAATAAACAGCCTCGCTAAAATGATGAAGACCATCAGCGAAGAAGCACGTTTATCCAAAATCTACACAAACCATTGTGTAAGAGCCACTGCCATCACTCTGTGGTCCAACGCCGGGATTTCAAACCGCCACATCATGGCCATTTCTGGACACCGCAGTGAGCAGTCTCTGGTAAGCTACAATTCGCGGCCTTCGACCTCACAGCTCCATAACTGCAGCCAAGTCTTGTCGAGAGCCTTTTCTCCTTCTCGGCCAACCAAGAAATCCGTGATCCGCTGAGCGTTCAAAATCCGCCAATCCGTATAATATATCCTCAAAATCCGAAATCCGAGCAGTTTTTTTAGCCAAATCCGTTGACCGGCTAACCTATTCACCCCCCTCCTTCAATATTTCAGCGTGGATTATGGATTTTGTTTGTTTTGAAGGGCGAATCGTGGAACTTAACTTGGCGGTCTGTTTCAATTTATTCTTCTGTCTGACCTTAGAACAACTAGATTATTTAGATCATCAGATCTTTGACCTTCGGACTCCAGAGCACTCTAGTACCCCAGGATCCCGGTTTCCGGCCAGACAAAAAGCCATTGTCCTCACCATGTGTACCATCGGCATGGTCAAAATAGAGGGTCAGGTCGTCGAGACAAAGACGATCGATTGCGTGGCATTTTCCTACCGAGAAGTTGCCAAATGCGATGACTTCCTTGAAAAAAAGTTTCGGTGCTGCATCCATTAGCGTTAAGTGAAACTACGCGAGCATGTGAGGTAAATACGGATTGTTATTTTTTATACTACGAGACTTCTGATGTCTTTAGATTAAATTTCTTTAATGATAAGTACACAATAGTGGTCATAGTGGGGATTAACCTTAGATTTATACATGGTATCTGTACGTTTCAAGGACCTGTAGGATCCTATAGGTCCTCTTACTGATTTGAAAACGTAACTCAAATAAAAAAATTTGATACACGATGTGCTGATGACAGCAGGTTTCGAATGTCAGCAGCAAACATTTTGATCTTAGAGCATTGCGGACGCGCGCGAGCGCGATGATGTCTCTCCTTTCCGTTTTTTCGCGTCTCGCGCTCGCATCTAACATACACTTCATGACCCTTCGTGTGCCCAGTTGGCTTTCTAATCGCTGATAGGAGCAACTTGCTTTAATGGAAGAAAAACTCGCTTTTCCATAACGTTCATTTAACAAATGGTAAACGCCATAGCGTGCACTATTGAGTTATGGATGCACGCGGGAGGTTGCTAAGCACGAAAGAAGCGTAAGAGTCGCACGAGGCGATATGTTAGATGCGAGCGCGAGACGCGAAAAAAACGGAAAGGAGAGACATCATCGCGCTCGCGCGCGTCCGCAATGCTCTAAGATCAAAATGTTTGCTGCTGACATTCGAAACCTGCTGTCATCAGCACATCGTGTATCAAATTTTTTTATTTGAGTTACGTTTTCAAATCAGTAAGAGGACCTATAGGATCCTACAGGTCCTTGAAACGTACAGATACCATGTATAAATCTAAGGTTAATCCCCACTATGACCACTATTGTGTACTTATCATTAAAGAAATTTAATCTAAAGACATCAGAAGTCTCGTAGTATAAAAAATAACAATCCGTATTTACCTCACATGCTCGCGTAGTTTCACTTAACGCTAATGGATGCAGCACCGAAACTTTTTTTCAAGGAAGTCATCGCATTTGGCAACTTCTCGGTAGGAAAATGCCACGCAATCGATCGTCTTTGTCTCGACGACCTGACCCTCTATTTTGACCATGCCGATGGTACACATGGTGAGGACAATGGCTTTTTGTCTGGCCGGAAACCGGGATCCTGGGGTACTAGAGTGCTCTGGAGTCCGAAGGTCAAAGATCTGATGATCTAAATAATCTAGTTGTTCTAAGGTCAGACAGAAGAATAAATTGAAACAGACCGCCAAGTTAAGTTCCACGATTCGCCCTTCAAAACAAACAAAATCCATAATCCACGCTGAAATATTGAAGGAGGGGGGTGAATAGGTTAGCCGGTCAACGGATTTGGCTAAAAAAACTGCTCGGATTTCGGATTTTGAGGATATATTATACGGATTGGCGGATTTTGAACGCTCAGCGGATCACGGATTTCTTGGTTGGCAGAAGGAGAAAAGGCTCTCGACAAGACTTGGCTGCAGTTATGGAGCTGTGAGGTCGAAGGCCGCGAATTGTAGTTTACCAGAGACTGCTCACTGCGGTGTCCAGAAATGGCCATGATGTGGCGGTTTGAAATCCCGGCGTTGGACCACAGAGTGATGGCAGTGGCTCTTACACAATGGTTTGTGTAGATTTTGGATAAACGTGCTTCTTCGCTGATGGTCTTCATCATTTTAGCGAGGCTGTTTATTCCAAGCGGTCGTGCTTCGTACCAAACGGCATCTAGAGCCATGTTATTTTTCTTCGGATACTGGAAAAACGCAGTACACTTTGGATTTACCTTCTGGATATACAATTTGAGGGCCTTGTAGCCGTCACCTTGGTCTTCGGTCTCATACATTCTGGCTTCTTTTTCTGTGCTTTCAAAGTCCTTTAGTCCTCCGGGATGATTCTTTGATAATTCATCGTGACTCATGGTTGCGTAATTTCTTCCAGCCGCATCGGTTTTTAACTTGAAGCTGTTCGTTCTCAAGCTTCTTTGCCCTTCAAGGCCCCTTCTGCAGAAAAACAGGACGACATGAAACCAAACGTTTCTCAGCAAGGAAAGCGGTGACGACAAGGACAACACTTCGCATAGAGGGTCCACGTTCTTGTTAGGAATGACTACTTGATTTGGGCGCCAAGTGCGGATATAAAACAGTAGGCAAATTTCATGACAGATATTTGTTTAATGTCCGTTATGTTACTGAGTGTTCTAAGGTGCTCACGTCTGTAACAGTACGGCAAGAGAAAAAAATCTTGCGGATTCGGATTTTTGTAAAAATATATGCGGATTGGCGGATTTTGCTAAAAATTAGCACGGATCAACAGATTTGCTGACCCCTATTCACCCCCCTCCGTTAGAGTGAGGAGGCGGAAACGACTGAGTTTTTGTTCATTATAGGGAGCATCTGACAACATCCTGCCGTTGTTTTTGGGTGGAATACACCCAATACAACACGAGCTGGAAAAGCAGACAGCTAAAAATCATCTTTATTTTTGTTTAATTTCCTGCAAATACGAAATGCTTGTTATCTATCATTACCGTTACGTTATTTTCAGACGGAAATAACGTTTAATTCAGTTAGTGCCAATCATTTCTCAGTAGTTCACCTTTATGTCACATTGTTGATGACATTGGAATGTCGCAATAATGACATTCGATCACAGAAACTTTATTCTACAATCAAAAGCGACTGTTTAAATTCTATTTCAGTGTCATTACCAAACAATGAGTGATTTATGAATGAACGAATGAATTACTTTACTGATACGATAGTGATACGATGTTTACAAATACTATAAAGATACAAATTTAAAAAGTATTTAGTGCTTGCAGAGTTTGCGCTGTAACGGAGAGTGCGGGCAGAGAGAAAATGCCTCAAAATGAAACATTGCTGGCTATCCGAGCCATACACCTCTCCCTTACGGATCTGCCACTGTTGCATAACTCACATTATAGCAACCCCAGGGGGATAGCTTGCGCACAGACGTCTCTTATTCATTTCCGCGTGAAGCAAGGAAAATTAGAGACGTCTGCGCGGGGACTACAGGGAGAGGACAAGGGGGTTTTCAAGGAGACATCATGGTCCACAGGAGCCACTGACAGCCTAAGAAGATAAACCGAAAACCTATTGATATCCCTGGCTAGTCCTTGGCTTGTCCGCAGAGACAGTTTACTTCTAATGATAAACATAGGCACGCATTGCGTGCATGAGCTATTTTGAAAATTCCCTAAATGATATGAAATGGTGAAAGCAACAAAACAGCAGAAGTAAACTCGCGCAAATAACCGCTTGCAGATATACGTTTTTCAAATCCTCCGGCCCGCCCCTACCCCCCAAAAATATCGAGATCACGAACTTGGGACCAAAATCACAAGTTTTGGCTAGCGCTAGCTTTTTCACAGGATTTCCGGAGTTATTTTATGACGAAACTACGGCCCCAGTGAAATGAGCAACTTGTTTCATTAATCAGTGTATTAAATGTCAACCAGAAAAGTCCTGCACAGAATTTGATGTATCCAAATTCAAGGATTTAATATTATTTCCTGGAAATTTGTATCTAGTCTTTTTTTTGAAAAAGTTGCTTTTATTATTATAAACAAAAGAAATGTGTAAATGGTTGCCTTTGGCCTGGAAGACGCAAACTAATTATAAGACTACGTTTCCACTAGAGGAGATTTTTCCGGATTCGTGACCAATCCGGAACATTTTGGTACCGGATTCGTTTTGCCATTTACAAGCAGATGGGTGAATCCGAAATTAAAACGTCCCGGTTTGGTCGCGTCTCCGGAGATTTTGAATCCGAAATCTAAAGTGAATACTTTGTATCCGATTACTGTAAATCCGCAATGTTTTGAAGTGTAAACAGTTGTTCCCATGAATCCGGATACTTTTTCGCCTGCTTTGTAACCGTCCCGCATGAATGTCCTCGGATTTATCGATGTGTGTAAACGGTTGGGAATCCGAATACCCTTTAGTATAAACGCATGCGGATCCGAATACCCTAAATTTAATAAATTCGGAAACATTTATGAATCCGGAAAAATCTCCTCTAGTGTAAACGTAGTCTAAATTAAATTGTTTTCAACTCCAAACCACAAGCTAATTAAATTAGTGACACGAAAATTCTTTGAACCACCTGTTTCCGTAATGTCAACCAGAAAAGTCTTTCACAGAAACTAAACGCATGTAAAATGAATATTGGTAGTCTCCTAGTAAATTGCAACTAATATTATTTGAACAACTGTTTTTATTCTCCACAAAAAGTTTTGATCACTTTGACCGTGTCTAAAAGTACACACGAGTGACCACGAATGACCACGAGTGACCACGAGTAAGAATTCATCAAAATATGGGGTTATGGGTGGTGTAATCTTACCACCACCTACATACATACATACATACATACATATAACTTTATTTAAACTCGGTAAAATCATTCAGTATATAAAAAGTGACAATTATATCATTAAAAATATATATACACTTCACTGACTGTTTTACAAGGTTGCCGAGTGGGAAACCGATGATTGAAATAGTCGGTTTATTTCCCTTTTAAATTGCCCTATTGACTTGATATTCCTTACATCTTGTGGTAAGGAGTTCCACAACTGAGCCCCGCTATAGCTAAAGCTACGCTTTAGATAATGGGTGCGTGGCTTGGGCAATGTTAGTTTACCGCACGAATTTCGTAAATTGTAATTTGTGCTTTGTGTATTGAATAGGCCCTGCAAGTACACCTGTACTCTTTTATCCCGGTTTCCTGTTCCCGCACCTCTTTTGCTCCTTTTTTTTACTTGAATTTGCCTCCCTGTGCCTTTGCCGTCACATTTATTATTTTGTTCATCCCGTTTTGCATCTCTGTGCTTTCCGCTTTCTCTCATTTTCACCTCCGGGCCCGCCCCTTTCCTTCCGAATTCGGGTCCATTTTCTGACGAAATATTGAATATTCCAACCGTACACAGTCAGCTGTTCCCCTAAAATTAAAAAAAACGTAGCATATTACAATGAACTATATGTTCCTTTACATCTTGCGGGAAGAGGGTAAACTACAAACATATTTTCTTGAAGTCTGCAAAAATTAGTGAAATACAATTTGTCTCATAACTAAATGTGTTTTTCTATCGATTTTAAGTAAAAACGTACAGTTTTCCGCGTGTCGGTATAACGACTCCCGTTGAATTTCCCACGCTATTCAAATGGGACAAATATTGTCGTGCACGACCAATACATTGCATTTGTAGTTGTTGCGTCTTTCCTTCGCTGCCGCGGTTTTATGTGTGCACGAGAGCGACTTTATACCCTCTTGACAGTTTAGTTTTGGTCCCTCCTCTTCGCAAATTTAGTTGATTTTAATACCTGTACTGCTACACCTTTGTAACGGAGTCAGTTGATTATAAACCTGTAAACG
The DNA here is from genome assembly GCA_024195265.1 of Dendrophyllia cribrosa. Taxonomy (NCBI): domain Eukaryota; kingdom Metazoa; phylum Cnidaria; class Anthozoa; order Scleractinia; family Dendrophylliidae; genus Dendrophyllia; species Dendrophyllia cribrosa. Next base: position 1,066,435 of record JAJLRJ010000010.1, on the reverse strand, counting down.
ATTGTTAGCGGAGCCAGACGATTACCTGTGGTACAACAGTGTTATTTTAGCCTTCGAAAGCTGACGCCTTTTGGAAAAAAAAAATGAACCAAAGAAGCGCCTACTCCCGCAGGCTAGTGATGTTTGGATCTTGAATGTTTAGTCATTGAAATTGCCTAATTAACAATTGACCAGGATGACCGAGAGAGTGGTTATCTAAGGATTTAAGGCAAACCGAAAACATCAATCTTCCCTTTTGGTAAAAATAAGAACGGGTGGGTGAGGGGGAGTTAGTTGATTTCAAAAAAATAATATATATATATATCAAAATATCTTGCAAACAGACTTGGAGTAAAAAATTTTTGCATGGAGTTTATGGTTTATTTTTAACCAAGAAGTTAGGAAAAAATTCGATCACATTAGACGGCTTGGAATTTTTTTTTGGCTAAACCACCCCCCCCCCCCCCCCCCCCCCCCCCCCCCCCCCCCCCCCCCCCCCCCCCCCCCCCCCCCTTCCCCTCCTCAAAAGTCAAATGGTCGGGACCCCTAGTGGGTTTTCTTTCTCTGGTATTTTTAATACTTTAGGGGGCGTTAAGTTTTTATTTGGTAGGAGGGTGGTGCGCTTTGATGGGGAGGGGGGCGTCAAAAGTATGTGGCTTCAAAGATGGGGATTAGACGAAATCAAAGCCTCCTATGAGCCAACCCGTGGATAAGAAATGATAACGCGTAACGCGATAAGCTTATAATATCCTTTTATACTGACACGGTTCGATATTATATAACTGATTAAACGTAATGACTTCTGAAGAACGCAATAAAAACGTTCACGGCGAGATCAACCTCGTTCCCAGGGTTGCGGCGAGATTTGAACTCGAGCCGTCTGACTGCTGTCTGATAGCCATAACACAGGCCTGGCCATAACAGGAACCATGCCACTAGGCCAAAAAAACCTACGATAACTAGAAGGGTAAAATTTTATTATTTTAATGTAGAAATTCGGTAAAACGCGTATTAAAATCCGTTTTAAGTGTGCAGCTTGGTTTTAATTTTGCAATAAAATACTCTAAATGCGAAACATCTTTAAGCCGTTTATTGTTGTTTATATTCGTTTATAACAAATTAGTTATTGTTATCGCTGTTCTTGTTGCGCAATGCATTCGATAAGATTGCCAAATGGAGCTTTTTAACGCGTAACGCAATGTACGGTATTTTAAAATTATAAACACGGCTCGATATCTTTTAAGTAATGATCCGCATAAGAAGGATAGCGCTGAACGGCAATGGAATGTCAAACACGATGGAATGTCAAGATTTTTCATTGTTACAACTAGTGATCTCATTGGCCTAGACTTAAAAACCGCTAAAAAGTTAGGGTTCAAGGTGCATTTTGTCTAATTCTTTTTTTAAAGGTTTTAAGTAATGTGAGACCCAATCGCAGAACATACAATTTTAAAAGAAATTGTATTTGGGGAACTTCATCAAAGAAGCAAAATTATTAGCTATTGTCTTCTGCTATTCTGATTGGTTAAGTACGAACATTTCCTAAAATTTATTTGACGCAAATGGATTTTCTTTATTTTTATAATGAAATATAATTATTAACCATCAGCTCCTCCTCTATTCTTGAAATCAAAGATATTCTATGTGGGAAAGAGCTAATGCCGCAGAACAATGAAGTTTGCTATCGTTCTTATGTGGAACAATACTTAAAATAGTAATCCGCGATATGATGTGTGATGTTTAAGATCAACATATTCTCTTCAGTAGAAATACGCAAGGATATATTTTCACTTGAGAAACAGATCAGATCCACTGACGACATATAACAGTTGACCTTTAGCGCATAACCGTGTCCAGTTCTCTCCTATTTCAATTAAACAATGCGTATTTGTACTGTCACGCTAAGACATAAAAGACATAACTGGGATTAAAGGGTACGGGAGGTGGTACCCCCCCCACCCTGTCCGCTACCCGCCGTTTTTGATAAAAGGATAAAATGGTAAATTATTTACTTATTTACATATTCTAGCCTCCGGGGGCCGAGTTGTTCAAAGCCTGATTAGCCCTAATCCTGGATTAACTGTCAGCAGAACATATGAGTTGTCATGGTAATTAATCCTGGATTAGCGCTAATCGGCCTTCGAACAACTCGGCCCGGGAGTGATTTATTTACGGTTAATAGCGTTTAATTAATAAAATGACGTCATTATGATGTCAGCAAAATATTTTGATGAATTCTTACTCGTGGTCACTCGTGGTCACTCGTGGTTACTCGCTTGAAACCCAGGCTTGAAACATACAATTCCTTTTTCCGCATCACATTAGGCCGGTTCACACTAGGGCCAAAGTGCACTTGAAGTGCACTTGATAATCAAGTAGACTTGAGGTCTACTTAGGAAAGACGAGACAATAGATTTTCAGGTATGACTACGCACAGTGTGCGTATTTAGATGCAAATTACTTGCGATCGCAAGTTGGTATGCAGTTGATTAGCCGTGATAAACAAAGTTGAAGCACTAAAGTACGATATGCATAAAACGCTAAGTCGATAGTAAAACATTTTTTCTTATCATGTCAAGTTTTATTCGAAATTAATTCAGCAAAACATCGTATCAGAGCCTGGTGTAACGCTATGCTCACTTTTTGTTAATTTTTTGGGAACTTTTTCGCGCTCGTCATAAAAACATGTTTTTGTATCTTATGAGTATTGAATGCTCGCATGGCTGTAGTGTTTTTGCTTGGCTAAACCTTTTTTTCTCAATGTAGAATTTTTTACCCTAAGTCGGCTTGAAATACGCCTTCCAATACAACAGCTAAAGTAAAACTTGAGATCCTGCTTGAGAGTCTTTTAGGGACGGACCATTAGATTTTTGAGGGGGGGGGGGGGGGGTTGGGCAAATACCAAAAAAAAAATTCGAGCACGGCCTTGAACTGCAAAAAAAATATCGTGCAAAACAAAAACCCCAGGAAAAAAAAATTCCTGCGAAGCTTTATAGTTTTAGAACAATATTTTATATCCAGAAGCAGATGGTCAGAACACAAATAAATCACACTGACGTTGTAGAATGTTAGCGACTTATATGCACTTGGGGAGGATCAAATGTTCTATCTTTTCATTGGCTTGTTTAGTTTAGCCAATAACAATGGTTTATTTTTGACACGACGTAAGTTGTGTTTCTTTGTAGGCTTTTTAGCTGATTTCATAAGCATGTAAGATATTTCCTGACACAAGGAATCAGAGGAATGGCTCTTTTATAGTTTCGGGGGTAGAAGCGGAATATTGAATATTGAATATCGTGGTTGAAAACTGAGGAATATTGAATATTTGCCTGAAAAATATACTGAATACGGAATATTTCAATAAAGCGCATGACAAATAGAGAATAGGAAATATTGTAATATAAATTTACTAAAATGCATCCTCTTATGTTGGGATGGTAAGCAGTAGAGCTCGTGGCTAAGCGTGGATCACTTACCAATCTTTTATCACATTCATTCCGCATCAACCGCCGTTTCCAGTTGCACACCTGAGCGCGTACTACGCACGCGATTTCACGTCACCGCCTGCTTCACGAACGCTTGCACGGAGCGGTCAATAATACATAACAAGCCAGATCCCCGATTTTAGGACCAAGCCGACGTTTAACGTCGCGTTCTTCAAATATTTGTGGGGGATTATTAGCACGCTAGGCGTGAATCCTGCATATCAGTCTCTCAACAGGTTCTTCATATCAGCAACAATGCTTTGGAGATGTAGAATTTTTAAATTTTTGGCCGTGCAGCTGAGCGTCCATGTGCGAAACTAAAACAAGTATTTTTCACTCAGTTAAAAGACTTTTCTAAAGCGAGGATACAAATCAGTGGTCTTTTGAATCTTTGAACTGAACAGAAACAGTAATAAAGAAAATTTAGCTGTATTTCAAGAATTTCTTAATTAATTTCTTTTATTTGCGGCATTCCCTGCAACATCCTTTCTCTGGGGTTGCTCTCATAGCCATGAGAAAACAAGCTGCTTACGAAAATGAAAACGATCTATAAATAACAAAGTTGCAGTTTATGCTAAGTTATTTCTCGGCTAGTTGTGGAGTCTACTAAATTCGAGGGCTGTTCGCTAGACCATAGCGATAATGAAAAAATAGAATTCGGCTTTGTTTATCGACTTAAAATATCAAAGTACTTAAATCCCACACCGCAATTAAAAACTAATTTATCAAACCGCGTCTTTCAATGACACAAGTCATTGAAAGACGCGGTTTGGAAAGTTGAAAGTGCTTCGTAATGCTACCTGCCTTAAGCAAGAGAATGACGTGAGTTAAATTAGATTATTTGTGTATCTCGTTGAGTGAACGTCTCCAATTGGAAGGACCTATTAACTAACTAAGGTGAATTTTATCGACATATTACCTAGTAGACAAAAAGCGACAGAATGATCCTACTCTGTCCATTTGAATGTATGTTTCGCTAACGGTAATTATAGAGAAAATTTAGCTGTATATTTTCAAAAATTTCTTAATTTCTTTTATTTGGCATTCCCTGCAACATCCTTCTCTGGGGTTGTTCTCATAGCCAGAAAACAAAATGCTTACGAAAATGAAAAAAAAAACGATCGATAAATAACAAAGTTGCAGTTTATGACCAGTTATTTCTCGGCTAGTTGTGATTAAAAGTGATCCGGATTCGGACGACTAAACCATAGACACAATGAAAAAATTTCTTCTAGAATTCGGCTTTATTTATCGACTAAAAATAATACCTAGAACCTGACTATAAATATAAACTTAAGTGGCTGATAAGGGGCTACTTTGTTATTTATAGTAAGATCATAACTGACCATTGTATTGTATTGTACCACTCTGTGCCAGTCTGACCATACTGCATATCCTTGGCTTCCGTTAAACACAGAGCGAGCCTATTAATAGTTTTTAAGGCTGTTTTTGCCAATAGGAAACGATAACTTTAGACAGATAGGGATAACTGGGTGCGAACAGGAATGTGTGAAAACTAATTAAGATTTATTTAAACGTGTGAATTTCCAAGGCGAATGTGGACCCCTAATGCGTTCAATAAAATCAACCCTCTGGCGTGTGATGACTCTATTAAAAACTCATAGTGAAAATCATTTGACTCCACCAGTTAAACCCGTTTTCATATTTGAAAAACCATGTTGCAACTGCAGTTGAAACAGAAATTTCTGTTAAAAAGGATCGACCTTTTTTTTGCTTTTATTGACGTGACTGTGGGCGTTATGTCAGTGACCCGGGTCCAGTGAACTGAATTTTTTTATGGAAATAGAATAGCATTTGATGATCCATTTGAGTTGTTAACCTTTCACTAGCTGAGGGTTTTCTTTGTATTCCATAACAATTGTTCCCGAACTATTTTGGGTTAAAAAGGACAAAAAATAGCTCGCCAAATGGTTTGCTCAGGTCAGACCAGGTTATGCATGATCTGCAGTGTCGTTTTTGTGTACAGTTTGTTCAACATGGTCGAAGCATGGTAACAATACTTGCGGAAATAATTTAAAAATCAATTCTAACGACAGATAGTATCATAATGAAAACGGACTATGATGTCTGCTTGAGTCAAACGCCGAACCATGATCCTGAAACCATGGGACATGACAAAATTGAGGTTCAATTCGCAATTTTTCGTGTCGTGTTAAACATTTACTTTGTTGGTTGCGGACTGAGTATGAGAGTATCGGGACGAGTAAGTCGAGTAAGGCACTTTCAAAAATTAAAAAGAATAAGGAATATCTCCCAAAAAATTAGTAGGGAATGGAAATATTTACCTCAGGAGAGCAGAGGAATACGGAATTTTTTGAGTGTCAATATTCCGCTTCTACCCCCGATATAGTTGTACAGTGGCATTGTAGGTACATGTATATCTCAATGGATGAGAAATACTTTGTTTATGTGTTGTACAACAAGCTTGTAATTGCAGGGGGCGGCGCTACCGGTGGGGCAGGTGGGGCATTTGTCCCACCAACTTTCGACAGCTCAAAATGGCGGTGGGCGGAGATAGAATAGTGTAGACAACATCCTTTAACCAGATCTGATGGCGGGGCGCTTTAATGCATTAGAGTTTGCAAAATAAATATTGCCGTTAATTAATCAAAAGCCTACAATTTTAGCATCGGAGATATTGACTGACTTTAGACTGGAGATTGGATATTGTGAACCAAGCATTTCAATACCCCTTGAGTTACTCGGACGTCAGCTATCGACTCCAGCTACCAACAAATCCATCAAACAAATCCATCAATGCTGTGAGTTAGCGCTTGGCCTCTGCCCTAAGAAGGCTCAAGACATATCTACGAACAAATTATGTCACAAGAAAGATTAAATCATTGCATTATCAAGACATTGCATTAACTGACAAATTGAACATGGCTGATATTGGAAATCAGTTTCTTTCTGCCTCCAATGACAGAGAAAATCGCTTTGGAAAATTCGTTTCCAAAGCCTTCCCATACTGAAAAAAATTGACAGAGAATATTCGAGTGACAGTCAAATTTACTTTGAACAAACAACCAAAATGGAGTTACACCCAAGTTTCAGAAAGTGTTTCGTGTACATGTACTTTTCATGAGAATTAAACTGAACTCAAAGCTGGCCTTGGAAACTGTTTCTCCGGTCTCAGGAACGCTGGAAATAGCATTTCAGAGAGTTTCATTTCAAAAATTTCCCGGGGGAGCATGCCCCCGGACCCCCTAGAAGCTCGCGCCTTCGGCGCTCGGCACAGGAGATTCGCCCCACCAACATTATATTTCCGGCGCCGCCACTGTAATTGTAAGATAATTGGGTGTACTACGATGGGCTGTGGAAACGACATCAACAGGGGGGTGTAAAGAAAATTGTAGGGGCAGTTACAACACCGCGACCAGGCTTCATGCTATCAAGCTGCTGTTACATCAGATATGACTTACTATAGTATTCCTGTCTCTAGTACGGCCTTTCTAGTATTCCTAACACGTATATGTGTCAGGCATTAAAACATATAGACTCGCAAAAAAAATTTCATGCAAGCAAATCATGGCAAAAAGAAAAATCCTGCACAGTCTCGAGCGTAGAAAAAAATATCCTGCACCAAAAAATTGCCCAACCCCCCCCCCCCCCCCCCTCAAAAATCTAATGGTCCGTCCCTTAGAAGTCGTCCGTGACTGCGAATCGTAAACCAAAGCGCAGAGAGCTCGTTCCCTGTGGAATTCAAAGTTGCACGCACACGTGCTTTTAGCTGCACGGCTGCACGGCTTAACTGTCATTGGTCAAGTGCGCTCCCAAGTAAGGGGTGGACCTTACTTTGAAGTGCACTTGGATTCTTTTGTTTTACGCATATCGCCAGGGCAACAAAGAAACCATTAAGTGCGGTCATATTAAAACGTTCACACTCCAAGTACGCGAGCTAAACTTGGGTGATTCCGCACAAACCAACAGCACGTGTCATTCAAAAAGACGTTACTGTTTTGATAAAAAAGAAGGGAAATATGGAGCTTTTCGAAAACGAACTACTGGAAATTATTTAACTTTCTAATTACATTCAGCTGATATTAATTTTTACCTCTTTGATACATTTTACAATGAGATTTAAACGTGTAAATAAATCAGATGAGTGCTTCTATTGAAACGTAAGTTTGACTTAGAAAACGCTCTCAGAAAGGAGTTCACACTACAAGTACGTACCAAGTGCACTTCAAGTGCACTTAAGAGCCCTAGTGAGAACCGGCCTATTATTTTAAATCCGCTAGCCGTTTTTGCAATAAAACTTTACTTTCTTACTTCAGTACAAGCTCACCTATTAACGTAACCGCAGTCCACATGTTTTGGACGTCTCATCCCCCGCAGACCATTGTACAAATCATGCATACAGCACATTATAGGCGGTATTTCCGAATAAATGTCTTTGATATTGCCAAGTTTGGCAAGCCAGTCGGGATTAGAGCAAAGTTCCCAACCAACAAATTTTCAAACTTTACACTTTTAAGTGTTTGAGGAAACAATCGCAAAGATTCAAGATGGTTGATTTTCAATTCATGTCAAGTGCCCTTCTTTGACCTTCAGTAATACCACTTTAGAAGCGAGAATTGGATTAGCTGACATAGTACACGGTGTACATACTAGAGGCAATCTGATTGGTGTGACATAACCCAAGACATACACATACAAACAAACAAACATACTAACATACAAACATTACAAACCGACCTTTGCGCCTGCTAATGAGCTATTTTTTCAAAATAGCTCAAAAATGGGCTAAGTTTGTACTTTCAGGCCTTTGTCTTTTTCCTTTTAGCGTCAGTTAACTCAGTTTGCTGACGTTTTATCACTGAATTTTGTTTGCATGTTTGTTCAGGGCTCGAAAAAAGTTCCTTTCCAGTCGTCTGGGACAAGTAGATAATCCTGTTGGTGGGCAAGTAACTTTTCCTGCTTACTTGCCTGATGGGCAAGGCCCAGCAAGCCGTCCACTGAATAAATAATGATTTTAAAACAAAAAAGGAAACTTTGGTAAGCAGGTAACTGCCTGGGGCAAGCGACAATATTTGAGAGTTGCTCGTCCAAATGAAAAGCTGCAATTCAATTTTTTTTAAGCCCTGTTTGTTCCTTTGTTTGTTTTTGTTCACTGAATATACTCAGTAGTAACAAAAGCCTATAGAGAAAGTGGTTTTGTGGGGATCTTCGTAGGGTATTGGATACATTCGCTATTACACGAGCGTGTGTGACTCGCGGTGCCACCAGTGGCGCGTAGCAACTCACACCAGACGAGTATCACACACTCTTATGACTCCCAGCAAATTCACTTACAGGTTTTTAAGGGTTGATCGAAACCGCATTAGTAAGGGTACACTTTTTAATTAACATAGTTTAAGCTCTCTAATCGTGAATGCGTTTTTATAACGGATTCCAAATCAAAGTTCGATTCAAGAGTATGCTGTCCAAAAGAAGTGAAGCGCAAAAAATGTAGCATGCGCGCAATCTATAGCTGTAAACTGAGGTGAAAAACTGAATTCAAAATTGATACTTTATACCCTACTCTACTTATCAAGTTGTGTTTAACAACTAGATAGTACAGGCTAATGTTCCTTTCCTAAACAACTACACTCATAAGTAAAATAACCCGAAATTGACAGTTCTCCTTTAGTTAATCCTGGCATAGGAAAAGAATCCATTGCTCAACCAGAAGTCGCACCGATCCTTGTGGTACTCGACCTCAGGTACTTTTAATCCGGTGTCAGTGAAGCGAGCGGTTTTGTTGAGATACTCTTTCCACGATTCTGTTTTCACTTTTCTTTTCTTCATAAATTCGCCAAATTCCTTTCTCAGATCGTTCATAAATTCCTCGTCTTTCGCGGAGGGCTGGTAACCAATCTCACTCGGAAAGCCGAAGAACGCTACCAGATCCCACAAGTGGAAGGCGAACGTGCTTGGAAAACCGAATAGATTAACAGCTTTAGAAGGACGATTAGTTACCACATATCTGTAAACAGGACTTTTGAAACCTTCGGATGCATTCTTCGCTACTACATTATATGGGCAAGTAGCTCGGACATCACTCACCATCGATGTGAATTTGAACTGAATGGAATGCTCAAAAGACCCAGAGAAATCAGTGTCACTGGTGAGTCCGTACAGTTTCTGGATCTGGGTAACGTTGACTTTAGGAAAAGAACCGAGTGTTTTGTTCACATACTCAGTAAAATTCGCAAACTGGAAATTGTTAAAGACCTTAGGTGGTGCTAGGTCGATTTCTTGTGCAGTTGTTCCAATGATTAATGGGACATCGGTTGCTCTTCCTGCTGCCATGGCAACAAGAGGAGGCTCTGGTACGATATCTTTGTCAACTACCGCGACTGCGCCTGCAAACCGACCGTATGTTGGTATATCGAGCAATTCGTCCATTCGCCAGTTTGGATACTCAAGCCATGGAATAGCATCTTGAATTTGCCTGGGAGTCAACTTATACAAACACTTTCTCTCAGCTGTGAAGCTATGTTTTTCGCGATTAGAGTTTTTAGCGAAGATTTTGTTGTCAAGAGCAGCATTTTCTGATGACTTGTTGAAAATAGCCGAGCCACTCATAAGAATCGCTCGATGGAAAAGTCCAGTCGCCTTCCGGGAGGCAAGTAGTGCCAGCTCAGATGTCCCGCCAGCACTAGATCCCATTAGGGTCACAGAATCCGGGTCGCCGCCAAATTTCTTAATGTTTGCTTGCACCCACTTCAGTGCTAATATCTGATCCATAAATCCATAATTACCTGAGGTTTTTGACGGCGAAGCATCCGCTAAGGACTCCAAGGCAAGAAAACCAAACGCGTTGAGCCTGTAGTTAAATGAAACACCAACAATACTCATGTTGACGACCATTTCAGGCGATGGATGGATTCCTTTCCAGTTGCCTGATAAGTACAACAGGAAACCACCGTGAATAAACACCAGGACTGGTAGAAGCTGTCCGTTAGGTCTTTCCTTTGGCGTCCAAACATTGATGAACAAGCAATCTTCACTTCCTATCACGTTTTCTGGATCCTCCGTTGTGTTTAGTAAATCTTGTTGAGCACAAATGTTTCCAAATTCACGTGCATCAAATGGGTCACTCCAACATGTGTTCTTTTCACAAGGTATCGGCGGCTTTCAACGTTGTTCTCCAACAGCGGGTTTAGCGTACGGAATGCCCTTGAAAACAAGCGCGTCTCCTTCCTGTCTTCCCCAAACCACACCAGACTGAATCTCGACTATTTCCACACGGTCTTTGTCTTCTTTCCTTGTTGCAAAATGTGTAATAGCCACTGCCATTGCGACAATCCAGAGAACTAGCAAAACGAGGTTTACGATGAGAACAGGACAAATATTTCTCCTTCTAGGATTTGAATGGCCTGCATAATTAGGGTCTAATGTTTCTAGTCCATTGCAAATGTGTTGTGATGTTGGAAACCTCTCACCAATTTTGTTAAAGACTGAGAATACAAAAGATCAGCCTACATGCAGCTATCGAAATTTAGCCTCATAGTTTGGTGTTTGCTACCGTCAGAATTCAAGTTACAGTTCGAGATTAAACAGGACAGCCAATAACGCAACGCAAACGTGCATGCAGACGCATGCGTTCCAGGTTCGGTCTGAGATTCTGTAAAACGCAGCCAGTGATCAACAAGCTTGGATCGTGTGACGGGGTCTGTTGTTATATGTGTATAGGACTGTAACACTTTTGCTCTGTTTTCCCCTTCTAAGAAGGCATGGTTTTAGTTATAATAATAAGCATCCGTACAATATAACTTTTAAATCATCTTAACCCATTGACGGCCGTGCCGGCCAAAACCGGCCGTACAATACTCCACTGCTTTAAAAAATTGCAACTTTCTCAATCGCGCGAACATTGCCTTAACCATCAGTTGTAAGCATTGACTAGAAAGTCCTTCAAATTGAGATACCCAATAAACACAAAAAAGTTAGCGATTTTTGCAGAATATCAGCGTTTGAATTTGGACAATAACAAAAATGACCGTTTTTAACGTCATAGAAAAACAACAAAAATCACGTTTTTGCCTTTAGTTTTTTTTATTCAAATCATCATGGCAAACCCAAAAGTCAACATTCACAGCAAAATTCAGTCCTAGTCCTAGCTTAGCAGTGAATTTTTTTGCTCTTATTCGTTGCTCGGGCCGAGCTCTAGCCTCTCGTTCTAATGCATACTGACCTTGCCTCGATTTTCAATATCACCACCGCACTGCATGCTGGGAAATAGCCAAAAATTTTGACAGCGTTCGTTTCTTTCCGCACACATTTCATATTTATACTAAGTCCACAGCCACTCCGACCCACCGCCGAAATTTCGCTTGTTGTATTCTCCTGTGGTCGCAACTTCCAAAATATGCCGCGGTAGGTCGAGAAATTCATCCAGAATCGAGTCCCAAAGCTACTTCGTTTCATGGCGGCCATTTTTCCAGTTCAACGAGCAACGAGCTAAATTCGTAAACGAAGTACAACACCTAACTCGCTTCGTTGAGAAGTGGACTCTGAACTACCTCCAAGCTTAATGATGCTCATCAGGCAGCTACTAAAGATGAAAAGTGGCTGTGGACCTACCAAAAATCGCAGAAACACCATATTGAAGACTTTATTGCAATCCAACAAAGCAAAATCACAATGTCAGAATGACGTTTCCAGTAAACTCGAGCCTTCAGTGTTTTAGAACAGCAGCACTTTCAATGGTAACTTCAAATATGGAGTCACGAAATCCTATGGATCGTTTATATACAGAATATCACTCAAAAACGAAAAAAGTCGCGGGCGTCAATGGGTTAATAAGTTGTTCAAAGTTTATAACGAAAAAAACTATCACAAAAAAAGGAATCTAAAAATTTACATTTCCGGTATTCCAGAATGCCAACAGACCAATTCCGATATATTAAAATTCATACCTGGCTCCGAGGCTTAGGGGAATAAAACAAAAGAAATCACATCGAGGTTCAGGGATGAATAATTAATTTGTTTTGTTTTATTCCCCTAAGCCTCGGAGCCAAGTATGAATTTTAATATATCGGAATTGGTCTATTACGTGTACATGGCAGACAAATTAACAAATTGACGTCAGTTTTTCATGCGTCTGTTCTCTTATTGATGATAAAATTCGTCATAAGGCTCATAACATTGTCAAAATGCTGTGGATCCACAACAAACTTTGACAATGTTATGACGAATTTTATCATCAATAAGAGGAGAGACGCATAAAAAACTGACGTCAATTTGTTTTTTACAATAACAAAAACGCCAAAATCGTAAAAAACCGGATGAAATGAAGAGTGAACGCAAGGTAAACATGACAAATGCCTGGGAACTGACGCAATCATTGTCAATAAGTTTTCTCGCTTTCTCATTAATTAGCTAACTAATAACAATAAAGAAATTTCATTGGTAAAAGAATTGACAGGATGACATCTTGCATAAATTAAAATTTTATGTGTCTGTACTCTTATTGATGATAAAAATTGACCAATCAGCATGCGATCGAGAATAACTTCAGTTATTGTAAAAAAGGGGTTTGACATCTTTATCACAGGTACGTATAGTGGTTCGTGAAATTTAACATTCTTTATCAGTTCACCGGTTCATGGAGTTGAATTTTGGATGTGAACTTTTTATCTGTTCACTGTAACTCTATTATGTGTCATTAGTCTCTACGCAGGCGTTGTTTGTGTCGTCGCGGAACGGCTGCGTAGGAGACTAATTTTTCATGTGATAATAATGTTTATGTTTTAAAATGAATTTAAGATGGTCGATATTTCACCCCCATTGTTTATATAAACACTTGAAATACTCCAAATGCCTTTATCACTTACCATAAATTACAGATAAAACTAAATATTCCGGTGGAAACAACGTAGTGTTTTCAAAAGAAGTATGTTTCCTATCTTCCGGCGTATTAATAACATCGCATTTTTAGTTACATTGTTCTTGCCAGAAAAGGTTGAAAACATGTTTGAACAATAGCCATGAATAGTGGCGGCTGAAAGACAATACTATTGATGTCGTCTGACAGTGATAAGGTCTGATAAAGTAACAGGGCATCACGAAAAGATTATCTATATTTACATTGATTAAGTGTGACATGCTCCTAGATTATAGAGTCCATTTCTTGGTAGCTTAGATTATTGTTTGATTTATGCATGAAGGGACGGTTTTTATAAACATTGTAAAACTTTTTAAAGAGAATAACTTCCTTATGCAAATCGAATAGCCATGCATGCTATTCAATATAATCACAATGAATTGAATCTGTTTACGGTGGCCAATTTATCTTATACATATCTTCTTGGTTGATAAAACCGCACTTTCGTATCCATTCATTGCACGCATTTTATAACCAATGGAATGGACTAGAATATATAATACAACATAATATAGATGATACTGAGTAGAATAGAAAAGAAAACCGTAGAACGAAATACAAAATAGAATTAACAGAACAAAGAATACAAAACTTTATTTTTAAAACAATCATGATTATCAAAAATGAAAATAATTCCAAAAACAAAAAACTTATCCGTATCTTTTGTCTAACGCAATGTTTTGTATTCTGAACACTTAACTTCTAAAAGGCTTATAAGTAGTCGAATCCTACTTAGTCTGCTGATTACCCAAAGATTACAAAAAATTACCATATGATAGCTAATCCACCAATAAAACCCCTAAAAAAACGCAAAACACTCTCTTTAATTATTGTGCTTGTTGAATATTCAGGCCAGTCCGCAAAGACTGGTTCTTACCAATGATAAAAAAGGCTATATGTCTGTGTCGATCTGTACTCCCAGGCCTTTTTCTTTTCCCTTTATTTGCAAATATTTAAAAAAACTGAGTTTGCTGACGATTTATCATTTCCTTACTAAATCTAACATTAGATATCAAGCATTTAGTTTATTTGTTGCTTTGTTTACTTTTGTTTTGCATTTTGTTTTTTGTTAACTGAATATACTCGGTGGTAACAAAAACCTACAGGGAAAGTGGTTTGTGGGGATCTTGTTTCATGAGCGTGCGTGCGTGACTCGTGGCGTCACTGGCGTAGCATCAGACCTGTATCACACACTCTCGTGACCCCACCCAAGCCAGCTGCAGATAAGGTTGATCGAAATCACATTAGGGTGGACTATTTGATTTATCCACATTATCTAAGCTCTTTAAACTTAAATGCATTTCTTATTTCAAGTCAAAATTCGAGATTAACTGTAAAAGAAAAAAATGAAGCGGATAAGCGCACAAAAATGTCGCACAGTGCAATCTCACAGAAAACTGGTGCTTTTATATATGCTACACTAGGTACTAGATTTAATAAGTAGATAGTGCAGGCTAATAAACAAAGGATATGTATTCCTAAAGTACAAGGAATTATTTACTAGTGCAGTAAATAATCGCATCGGACTCTGACATCATCCTTTAGTTGATCCAGGCATAGGAGAAGAATCCATTACTCAACCAGAAGTCGCACTGAACTTTGTTGTATTCGTTCTCTGGCACGTCTACTCCGGTGTCAGCGAACAGAGCGGTTTTGTAGGGATACTCTTTCCACGATTCTGTTTTCACTTTTCCTTTCTTCATAAATTCGCCGAATTCCCTTCTCAGATCGTTCATGAATTTCTTGTCTTTCGCGGAGGGCTGGTAACCAAATTCGCTTGGGAAGCCGAAGAACGCTATCAGATCCCACATGTGGAGGGCGAACGTGGCGTTGAAACCGAACAGATCGACAGCACTGGAAGGGCGATTTGTTACCACGTATCTGTAAACAGGGCTTTCGAAACCTTCGGATGCGTTCTTCGCCACTATATTGTTGGGACAAGTGGCTCGGACATCGCTTACCATAGAAGTGAATTTGAAATTAGTGTCATTTGTCATTCCGTACAGTTTCAGAATCTGGCTAACATTCACTTTACTAAACGACCCAAGCGTTTTGTTTACATGGTCAGTAAAATCGACCGCAAACTGGAAATTGTTAAAAACCTTAGGTGGTGCTAGGTCGATTTCTTGTGCAGTTGTTCCAATGATTAATGGGACATCGTTTGCTTTCCCTGTTGTCATGGCAACAAGAGGAGGTGCTGGTACGACATCTTGGTCAACTACCGCGACAGCTCCTGCAAACCGGCCGTATGTTGGTAAATCCAGCAAGTCATCCATTCGCCAATTTGGAAACTCCTCCCACGGAATAGCATCTTGAATTTCTCTGGGAGTCAGCTTATACAAACACTTTCTCTCAGCCATGAAGCTTTGTTTATCGCAACCAGAGTTTTTAACGAAGATTTTGTTGTCAAGGGCAGCATTTTCTGATGACTTGTTGAAAATAGCCGAGGCACTCATTAGAATCGCTCGATGGAAAAGTCCAGTCGCCTTTCGTGAGGCAAGTAGTGCCAGCCCAGATGTCCCGCCAGAACTAGATCCCATCAGTGTCACAGAATTCGGGTCGCCGCCAAATTTCTTAATGTTTGCTTGCAGCCACTTCAGTGCTAATATCTGATCCATAAATCCATAATTACCGGAGGTTTTTGACGGCGAGGCATCTGCTAAGGACTCCAAGGCAAGAAAACCAAACGCGTTGAGTCTGTAGTTAAACGAAACAGCAACAATGCTCATGTTGACGACCATTTCAGACGATGGATGGATTCCTTTCCAGTTGCCTGATAAGTACAACAGGTAACCACCGTGAATAAACACCAGGACTGGGAGAAGCTGTCCGTTAGGTCTTTCCTTTGGCGTCCAGACATTGATGAACAAGCAATCTTCAATTCCAATCACGTTTTCTACCTTTCCAGTGGTTCCCAGTAAATCTTGTTGAGCGCAAATGTTTCCAAATTCACGTGCATCAAATGGGTCACTCCAACAAGTGTCCTTTTCACAAGGAATCGGCGGCTTCCAGCGTTGTTCTCCAACAGCAGGTTTTGCGTACGGAATGCCCTTGAAAACAAGCGCGCCTCCTTCCTGTCTTCCCCAAACCACACCAGGCTGAATCTCGACTATTTCCACACGGTCTTCGTCTTCTTTCCTTGTTGCAAAATATGTAATAGCCACAGCCATAGCGATAACCCAGACGACCGCCAAAACAAGATTTATGGTAACACCAGGAGGAATCTTTATCCTTCTGAGTTTCAAATGGCCTCCGAAGGTTAAATGAGTAGGGTCCAAGTTTTCTTGACTTTCCTCCATTTCAAAAGTGCTGTATTAGCCAGGGAAACGTTACTCAATTTCCTTATGCGCTTAGTCAAGAATAGAATGAAATGTCTTCGGTGCAATGCCTCCTATGATGAAATGCACTTAGCCGTGAAATATAAATTTGAATTCATCAGTTCATTTCCGCAAGGACATATTTGACTTTAATTTTCCACACCCGATTTGTTTGTGTTGAGCTCTCCACCCTGCAGTAACGGAAAAAGGCAAGGGGGCTTTAAGCGGGTGCTCCAGGGAACTGAGCTCCAGAAAACCCCATTTAAACATTGAAACTGCAAATACACTTAAAAGAGGAGATAAGTAATCATTTAAGAAAAAGCGCGTGAGAAAAAACTGCATTGGTAATGTGCAATTACCTCTTGACAAAAATGTATAACAAAATAAACCATATTGACCATTAATTCGTTAAGATAATTTAATAAGGATTAGTGTATTTAACCTATTCGAATGTAGAAGTTATTATTGACATTATTAGTTGGAATAAGTAGGTGAAGTCAAGAGCCTCTTAGTGGATTTACTGCTACAAAGTCATTGTTACATTTTTCTTGCAGAATGGGACGATGGGGACCTGAACATCTCTCGGTGCACAGAGCCCAGAATAAAAATTTCCGCAGTGCCTAGGGGTCCTTAATTTGCCCTTGTCATATACTTTGGTTATATAGGGAGTGCTATAGGGTAGTCGTTGGATTTCGTTGGCTATGGAATCCCCCCTAACAACACACCGGGATTTAATAACCGTGGGTTATATCATGACATCCAATTCCTTATATGCTGGTCGTACTGTATACAATGGGTAGGTTAGGTAGGTAAACTTTATTTATACACGGTGTCAATTCATAAAACATGCTCTTCCATCGAGCCGTGTTTTTTAACAACAATAGATTAAGTACTTAACTAATTTAAATTATCTAACTAAATTAATTATCTATATGAAATTGTATTAAAAACGATAAAAACTATCCTTTATTAACTATCATTAAATTAGATAAAAATTAAATGCATGATTTAAAAGAGCTAAGAGTGGGCTGTATCTTAGCGCTCAAAGGTAAGCTGTTCCAGCTTATAAATGATAACCTATTATCTTATTGTGACCGTTTAACTCTTAAAGGAAACAGGACTCCCTCTTTTATCGATCATTTCCTTGGTCCGCAGGTAACCCAAGCTCAGTGGGCGTTTCTATGGCATTTCAAGCGTCCTCGTAGCGATTGAAAGCTTTTCTGAGCGGGCCGGTTTTGCACCCTAAGAAGCGAAACTCAAAGGACGACTTTACTTAGTAATTTCGTACATTTACGAACAAGAGGAATAGTTTCCCATACAAATCCTTATAATTTTGCTGTTATGCAACGGTTGCCGTGACGCTCAAATTACAACACTCACAACGTTTAAATAAACTAGGTCAGATTATATAGTCGGTCCATTAAACACCCATTGAGCGTGGGCATCATGTGCTTGGTCAAGGTCAACATGGAATAGGTAAAGTATACATTAGAGTGAGGAGGAAAGGACGGTTGTATGAGCTTTTGTTCATTATAAGAAGCATCTGACAACATCCTGCCGTTGTTATTGGGTGGAATACATTCAATACAACACGAGCTAGAAAAGCAAACAGCCAAAAATAATCTTTATTTTTTTTAATTTCCTGCAAATACGAAATGCTTGATATTTATCATAACTGTTATTTTTAGACGGAATTAACGTTAAATTTAGTGAGTGCCAATCATTTCTCAATAGTTCACCTTCATGTCACATCCAACGGACGACATTGGACTGTTGCGATAATGACAATAATGACTTTCTTTGTTGCAAAATGTGTAATGGCCACTGCTATTGTGATTACCCAGACAACCACCAAAACGAGATTTATGGTGACACCAGGAGGAATCTTTATCCTTCTGAGTTTTAAATGGCCTCCAAAAATAATATGATTAGGGTCCAAGTTTTCTTGACTTTCCTTCATAGCAAAGTATTGTACTGGCCTGGAAACATTTAATGAATTTCCTTATGCGCTGTCAAGAACAAAAAGAAATGTCTTCGGTGCAATGCCTCCTATGATGAAATGCAATAAGCCGTGAAATATAAATGTGTATTCATTAGTTCATTTCCGCGAGGACATATTTGAATAATTTCCTGCACCCGATTCATTTGCGTTGAGCTCTCCACCTTGCAGTGACGGAATAAGCAAGGGGGCTTTAAGCGGGCCCCAGGGAACTGAGCTCCAGAAAACCCCATTTTTGAAACTGCAAATACACTTAAAAGAGGAGATAAGTAATCGTTTAAGAAAAAGCGTGTGAGAAAAAACTGCATGGGTAATGTGCAATTACTTCTTGACAAAAATATATAACAAAATAAACCATATTGACCTTTTATTCGTTAAGATAATTTAATGAGGATTAGTGTATTTAACTTATTCGAATGTAGAAGTTATTATTGACATTATTAGTTAAAATTAGTAGGTGAAGTCAAGAGCCTCTTAGTGGATTTACTGCTACAAAGTCATTGGGCCTCTTTACACTGGGCACTTAAGTAAGACTTAAGAGCGCCTAAGTCTTACTTAGCCAAAAAAATTGTGCGTGATGGCCTAAGTAAAAACTGAACGCACATGATTTAGCATCTCATTAAAGTCGGCAAACTGAAAGGATTCAAGTAAGACTTAAGGTTCTGCAAAACCATCCTTATCGAAACTCAAGTCGACTTATCGTGCCGTGGGGCGGATCACCGTGCCAATCAAGCCAATTAACTCCATGCCTTCGCAAACATCGAGGCATCGCTGTTTTCGACTGTTTGGTGACCTTTGGTAATTGGTAGCAGCAAGTTGTTTTCGAAATTATCAAAATGTCAAACGATGGTCACGAAGGACACGATTCACCAATTCCTTCGAATTTGATCCTTGTGCATACGACAACGGTGTCTTTATCGTCGAGTGTTTTCGCGCGAGACATCGTCATCAAAATTGAACATCTGAACAGCTAATTCTACAATTTTCAGCTTGTATTTCTTTTAACATGTTCTAAATCATTGGTTATCATGTTATTTATGTTATTCGTCCAAAAGTTTTACGTCTACGGGCTTTCTCCTTTGAAGATACGGCGTTGTAAATTTGTTTTCTTTTAAGCAGCGTCTTCGCTCGACTAGCTCAAGTCAACTTAAGTTTTTGCATTTACCCGTGTATGAAGAGCTAAGTAAGAGCTAAGTAAGAAAATCGTACTTTACTTGAGCGTTCGTTAAGTTTACTTGAGATCTAGTGTAAAGACTACCATTGTTACATTTTTCTTGCAGAATGGGACGATGGGGACCTGAACATCCCTCGGTGCACAGAGCCCAGAATAAAAATTTCCGCATTGTCTAGGGGTCCTTAATTGCCCTTGTCATATACTTTGGTTATATAGGGAGTGCTATAGGGTAGTCGTTGGATTTCGTTTGCTATAGAATACCCCCTAACAACACACTGTGATTTATTTACATGCATGTGATGGGTTACATCATGGCATCCAATTCCTTATGTATATGGTCGTACTGTATACATCTGATGAGCCCAGCGAGAAGAAATAACCAGCCATTATCTTATTGTGATACTTCAACTCTTGAAAGAAACCGGATTCCCTCTTTTATCGATCATTTCCTTGGTCCGCAGGTAACCCAAGCTCAGTGGGCGTTTCTATGGCATTTCAGGCGTCTACGTGGCGGTTGAAAGCTTTTCTGAGTGGACCAGTTTTGCACCCTAAGAAGCGAAGCTCAAAGGACGACTTTATTAGTAATTTCATACATCTACGAACAAGAGGAATATTTCCCATTCAAATCCTTATAATTTCGCTGTTATGCAACGGTTACCGTGACGCTCAAATTACAACACTCACAACGTTTAAATAAACTAGGTCAGATTATATAGTCGGTCCATTAAACACCCATTGAACGTGGGTATCCTGTGCTTGGTCAAGGTCAACATGGAATAGGTAAAGTATACATTAGAGTGCAGTGAGGAGGAAAGGACTGTTGTATGAGCTTTTGTTCATTATAAGAAGCATCTGGCAACATCCTGCCGTTGTTATTGGGTGGAATACATCCAATACAACACGAGCTAGAAAAGCAAACAGCTAAAAATAATCTTTATTTTTTTAATTTCCTGCAAATACGAAATGCTTGATATTTATCATAACTGTTATTTTTAGACGGAATTAACGTTAAATTTAGTGAGTGCCAATCATTTCTCAATAGTTCACCTTCATGTCACATTCAACGGACGACATTGGACTGTTGCGATAATGACAATAATGACTTTCTTTGTTGCAAAATGTGTAATGGCCACTGCTATTGTGATTACCCAGACAACCACCAAAACGAGATTTATGGTGACACCAGGAGGAATCTTTATCCTTCTGAGTTTTAAATGGCCTCCAAAAATAATATGATTAGGGTCCAAGTTTTCTTGACTTTCCTTCATAGCAAAGTATTGTACTGGCCTGGAAACATTTAATGAATTTCCTTATGCGCTGTCAAGAACAAAAAGAAATGTCTTCGGTGCAATGCCTCCCATGATGAAATGCAATAAGCCGTGAAATATAAATGTATATTCATTAGTTCATTTCCGCGAGGACATATTTGAATAATTTCCTGCACCCGATTTGTTTGCGTTGAGCTCTCCACCTTGCAGTGACGGAATAAGCAAGGGGGCTTTAAGCGGGTGCCCCAGGGAACTGATTCCAGAAAACCCCATTTAAACATTGAAACTGCAAATACACTTTAAAGAGGAGATAAGTAATCGTTTAAGAAAAAGCGTGTGAGTTAAAACTGCATGGGTAATGTGCAATTACCTCTTGACAAAAATATATAACAAAATAAACCATATTGACCATTAATTCGTTAAGATAATTTAATGAGGATTAGTGTATTAAACTTATTCGAATGTAGAAGTTATTATTGACATTATTAGTTAGAATTAGTAGGTGAAGTCAAGAGCCTCTTAGTGGATTTACTGCGCAAAGTCATTGTTTCATTTTTCTTGCAGAATGGGACGATGGGGACCTGAACATCTCTCGGTGCATGGAGCCCAAAATAAAAATTTCCGCAGTGGCTAGGGGTCCTTAATTTGCCCTTGTCATATACTTTGGTTATATAGGGAGTGCTATAGGGTAGTCATTTTATTTCGTTGACTATGGAATCCCCCTAACAACACACTGGGATTTATTTACATGCATGTGATGGGTTATATCATGGCATCCAATTCCTTATGTATATGGTCGTACTGTATACATCTGATGAGCCCAGCGAGAATAAATGATAACCTAGTATCTTATTGTGACACTTAAACTCTTAAAGGAAACAGGATTCCCTCTTTTATCGATCATTTCCTTGGTCCGCAGGTAACCCAAACTCAGTGGGCGTTTCTATGGCATTTCAGGCGTCTTCGTGGCGGTTGAAAGCTTTTCTGAGCGGGCCAGTTTTGCACCCTAAGAAGCGAAGCTCAAAGGGCGACTTTATTAGTAATTTCGTACATCTACGAACAAGAGGAATATTTCCCATTTAAATCCTTATGATTTCGCTGTTATGCAACGGTTACCGTGACGCTCAAATTACAACACTCACAACGTTTAAATAAACTAGGTCAGATGATATAGTCGGTCCATTAAACACCCATTGAGCGTGGGCATCCTGTGCTTGGCCAAGGTCAACATGGAATAGGTAAAGTATACATTAGAGTGAGGAGGAAAGTTCTGTTGTATGAGCTTTTGTTCATTATAAGAAGCATCTGGCAACATCCTGCCGTTGTTATTGGGTGGAATACATCCAATACAACACGAGCTAGAAAAGCAAACAGCTACAAATAATCTTAATTTTTTTAATTTCCTGCAAATACGAAATGCTTGATATTTATCATAACTGTTATTTTTAGACGGAATTAACGTAAAATTTAGTTAGTGCCAATTATTTCTCAATAATTAACCTTTATGTCACATTCAACGGACGACAATGGAATGTTGCAGCCGGATGAAATTCAATCACAGAAACTTTATTTTGTAATCAAAAGCGACTGTTTAAATTCAGTTTCAGTGTCATTACCAAACAATGGGTGATTTATGAATGAACGAGTAGAATAAATTACTTTACTGATACGATAGTGATACGATGATGTTTACAAATACTATAATTATACAGATACAAATTTACAAAGTATTTAGTGCTTGCAGAGTTTGCGCTGTAACGGAGAGTGAATGACAGAGGGAAAATGCCTCAAAATGAAAAATTGCCGGCTACCTGGGCCTTACACCCCTCCCTTACAAATCTGCCACTGCTGCATAACTCACATTATAGCATCCCCACAGGGGATAGCTTGTGCACAGACCAACCTCGTTCCCAGGGTCTCTTTTCTTCCCTTCTTCGGGAAGAAGAGAGACCTTGGGAACGAGGTTGGCGCACAGACGTCTCCTATTCATTTCCGCATGAAGCAAAGAAAATTGGAGAGGTCTGCGCGCAGACTACTGGGGGAGGACAAGGGGGTTTTCAAGGAAACATCATGGGTCCAAAGGAGCCACTGACAGCCTAAGAAGATAAACCGAAAACCTATTGATATCCCTGTTACCCTTTCTAATTAGTAGTGGATCTTATCACTTGTGCTTGTCAGCTGTACTGAAATGTGAGATCTGGTAAAGTTCGATATATTTATATTTTGTGGATCCGTCACTGTTGATACCATGTTATACGGCTTTGTTTATGATAAAAAGTCAACATTGCGCCCCCTGTTCAAGACAATAAAAAATACATTGTCTTTTTCAACATACCTTTTAATTGTTTTGATGCTAATTAGCTTGCTTAATGCTTTCTTCCTCTTTTTTAAATACATTTTGTTCCAAGACTTTGCAAATATTTTCGAAAAATATATTAATATAATTCATCTGGACATCTTGTTTGAAAAGAATAAAGTAAACTACAAGTCCAAAATGCAGCCATCTTTTAAATTGGGCAACATTAAAAGCACCAATGGTTACCTCCTTTGAGCACCAGTGGTGACCAGCATCAAATATTTACTCATAATATCAATGTACTTTTAAACAGAGAGGTTATGAGAGTCAATGGAATGATCACCCAAGATGAATTCTCCTTTTGATATTTTAACAAATTCTTTCCAACTAATCCTATAAGAAATATATGGTAACTGATGAGGAGAATCTATATGGTCACATTGGGGCTTTAAGGGTTTATCAAAGGCTCCTATGAGCCAACTCACGAATACGAAACAACCATCGGACCCTCCCCTCTCCTAGGCGTTTTGCTCTACCGATTCTCCACTCTCTTGCATCCAACTCCCCACCCTCCCCTCCCTCCACTCTCTTGCGTCCAACTCCCCACCCTCCCCTCCCTACAATGCCATCACCATAGGTAAGGCAGGTGACCACTATAATATATTGCGGGCTCAATGTTTACAGCTGATCCGTCAAGTGAAAATTTGCATATTTTTCCTTGTATGCTATTACTCATATTACTGCAAATGCAGCCACATTTTTAGATCACAAAAAAAAGGTGTCACTACACATGCAAATTGAATGTGTTATAGTACAATAATTCCAATAATCATATCAATAACAAAATTCTTGATTGTGATTGGTCATCTGCAAGTCTATTTCTTATGTAATTGGCACATGGTCACTTGGGTGTCCAATTGCAACCTTTTGTAATTGGACAGCTGTAATTGGACACCTACATTGCACGCATGTCAATCAGTTGCACTTGCACTGTTTTCCTCCTACTTTCAACTGATAGATAATATCCTAGACAGTTTGAGTACAAAAAAAACTTGTTATGGATGCAATGAATAATTGAACTTTGTGTCGTACAATTCAGGGGTAATTGTGCTTGTAATTTCAAATCATCCTCACACTATGTGCTTGGCTGATTTGAAACTACTCGCCCGATTATTCCCTAAATTGTACTCCACTCAGTCAAATTACTTTTACTAAAACATCATATTACTGTTATTATGATAATTATTATTATTACTCAAAGTTCTTATTAATCAAAGTTATTAGGCCCCTGTGGTGTTACCTCTCGTGATTGACCACCTAAGCTTTGCACTTTGGGTAATTGCTTATGGACTGTTCAACTGTATACTCTAATTTATCCATGCATAGGGGAAGAATTCATTATCAAGCCAGAAGTCACACTCTGTCTTGTGAAATCCACCTTCTCCAAGAACCTTCAAACCTCTGTCTGTAAAAAGTGCAGTATTTTGAGGATAATCATGCCAACTTTCAAAAGTTTTATTATGAATGAATTTACCGAGTTCTCTTCTCAGATCACTCATAAAACTCAGGTCTTTCTTTGACGGCAAATAATGGAAGCCTTTCGGAAAACCAAAAAATGCAACAAGGTCCCACATGTGGCAGGCAAGTGTGGCTGGAAATCCAACTAAATCTACTGGCCTTGAAGGGGAATTTGTCACAACATAACGGTAAACTGGACTCTTTAAGCCTCTAGAGGCATTTTGAGCCAGAACATTGTTTGGACAAGTCAATCGTATATCAGATGCCATGGAGGTATATGAAAACTGAAGAGAAGAAGCAGAACCATCAGGCAGAGTTTTGTTGTACATTTTTAACACCTCAATGACATTACCACCAATAAAAGGAAACAGTTTTTGCTTAACATAAGCACTATAATCAGCCCATGTGGAATTTTCGAAGTTTTTAACTGGCTGATAATTTATTTCTTGTGCTGTTGTTCCAATGATTATTGGTACATCATTTGCTTCTCCTGTTGTCATAGTGACAAGAGGTGGATTTGGCACAACAAGTTTGTCAACTACAGCAATTGCACCAAAAAACAGGTTTTTAGTTGGTAGATCATTCTCATCTGCCATGCGCCAGTTAGGGTACACGTCCCATGGAATGGAATCCTCAATGTTTTTGGGACTAAGTAAATACAGGCAATCTCGCTCTGCAGATGAGCTGTTTCTTGTGCAGTTCGAGTTTTTAACAAAAATCTCATTGTCATGGAATGCATCTTCTAATGACTTGTTGAAAATGGGTGAAGCGGACATTAAAATTGCTCGATGAAAAAGTCCAGCCGCACCAGGCGATGCCAGAAGTGCCAGTTCAGATGTCGCTCCAGAGCTTTGACCAATAAGGGTCACCGATGCAGAATCACCTCCAAATTTGCCAATATTTGCTTGCACCCATTTTAATGCTAATATCTGATCCATAAATCCATAATTACCAGAGGTTTTTGACGGTGAGGCATCTGCTAAAGACTTTAGTGCAAGAAAGCCAAACGCGTTCAGCCTGTAATTGATAGACACCCCAACCACCTTCATCTCAGAAACCAATTCAGGCGGTGGATGTAGTCCTTTCCAATCTCCTGATGCATACAATAAATCACCGCCATGAATATAAACTAACACAGGTAGCAGTTTTTCACTTGGTCGTCGTTTTGGCGTCCAAACATTAATAAACAAGCAGTCTTCGCTACCGACAACTCTACTGGGGTCTTTATTGTTTAAAACATCTTGCTGAGCACATATGCTTCCAAATTCAATCGCATTAAAAGTACCCTTCCAGCATTGATTTACAGCGCAGGGAACAGAAGGCTTCCAACGAAGATTACCAACTGGAGGAACTGCATACGGGATTCCTTTGAACACAACGCATCACGCTCGTATTTTCCACGCACTACACCACTTTGTATGTGGACTTCAATCTTTTGAGTTTCTCCAGTGATAATGTCTTCGTATTCCTTCACTTTGCGAGAAAAATAATAGTATAGAAGTCCAACTAAGATGGCGACAAAAACAATGGCGACAAACGCCAATGCACAACGTCTATTCCTACGCTGTCGAGCCAAACGCAGCTGTGAATCAAGTGTATGATAGTGTACACCGTCTTGTATTTCCATGTAGGAATCTGAATCTTTTCGTGGAATAAAAGGACTTGTTTCTTGCGATCGCATTTTCGAAGTTGGAAAATGTGTAACTCAAACTCACGTGACTACATGTAAACTCACAGTGACATATGTCACGTTTTGTCATGTCATGTATGTCACTCACCACATGCAGTCCAACCACAGGTTTACCATCCTCTTGACTGTGTGATGCCGGCCAAAGCCAACACAAAAACAATACATGCACAGTAGACTCGCGCTAGCTCTATCCCGAACACCGGCTATCTCACCGAATCTCCCGCTATCTCGAACTAAACCTCGCTCCCCTTGGTTGTTCGTACTGTTTTTCAGTCATTTCCTACTGCCTATCTCGAACTCGGTTATCTCGAATCCCCGGCTATCTCGAACAAAGTGTGACTTCCCGGAGTCTAAGGCGGGACTCAACCTAAATTTCAAGGAAATTTTAAGAGGTATTTTGACTCCACTACACAACAGCAAAAAGTGTCAAGGCAAAAAGCTTATATTGCAGGGGAATTTAGTTTTATCGACTGAGTCGATAAGGTAAATTGACCACCGTAAAAAGATTCAAATAGCTGACGTTTCGAGCGCTAGCCCTTCGTCGGAGCGAATCAAGGAATTGTGGGTAGTGTGTGGTTTTATATAGTAAGCGGTGGAGCTACGCTATTGGTGGAAATTTGGTGACGTAAAAAACAAATGTAGATTAGTTGAATGAAAAGCGTTCGTTGATTCCGTGGGGTTTGAGAGTGCCGATTTGAAAGATGATTTTTTGTTCTAGGTTTTTACGGCTTTCTGTGTTACCCTGGTGTAGGGAAAGGCCGCAGATTGTCATGTGTTGTTTAGAATGGTTAGTAAGATTAAAATGGCGCGCGACTGGTTTGGATGCGTCTTTGTCATTTTTTTCAACGTCTCGGAGATGTTCACGAAAACGGTCGCCCAGTCTCCTCCCTGTTTCGCCAATGTATATCTTTTTGCAAAAAGTACATGTAATGCAGTAGATAACATTTACGGAGGTGCATGTAAAACGATCAGTGATTTTAATAGATCGTTTGGGTCCTGTTATTTTGTCCGCGTTGTAAATGAAAGGACAAGTGTTACATCGTGTGCGTGTGCATTTGAAAGTTCCCGGTACATCGTCAGATTTCAGTGCGCTCGTAACTAGAAAGTTGCCTATGTTTTTGTCACGTTTGAATGAAATTAGTGGGGGTTGTGAAAAAATTCTGCCAGTTTCGGGTCGTTTCATCCCCCCACCGACGCAGCACCACAGTTTCTCTAGAAACTAACCCCATTCATCTGTTATTTTGCAGGGGCTTGGCGAGAACCAACCCTGCAAAGCATGTACAACAACTATACAATCTGCGACAACTAACTTAAAATTCACGTATTCTCTGGCTTTCACAAAAAACTACTATCACTGGCCAATCTTGACCTACATCCCCAATTAAGCACATAGGCTTAGTGCCAGTTAGGCTGGGGAAATAAAACTCCGACCTTTAAATCACTGGGACAATGAACAAACACACAGGCTGAGCACCAGTTAGGCTGGGGAACTATCTTCACCGATAAAACGGGATCATTTTCACTTTCGTACCCAAAAATGCAGGGTCAATTGAGTGCAGGTTCGTGGGTAGGTGCGAGTGCGGGTGCGGGTGCGAAGCGCGCGAAGATAACGCGGAGCACGCCTTTTCCTCTTCTCCTGCTCTTTCTAGCGCCTGCTACAAAAAAAGGCAATAAATACGAACTTTGAAAAAAGCGCCCCGTGTACTTGTTCAAGTCCTGTGGTGTATTGGTTCATCTAAAATTATGTGTTGTGTGTCTGTGTTACACACCCCACCTAACTGATTCCAAGGAGTGTCAAAACATAAGGAATATGAGTATTCATAGAAGTGGCGCGTGATTTTCACTAGCCATCCTTACTTGTCTAACCATTACATTACTTGTGCCTTTCTCCTGCTTTTGTGTTATGCTTAAAATCATTATTTCCAGTTACTAGAGTAGGGAACCTTTGATTGGAATAGCTGAACTGGGTGACAGAAAATCGAATCAATCGAGATTTTGGAGCCACAAGCAGCCCAAGTATATCTCGAGCATTCAAACCGTAATAAAGTGTAGATATAGACAAAAGAGAGCAAATGAATAAGATGTTTTACTCCATAAACGACGTTATACAATTAAATGCAAGTATACTAGAATTTTTTCATCAAGCGCGCGCTAATTAATACAAAAAATGCTTACAATTAATTCTACTTTGGCATACAGTGTAGAAAACGTGGAAACATCTTAAATCCGTATTTACTTTTTGAGCAAAACGAGATCAATTTGAATTCGCTTCAGTTCACTTTTCCCTAAAAGTATTAAAATTAACTCAAGCTAAGCATTACTGATTTTGTTTGAAGTAAATCGATAAAAAAAATCAACTGAAAGAAATCGATCAAACTTTGAGAAAAGGTGACGTGTTACGCTGATCAGTCAATGAATTAAAAAAGAAGGGTGAATAAAGTTAATGTTATATTCAATAAGTACTTTTCAGTTTTTAGTTTGGCATAGTATCTTCTATCTTGTTGATGTTATTAAATTTTTTTTTCTTGTTAATTTTTATCTTGTAAATATAGATTTTTTTAAATTAGTTAAACATAATGTAATGTACGTGTGAACATATTCAAATGTAACATTTTAGGAGTAATTTGTAGTAGTTTTAAATATTATATTGTAATTATGGTAAAGCGGTTTTCAATTTAGTATTGAAAGTATTTTAGCGATTGCTTTGGTTTTGCATCGCTACGCTTTGTGATTGGCTAAAAACATATCGCGCTACTTTCTCAACCAATCAGACGTGAAACCAAAACCAATCGTGAATTTGCTTGCACGCGTTTTCCCGCGCTTGGCACCAGCTACATGTATTTGCTTTAGAGTTCTGATTGGTTCGTTGGATTGTCTGTGATTGGCCAGAGTAATTACTTTGGTTTTGGTTTTACGACACTCAAGTGAACATCGCTCTATTATATACTCTCGGAGATACAAGCAAATTTGTAAATTTGCTACTCTAAAATCCGAGTGTAAATAAAGTGTATGTATAACACGCGCAATATAAATTGTTTATTATTATTATTATTATTATTATTATTATTATTGTTATTCAGTATTATTTTTATAGCATGGCAACGGATTACCAATCATAAAGAATGTCCCAAATCTAATACAACTCTGAGGCCGATTTCTATACCAGGAAGCAACTACGGAATACCATTTTACTACTTAGGACTTATTATTGCAACTTATTGACTAATTTATTCCGGTGAGCCGATTCGATTATTATATTTTAGACATTTTACTTGTTTCAGTTATCCTTGCAGAACAGACACAGCTCACACGAAGTCGACACGAGTCAGTGAGTCCCGCCGCATTAGATATGCATAAATAATACGCATAAAAATGAAATATAATTGTCGATAATGAGCTTGAGGGCTTTTGTCACTAAAACGTTCCGCTTTACTGAAAGGATCCGAAAAGAAAACCGCCGCCCTGACTAGAAAGCTCTCAAGATGAATTCTTACAGAAGAGAAACGAATATGACAAATCCACTCTTGTCGATGAGAGATGACGAATCAGATGCCGAGGATACGATTTTCTCGAGCACGACTGAAAAGTGGAAGAAGAAGAAAATTGCTGCAACTACAATCCTTTCCATCCTGTTTGTTGCGCTCCTTGGGGGAATTATAATTTACGTCTGTTTAAAAACTAAAGCAGAAGTCACCAGCATCTCGACAAGTTAAACTCAAAATAGAAGGAGGACAAGTTCGTGGAAAAATTAAGGGAGAAGCTATTGCGTTCAAGGGCATTCCGTATGCTCAACCGCCCGTTGGAAATCGACGATGGAAGCCCCCGATTCCTTGCGAAGTAAACAAATGCTGGAATGGAACTCTCGAAGCAAACGAATTCGGGAGTATGTGCATTCAACAAGATGTTCTAAACACAAAGGAACCAAATAAGCTAATTGGTAGCGAAGATTGCTTGTTTATTAATGTTTGGACACCAAATAAACGATCCAGTGACAAACTACTACCGGTGTTGGTTTATATTCATGGCGGCTATCTATTGTATTTATCAGGGAATTGGAAAGGGCTACACCCAACGCCTGAAATGGTTGCAGGAATGAACATTGTCGGGGTATCCTTTAATTACAGGCTTAATGCGTTTGGATTTCTTGCACTAAAGTCTTTAGCAGACGCCTCACTGTCAAAAACCTCGGGTAATTATGGATTTATGGATCAGATATTAGCACTGAAATGGGTGCAAGCAAACATTGAGAAGTTTGGAGGCGATGCGGGATCTGTGACGCTGATTGGTCAAAGCTCTGGCGGGACATCTGAGCTGGCACTTCTGGCATCGCCTGATGCAGCTGGGCTTTTTCATAGAGCGATTGTAATGAGCGCTTCACCCGTTTTCAACAAGTCATCCGAAGATGCAGCTATTGACAACAAAATCTTCGTCAAGAACTCTAACTGCGAGAGGAACAGTTTAACAGCTGAGAGGGAATGTTTGTATAAATTAACTCCCAAAGAGATCGAAGACGCAATTCCCTGGGATGTGTACCCGTATTGGCGAATGGCAGATCTGTTTGATCTTCCCACAAAGAACCACTTTGACGGAGCAGTCGCGGTGGTGGATAAAACAGTCGTGTCAGACCCTCCTCTTGTTGCTATGGCAACTGGAAAGGCAAATGATGTACCCCTTATCATTGGAACAACAGCTCAAGAGATTGATATTTCACCTGTGAAGAACTTTGTGAACTCGGCCTTCGGAAAATATCTGGATTATGTCAACAAAAAGTTACGTCCCTTCCTTGGAAACGATGTCAACAAAGCATTGAGTATGTACAACTCCAGTCTGGAAGAAGGTGAATCGCTGCAGTTTGTTTACTCGTCTATGGCGTCAGACCTACGTGTCACATGTCCTACCAATGTTCTAGCACTGAATGCATCTAAAGGTTTAAAGAGGCCTATTTACAGATACGTGGTTACTAACAGCCCCTCTGCGCCAATCAACGTATTTGGATTCCCAGCCACACTCGCATGCCATATATGGGATCAAGTCGCATTTTTCGGTTTCCCTGATGACGTGAACTACACGCCATCAGAGAAGGACAAGAGTTTTATGAAACATCTCAGGAGAGAACTCGGTGAATTCATCTACAAGGGAACTGTGAAAGATAAATCGTGGAAAAAATTCCCTGAGAGCACCGCCCTGTTCACAGATAACGGAGTGAGAAAAACTAAAGAGGAGTACCACAAGCGAGAGTGTGACTTCTGGATTAAACATGGATTCTTTTCTTATGGGTGGATCAATTAATGCGAACTGGAGTCATGCTGTTAGACACCCCCGGGAAACTCTCATATAATAGTGGCTGACCGACTCAGTTCACAAAATTTAGAAAGGAACTTATGATACATCTAGGTACCGTAAATCCTCTATAAAGCCACCCGGGTGGCTTATTTATTTAAGGTAATTTCGAGGGGTGGCTTATTAGAGAGGGGTGAGGGCCTATTGATTTAGCAAAATGCAGCACGATGTACCTCTCAGGATATACACCTTTTGCTGTTCATTACGGCAAAATACGCATTTATTTGCGCCAATCGTCAGTCGCTGATAAGTAAGGGTTATTTTTAGGCACCTCGTGGATACGTGATTTATTCACCTCGGGCTTCGCCCTCGGTGAATAAATCACGTATCCCCTCGTTGCCTAAAAATAACCGGCTTATATTCCACATGGGCGAGGTTGACTGCCCACTAACAAACAAACGCTTTTGCGCAATGCATATATCGGAATGCCTTTGTATGTGTAGAGAACAATAGAATAAAAATGCTGAACGTACGCACTGGGATTTCGAGGTGGTAAATTCGTATAGAACAAACATGTCTTGCGTCATGTCGAGCTTTATTTACTCCAAAATCAGAAGACATGAGTGACTCAGCAGACGACTTGTTTCTTACTCAGAACAGTTTCAGTGGTTCCGTCGTTAAATGTAAGCAGTAAGCTAGACGAGGAGCTCGCGACTGAACAGCCTCGAGGCCGGGCCTCGAGGTGCTCATGATA
Source organism: Dendrophyllia cribrosa (assembly GCA_024195265.1). Classification (NCBI taxonomy): domain Eukaryota; kingdom Metazoa; phylum Cnidaria; class Anthozoa; order Scleractinia; family Dendrophylliidae; genus Dendrophyllia; species Dendrophyllia cribrosa. Next base: position 1,033,780 of record JAJLRJ010000010.1, on the reverse strand, counting down.
ACGTGCAGTTTAGCGTTGCAGAAGTGACTGAGGGATTGTTTGAAGATGCCGAGCAATGTCAAGATATCGGTAGATTCTGCATGTACCGGAGCACATATTACGTAAAACAAAAGGAACAAAGAACGACAACAATACAAATGCAAAACAAGACCAAAAATACAATACCTCACAAACAATAGAAGACAATGAGTGGTTCATGGATACCGGTACATGCAGAAAGACCCAAGATATCGCAGCAGTAAGTAGAATCCAGTAATCCAGTATTTCGGAACGATCATCGTCTGTGTTCAATTTAACAAATTGCTCGTTTGTGTTCAAAATGTAAGAATCGTTAAAGTTGGTGGCAAATTTGTCTTGCTTTGCTGTTATTTTTGTTTGCAACTTTGGGTGTTGAGAGGGGAATATGTCGGGGGAATATGTTGAGGTGAATATATTCCATTGTTTTGCTATTGTTTCAGCCCCGCACTCCCCTGTAACAATCAAAAGCCGCCACCAGCTTTTCAGACAGTTGATAATTAGCGGGGATTACTCAATATAATCCCCTACGAGAACAAAGGAAACCAAGCCATTTGGAATATAAAACGAATATACATTCATTTGCACGAAGCGGCAATCATTTACGCGAAACGTACACTCATTTGGGAATTTTGCATAATTTTTGGCATTCAGTTGCATTTTTGGTCATTCAGTTGCGCCTTTGGGCATTCAATAAAGAACAATAAACTTTCATCTGCGTGAATATTTATATCATTGGCGTGAAACGAAGATTCAAGTGCGACAATCTAAAGTCAGTAGCCTGAATATAACATTTATTTACATTTTTAGCACACTGATTGACAAACAATAGTGTGAACATTACAGCGGTCGTAACAAATATTAGTGCAATTGTACAGACAATAGAGCCTTTGTGAAATTCAATCAACAAAAATTAACTATCAACTAAAAATGATGTAATCCTCATTATTTCTTTAAAATTTCTTGTCCGACCTTGTGCCTAGCAATACAAAGAGGGTTATGTAACTTTTCACAACATTATGACACACAAAAAGCACATAAAATGGAATTTGATCCACGTAAAACTAGCCATAACATGATTGTCCTTGTATATCATAACACTTTCGGTAGCACGGAATATCTAACGAGATTAAATCTCCTGTTACCACAAAGAGTAAATCTCAATTTTATCTTCACTGTGAAGAGTAAAGATATCAGTATGTTCACGTTAGCTACCAAGTTTGCCCTTATTAAATGCGTATTAAATGTCAACCGAGCAAAATGTTGTTGGTCTGCAGTCGAAACATCTTCGGATATTCTTAGGAAGTCTTTGGATATCTTGGGACATTTCGAAAAATGGTCGGAAATGTTCGTACAACCTTCGGAAATATCCGGAAAATCATCGTCGAGATAAGTCTCGTCTCAGACTAATAAACAAAATAACATATGGTTGCTGGACATAACCAGGCATAGCACTTGTTCTCAGAATTTTAGTAATCTTGACAGCAACAAAATATAGAGCGTAAAAGTCGCTTGGAGTTCTTTCTGAAGGATTTGTTGCTAAAGAAGTACACTATAGGATTAACCGCAGAATTGGTCAAGCCAATAGTTACAGCCCATATGTAGAATGAATTTACGTTCTGTTCTGGGTCACTAACGAGAACATACCCGTATGGTACCCAGCTAAGCGTAAATAAGGTAATCACTACAGCAATTGTCTTGGCCGCACGCTTTTCTGATTCCCGCCTTTTCGTGGCAACACGCGTCTCGGATTCGCGCCTTTTTTTGGTCGCACGCGTCTCAGATTCCCGCTTGTTCTGGGTCTTACGCGTATTGGTTTCCCGCCTTTTACTGGGTGAAATCGGTGAATGAGCGGTTTTGTTGCCATGTTGAAACCCCTGTACTGGTAGCGTCATAGCATCACGCACTTTGAAAAGCGCTCTTGCTCGCAGAAACAGTATCCCATAACTGGTTAATATGACGCCGTAACAACCTGCCAATCCTGTAAGGATCAATATGGAGGTTAACCGAGTCCCCTTACCTGCTATTAAACCAGGGATGCCAAGAAGACAAGGAACTCCCCATATTATAGCTAACAAAGTAAGAATCTTCACTCGTGTGAGTTGTTGAAGCTGCCTCTGTTTGAGCGGCCATACAATCGCTAAGCACCGCTCCACGCTCATAAACGCGAGATTCATTAGCGAAGCGCCGCAAGTTATATACGCCGCCAAGCGAAAGGCATCTCGCAACGCTTGATGGCAAACTCCGTTCATGCGCGCGAACGTGAGAATCGCTTCCATGGGCTGAACAACGAGATTGACGAGCAGATCGGCGAGAGACAGACTGCAAATAAAGTAGCACCATGCTTTGTGAAGTCGTGGGCTTGAATACACCGTGAAACACACCAAAATGTTGCCAAGACTCCCTATTACAGCGGAGAGGATGTTGACGGAAAAAGCGGCGAATCCTTCCAGTTCACGAATTATGCAACTTGAATTTGACATCGTTCCGTCGAAATAAGTTTGTAACAGCAGTTAAATTTCTCTAAATTAGTTTCGTATAAGTAACCACAAAGTATGGTTATTTAAAATTTCAAGATTATTCGTTGATTGCAAAAACAAGAGCGAAGCAAATGATGGATGCAATTAAAAACGAATTCTGAATCGGAAACCACTTCTATAGGTTTATGTCAGAACGTGCTCAAATATGCCAAATGAGAGAAAACTAATATTCCTCGTTATTGCAAGGTGTCAAGTATTTGTTTATGGAAATTGTTTCAAGACATATTTATTTGTCGGGGAAAATGCTGTTGATTCAGTTTGTTTTATTATTAGAAGACCCAGACATCATCTTGTACAATGAAAAAAGCTAAAAAAAACATTATTTGGAATCACCAAAGTAAAAGATAAATTTTAGGGGATTTCATAGAAAAATCCATATCAGCTGACGATTAATAATTACCTTTTACAAAAAGTCCAAACGAAATTTAAAAACTAGGAAATGGGCCAGTTCCTTTCTTTGTAAATATTCATTTATTCAGGCCTTTTAATCTTTACCTATGGAAACAGAGCTATTTGTTTTTTTATTATTTTCATTGTAAAAGTTTGTTTAGTTGTATTCTGTTTCCGGCTAAATGATCCATCGTGAATTTCCATTTTTCACATAAAACAATCGCTATGACGAGACACGTAAAATCAAGAGTAACTAACGATTCGTGTCAGTGAAAATCTGTCGGGAGGCCTTACCTAGTAATAAATGACATTAACCCTTTCACTCCCAGAGTCACTGATTATGGAGACATGTAGTGTAGTTCTAACTTTTGATTCTGTGGACGAAAACCTATGGTGTGACCATTCAAATGAAACCTCTTCAGCAGTACTTTTGCATGGTACCATTTGTTTTTCAATATTTTACAAAATGAAATTTGGAATTTTTCTTGAATTTTGATGTTTGGCGCTCTTGGGAGTGAAAGGGTTAAAACCTAGAGCTTTCCGAAGCAAAATGTCGCCTCAAACTTTCATAACGTCGGAAAATTTAACGCCTTTTTTTGGGCTACGAAATAAAGTCAACTAGGATTTTCGGAAGGGAGAAAGCAGCTATTAAATTCGTGGGATAAGTTTTCTGTCCCAAATTTTTTTTTTGCCGCTGGAATATTCAGCTAAAAGAACCGAAGAGCTCCAACTGTATTAGCCTGAGAAAACAGACGTCGTTTCGCGGCGCCACCACTGGGGCCCCCGCGAAATGGCGCCGCGAAACGACGTCTGTTTTCTCAGGCTAAAACTGTATTAGTTTTCACATATTTTTTCATTTAAAGGTGTTAAAATGATATGGATAAACAGTACAAGTATAAAACGTCATTCCAAGCGTTTTGCTAAGCATTCATCGTTAGGTGTCCTCGACGTAAAATACATGGATTCCGAAATAAATTTTTCACAAGCTAAGGAAGGCAAACAATATCGAATATCATAAAATTAATAAGTTTTATAACCTCATGTTTCTCAAAAATCTCCTTTGTGTACTGCACTGAGAAAAGGCATTTTGAATAATAAAACCGTTAAAAAATCTGTCTGGATTACGAAAGAGGGTTTACGTTTGAATACTAATAATTCTAGTAATATTTATTGCTTATATTGCGGAAATTAACATGCGAAAATGGTAATGAAATGCGCATCACATTTATAATCAAACTTTGAAATCAGGAGTAGAAATATAATCTACAAAAATCTATGAAGGATTTACACTTAAATATGATCCAAATCTAAATTTAAAATACAACTTCCTAAATAAAAATGTCTTTAGCTTCAGTGCTCTTGAAACGCGTAAAAAAATTGTTCCATTTTCTGGTTCGCTAGGTGACTTTATCAAACGTCTGCTTTGCGTCCGGAGTTTTGCAATCTCTTATCATTAGAGAAATTCATTAACCAAAATCCCAGTTTTACAATGGGATTATAAAAATCAAAATGAATTAGAAGTAAGTGGTATTATAGCAATTTTCACAGTCAATACGCCGCGTAATTATTCCATTCACAAACTCGTTCACAGGTCCTCTCTATATTCCCCGAGGAAGGACGAGAGAAGACCCTGGGAATGAGCTTGATGTCGGCCAATGAAAACATGAATATATTTTTAAAGAATAATAACAGTGACTGAAATTTAGCTTTGCCGTTTAAAATTTAAATAATTAATCTCTCTCATCCGCAATAATATTTCAACGTAAGTCAAATAACAACTGTTTATATATTTCAAGTAATAAATCCAGGTACTAGACAAAATATAGTGAGTGTCTAGCATGTTTTTAACTATATCTGCAATTTTGTCACTTCGTGTTCTTTCCGAACAAATATTCAAGTGCTATATAATTCAATTATTATATCTTTAAGGATTACGTTTTTTATTTCCCATGATTAATAAGGTCCTCTTTGGGCATCTCCTCACAAATGTTCTGTTTTGTAATGGTTGCTAGTTTAAAATATGCTGAAATTAAAATTCATGCAGTTTCCAAGGAGCAACGATTTTCACATAAATATTTAAAATGTCATATAGTGATTTCTTGATTAAAACACTGCATCAGTTCAATCCAATTCAAACAGATGCTAGGAAAAAATAGTCGATTTTGGTCCTGTAGAAAATAAGTGACCTTGGAACCTACATGGAGCATATAGATACCCGTAATAAGACTTGATCCCATTATACTATAGCTAATAACTGTAAAAAGTCTGAATTTACTATCGGCGACCAATGTAAGCTGTGGTTTCAACGCAAGGTGGGCACCCTGTGGTGAAAATCAATCCAAAATATTTGTATTAGGTACGGCCTGTGCGGTATTGAAAACATACAGTGAATATTAAACTGTATGTTTTCAATGTCTGCTCCATAGGAACTCAATTATCCTAAGGAATGATTATGATGGATTGATTTGTCCAATTTGAAGGCGTATATTTCAAGCTGCTTCACGCAGGGCGAAAACAAATTTTCCATTGCATGTTTCACAAACATTTTTTTTGGGAATTAATTTATTTATTTGAAGAATGATGGCTTGCAGATTCACGGATCTGCCGTGGAGATTTTTTTAGTTAGATCGCATGTTTAATATTTGGTACAGATCTCGTTGCGTAAAGACTACATCAAAGCGAACGACAGATGATCTAAAAGGTAAATTGAAATTATAATCCTTTGCAATAATTATTATATCTACTAAGGCAGTATCAAACGAGATCGCCTTCAAACTATAGATCACCGTTTTATCTGATGTTTCGGTGACGAATGTTAGACCATGTAACCTTTTTACCACCAAGGTTTGTTTTTGAAATTGAGTTTTGAGACGTACTTTTTATCAACAACAACGAACAAACTAACTGGCATCTCCACTATTTTATCAGGTCCGTTATATTAGAAAATGATTATTACTTATGCAAATAGGAAAATTTTGATGTCAAGTTGTAACTGAGACGGATAAAAATCTAACTACATGCTAAATTAAACATCATATTTATCGCTTCAAAATATCCTTCCCTCGTTAAAAACAACTAGAATCACTGCAGATTTTAATGACAACGTAATCCATTTTTTATTTTTCGAGTAAAGCTGAGAGAAAATTTGAGAATATTTACAAAATCAAACACTAGATTTGAATCTAATAGATTTTAGCTTGAACGGAATAGATTAGAACCGAATTTGGCATCTTTCAAATAATAACTGGGGATACAATCTGCTTTAATATAACGGCCCGGGTCAAATTAGAAGTCGATTAATATGAATCTAACTTTTGAGTACGTGGACGAGACTCTAAGATATAATGATTCAAATGAAAGCCACTGAGCAGTACTTTCCTGTGGTGCTGTTTATTATGCTGTACAAAGTGGTTCGAACTTTTGAGTCTGTGGATGAAATCGTGAAGTGTTACCATTGAAATGAAAGCTATTGATTTCCTGTGCGGTACTCATTTATTATGCTGTACAAGGTGGTTGTAACTTTTGAGTCTATCGGGATGAAATCGTAAAGTGTGACCATTCAATGAAAGCTACTGAGCAGTACTTTCCTGGGGTACTGTTTATTATGCTGTACAAGGTGGTTGTAACTTTTGAGTCTATCGGGATGAAATCGTAAAGTGTGACCATTCAATGAAAGCTACTGAGCAGTACTTTCCTGTGGTACTGTTTATTATGCTGTACAAGGTGGTTGTAACTTTTGAGTCTATCGGGATGAAATCGTAAAGTGTGACCATTCAATGAAAGCTACTGAGCAGTACTTTCCTGTGGTACTGTTTATTATGCTGTACAAGGTGGTTGTAACTTTTGAGTCTATCGGGATGAAATCGTAAAGTGTGACCATTCAATGAAAGCTACTGAGCAGTACTTTCCTGTGGTGCTGTTTATTATGCTGTACAAGGTGGTTGTAACTTTTGAGTCTATCGGGATGAAATCGTAAAGTGTGACCATTCAATGAAAGCTACTGAGCAGTACTTTCCTGTGGTGCTGTTTATTATGCTAAATAAGGTGGTTCTAACTTTGAGTCTGTGGATGAAATCCTAAAGTGTGGCCATTCAAAGAAAATTACTGAGCCCTGAGCAGTACTTTCCTGTGGCGTTGTTAGTATACTTGTCAATGACAAAGGTTGTTCCTAAAGATAAAAATGTAAAATTGCTAATATTGTAGTTGCAATAATAAGTGCCAACAGAAAGGCAGTTATATTTTGTATTTGCTACAAAGTCTTTAGAGTTGTAATGGGGCTATGTTGTGGGGTTTTGCAAGAAAAACAAACTATTGAAATTATTGGGTGATAAACGCACGCAAAAACTTAAGTATAATATCTTTTCATCGCGATATACTCCTACAACACCAACATCCTGCAATATATGAAGTGAATTCGGCGAAGGACGAAAATAATAATTGATATCATTTTTTCTAAAACACAACTGAGAGAAGAAGTTGAAAACAGTTGGCTCAAGTTATTTGAAACAAATTTAGAGCATTCTTTTTTTTTTGGCATTGAATTAGATGCAAAACATGTACTTTAAAAGCCCAAGGCACATGTTTCAATTTGCATGCATTAATGAAAAAACGAATTCATCTTTTTTAATTATCTATCGCTAAATCCTTAGGGGGAATACCCGGCCATTCGTTATAATTATTAGTTATGTTTATACAAATGGAAGATAAGTATTAAAAAATAATTGAAAGTTACCATTATCAAAAAGGTAAGCAAATCTAAAAGGAAAGTCAAACGAGACAAATCGTACACTTTGCGTGATTGGTTAGGTTTGTTTTAACAATCATTTTACGGGGCTAAGACAAGACTACGTAAGATAGAAGGTTACAGAAAGTAATACAAAATAATGTGAGCGGAATTAAAGTAATAGGTGGGTGGTAGGTATACAGGATAAGGAAATTGAAGTATTTTTAGTTCCACTTGCAGTGTTTTTAATTCTTTATTGCTTAATCTCGGAAGTAGGATTTGCACAAACGGAAGTGTAGTGGTAAAAAATAGCCGCAATGGACATGCTCATTGTGCCCAGAAAAACGAAAGGAAACAAATTGCACACCTGGCCCGTTTGGTTTGTATTGAATCGAACATAATCCTTATATTAGGCTAAAACAAATTGAATGTGTAAGGTAAAATGTTATACGTGGTAGTTTTAAAGTGACAAATAATCATCACAGCGGACGGATTTTAAATGTAATAGGTAGGTGCCGTGATACAGTCAGCGGTAGTAGATCAGAAAATTGAACAGATGTATCTAAGCTACTCGCTGCGATTTCAATAATCTATCTCTGAAACATGCTGCGATAATTACTATACTTGTAAAAGCGAAATTTTAGTGATAAGGAAACAACAGCAATTTGAAAGTGATCCTTGCAGTGATCGAAGAACGTCAAAAGAAACGTAAGGGCCCGGACCGGCACCCCCCGGAGGGGGGGGGGGTACTCCCTATAATAGGCTATACGGGGATGCTCCGCTCGAAAGGGGTACCTTTTTGAGCCTGGAGGTATATGAAAGGGTCGGGATTTCACGAATTGAAGTATGTGAAAGGGTAGGGATTTCACGAAGAATAGGAAATGGTAGCGAAAACACGAGTTGAAGCATAAAAAAGGTAGGGAAAACTGCAATTTAAGTATTATAAAAAGGGCCTTTCAAAATATATCAAACAGACGCACGCAAAGGCTATATGAAAGGGGTACCATTTTCAACGAAAGGTATATGAAAGGGGTACCTTTTCTGTCAAAAACGGTATATGAAAGGGTAAGGGTTTGGACCACGGGGCGGAGCATCCCCGTACAAAACTTTGTTGAGTACCCCCCGCCGGGACCGGCGCACGGTGTTACTTTCCTTGCAATGTTGCGCGCAGCAAGATTTTTTGGTGACGTCACACGATGCAATTTGCTGCGCGCAACGTCGCAAAAGTAGAACTTGATTCTACTTCTGCAACTGTTGCGCGCAACGTTGTAAGACAAAATGCTCAGTATGTCTGAGCCTTAAAACGAAATCACTCACTTTGCCAAAACTGAGTCGACAAAACTTGTGTTAGGCCTCGAGCATTCTTGCTCAGAGGGCGACAGATATGTGTAAGTGCTTCACCTGTAATCGAGTTATCTCAAGTTTAGTTTTAGAGCCATTTTGCCGAGTGTCGAGAAACCATCATCATCATCATCATAAACTTTATTTAAATGTCAAAAGACCGCCTAGCCAGGGAGAAATCTCCCTTACTAATATGGGGACATTCTAAAAATTAGATTAAAACCAAAACCAAAGCAATTACTCTGGCTGTCATAACCGACTCAGACAATCCAATGAACCAATCAGAGTTCGAAGCAAACACGTGCACATGATTTTGCCTACAGTACCCAGAAAGACACACACAACTGTGTGATACACAGGACCTCAAAGCCAGTTTATTGCAAGACAGCCATCAACTTATCAGTGTACACTCAATTTCAATACTAGTTATCACAAAAGAACAATATTCATAAAAGTACCTAAGTACGACACCACAAGATACGAAAACCCAAAACCACTTTGTGGAAAAAAGGGAACGTATATCCCCACATGCTGAAATCAGCTGCAGTGCCGCCAATTCTGGGGACAGAGGTATACGGAAACTAATAATTAATACAAATAAATATCTCAAAATTTATACAATAAAAATTTTGGTGTTCGAGCAAGTGCTCACCTAGAATGATTCAAATTCGTAACGAACAACTATACATATCTCAGGAACTTAATTCCCTAACACGGACCCAGCAGTCCTCTGATCCGTGCCGGCAAAATAGCTATTTCTGCCTGTTCCGCGATGTTACATTGTCAGAAATACCATTCACCGGCGCCAACCGCGGGGAAACGCTTGTGAGTGAGTCACGATTGTTTTTGGTTTTTATCACAAGTCGTAGCAATCAGTGCAAAACCAAAGCAACCGTGAAATTACATTCGACACTCAACTGCACGAAAACCACTATAAACACATTGTAGCGTTAGTCAAGCACCTACAATAGGCGACAGTATTGTTGACGCATCTTTATTTTGAACCCCATTTTCTTCAAGACAAGACACATTTTTACCCCACCACCCTTATTTCCAACCCCCACCCCCCCCCCCCCCCCCCAAACAATGTTGTGTATTGTTTACAGACGCATGTGGCTGCAATCCTACAACATTGGAAGGGGTAACGGGGTTTCTGCAGCAAAGTATAGTGAATGCAAAGAGATAGTGATAAATATGCCACGGAAACCTTTTGGCACATACAGTGTGTCAACTATTTTTGTCGCCTATCGTAGTAATGACGGAATTTAAGCTGGATTGCATCTAAGAAAAAAGTTCTTAAACTAGTTCGAGTGAATTATTTTATTTCTGTCTAGGAGAAGATGACTAAGGGAAGTCCAACAAAAGAATACATCCACTTAAGCGCATATTATTTTTGAAATAAGTGGTGAAAATGCTTGTCAATCAAAAAACCTTTTACATGATTGAAATTCTTGAGTTTACCCGATTAATTCAAATAAAAATCATTGCGAACCGTAGGCATCTTGTACAGTTGCAGTTTCAATTTCATGCTAAACCGCAACGGGTAACAGAAATCACTGCGGTGAATTATGGTAATAACAAAACAAATTAAAAAAATAAGTTTATATGATTATCCAGCAAGATATGCCTATAAAATTGTAGCAGAATGAAAGCTTCTAAAGTAGATTTATAACAGAGTAAATGATATTCTTCAAATACTTAAATACTTAAAAAAAATACTTTCGTCAGAGCAAAAATATTGTTGTCTACTGCACCACAGATGCCCGTCTAGCGTGAATGTTTTCATCTTATTTATTATTTACTAAATTTATCCTCAAGTGGGAGTGGAATTAACAGACAAAACAGTTCTGTAATTGCGTGATTAATCCTCGAGACAAAATCTTCTCGTTTACAATTTTTTACAGAAAAACCAGGAACTGAAGTAAGCGGGATAAATGTTGGAAAGAAATTTGCGTGCGGAAGGGTATGTGTTTGGAGTTGATGGTAGTTCAAAACAAAAACGGTTTGCAATCACACACTAAAATGGTTCCAGAGGTAAGCTTTTTAAAAACAAGTTTTAGAAGAATAAACATGCTCTGCATTTAAACGTTCAAAAAACGGTCCAAGTTTTAAGATTGAATGTTTAAAGGCAAAGGCCGATATAGCTTACAATCTTTACTTATAAACTAAAGCAGTAAATGGCTTTCATATACAGGTATTGTTAAGGCTGATTTAGACGGCACAACTTTTGCCTACAACTATCGCATGCAACCTGCTCACGCCGTACATACAACACGAATCACGTCGAAACTGTTGCGTGCAACACGAAAAAAGTTGTAGGATTTTGAAACATGTTTTAAAACCCTACGACAATCGTAGCCACATACAATGTTATATGATGCGAGTTGTATACAATTTTCGCCTGACGCAAGCAGCCCGCGCTACAAAAAATCGCATGCGACAAAGTTGTGCCGTCTAAATCAGCCTTTACTCTACATTGATTTTGCAATTTCGGAAACATGGAAGAGTTCCAAACCAATAATTATCCTTATTAAGCGGTTGATGTTTTTAGAATCATAAATTAAAATTCAAATACTTCCTGTATCAATTTATTTACAGCTTAGAAGTCCTCAATAACAATTTTATTCCAATATGACCTAAGAAAGCAACAATTTTAAAATACTAATTAACATTTTGATAAATTGAAACTTATTTTTGATTGTGGTCGTATTAATTTCTTGGATTGGCGAGAATTTACTATTTATTTTCAACTTAGTATGAGCTAAAGTTGCTGGATTAGCGTGAATGACCAGTTGAGTCTTGACTCTTCTTACAATGAGGTACCCCAATCTCACCCAATTTTATTTACGAAATTTGCGAAGTACACGCAGCGAATATTCAATGAAAGAAATTAAATGTGTTGGCCAGGGAGTTCGGAAACAACGCGTTAGGGATTAACTAATGCTGTTAATGTAAACACTACTTCTCATTCTTGCTCACACCATATTTATCCCTGCTGTTGACAAACTAGATGTCTTAACTAGTTCAGGTTGTTAAGGTTGTTATACGCACTGTCTCACTGCAGTATAATTGATGAATTGAATATTTACCTCCCAAGAGCGGCCCATGTTTAAATCTGGGAGAAAAATCCCACATTTTCCCCTCCCACCATCATCGAAACCACGAGTCAGGTAACATTGTAACATTGTTCTAACTTTTGGTCTAGCTGTGGCATGAAACAAATTCCGATTTGTGATGCCATGGAGTAGTTTTTTCCCTGTGAAATTTGCGCAATACAAATTGTATTATTATTATTATTGTTTTGTTCAGTTTTGTAAAAGGAGATTCTAACGTTTGAGTCGGTGTAATATCTTGGTCTGTGATGATTCAAGTGAATTAAAAAATTCTAAAATAGGACTTCACCGAAATTAAACCTAACCAAACAGAATTAACAACTGCAGTAAATTGTAATTACTCTGAACGCTTAGTTTGTCTTTAATCAACGCTCGTTTCTGTATGTAACACTGGATTTTCGTTAGCAAATCGAATTGTATAAGTACAGCTGTTTAAGTGTAATCTGTCTTTGCTCAGCCTTATATATATCACAGAATATACAATTTTACTGTTAATCAAAGCTAGGATCGATAGTCTTTATTCAGCCTCTCAACTGGACATACCACTAATTACAAATCAGGTTCATTGGCCTTTACCTAGATTTCAAAGCTGAATATACAGCCTATAATTACAGATCGAGGTTTTGGTTTATTAAGATATAAACAAACTTAGTAGTTGTATATCCAACTTTCGTTGTATTGTAGGTAAGATGCAATCGTTAATCGATTGGCTTAAACAGAGCACTCTTGTACTTGTAAAATGATTTACACCTAAGTAATCATTTGTTGTCGTCCGTCAGTAGCATCGTAAATAAAGTAAGTTATAATCAAGTGAGGCCTTTAAGCTACTGTATCCAAACCCGAAAAAGCCTGAAAAAAATCAGGGCTTTTCAACGGGAATCGAACCCGTGACCTTCGCGTTACCGGTGCGATGCACGGGTTCGATTCCCGTTGAAAAGCCCTGATTTTTTTCAGGCTTTTTCGGGTTTGGATACAGTAGCTTAAAGGCCTCACTTGATTATAACTTACTTTATTTACACTAAAGTTGCGTAGAAGATGGAGCTGAAGATTAAACCGTGTTGAAGTCCAAGTTCTGTGTGCGTTCCTGTTTCCAGTTGTTGCAGATCCCTGAGATACAAGTTCCTTCCCCCCAAGCCAAGCGAGTTGCTGAGATATTTCCCCAAAGTTAAGCCCTACGTTTCCTGCAAAGTCCTTAAGGTCTTGATTTTTCCTTTTAAGCGCTTGGAGCGGCAAAACCTGTCGTCACAGCAAGGGCGTAGCTAGGATTTTTCAAAGCGGGGTCACACTGTGTCACACCCAGGGTACTCACCAGATTGTCATGTCGACATCCACGCTGTGTTTTACTAAATTTATTTCACAAAGGGAGGTCACGGGCACCCCAAGACCTCCCTCTTCTAGCTACGCAAATGCACAGAGCAACTTCTTGTCGTGTGCTGTTCGTTTATGAATTCTTCCTATGCTGAACTAATCACTACTTAGTGTTTTTTCTCTTTTAACAGGTTTAACAAAAGGCAGCAAATTATTGATTATCATGGAAATGTTAACTTGTTTGAAATACGGAATATGTAATGGCATATTTATCCTTGTTCTTCAATTCCTGTGGAAAACAGAAACAGATGCATTGATAACGTAAGTTGAACCTTCTTCACAACGTAATTCGCTTTTGAGGACAATTTTGATAATAATGATGATGATGATGATGATGATGATGACGATGACAAGAAGCTACAAGATGATGATGATAAAAAATATAATATATTATAAGTACTGACTTTGATTGATAGAGCGGTTTTCAAGTAATATATCCAACACGGGGAAGAATGTTTCATCAGGATATCCAAACACCGAGAATTGAGTTGAAAAACGAGCCGCAGCCGAGTTTTTTTAAACCTACTAAGAGGTGTTTGGATACCTGATGAAACACTGTTTCGTCAGTGTTTGATATAGCTTCTCAAACTGATCATTCAATGCGGAGAAAACGAAGGAATAAAAATCGCCAAAATCTATGCAAATTAAGACCGGGTATCCAAACCTCCTTCACAGTAGTGATTTCCTTTGTGTTCTTGTCATGAATTGTTAATGAGTTTGAGAACTGAGTGTCTAAATCGTAATTGCTTTGGTTTTTCGTTGCTATGATTTGTGATTGGCTAAAAAAAATCTCGTGCCACTTATCAACCAATAAAACCCAAACTAATCGTGACTTACTCGCGCTTGTTTTCCCGCGCTTGGCGCCGGATACCTGTATTTAAATACAACACACTACAACACAGTGAATGTATTTACGCACAAGAGAGTTCAAAGCGATGTCGCTTGTGGAGTCATGCAAAATACATAAGAACAAATGGCTGTTTCTGCCCGAGCATAAACTGGAGTTAATGTTTAGCTCAATTGAACCTAAAAAAGCTCCCTGCGGTTTGCCAGTGATTTACCATTAATCGACCTTTTGCACTTTGTATTGTAACATGTACTTTTACCAGCGCTCTAAAGCTCCCTGCTGCTTGCCAGTGCTTTCCCTGTAATCGATTTTTTGTACTTTGCATTGTAACACGTACTTTTTCCCGCGCTTTATTCTTAACGGCAATTAGATTTCAAGCCTGCACGTGTTCAGAGAGTATCAGCCAATCAGCTTCACCCAAAAACTTGCCGTGTTTATGTTCATGTACATCGGTCGCGGCCGATCTCCCCATTCAGCTCAGTTTCACCGCTAAAGTCAAGTGTTTATTTCTCCACCCACCCACCCACTGCAGTATATAGAGTTATTGGTACCACTCTCTGGTTATAACATTTCTTCTGTATTTCAACACAAAAAATTATATATATAATAGACATTTAAAACACTCTCTGGTATAACATTTCTTCTGTTTTCAACACAAAAATTATATATATATATTAGACATTGTAAATCGTTATGTGGTTTTAGTGTTAATAATGGTTTGGGGGGTGGAGGAGGGGGGGGGGGGGGGGGGGGGGGGGGGGGGGGGGGGGGGGGGGGGGGGGGGGGGGGGGGGGGGTGGGGGGGGGGGGGGGGGAGGGGGGGGGGGGGGGGAAGCGTTGCTGGCGACAACCCTTCAGTCCCACACTGAAGCGATGCCTGGGTTGCCTTAGCTTGGGTGATAAACGGTGGTGACGTCCACTTCCCCTTGCTAAGCGACCTTCTAGGAGCTTGGCATAGGTACACGCTGCTCAGAGTAGCTGTGCTCCGTTTATTTGCCACTCGCTGACCGGCTAGCCCCATTGACTGGCCTCGCACGCGGCAGGCTGCAATTGGGTCCTGGACAACGTTTATCCTCCAACCTTCTCCCACAAAATATGTGCCTTTCAATTGTGCGTGGACATTAAAACCTAACTAAACAATTTGCCTAATTTAATATGGTTGAATATTTAACGTAGTTACAGAGATATTATAACAAATAAACGACCTCGAGAGTTAACTGTCGTGTAATGGTTATTTCTTTGTTTATGTATCAGGTATCCTGAGTATTGTTTCAATGCAAACAGCCCGTCATTTCATCAGCATCACAAAAACACATCATGGAGGAGGACGACAATAGTTGCAGAGCTTCTCCAACAAATGTTTCAGTGCTATGACCCACGAGTTCGGGTTGAGAAAAGCGAAGGTACTGGATACTAGCTAAATGTTCATAGACCAGTCTATGGTCCACCGCGGTCAAACGTCCGAGGCGTTTTTCGTTTTATTTAGTGGGATTTTATTTAATATTAAATGGAAATATGGGCAATGATGTATAAAAAAATTAGTTGATGTTTCTATCTTTTAATTTTTCCCAAAATGATGAGCTGAAAACTGACCAAAACTCCTTGCGCCTGATCAAAATTATGTTGGCAAATGGCGCCGACAATTCTGCAGTTTACAGTTTTTAAATGCTTAGAACGTTTTTAGTAAACTTTCAAAATGTTTGGTAAATTGACAGTGTATTGGCAATATATTAAATTTTAAACAGTGAAAATGACAACCTTAACTTTTAAGTACTTTGCTTAACTTTTGCAAATTTCTCTCGTTTGACTGTGGTTAAAATCAATGGTCCCCTGAAAAACAATTTTAATGAAGGGACGGTGTTCTTACTGATATATCATGTTTTAATGTGTATCGACAAGAGCTTCTTTATTGTCTTGAAATACAAAGAAAAAAATCGTTTTATTTGTATGCATGCATGGCTGTTAACAATTCTTGGCTTGCACTTTAATAAGTCATATCCTGTTATATCAAAATTCAGAAGCATTTAAAAAACAGATTTCGATTCCAAAATATTTATGGAATTGTAGATAGTTTTAAACTACGCATGATGGCATAATAACCGAAAACGTTCTAATTGCCTTCAAATTTCTGGCGTGCTTATTCTCGTTTTCTCAAACTTCATCACGTGTAAGTCTATGAAAACACGGACAGCGTTATCTGTTTTTCAAGAGGGAAATGCTAAATGATTTGAATTGTTTTCTTGTTATAGGGAGCAGACCCACGGAAGTTACTGTCAGTTTGTACATACTTTCAATCGGAAATTTCCAAGTTCGTCAAATGGTAAGATTAATGGTAGAAAGTGCGTGAATCGCCTATAGCACTCGACGTATGAAGTGGAATGAAATGATAAAGTGAGTGAGTGAGTGAGTGAGTGAGTGAGTGAGGGAGGGAGTGCTAACAAGGAATAAACCTTACGAAATCTTCCTAGCCTGCGTAGCTGGCGGTTTTTTTTGCTGGCGCGCGCGATGCTGAATCCGCAAGCAGCAAGCGGCAAGCGGCAAGCGGCAAGCGGAAAGCCGCGAGGAGAGCACGAGCGGTGAAGCTGTTTCTCCTTTTCCTCTCCATTCCCCTAGCAGCTTCGCCGCTGGTTTTCGCGGCTTCGCCGCCCGCTTACAATTCAGCATCGCGCGCGCCAACAAAACCGCCAGCTATGCAGGCTATAATCTTCCTGGATAACTGGTTCTAGATAGAAATTTAAAAACCAAACATTAGATAAAAATCTTTGACCCCAGCGATGATGTAGATGTAGATCGAACTCACGGCCTCTTGATTAAATCTTCCGAGCGCTCTAACCGACTGAGCTACGAGGTCAGCTGGGAATAGGGCCAATGGAGGTTTACTGGTGTGAATTACAATTTGTGCGAGCCACATGTAGCGGTCGTATGAAGTGAAATGAAATAATAAGGTTTATGTATTAGCGCTGAGAAGAGATCCTAAGAAACCCTCTGAACTACTGGTGCTAGACTACTGGTCCGTTCTTAAGGAACTAAAAACTCAGTTTCCTTTATCCTGTGATTCCGTAGTCGTGTCATGGTAGGGTTTAGGTATGATTGGCTAGTCAGTACACGACTTACACAGCTGTGTCCTTAAATCTGGGGCTTTTTGGTGGTCTGGTATTGAGAAGTGTTCACTTGAGTGTGGTGAAACCAAAACCAAGAAAGTAATCACTCTGGACAATCACAACAGACGCAGACAATCCAATGAACCAATCAGAACTCGTAGCAAATACATGTAGCGGGCGCCAAGCGTGGGAAAACGCGTGCAAGCGAGTCACGATTACAATATACCATTTGAAAGCAATCAGGGTACACGACACATCTCTGGTCAGTACCTTACGCATGCGCACAGCTAATCAACCGAGCAGTGGCAGCCATGTTGATGAGTTCTAACAGAACGAAACAGCTGTCCATGGCTGCCACTGCCCTGGTGATATGGCTGGGTGCGCATGCGTAAGGTACTGGGTCGTGTTACCATTGCTTTCAGATGGTTTATTATTAAGTCACAATTGATTTTGGTTTTACTTCTGATTGGTTGAGAAAGTAGCGCAAGATTTTTTAGCCAATCACATTAAGCGTAGCAATACAAAACCAAAGCAATCACAAAATTACTTTCGACACTCAATTGAAAATTGCTCTAGTGTCAGGTGAAACCCATTAACAACATTTGTTTAATTTTGAACCATCCTAGGATTTTCAGTTGTCGTTCTACTTCAGACAAATATGGCAAGATGCTCGACTAGCGTATGGAGATCAATTTCCTGAAGATGAAATCACCCTTGGTGGAAGAATTCTTGAGCAGTTGTGGCTTCCTAAGACTTATTTTGTCAACAAGAAAGGATCCGGCGATAGCACTGATGCATTTTTTTTGGTGAAAATTTCTCGCAATGGAACGTTGGTTGTTGCTAGCAAGTAAGTTTAAAGAGAGGAGTAGGGGAGGAGAATCATATGAAGGGTGGGAAGGATGGGGAAATAACTTTCCCTAGACTTCTTTCCCCCACCCAACCCCCTTCACTTCCTTTTCCGTCCCTTGTTACATGGTCTGGATCTGTTTCCTGCCTCCTGGAATATCCTGTTTCTTAATTTCTTTTTCCTCCTTCCAGTTTATACACAGGGATCCCTCGCATCTAATGTCAGGACTCCCTGTGACAAACCGGCTAAAAACGTTTATCGTTAATTTACAACAAACCAGTTAATGAAAGGGAATGTGTTTTACTTTCAAGGAAATAAAAAATGTAACGTTGTAACATGCGAAGGTGAGTTATTGTATTCAGCACTAAAATTTTCTTCAGGAGCCATCTCAATATTCCCGAAGATCTTACGAATATTTTCGTCAAACATCGTCGGCGAATCTTCCGAACATTTTCGATGATTTCGAAAATGTTCCGAAGATCGTCCGACCTTCCGAATACTTACGACAATTGCCGAAACCTTTCAATGCAGCCGATCATCTAAGCTATTGTCTTTTTTGCCTTTTCTTTTTAAGAAATACGCTTACAATGGACTGCTACATGGATCTGAGAAATTTCCCATTTGATGATCAGAAGTGTAACTTGACCATAGAGAGCTGTAAGTTTATGTAATCATCTTACTTGCTGAATAAAATGGAAAAAATTCTAGGGTAGTTATATTTTTAAAATCTCTTTATCGTTTTATCGTTTTACATACAGTCAACTCTCTCTAAGACGGACACCGTCGGGACCTGCCCGAACTGTCCGTCTAAGAGAGGTGTCGGCTTATAGAGAGTCGAGGTAACGTGACACCAGCAATTCTGAGTCAATAAAGCTGAACCTATGCACAGTGAATACACGTCTGTTTTAAGTCTGTTTAAAGTCGTTTACTTAAGCAAAACCTACAAACTGGAACAAAAATGACATTAGAAAAGTCGACTCGTTTGTTCATATTCAGCACCTACATTTCCGTTTTGAAGTATTTTTCACTTAAAAAAGCACTAATCTTAAGTGTCCGTTGACGGTTTCAAAATGTCCATTGTCCGTCTTATTTAGAGAGGTGTCCGTCTTATTGAGAGTTTAGTTACAGTAAAATGACTGAAAAACGTCAGGGACCAACACCAGACGTCCGTCTTATAGAGGTGTCCGTCTTAAGAGGTGTCCTTTAAGAGAGAGTTGACTGTAATTCTAGGGTAGTTAATATCTGTATATTTTAAAAATCACTTTATCGTTTTATCGTTTGACATTTAACTATGCAAATGGAATGTAATGGTATACCAAAAAAGTATTAATATCTAAGGGCCTGTTCACATGGAAGTGGGGGACCCCGGGTAGGTGAAGTACCCCGCCTACCCCGGGTCAAAAAAAAGCTAGTCTTCACATGCACTATTTAGAGCCCCGGGGCGCTGGGGTGAGGTTTCTAAATGGTATCGAATGGTCGCTAAGCACGAAAAGAAACAAAGGAACATCACCCCAGCAAGGCGGGGTACCCCACCTTCAGCGTTCACATGGAGAAAACTCACCCCAGCTAAGCGGGTTACCCGGCACGGCTGACCGGGCAACCCGCCTCGGTGAGGTACCCCACCTCTCATGTGAACACGATCAAGAAAAAAAGGGAGATTGTATGGAGAGATTGGTTACCCCACCAAGGTGGGGTACCTTACCTTCCTGGGGTCCCCCACCTCCATGTGAACAGGCCCTAAGACGGTGAATATTGCCAAGCGCCTCAACCTCGTCACCAGGCTCCTGGACAAGGGGCTAAAATACTCCAAAAATTCAGGAGTAAAACAGATGATGAAATGTCTTCATTTCGTTTAAAAACGGTTTTAGATTGCCAGGAAAACAAACACAGCTGCCAATCGCTGAATAGAACCCGAGAAAACGCCGTTTACACCGAATGTCACGTGACAAAATACTCCACGATTATTGGAGTATTTTGCAAACCTTGTTCTGGGGTTTGCACGTCCGCCCCGCCATTTTGAACGTACGCGGAGGAGGCCCTGGACACGAGGTTGAGAAAAGGTTGACTGCTACGTACTGAGGCGCGCGGGGTATCATGGGTGTATTGTCCGTTACCAAGGGAGATGAAGTTTTTCAACATATATTCATAGTAGAAGTAAGAAAATAAGTGGAAAAGTGTTTTTTTTTTTTTCAAGGTGTCTCAACTATTTTTGACGCCAATTGTAGCATGTAAACACTTCAGCTGCTAAGCAGAATACTTCGCACGTTACACATGCTTCCAGCCAACGAAAATAGAAACAAGAACAAGAGCAATAACAATTCGTCAACTGAAATTATATTTTCATTGAACTGAACATTTTATGGTGAAATGTATGATTCACTTCAGTATTTGTATACAGATGTAGTGGTTACCTAAAGGTAAACTTTTTTTTTTCGTTAAAGTTGGTTTTAGCGCAAAAGATGTGATTTACAAGTGGATATCCAAGAAAAGTTCCGAAGCAGTAGAGAGGGATGCAGGCATGTCCATAACCGAGTTTGAGCTTGGTTCAATTAGAACATTTGAAACTGCTTCAGTTTACAGGACAGGTAGGATATAATGGTGAATGATAAGTGTCGTAGTATTGCATTGCTATGCATTGTGATTGGCTAAAAAATCTCGCGCCACTTTCTCAACCAATCAGAAGTAAAACCAAAACCAATCATAACTTGGCTGCATGCGTTTTCCCGCGCTTGGCGCTGGCTACATATATTTACGACGAGATCTGATTGGTTCATCGGATTGTCTGCGCCTGCATGTTGTGATTGGTCAGAGTGATTTTTTGGTTTTGGTTTTACAACACTCACTTGAGAACTGCTCCAAGCCTTTTGCCTTTACTCGAGCATGCAAATAATCTGAAAATAGATTAACCTTTCACAGAAATGTCCAAAAACACTAAGGTTAACAACAACAACAATAATAATCTTTTAGTGACTCATACGTAGAATTAATACAAGAGAAGTATAACATACATTACAAATTAATTGAAGAAGATGACAAGGAGAGGTATTAATCAATTGGAGCCTAGAGACTAAAGGAACCGCGAGGTTTTCGAGTTAGTCCCTAATACCCATTTTTAAGTTATTTTTTATAAAAAAAGAACGGTAAGGGAGAAAACCGGACTTAGTAAAGGACAGTAGCAGTGTAAAACGTGATGCACTAAACTCATTTTTGTCTTAGTAGTCCCATTTGTCTCAGTCTATTATACACCATTTACTATTCCCTCAGACACGCGCGGGGTGAGGGAGGCCAAATAGAGTTTCTCGCTGCCATTTTTCAACTCCTGCGCCGGGGCGTTTCATTCTATTTTATCCATGATTTAACGAGGAAATAGCGCAAAATTCTCAATCTATCAAGGATGCTCAATGAATAAACATGAAAAGAATTAACTTCGCTTTTCGGTGAAAGGAAAATGTACTAAATGCACCCAAATCAGCTGAAAAATAAACCCAACCGATAGCCACAATTTCTGACACTTTTCAAACAAAATGACGAGAACCATTTGATTTTCCAACCGGAATTCTTGTTTTTTTCTTTCGTAGTGTAAATGGCCGGCACTTCATTAGAATATCGGGTGTGTAGGTATACGTAGTACAAGACTCAAAATCACGTAATTTAAAGCGGCTATGTCACCAATTTTAGCGCTATTTTTCAAGCGAAAAGACATTTCTATATCAGTGAAAACGCAAAAATAACGGCCCAGTTTTGTTTAAAATTGCTTTGCGAGTATAATGAAACTATAAACAAGTGTCTCTGACTAAAGATGGCCAGGATGGAAATGGATTGCAACTTGAAAAAAATTGGCCAATTTTTTCAAGTTCGTTCAATGAGTTTTGGAAAATTTGCTAAAAACTGCAAAGGTTTATCCTTTCTACAAGAATTTACTTGATATCTTGTTCTTGGTGCTCTAAGAGCATTTCGTGTTTGAAGTAAGATGCTCAGTTTTAATTCTAGCACAGTCTGAGACAAACACATAAAAACCGCCATGTCTGTTTTTAGGGTTATTTTCAAGCTTAAAAATGGAGCTGAACTTTTACAGGAAATCTATTTATTACTTGATACAAATCTACATTCCCAGTGGCATGATAGTGGTTCTCTCTTGGGTAAGTGATCAACGACTTATTTCTCCTTACAACATATTTTTTTTAACCATTTAACTTCCAAAAGTGCCAAAAATTAAAATTCAATTTAAGTTTCATTGAAGTTGTGACTTTATTTCTTTTTAAATGGTTTCGCTTTTTCTATTATGATTTTTATTTTTTTCAACAGGACCTGCATTGATAGCAGTTTTTTTCTTTCTTAAAACTGAAGCAGCAATCCTGTATAAATGTTTTAATTATTATTAATTATTATTATTATTATTTATTCCAAACTTTATTTTGTAAAATATTGAAAAACAAATGGTACCATGCAAAAGTACTGCTGAAGAGGTTTCATTTGAATGGTCACACGATAGGATTTCATCCACAGACTCAAAAGTTAGAACAAATGGTACCATGCAAAAGTACTGCTGAAAAGGTTTCATTTGAATGGTCACACCATAGAATTTCGTCCACAGACTCAAAAGTTAGAACAAATGGTACCATGCAAAAGTACTGCTAAAAAGGCTTCATTTGAATGGTCACATAATAGATTTCGTCCACAGACTCAAAAGTTAGAACAAATGGTACCATGCAAAAGTACTGCTGAAGAGGTTTCATTTGAATGGTCACACCATAGGATTTCGTCAACAGACTCAAAAGTTAGAACAAATGGTACCATGCAAAAGTACTGCTGAAAAGGTTTTATTTGAATGGTCACATAATAGGATTTCGTCCACAGACTCAAAAGTTAGAACAAATGGTACCATGCAAAAGTACTTCTGAAGAGGTTTCATTTGAATGGTCACACCATAGAATTTCGTCCACAGACTCAAAAGTTAGAATAAAATGGTACCATGCAAAAGTACTGCTGAAGAGGTTTCATTTGAATGGTCACACCATAGGATTTCGTCCACAGACTCAAAAGTTAGAACAAATGGTACCATGCAAAAGTACTGCTGAAGAGGTTTCATTTGAATGGTCGCACCATAGGATTTCGTCCACAGACTCAAAAGTTAGAACAAATGGTACCATGCAAAAGTACTGCTGAAGAGGTTTCATTTGAATGGTCGCACCATAGGATTTCGTCCACAGACTCAAAAGTTAGAACTACACTACATGTCTCCATAATTGCCGTCTCTGAGAGTAAATACCCATCCAACTTGAAAATGCTTGTTTTCTCTTGAGAATTTACAACTATATTAATAATTAATTTTTTATCTTCAATTGGTCGTACTTTTCTTCTAGATATCGTTTTGGATCGATAACCAATCGATTCCCGCCAGAACAGCGCTCGGCATTACCACCGTGCTCGCCATGACAACGCTGTTATTTGGTCTCCAGTCCTCTCTCCCGAGTGTACCTTACATCAAGGCTGTGGACTTATTTATGATCGTATCCTTTGCTAATGTATTCGCCGCCCTGATTGAGTTTGCCGTTGTCAACTATACAAGCATGCGCGAGAAACAAGAGAAAGTGTCTCGACCAGCCAAAAATAAATACACTGTTGTAAGTAAAACTCTCTTTGCCGAAGAAGCTTCCTTTGTAAACTAACGTGATGGAATTGTTTGAGCGGAAACGGATTGAAAAGAGACGATGGACGATGAACTTGGTTTACGTCCGTTTTTTCACCAGTTGCATACTTTTTCGCGCTTGGCAACGTTTGCATTAAATTTCCCGCGCTTGCTACCGGCTGCAATTTTCCTGCACTTGCATCGGTTGCATCGGACTTACAGTGCTTGGCACTGGTTTTTCCGTTCTTGGCACGAGTTGCATGTCTTCTGCGCTTCGAATTATTTTCATGTTTCCCCGCGCTTGCACCAGTTGCATGTGTTTGTTAAAAGCCATCAACAAAACGCTCTAATTCAAACAATGTTTATCTCTCCACAGAATCCCGACATCCTCATGCTAGGTTTCCGTAACAGATCTTTTGAAAGTGAAGGCGAGAATGGCCTCCAAAATGGCGCCGCACACAATGGGACTATCGATAACAATAGTTCACTCAACAAACCGAATCACGCGCCAATCGCCAATGGAACAACCAGCACTGAACACTGTCCAGGTGATCAAGCTTGTCTATCACGTGATTACCCACATGTTCACGAACCTTCTTTTGGTCGCTCAAAGAAGTGCCGTTGGCGCTGCAAGATTACAGCCAATGGGATTGACGCTTGGTCACGTGTGCTGTTTCCACTGGCGTACGGAATTTTTATTGTTGTGTACTGGATTGGGTATTCATCGAGTGGTCGCGCAGATAACGCATAATAAATGCATAGTAATAAACATGTGTTTATTACTAGAAGTAATGATGATGATGATGATGATGATGACGATGACGATGATAGTGATGATGACGATGATAGTGACGATAACGACGATGATGCTGACAATGATGGTGACGATGATGACAATAATGGTGATGATGATGATGGTGATGACAATGATGGTGATGATGATGACAATGATGGTGATGACAATGATGGTGATGACAATGATGATAATGATGATGATAATGATGAGAGTGATGATGACGATAATGATGTGATGACGATGATGACGAAGACGATGATGATAATGATGGTGATGACGAAGATGCTCACAATGATGGTCTTTGTAGCGCATATATCACAGTATATGATTTTCAAGGCGCCTCGCGGCTACCAACATCGCTTCATACTTCATATCTTAATCATCCTTCTCATAAACAAATAAGTCACAGATATAACTGTTTACCTTCAGATGGAATTCAAATTTGGTGGAAGAACTAATTAAAACTAAAAACTAGTTGAAAGAACTAATAAAACTATTGTATTGCATTCTGGTTTCTAAGAAAACATAAACATACATACAAGGTTTATTCAAGACGTAAAACTAAATTTAAATACATTAACAATAAAATATACACTTGAAAGGACGTTTTGGAGAGCAACCTACAAAAAAATAATCCCCAAAAAGGAAAGTTTAAAATAAAAGTAAAATTACAAAAATCTAGTATATACATTTGAATTTTAAAAAGAAAAAAACTTTGAAATAAAACTTTATTCTTTACTTAAATAGTTAGAAACTGTCAGCCTCCACAATATATCTGGGCAGATTGTTCCATAGATTTATCACCCTAAACCAGTGACGGGTCCAGACATCATAGTAAGGGGTGAGGGGAGGGGGGGGGGGGGGGGGGGGGGGGGGGGGGGGGGGGGAGAGCGAATAAAGGAGAGGGGGTGAAAATGTTAGAGACTAAAAAGGGGTGTGGGGCTTCCTTGGATCCGCCACTGTAAATGAATCCAGAGAAAACAGTGACAAAATCTGTGAGCAAGACGATAAACAGTCAACACGCTCAAGGTCGCGCAAATTACACTTGGCGAGGAATATGAATCCAGTATCAAAATGAGTGAGCATTCTTGTTCCAAAAGCTTTTGTTTCCCTTGGTCTGAAGTTGAAACGAAGGGCTACACAATAGGTGCGGTTACACACACCACGGTAAATGGCATTTCCCATGGTAGGTCATCCCGCGGTGCATCACACTTGGGTTCAGTATACCGTGTTAACCAGCGGTTACACGCGATTTGTAATTTACCAAGGTAAATAAATGTCACGCAATTCAGTGAATCACTTTTCCTTTGCGGTTACGTGTTGATGTCCAACGGAGCATCGTGATTGGCTCTTGTACCTTGGGCATCGAAACACCATTGCAACTTACCACGTTAAATGTCATGGGCGCTTCGTGTGATGTTTTTTATGTATCCATGGATTTTTACCACGGGAAATTTACCTCGGGAAATGTCGGTCACACTCACTTAGTGCAGTTTCCCGTGGTGAAAGGGTCATTTAACACTGTAATAGTGCCCCGTGTAACCGCACTTATTGTAGTGAAATTTTGAAAAGTGGAGGTCTGGGGACGAAAACGATTGGCAGTAGGTTATTGGTTAGTGCGTGTCTCAAGGCGCCAATCAAGAACCAGGAAGAGTAAGTTATCTTCGAAAAGAAAAAAAAATGTTGTATTTGTCACCAGAAAAACAAATTGAAGTTAATTTTCATTTCTCACACCTGCGTTTAATTTAGTCGAAAATTCAATTCTCTTACAGTTATTCTCGTCAAAAAAGTTGCACATCTCTCTTGTTTAGTCTTTGTCCTTGTCTTTATTAGTGAAATGTGTACACCGGGAAGGCTGTAAATATAAGCTATTCATTGCACTCGCGAATACAGCTTAAAATTAGGATATCTGTTATGCGTGTGTACAGTATCTGTAATTTACTCTATCATTATCTGTTATGTGTGTGCAATATCTGTAATTTGCTTAATCGATATCTGTAATGTGTGTAGAAACAATTAAATGACATAATGTTCATTAGTTCATAGTAAGTCTTTATTTTATCTTAAGAATTCTAAGTCAGTTTATTACATATCTCCCCGGTATGTTACGAACACTGTATTGCATACAAATATATTACTTATTTACCTATTTTAAAATTTATTTGGTTAAACCAGCTATATATAAATGTCAGTAACAAATGAATTATTAAAACCTGAAGTATAACTTATGATATGCTATTTTCCAGCACTTTACAGTGTTTATACACGAAGCAGTTGAGATAAGAAGTTACTTATTCGGTCGAAAATCCGATATCTGATGATTAATTGAACGTACGATTTTTACGAAAACTAATAAAGCAAGGCTGATTGTACAACTGGGATTATAATCTATAATATTCTTTCCAATATTTCTTCAGGTACGGTACGATTTTTAGCAGTAATGTTGCTTAGCAACATGTCTTCAACTCATAAGGACCACACAGCTGTCAAACACAAATGTAAACACAAAACGTCAACACCACTTCAGGTTTACGCGTCTAACGTTTAAAAGAAAGCACTGGAGGAAATGCAGTAACAATGAATTTCAATTTTGTTACGGATACAAAACATGCCCTTTTGCATTTTTGGCGGGAAATGCCCACGCGTGGGACATTGATCGACGCGATAATGATACTAACTCTCCGATGGTCTGTGTGTTAAGGTCACGCTAAGATCGTGCTAAACTCGTTCTAAACCCGTGCTAAAATCCTACTAAGTTTGTGCTAAGTCCATGTCAAGGTCGTTAAAATCTCGTGCAAAGGTTGGATCAGCTCGTGCAAAGTTCGTGCTTTAAGTCCATGCTAAACTCGTGATCAGCTTGTGATGAGCTTATCCTAAGTTGCAAGTTTGAGGTAAGCCCCTGAGAAACTCGTAATAAGCTCGTACTAAGCTCCCCTTAAGCTCGCCCTTTGTTCGCACCAAGGCTCGTACTAACTCGGCAGTACTAAGCTCGTGTTTAACTAGTCATAAGCTCGTGTTAGACTCGATGTAAGCTCGTGCTAAGCTCGTAATAAGTAAGGGTTATTTTTAGGCAACGAGGGGATACGTGATTTATTCACCTCGGGCTTTGCCCTCGGTGAATAAATCACGTATCCACGAGGTGCCTAAAAATAACCGGCTTATATTCCACATGGGCGAGGTTGACTGCCCAATGACAAACAAACGCTTTTGTGCAATGCATATATCGGAACGCCTTTTGTATGTGTGGAGAACAATAGAATAAAAATGCTGGACGTACGCACTGGAATTTCGACGTGGTAAATTCGTACAGAACAAACATGTTTTGCGTCGTGTCTGAGCTTTATTTACTCCAAAATCAGAAGACATGAGTGACTCAGCAGACGACTTGTTTCTTACTCAGAACAGTTTCAGTGGTTCGTCAAATGTAAGCAGTAAGCTAGACGAGGAGCTCGCGACTGAACAACCTCGAGGTGCTTATGATAACGCGCAGTTTAGCGGCGCAGAAGTGACTGAGGGGTTGTTCGAAGATGCCAAGCAATGTCAAGATATCGCAGCAGTAAGTAGAATCCAGTAATCCAGTACTTCGGAACGATCATCGTCTGTGTTCAATTTAACAAATTGCTCGGTTGTGTTCAAAATGTAAGAATCCTTAAAGTTGGTGACAAATTTTTCTTGCTTTGCTGTTATTTTTGTTTGCAACTTTGGGTGTTGAGAGGGGAATATGTCAGGGGAATATGTCAGGGGAATATGTCGGGGAAATATGTTGAGGTGAATATATTCCATTGTTTTGCTATTGTTTCAGCCCCGCACTCCCCTGTAACAATCAAAAGCCGCCACCAGCTTTTCAGACAGTTGATAATTAGCGGGGATTACTCAATATAATCCCCTACGAGAACAAAGGAAACCAAGCCATGTGGAATATAAGTTCGAATTAAGCTCAAAAGATTCTTACAATGCCCGTGCTAAGCTTGTGTTAAGCTGGTTATAAGCCTGAATCATCCCCTGAAGGCGAAAAGGAATAGCCCTTATCGTAGATGAGTACTCTATGCCAACATATCAGCTGTTTCTCGCTTTCTTGACCCTATAAATGGATGGGGTTAGTTTCTAGAGAAACTGTGGTGCTGCGTCGGTGGGGGGATGAAACACGAGAATTTAGTTTTATCGACTGAGTCGATAAGGTAAATTGACCACCGTAAAAAGATTCAAATAGCTGACGTTTCGAGCGCTAGCCCTTCGTCGGAGCGAATCCGACGAAGCGATTCGCTCCGACGAAGGGCTAGCGCTCGAAACGTCAGCTATTTGAATCTTTTTACGGTGGTCAATTTACCTTATCGACTCAGTCGATAAAACTAAATTCTCGTGTTCTTGACCCTATAGTCTCGTTTTGATGTTTACGAGAACCTCTGACGACGATGAGCGTAAACATCAAAACGAGACCATAGGGTCAAGAAAGCGAGAAACCGCTGATATGTTGGCGTGGCGTACTCATCTACGATAAGGGCTATTGAAACTCTTTTGGTACTAGTCGCAAAGCATTTGCTTAAAAGGCAAGTGTACTTTGTGGTCATACAAATGACAACACTAATGCAACTGTTTCTCTCCTCTCGCACCCCTCCCTAGTCAGTCGCATCTTTGTCATCTTTACCAGTCCCTCCCTAATAGCCTTTATAACTCGCCCTCATTCTCCGCGCCTAAGAGTTACCTGCAGAGGAGGTTAAGTAACTGTAAGTGGCGTTGAATGTTTGCGTTTGACTTCCGGGTGGCATAAACATAATCTAAAAATGTTGTTTTTTAATCAAGATTCTTATTTAATCTTTGTAGAGCAGCCACGGCGCCGCTGTGTTTATAATCTTTTTTGAGCACCTTTTGAAAATGCAGCCTCGCTTCTCTCAATAGACCTTTGATTTCTAGAATCCTTCCCAAAATAAATTCCGCTTCTTTGCTATTGGGATCGTGCTTGAGGATAGAATGCACTTCTGATTCAGCAGAGTCAAAGTTGCCCTGTGAAGAACAATAAAGAAAATCAAGCTTCCACCAACAACATTCATCGACGGCTTCATTTTGAGTCCTTTTTAGTATAACCTCGTATGTGAAATGTTTCTTGCTGGTTACAATGTTCTAACTCGTGCCTAGTCTCATGCTTCCTTTTCATGCATGACAGACGACTGGGGACGAGTCAGCGTGCCTACTTATGAACATGAGAAGGTAAAGTTTGTGATTTCTGCATCAGTAATTGCACGTGATTCAAACCGTGTTATACGAACTTCTTGCTTAAAAATCAAAACCCATAAATTGCAACGCATTGTTTTTTTTTTTTTTGTGACAACAGCTAGTGGATTGAAATTATCATAATCACATAATATGATCAAAGCTTTGATGAGTGCACTCGTGTTTTATCCCGGACAATTATAGAGCAGTTTTCAATTGAGTGTGGTAAAATCCAAACCAAAGTAATTACTCTGACCAATCACAGCAGTCTTAAACAATCCAATGAACCAATCAGAGCTCGAAGCAATTACATGTCGCCGGCGCCAAGCGCGAGAAAACGCGTGCGAGCAAGTCACGATTGGTTTTGGTTTTACTTCTGATTGGTCGAGAAAGTGGCGCGAGATTTTTTAGCCAATCACAAAGCGTAGCAATGCAAAACCAAAGCAGTTGTGTAATTACTTTTCAAACTCAATTGAAAACTGCTCTTTTCTGGTAATATAAATTTAATAAGTAATTAGAGTAGTTTTCAAGTGAGAGTCGAAAGTAATTTCGCGATAACTTTGGTTTTGTCTTGCTACACTTTGTGATTGGATAAAAAATCTCGCGCCACTTCCTCAACCAATCAGAAGTAAAATCAAAACCAATCGTGACTTGCATGCACGCGTTTTCCCGCGCTTGACGGCGGCTTCATGTATTTGCTACTAGTTCTGATTGGTTCATTGGATTGTCTGCGTCTGTTGTGATTGGTCTGAATAATTACTTCGGTTTTGGTTTCACGTTACTCGGTTAAAAAACTGCTTGATTAATTTCGTTACCTTCAGAAGGTAAATTTGAACAAGCAGTAGACGGCTGTCTGTATCCGTAGGCTTCAACAGCAATCCTTTTCGTAAGAATTCTTCAGCCTGAAAAGCAAATAAAAAAAACTTTAGCGATTTATATCATCAAACTTTGCTTTTTTTACACGATATAAGTGGCGTTTTGTTCGCGCAGCCGGCGCGAGTATTTCAAAATTCCGTAAGAACACGGTGAAACACGTACGTCCTTGTGTAGCCACTTCAATCTGCACAGGCGATAGGAACGACCTCGTGCTTTGTCTCGAAACAAATTCTCTCGACCTTTTCTGCGTATTTGTTTATAATTAGTTATCATGTTGCCTGTACAAGGGTGGCAAGGGTGGCTACACAGACTAAGGGCGCGACAGTTTTTCATAATTTTCTTCTCCCGAATCATTGTCTCTTATGTAGCTGTGGCTTTATAAGCAAAGTCAGTGCCATCGGCAAGAGGTAGTGTTATGGCTCTGCGCAAACTAGGTAACATAGTACATTCTTAAATATCCTCTTATAGTTCTAAATGAAATCACCAAAGTCGATTTTAGATAGAATATGAACGAGGATTTGAATAACCATTACACGAAAGATAGCCCGCGATGATAGATTGTTGTGTCTACAACGGCTCTGTGCTTCGATATCACGGTACATTCATCAGCTTATCTCTGCTACTGAGTTCAACGTGAAATGACCAAAGTCGAAGTTACTAGCTATAGAGAGAATTATCAACAAGAAGGATGAACAGGCCGTTAATCATTCGCTATGATACTTGACATGCGGTAGTTAGTGAATCAAATAATTACGTGAAAATGTAATACAAACCTTCTTGAGCACCTTTTCGCTTCCATTTTTCAGTTTGGCTTTCAAGACAGGAATGGCAATCATCTTTCCAAGCGCGAGAAAAGGAATGGGATCTAATGGTGTAAGTTTTATTGTCTTTAAGTATTTCTCCTCTGCTTTCTGTCGTCAGGAAAGATAAGAAACGTTAACAAATCCATTCATTTCCATCATTAAGCTGGCACTAGAGACCATGAAATTCAACATTTGACACGGATCTGAATACCTAAATTTATCCCTTGTCTTGAAGAATAGAGGTGTACCCAGCGTTTTCGCAAGAGCAGGGTAAGGGGGAGGGGGTTCCATCTCGTCCGAAGTCAGTCACCTAAGACAGTTCAGTTACACAGGCATTCAAAACGCACGTACATGTCACGTTCAGGAAGGAAAAAATGATTGGAAGTGAAGTGTCAACTACGTAAAATAATTGTCACGAACTTCCCATTTCTCGTTTTCACATTGAAATAGTGTGCACCTTTCTTCAGTGAATTTTTGTAAGGATTCTGTTTTCAACTCTCATTAATCTTTCTCGAAAAGCGGGGTTCTGGAACTCCTGGTACCCTCCCCTGGTACCCTCCCCTGGTACCCTCCGCTGGTACCCTCCCCTGGTACCCTCCCCTGGTACCCTCCCCTGGTACCCTCCCCTGGTACCCTCCCCTGGTACCCTCCCCTGGTACCCTCCCCTGGTACCCTCCCCTGGTACCCTCCCCTGGTACCCTCCCCTGGTACCCTCCCCTGGTACCCTCCCCTGGTACCCTCCCCTGGTACCCTCCCCTGGTACCCTCCCCTGGTACCCTCCCCTGGTACCCTCCCCTGGTACCCTCCCTGGTACCTTCCCCTGGTACCCTCCCTGGTACCCTCCCCTGGTACCCTCCCCTGGTACCCTCCCCTGTAACCTCCCTGGTACACAACCATGAAGATACAGCCAACCATACATCTGGAAAGCCGTTTACGTGCTGCGGTATCCCAATAGTGTACAGGTAGTCCAGACGAATCGTCTTCGGCTCTTCCACGGGAATCTTCGGCAATTTTCGATACTGATATTTTAATAGCTGAGAAGTGACTGGTCAGTTATATTTTACTTTACCTTGTTTTTTTTAAGTTTCTCCAACACAACACCGTGGAAGAAATTAAGCTGTGATGATTGGGTCTAAGGGATAACGCCTTTTGGTATTGTAGATCGCCTCGTGTAATCTGCCCGTCACTCGTAAAAAATGCGCAAGATTAATGTTACCATCTGCGCTGTTAGGTTTGATTGACAGCGCTTTCAAGTAGCACTGCTTCCGCCTCCTGAGTTCGTCTGTTGAAAACATAAAATAGCAGATATTCTAAGGCCTTGAAACAAGCTTGCAATCAATTACATATAGCCACAAATACTGTCATACTTTTCTATGAACTCAGTGATAGGAACTGACAAACAACAAGGAAAGTAATTTTTTGTTTCGGAAACCGTCAAATTCCACGTTTCCATTAGAACCTTAAAAAAATCTAAAAATATCTCAAATCTCAAAACTCCAAATGCAATCTGCAATCTGCAATCTGCAATCTCCAATCGCTAATCTGCAATCTGCAATCTCAAATCTCAAATCTGTAATCTCCAATCTCCAGTCGCTAATCTGTAATCTCCAATCTGCGATCTGCAATCTGCAATCTACAATCTACAATCTCAAATCTCATATCTCAAATCTCAATTCTCAATCTCAAATCTCCGCTATGCGCTAAGACGCAAAAGTGCATTCCCTTGACGGAGCTTGGTTAACCTGCTGTGGCATCACCTCCGCATACGCACCTGTGTTAAGGAGAATAAGACCAAGGTTTTCCAAAGCTGTGACGTAGTGTGGTCTCAGTCGCAATGCTTCTCGTAATAACTTTCACAAAGACAAGAGGCCCTACAGAGAGAATAAACACATTTTAAACAACTTTACAACACTGAAAATCGGCATTTTCTTCAGTATAAAACGTTTTACAGAAATGCGCGCGAGAGGAGACACAATTCGTGAATTTACAAATTTTAACTACATTCAGTTTGCCAGGGTGGTCACGAGGGGGCATAGATATCGATCTTGCGTACATCACCGATTTCGCGTGACCGTTAGAGCCAACCTCGTTCCCAGGGCTTTTCGCTTCGACAGAGGGGCGGGCGGGGCCGCCCCTCTCTCGAAGGGAAAAGCCCTGGGAACGAGGTTGCGTTAGAGCTTGCGGTGATACGAGGGAACTTTTCTTTTCAGGTCTACTTTATGCTGTCAACAAACACTCTACATAAAATCCTTAATTGTGAACATACTGAATGAAAGCACTTTTCCTGTGGTACTGTTTAAACGTGCTGTACAACGTGGTTCAACTATTGAGTTTGTGGATAAAATCGTATGTGTGACCATTCAAATGAAAGCTATTAAGCAGTATAAAGTGTGACCATTCAAATGAAAGCTACTGAGCAATACTTTCCTGTTGTACTGTTTATTATGTTGTTCAAGGTGTTCTAACTTTTGAGTCTGTGGATGAAATCCTAAAGTGCGACCATTCAAATGAAAGCTGTTGAGCAGTGCTTTCCTGTGGTACTGTTTATTATGTTGTACAAGTTCTAACTTTTGAGTCTGTGGATGGCCATTCAAATGAAAGCTACTGAGCAGTACTTTCCTGTAGTACAGTTTATTATGCTGTACAAGGTGGTTCTAACTTTTGAGTCTGTGGATGAAATCCTAAAGTGCGACCATTCAAATGAAAGCTATTGAGCAGTGCTTTCCCTGTGGTACTGTTATTATGTTGTACAAGTTCTAACTTTTGAGTCTGTGGATGGCCATTCAAATGAAAGCTACTGAGCAGTACTTTCCTGTGGTGCTGTTTATTATGTTTGTACAAGGTGGTTCTAACGTTTGAGTCTGTGGATGAAATCCTAAAGTGCGACATTCAAATGAAAGCTATTGAGCAGTACTTTCCTGTGGTACTGTTTATTATGCTGTACAAGGTGGTTCTAAACATTCCTTTATTAGAACTGCTTCTGGCCAGAGGACATTTTATTATCGGACTGTTAACATTTGGAACTCTTTGGACCCTATTTTAAAATTTAGTAAATCTGTCTCGGTTTTTAAGAAAGTTTTAAAGCGCAAGCTTCTTAAAGAATTTTTAGAATCTTAACTTAAATAATTTAATTAATCCTTTGTAAATACGATTTATATTATGATTATTGTAATTAGTTATATTTGCGATTATTATTGTTAGTTAGTTTAATTATCTTTGAAAAGCCCCCTTGAGGAAAGGTAAATAAAGTATGTATGTATGTATTTATGTATGTTCTAACTTTTGAGTCTGTGGATAAAATCCTAACAGTGTGACCATTCAAATGAAAGCTATTGAGCAGTACTTTTCCTGTGGTGCTGTTTATTATGCTGTACAAGGTGGTTCTAACTTTTTAGTCTGTGATGAAATTACAGTAAAGTGTGACCCTTCAAACAATAGCTACAGAGCACTACTTTCCTGTGGTACTTTTATTATTTTTTAGGAGCAGTAGGAGTGGTTTTTAATTTTGCGTCTCACGGTCTGTGGATAAAACCCTTAATGAGTGTGACAATTAAAATGAAAGATCTTCATAGTACTCAACTAAATTTCAATTACACGCACCTTTTTCGCCAGAACATTTCCTAATGTGACATGGATCTTAGCGTTCGTAGGATTCGCTTTAAGTCCCGATATCGCCAATCTTCTTTAGTCAGCCACTCAGAATTACGTGAACCGTCTTGAAAACAAACAATAACAAGAGACTGTACACGGTAACTCTGCCTGCTCTGTTGACACCCAAGCGCCAGTTTATATATGAAGGTTCTTGTGTCCCATTATCAGTATCGTTGTTCGGCATGTCCTGAATTGTAAAGAAGAAAGCAAAAGAGAGTTTTGAATTGTTATAATCACGATTGTATTACAGAAAATTTGCGTCTCAACGGATTGAGAAAACATCGTGGAAAAAATACGCGATTCAGTACGGACACCCCTGCATTTAAGGCGACACCTTTCTAAAGACAGACGTCAATTATTGGCTGGTTCTGGCCTAATATCACTTGTTCGTCTGTAACTAAACTCTCTATAAGGCGGACACGTTTCTAAGACAGACGTCAATTATTGGCTTGTTCTGGCCGAATATCACTTGTTCGTCTGTAACAAACTCTCTAAAAGGCAGACACGTTCTAAGACCGAAGGTTCCCGAAGGTTTCCGAAGGTTTTCGAAGGTTTCCGAAGGTGTCCAGCTTTGTCAGAGTTCACATATACCTCCTCCGTCTACTAATTGATTCGATTTAAAAACTCACGAGACGAGTTACAAAAAAGTTTAATGTTAAATAATTTTTCTCTCTCACGGATAATTGAACGAGAGAGAATCACGTCAGAAACAAGCGTCCCCGAACAAAAATCGTCTACTTCTTTTAAAGTGAAACGTAAAAGTGGGATCGTATGGACGGATGAAGTTGACACAATTGTCAACCAATCTTTTTAGACCTCATAGAGTGTCTTTAATAGACAATATTCGTATTCACGGTATTGAACTGGAACTAGCGTGCAGTCAAGGCTCATGCGGGGGAATCTTTTCACATGCAAATAATTTTTAATGA
Organism: Dendrophyllia cribrosa; assembly: GCA_024195265.1. Classification (NCBI taxonomy): domain Eukaryota; kingdom Metazoa; phylum Cnidaria; class Anthozoa; order Scleractinia; family Dendrophylliidae; genus Dendrophyllia; species Dendrophyllia cribrosa. The sequence continues at coordinate 997,604 of JAJLRJ010000010.1, read as the reverse complement.
TATTCTCCTGCATGAGCCTCGACTGTAAGCTAGTTCCAGTTCAATACCGTGAATACGAAATATTGTCTTTTGAGTGTCGTAAAACCAAAACCAAAGTAATTTCTCTGACCAATCACAACAGACGCAGACAATCGAATGAACCAATCAGATCTCGTAGCAAATACATGTAACCGGCGCCAAGCGCGGGAAAACGCGTGTAAAGCGAGTCACGATTGGTTTTGCTTTTACCTCTAATTGGTCGAACAAGTAGCGCGAGATTTTTTAGCCAATCACAACGCGTAGCAATGCATAACTAAATAGTGCCCAGTCTCCTTAAACCTACCTCACGTTCCGTTGACTCATCCTTTGATGTCTCTCGAAACAAGACTGAAATTCCAAGTGGAACGAGAATACAGAATCCCATACTTGGAATGTAGAGTATGCGCTCGGCGACAACAAACCCAACGGGAAAGAAAAGTTTCGAAGCTGGCAGGAAGGGAATAATCATCATACTTAACGCTAACAGCAAAACTCGCTTCTTTTGCACAACATCAACCTCATCCTGAAGAATTTAATGAATGGAAACAAATGTTGAGCACAGTCTGAGTACCATTCTGTCCAGGGGCTGCCAGCTGCGGCAGCTATATTTTAATGAGCAAAAGCAATGTCTTTGCACGTGTGTTTTGCATTTTTGGTACATGTTTTTTGCCGTTCCCTGCAAAACAACAACGTCAAATAATTATATATAGGTTTTGTGGACGGTTAATTTTCCTATTTCTATTTAAACTTGAAAGCCATCCTTTCTAATTCAGCTTCAGACAAATTCAGTCACACTAACAACTGCAAAGGGCGAAATCTTGTTCAAATGACGTTTTCCTTCGTGTTGACATAGTGCTGGGCGGGGGGGGGGGGGGGGGGGGGGGGGGGGGGGGGGGGGGGGGGGGGGGGGGGGGGGGGGGGGGGGGGGGGGGGGGGGGGGGGGGGGGGGGGGGGGGGGGGGGGGGGGGGGGGGGGGGGGGGGGGGGGGGGGGGGGGGGGGGGGGGGGGGGGGGGGGGGGGGGGGGGGGGGGGGGGGGGGGGAGGGGGGGGGGGCGGGGGGGGGGGGGGGGGGGGGGGGGGGGGGGGGGGGGGGGGGGGGGGGAGGGGAGGGGAGGCTTAGCTCCCAGTGTCGGTTTACACCATCTCCAAGGGAACTTACCATTTTTTCTCTGTGTTGTTGTGGTTCTTCTATCTTCCAGTTTTTGTGAATGTGAATGGTATTTTCATTGGAATCTAACTCTTCTGATTTGGGAATGTTCTGTTTAGAAACCTCGGGTGTTGAAATGGACTTGCTTGAAGACTTCAAACCTGCAAAATAACATGTAAATATCGTAAGAATTGCAGCACGTGAAAAAGTCATTAAACGTCGGTGTAATGAGCACTTATTTTCTGGACGCTTGCGGTAGCAACTTGGGGGACTGAAAAGCTTCCTCAACTGTGATCGCGTAAAGTAAAGTCGCGATTGAATACAGTTGGACCATATGGACAGAGCTTATCCAGGCAGGTTTTTAGAGCGAAGTGGAACAATTGGGTATGTTGCTACAACTTCTCCCTGCATGGATGGAATGCTAGTACCATCAGAATTTTCCTTTGTTTCCCTAACAATGTGACCAGGTCTATTTTGCGTTAAGAAAATTTAACAACACGCCTGAACTCGAAAAACCGATGAAAAAACTGAACTGAACTCGAAAAAACGATGGATAGTCTGACGCGCTAACCGCCGTTTCTAGACAACAAAACGTTTCTTTCTGATTTACTCACCGTAAAAACACAACCAAGTTATGATCAGAGCAGAGGCAAGCGTTTCCATATTGCGCATGTCCCACCAAGTCTCAATCCGGGATATGCTGTCCATGGACCAATCATAACACAGCGTGTTCGGACACAGGAGAAGGCGGGCATTCAGTGCGCATAAGTATGAATACGTTCTAAAGCGAGTCCATAGGTCAGGGTGAAATAACATCGGGTTATCAGATTCGGTAAATGAGAGAACAAAACCTCCAGAAATGACAACAATTCTTAAATAAAGAAGAAGTACAGCTACAACGATGATAACGGAAACTCTTTCGAACAAACGAACAATCCACTTTGGTCGTGATCTGAAATAAAAGGTGAGATCAAAGAGATGGAATATAATCAGACGTTTCACGTAAACGCATAACAATTATTTTGCCACTTTTGACGCACGTACAGAACTGTTGTTTTGCTAATTAAATTTCCAGTGCACGTGCAAACTGCTCTGTTTTGCTAATTAAACGCCTGTGCAGGACTGTTACACTTTTGTTTTTTATTTATTTATTTATTTTCAATCTTTAACTTAACTTTCATCCTTTGACATGTTATATAACAGCCAAGTTCATTTAAGTGGTCACATTTTAGTATTTTATCCACAGACTCAAAAGCTAGAACCACTTTGTACCGCATAATAAACAGTACCACAGGAAAGTACTGCTCAGTAGCTTTCATTTGAATGGTCACACTTTAGGATTTCATCCACAGACTCAAAAGCTAGAACCACCTTGTACAGCATAATAAACTGCACCACAGAAATTTATTGCTTAGTAACTTTCATTGGAATGGTCAGACTCAAACGTTAGAGCTACATTACATGGCTTAAAGTTTTATTCTAAGGTTGAATAGGTTAACGTCTCACCTTAACACCGTCACAGCTGAAGCCATTGCTTTGAAAAAATGCTCTCCATTAAACTTGCAGACGAATAAAACATCATATACAACACAAACTCCAAAAACAGTAATTCCCTGCTCCTTGCTGAACAGAGCCAAAACGCACCAAAATATACACGATGCGAGCCAAAACTTTGAATATCTCGCTGGTCTTTTATTTCCTTCGGATGTCTTTGCATCAGAGAAAGAATTTATATATGACAACAGTGCTAAAAGGTAAAATAATCCACAAAGAACATCTGCGCGGCCAACGACGTTTGATACAGCTTCGGTGTGAATGGGATGAAGGGCGAAAAACAATGCACATAGAAAAGACAATGAACTGTTTTGCACTAAGACAGCCATTAAATATCCTTGTACAAAGATGGAAAAATAGCAGGGAAACTGTAGAGTGAAGGAATACGTTGATGATATGATATCCTATGGGATTAAGTCCTCCTATGAGGAAGTTCCAGCGAAATGTTAGTACAGTTATAGGACGATACGACTTGTGCGATTCGTTGCTTTTTAATGGTAGGCCCCAAAAATCGTTTGTGAACAAGTTGGAGAGTGGAGATGAAGGTCTGCAAAGAAGAAAAAAAGGTGAGGTTTAATTCAGCAAGTCAAACGCTAATAGTTTGGTTAATTGTTGCCTGGGAAACTCCAATAGATATTGAAGGCTGGTTTTCACTGGCGACGGAGTCGGAGTCGGAGTCGGAGTCGTAGACGGAGTCGTAAGAGTGCTTCCAACCTAGTGAAAATCGAAAATCGGAGTCGTAAGTGGAGTCATAAGCTCGACGGAATCGGAGTCGGCAGAATCAGAACGGTTCCATTTTCTTCCGATTCCGCTTATGACTCCGTAATCTTCTTCCGATTCCGTCGGTTTGATTTTCACTAGATCGTAACGCTCTGCGCTTCCATAGTTAATAGAATAAACTGGTTATGAAACTCAGTCAATCCTTTGTTATATGTCTTTGTTCTCCATTTCTTTTGTTCGTTTGCCTTGACCCTGCACAAAACACAAAAAGGTATTGAAATGCATATGAGCAACTGACCAGTAGAAACATTAGGGCTCACACGTTAAACAAAACAATGTGCAGGGTCACGGTTCGTTCAACATAAAACAAAGCAGCTTTGTACACACTTTTTGAAATTTCTTGAGCTTCATAACCAGTTTGTTCTATTAACTATGGCGCTTCTGATTACGACTCCGATTTCGTCGTTAGCCGATAACCAGCCTTAAGCAGCCTACGTAACAGGCGTTTTTTGGGTGCGCGGAACGCAAGGTTCATAAGGGTTTTCATTCTTTCCCTTGCCTCCTCCTAAATCTTTTAGTAAGGAATACATCTTAAATATTAATAGAGGAAATGTTAGAAAGCCTTATTTGTCTTGTTCGCCAGCATTCCATCGTGTCGTAATCATTTATGGTTTATGTTTTTTCTGTTTTTCGATAACGTTTCTTTCGATAAAACTCATATAGAGGGTCATGAAGTGTTTAAGAGCGCCAGATCTAACTTTAGCGTTCAAGTTGGAAAAATAAAGTTTTTCCAAAAGAAATTGCCCTACAGGCAAATAATAATGCGGCCGCTGTTATGTAATTTGTTAGATTACACCTGTGTTTCAGGGTTTTACGCAGGTATTGCTACTGCTACACTCAACAACAGTAGATGACCCTGTAAATTCGTTCAATTCACGTTTGCTGCAACAAGCTGCATTGCGAGAAATACTCATTTCATCATTCAATTTATCACGTGCAAAACGTGTAAACGTCGCGTGCAGTGCATGCACTGAATTGGGCTTTGCCAGCTGTTCTACTCCTGACATGCACAAGAATCGTCTCTTTTTCAAAGTTTCTTTTTTCTCACCGACCGCGTTGCAGCTGCTACTTTTCTATTACCGGTCAAAACTTGCACGGACAAATTTACGGACGACGAGTCTTGAAATTGCATGGCTACAAGACGGTCTTAGTTCAAGTTAACACGGAGTTAGATTTTATTAAACGGTCAACTTTCGACTTAAACTGAGCAGTGTGGAACGGGCAGAAAACTTGAAGAATTTTCAAGGCGTATCTATACTTAGTCGTTGAAATTAAGAACAGAATCATCCAGGGATGTTCCAGATTAAAATCGCAACCTTTGTGAAAATAATATCATGTCCCAGATTAATTTCTTGGTCTTCCAAAGTGTTGATATGGAATGGCAGCAGAAGTACTTCAGCTGCATGTTACTAAAAACTCTAGGTTCCTCTTCAGTTGTCAAAACGTCCAGTTTAATACAACAGCGAATTCCAAAATTTCACATAACTTTTTTCACTAAAAATTGATTTACGAAAGGTATACATCTCTTCTCTTTGGCATAATGTTACTTTGTAGCAAAGTTGCAAAAAATCCTTCTTTAAGGACGGTGCCACCTAATGGCAAGGTATTTTGCCAGGTTTTTGACTATGCGGAAAAGTAGATCTTAGTAGGGGCTATTGGAATCCAAAGAGAAAATTGGGGGTAACCACGCATTTTTCGGAGATAATTAAGCTTCAATCTGGAAAAAATGCTGACATCAGCATTTTTTCGAAAAAAGGAAAAATAGATCTTTCTTCGCGGATTTCCTTAGAATTCGCCTTTACATACACAAAAGCAACAATAATTCTAAAAATCTCTAAAACACATAACGAATGGTAACATAACAACTACTGTTTATGTGTTTTTATTTACAAAATCATCACAACAGAGCCATTTATCGGCCCTGACAGCTTTCCCACGTTCGCCAAAAATACAGTCTAAATAACTTTTGCCAACAACAAAAAATTAATTGTGTGCTTAATATACTTACCACTTCCATTTTATAAGAGAAAAAGTAGGGGTCACCACGCGTTTTTACAAGTTATATTTAGATGTTTTCAACTTTTACGGAATGGCTTTCGGGGTCCGCGACATTTTTTTCTATGCCCTCCCTAGTAAGTTAAATATTGTGCGTGTCTTTTTCGGGGGCATGCTGGGATTTCCACTCGACGGCTTTCCGTTCAAAACTTTTACTTTCAGGTACAATAAAAAGACAAACATTGTAGAATTCAAAGTTAATTCTATTTGTAGCTGTAAGTTGCTCTTTTGAGAGACATTTTTCGGGGATTTCAAGGTCAAGCAGCACAGTAAAGGAGTAAAAACGCAAAATCGGTTCACTTCCATTGATCTACAGTGGATCTACGGATTTATTATGTTCCTCCGGGTACAAGAACTTTACATTGTGTGCATCTTCTTCCGATCCATTACCGACTTGAAAACATCAGTGCTATATCGAGGTGACTGGTCGGCTGCCGAAAAACTCTAGATTGGCAGGTTAGTCTTTTAACGGTTATTTGGAGTCAAAATGTAAGAAATATTTGTCGAAAAGTGCTTGAGTTTTGTAATTCATTTGGCCGCGTGTTTATTTTCTTGTGAAACTCCTATAGTTTTCATGGATTCTCTGATAACTTTGGAAAAAATTAGTCGATACACTTTAATTTTAAAAAAATCGTGAAATAATAAAACACTTTTTTGTCGAAGTCTACGGCTTTATTTGATCTAAAAAGATAAGATTTCTTTTCAGTTTATCACGGTACGTTTTTCGCCTGTCAAAATTTGTTCTAATGCAAAGAAGTTGAGAACTGACACGATGCGACTTCGAAAAACACCACTTGCCTATAAAAGAGAATAAAGGAAATCAATTGTACCTAAATGCACGAATGTGTTTACGAAAGATTACACTAAAACCATGTTGGCCAGCAATCGAGGGAGGGAATACTTTAGTCGGATGCTTCCCGGCTTTGGAGCGGCCAGTTTTCTTTAGTTGCTGGCTTCAGCCTTGTTTTTAAGCTTAAGCTTATATAGATTTCACCAATTGTCAAAAACGGTCGTTTTGAAAACGCTTTGCTCATCTCAATTCTCCTTTTAGACGATTGTTTGATTTAACTGGAACAGTTGTTTTTCTGCTTTTGTTATATACTTTTTTTTATTCGCAAAAATGGTCACTGGCAAAGATTTAAACAAAAATTTCAAACAACGCGAGTTTGGCCGCCAAAACAAAAACTTGTGCAAATTGGAAATAACAACATGCCAGCCTTTCCTTGGATTTTATGCCTTACGGTATGCTTGTTTTATATAAAAAAGAAACACTAGTCTGGTTTGACTTGAAGTTTTGTTGAAATTTTGAATTAAGAAAAGGAGCCAATGTAAACAATCTTCGTAAAGAAAGGCAAAACGTACGCGTTCTGCTGATCGAGGCGGCATCGCCAATTAGCTCAAAATAGTTTCATTACCGAGGCTCTGTCGTTTGCAAAATAGAGAAAGAATTTAGCATTTTTAGGCTGCAGAAGGTCTATAAACACATTTTCAGAGATTTTTGAGAACTCTATTTATCTTCTAAGTTTAGAAACTGAGCCAAGAAGTTGACATTTTGACATGAAAAGTGGGCGGAACTTAGCCTTTACCTCGCGCGTTCGCGTTTAAAAAACAAACAGTGTCTCGCGCGATTATCGCGCAATGCATGCGCAGAACGTATGCGCAACAACAATAGGTGGCACCGTCCTTAAATGGGTTTAATTTTCAGGCTGCAAAACTCATCATATGCACATTTTTTTGGTAAATATTTTCTGTTGTTTTTACGTTGTCATTGCTTAATTGTCTGCGGATTATGTGACCTTATGGATAATTCCTAGTGGCATGTTGCGTTTCGTCTATTTTTAACCTCTTACAACAATAATAGAACAAGTTTGTGTTTTACTTAAAAAGTCTTAATCCTTTTTTAAAATAGCCGGCCTGAAACACAGGTTAAGTAAAATAGAGCATTGTCCTCGCCGATTTAGAATACCTATTTTTTATCAAAACGTTTGATTCAGTTGACTTCTATGAGTTGATCATGAAGAGTCGGTGAGAGAGACCGAATAAATATTTTTTTCGAAAACTATTGTCATAAACTCTGATCTAGACAAAACAGTACGGTTCGGTTCACACATTTAAGCTTAAAATTTCGCAGCGTGTTAAAAACTTGTACACAGAAAGCTATATGCGGTCGCAACTTCACGACTATATTCAATAAACGCGGTATTACTTAATTATCCTTTTCGGCTTAAAAAAATTTGCATTTTGTTTGAACATAAATTTTGCATACGGTATTATTATTGTTATTTTTACCACAAAAGCGTTGACGTCTTTTTTAGCGCAAAACAAACGTCAGTCCTTTACGGTTTTAATAATTCCGGATCGTGCTGATTCTTCTGGTAGAAAACTGTACATCTTTGCCAAATAACAAACTTTTTCCTCGCAAGTTGGACTGATATGACTAATTTTTCATGAAATAATAAAGTGACCGCATCAACGCGGTCTTAAACGATTATGTTAAGAAACAAGCTGTCAGGCATATGTCAATTGACCGTCTGTAATTTTCCGCATCGAAGCAAATGAACGTGGCAAAAACAAATTTTATGGCCAAACTACTTCACTGTGCAAAACTGTGGATTAAAAACTCACATGAGCTCAGGGGTTTGGGCTCAGGGGTTTGGCAAAATTTCAACCTCCCGGCCTCTAACTTAATTGAACCTCTCGTATTGTTGTTTCTGGTGAAATTAATACAAGTTTGAGGCGCAACTAAAGCCAATTTAAAAGCTTCACCTCTGGCGTGCTTTCCGTTCGTTTTCTAACGAAACCTTATTTATTTTAATCGTTTATACCTTTAGCTCCATCGTAGCTGGTCTGAAATTCAGTTATAAGCTCGAGTCGCTGCTTGCGGTAACCGTATTTTTGTAAACAAAAGAAGCTTCATATTACAGACTCGATTCGGTTCACCTACCTTATATCCGTGTTTGTCTCTATAACTTCATAATCATCATAAACGAACTCGCCAAACAACGAATTTAAATAGCACAGTAAAGATGCGATCCCTACAATTAAGTAGTATTGGAAATTACGGGTATGATTTGGTAATTTCTGTGTTTCTTTTGCATGTTTCTTGTTTACGCTTCCAAAGCGCGCCATCCCTTTTGTACGAATCACCTGGTTACACACGGATAATTTTAAACTTGTGGGAGGGGAGGGTGAGAAGTGCAGATCGCGGCACTTTGTTGCAAATTTGCATGGATTACATCATTAGAGAATGCAAGATGGATACCTCTCTTATAGACCAAAAACATCTTACAAAATTGCGTTATAATTATAAATTTTCTAATGAAGTGATAAATACAAATAAAAAAGGACTGATACTGCAAAATTTTATTCAGTTTTTTCTTGCAAAGACAGTAATTTTTATTATGAGTTTAGAACAGAAGTGGATTAATTTTGAAACCAATTTTTTTTGTTTAATCCTGGTTATAATACACAGGCATTCAAGGGAATGCTGGCCACAATGGAAAGGATGATAAAAAAGTTACTCAATCATTCAAGCTGAACTTGAGGGAATATTTCTTCCTTCAGGTATTTTCGTCGGACATCTAAAGCCTGGTTAAAAAGTTCCATGTCCATTCCATCAATACAGGTAGCTATTCTTGCTCTTAAAGTCAGTTTTTCATCAACATGAATTTCTCCAATGAATTGATACATGGAACCTCTGTTGAAAGCCATTGGTTCCACAAGCGAAGTGTCAATCAACATTTCACAGCCGTCCTCACAAACTTTCAACTGACTCTTAGTGATGTCATGAACCATTGCCCTAAAAGTATAAACACACAGTGTAACCAACAATTAGGTGGGATCTGAACTTCCAGACATTTAACTATATTTGTAAAAGCATCGACATGATGCATGATGCATGATGCATGATGCATGATGCATGATGCATGATGCGTTTTATATGAACCTTATTATTATTTACCTTATCTAGTTTCCTCCTCTTTTTCTCGGTTTTTCAGCCTCCTGCCTCTATCCACATATTACACTATACTGAAACAGAGGCAGAGCCAGGCTCCATTGTAAGGAGGGAGGGGGATGGTGGGGGCTGAGGGGAATAGCGGGGGGGGGGGGGGGGGGAGGGGCAAAGTGAAAATGTTTAAGACTGAAAAAAGTTGTTGACCCTGTCCCCTTATTTTTTGGCAATATGAGGGCTGGGAGGGTGGACCACCCGGGTTCTTCCCCATATTTCTCCCTAAATCCACAACTGTGTCAGGTAAGGTTTGTAAAACTAGGGTGAACAAGGACAAGGAAAGGGGTGAGGTGAGTTTCAGATGGAGTTTCTGGTTGGATTTTAGTATAATGATGATAATGGTTATGATATAAAATGCAAAAACAGTGCAGCTTGATTTACAGATCAGCTGATGCTATTTAGTAGACGGAGCATAAGAGAAGGTCTAGGTTGTGATGAAACACTTCAAAGGTCCCTGGGGTACACCCCACCTAAAACATTGCAGAGAGTGGCAGGACTGAGGAGGCAGTAACCAGGAGAATAGGGGGTACGAAGTCTACAGTAGTGTAGGACGGGGGGAAAGAGAGGGCAGGAAAATCTATTGCCAAGGTGGCCGGATATAGAAAAATAGGAGACAGATTTAACACTTTTGTGCATCTAATATTTTGTGATTAAAAAAGAGTTTGGAGAAATCGAGGAAAGGCAGGACTGAACAGGGAGTGACATGAGGGGTATATGAGATCCAAACAAGATGCTCAGAATCTCCCGTCTCTCTCTCTCCGTTCCACAATCAAACTCCGGCTAAAACTCACCTTCCCCAGGTTCTGGCAGATTTACCATCCAAACTTCTATCCAGCTGAAGCACTTCTTTCAAACGGAGAATCTGTCCACTCGAAATGCCCGCCATTTTGTTAAATAACATCTAACAGAGTGAAGACTGGGCCATAGGTATTAGGTTTGTGGAGGAAGGTGTGGGTGACGGTCAAGGGTGACGGTGTGGGTAGAAAATTAAAAAATTAAAAAACATAGAACATTGGAAAAGGACAAAGCTGAAATAAACCTAAGACTTTACTTTATAACTTTGATATTTAAAAGGAAATACATTGTAAAAAGAACTTTCTTATAATAACGGACAGAACAAGCGAAACTTACCCCTCCCGGGTAAAGAAGAGTTTGCCACTTTTCGAACGCCTTTCACTTTTGGCAGTAGGTACCCGTCACAATCACTATTTCAACTTTTGTTATACAAGAAAAGAAGGGTTTGGAGATTGTGTAATTCCTCTTTTTTAAACTCAACACCCAGTATATTAATCTGCAGATAACTAGATTGAATTCTTTTGAGATTAAGCGTCATTTTACGCCAGGAATCTGTTTTGTTGTTTCGAGATGGACAAGCTTTTGCTAGGAGTTGTGAAATTCAGAAACCTCGTTCAACCTTCCTTGTTGCCATCACTTAAAAAACTTGCTAACAAAGCACAGGTAGGCTAATTATCTATTTTTTATTATCGTAGAGTAATCTAACGGTTCTGTCCTTGTGTACGAGTTCACAAGGGATTTCACATTGTATATTTTCTCCCCTTGTTTATGAGATCATTAATGTGTCCGCATATAGCGTATTGTACCGTTATTTTATGTCTTAGTTTTCAGCCCAAAGCAGAAAATATGAGATACTACAGCTTTATTCAATAGCGGATCCAGACTCTGCTGTAAGTGGGGGGCCCAGAGTGAATCTGGACTGGAAGATGGGTGGGGATGGGGGGGGGGGGGGGGGGGGGGGGCCCCCTGGAGCTCTGTCCTAGTTCCTCCGCAAAATGTTATGTTCCCAAGAGATAGAGATAGATGTTGATTTCTCTAATTAATTTCAAACCCTGTTTGTAGCCTCGTGTGTTTATGATCACTTGCATGGACAGTCGTCTGTGCCCCACCAGCTTTACCCAGGCAGATCCTGGAGATATGTTTATTGTAAGAAACCCAGGAAATATGATGCCGCACAGTCAGCTGTTTGGAGAAAGTACATTGTCAGAGAGAGCTGCTTTAGAACTGGCAGTATTGAGTGGAGTGGAACATGTTGTTGTTTGTGGTCACTCAAATTGCAAGGTAATTAATAGGGTGGTATCACATAGTAGAGTCTTTTTATGAGCCCTTATCCTGGTGCTTATCTTCTGTTTTCTAAAGCCTAGTTTTCATATGTCGGGAAAATCCCAGACGATCGGGGATTTCGCCATTTCCTGACCGTCCCAGATTTGGCAGACTCATGAAAACACTCAATCTTAGACATCCTCAACATATCGGCAAAATCTGGGATGGTCGGGAACAGCAAAATCCCTGATTGTCTTGGATTTTCAGGACATGAAAACCACCCTGCTTTAAACATAATGAAACAAGGAGTGTTGCATTTAAAATATACAATGGGAGTGTGTCAAATGGGGTGTACAAAAAATTGCATGGATGACAGGCAGGAGGGAGATTGAAGGGTCGGGTCGGGTTGCAATTCATAAAGCATGTTTTGTATTTGAATCAGATAATTGACTCACCCAGCTTAACTGGGGGCTTTTGTTGTTGGCTTATGTTTATATGGTTTTGTTATTAAACAGAGAATTGTATTTGAATTCTAGGCAATGACATTCCTTCATCACTCACAAGCTCCAGAAGATACAGCCACGCAAACCCCCTGGATTTCAAGCTGGCTGAAGCGATATGCACAAGCTTCTATAACAAAGTTTGAACAGCTTGAAGTTCATGCTGAAAAACTGAACAAAGTTACATTCAGCAGCAACTCATGGGAACAAGACAAGATGGAACTCATGTTTGATGAAGAGAAAGATCTGTCAGCTGTTGACAAGCTTTCCCAGGTAATTATTGTTTTATTGCATTAAATTTTGTTACAATGTTTCATTAATAATAGTTTTTGTTGATATTTTCATCCAGTGTTTTCTTTTAAATAACATTCTGTTTTATTTGTAAAAGTTTGTTTTTCATTCATTCCCTGGTAATCAGTTAAGATTTGTTAATAATTAAAATTTTGTCATTCTACAGTGTATAATGACTTAAATCGTTTGGTAACAATGATATTGTGTATATTATGGTATCTTCTTTTGCTCACTCTGACTCATACTTAAGTGATTATGTTGTTTCGTCTATCTTATCATGTGCGCCCTGCACCATAAGCCCATTCCCAAGCATAAGCAGATACATCAGTCTGTATGTAGCTAACAGCTGACTTTTGATAAAGAAGTCAGTTCCAGTAAGGGCATCAGTCAGTGTCGTGAGTGAAAGGCCTACAATTTGCAGTCTACAAATGCCACACAGTACACAACAGCTCACTGACTTTTAAATCTTTCAATTGAACTGAGAGTTAGGGATGTGTTGTTGGGGTAAAGTTGGAGGTGGGAAATGCAGTATTTTTGGCCTAATTGGATCTCTTTCACTTAAACATACACACACCAATGCCATAAATACTCTATCAAGGAAGTGCTTTTCTCAAAAAACAATTATTTTGTTTAAGTGAAAAATGCCAAAATAGTGACATTAGGCGGTTATCCATCTTGCCCTTTTAATTAAAGTGCCACTACGACGAAAATTTTTGTATTTCTTTTCCGCTTTTTTTTTACCTCAAATGTTTTCTAATAGGTTTAGACAAATGCGAACTGCTATAAATTAGATTGATATATTCTTACTCAGCCGAGAAATAGCTGGCCGGAAACCCACAAAAATCACGTAAAATCCGTCCGCCATTACTCCGTTCGCAAATCCGAGCCCACGTTCTACTGGTTTGCGACCTGGTGCACGTGACTTGATTTGTGACGTCAGTTACTCAATGCGATTCCCTCCAGGTCACAGACAACAAAGCCGAAACGGACGTGTTGAGTCATTGACGTCACAAAATCTTTAGGCCAACTCGATCCAACTCTCAGGGTTCGGTCCCTGTCATTTTGAATTGAGTAATGGCGCAAGCCGAATTCGAAATGTAAAGTTAAAATAATGGCACTTCCCGTACGAGTTTTGAATTGAATCTTCCAAAGTAAGTAACGAGTACTTATATTTTCAAAATATGAAGAGAACAGAAAATGTATATTTTTGATCATAGTGGCGCTTTAACAAATCCTTATATTTCAAAAACTTTTGTAACATTGCAGATACATGTTCTTGAACAAATGCAAAACCTTAAGTCATATGGATTTGTCCGTGATAAACTTGATGAAGGAGCCCTCCAGATCCATGGTTTGTGGTTTGACATTGGGGATGGCGAGATGTTCATGTACTCAAAAATGCATAAGAGATTTATTATTATCAATGAACAAACTTTAGAGACAACATTTGGTCATTTGATCAGTGCATAGGATAATAAGACATTATCTTCATGATCAGTCACTTGCCAAGGGACCGAACGGTAGCATTAAATAAAAATTAAAGAAATAAAGTAACAATAAATATTTAATACAATAGACAATATTATAAAATGAATACAAAGAATTGTGGCTGGCATGATTTAGTCGTTTCTTCCCTGCTGGCCAAGAGACTCATCAAAGATCTTATTCTGAAATAAAAACATGACAGCATTTTAGCTGAATATTGTTTGGCCCTCTATAAAAATTAACCTCGTGTAAAAGAGTGACATTGAAAAAATGCAAGGAAAAAACTATGATAGAAACTAAATCTACCTATTTACATGATAAAACTAAAGCAATGTACTGTTAAGTTCTGAAAGTTATGTTCCCTAAAGGCCTTTTCACATGGAAGGGTCAAAGTCCCATGCGAGGTACCAACCCAGAAAACTAAAATATAGTTAACTACTACTGAACAAGATAGAGCAGTTTTCAATTGAGTGCGAAAAGTAATTACACAATTGCTTTGGTTTTTCATTGCTACGCTTCCTGATTGGCTAAAAAATCTCGCGCCACTTTCTCGACCAATCAGAAGTAAAACCAAAACCAATGGTGACTTGTTCGCACGCGTTTAGCTGCTTTGATACAAAATTAATATATAAGTAATTCAGCTTAGGCTATTTATTTCAATTGTGTTTATACATGTGGTTAAGGCTGTGTCTTTTTCAAGGTATAGGTATTGTGAATTAAACAAAACTTTTTCAGTAGAATGGCGAAAATAAAATAAAATGAAGAAAATTTCTTTTTTCCATGGTCCTCGCAGTGATGCGATAAAGGTCGCGTTTTTTGCGACATATTCTGGCCATTCCCAAAAAAAAATACCTCTAATTATTGCACCTATTCCTCTCGTAAAATATGGAAAGAAGTCACTACACATGACTACATTAACTATATATACCTGGAAAAAATTTGGCTTGTGAGAATATAAACAACATAGTTTTGTTAGTGTATTCTGAATGACCACAATGTCCCCCAAAAAAACGTGCCCTAAAGGCCCTGTCACACTATTGCGTATGAGAGAAACGTATGAGTTGCGTATGGAAATTCATAAAATAATTTTCATACGCACAAAATGACCAGCTTACTTGACCTATGAGTAACGTACCTCTAGCGTAACTCTCGCGTATTCAGCGTATGCCTAGCGTATGCTTAGCGCCGTATAAACCATACGTCCGAATACGCACAAAATTTTTAAGCATGCTTAAAAAATTTTTCTGCCTCGCCGTATGCCAGCGTATGTCACCGTATGCGACCATGCTTGAAACGTATACAACCTATGGCTAACGTACCCCTAGCGTATAACAGCGTATACCAACGTATGAGTGATATTTTTCATACGCTGGCATACGCCAGTACGATACGCAATAGTGTGACAGGGCCATAAGTCTGAAAAAGAATTTCGAGGCTTTGGACGGGATTAAAATCCATGATCTTCGCGATGCTCTGTCCATGAGATACAAAGTGAATAAAAGGGTTAGTTTCTAAAGAAACTGTGGAGCTGCGTCGGTGGGAGAGTAAAATTGAAAATTTGATTTTATCGATTGAGTTGATAACGAAAAGGCCCGTTTACACATGCAGGCGATTTTTGTCGCACCTTTCGATGCAATTTTTGTCGCACGCAAGTTGCATCAAAAATCGCATGTATAAACGGACCTTAAATTGACTACCGTAAACAGATTCAAATGCTGACGTTTTGAGCTAGCCCATCGTCAAGGCCCGTTTAAGGTCCATTTACACAGGCGATTTTTTTGTGCCATTTTCGTCGCACTTGTGACTTGTCGATGCAATTTTTGTCGCGCGCAAGTTGCATTTTCAAATCGCATGTGTAAACGGGCGGCGATTTGGGCGCGATTTGTCGCGCGATTTTGCAGATGCAACTTGGCGGCGATTTTTGGGAAATCACAGCAAATCAAAGCAAATGGCCGTTTTTATACTAGAGACGCATTATCCGTCCAGACGAATAATGCGTCTGTCATGTTATGCGTCTAGTGTAAAGAGGGGACGAACAACTAGAGACGCATTATCCGTCTGGACGAACTTGGGCAAACATTTGTAGTTCGTCTGGTTATGCGTCTCTAGTATAAAGACAGGCACAAGACGTATTATCCGTCTAGACGAACTATCTTTCGAAATGCGTCTTGAACGACGCACTAGACGTCCAGACGGATAATGCGTCTCTAGTATAAAAACGGCCAATGTCGCATCCGAATCGCACAAGAAATCGCCGCTAGTTTACACTTAGGACAAAAGTTGCATTGGAAAGCGCGGCAAAAATCGCATCAAAAATCATGTCGCAAGTGTAAACTAGTGGCGATTTCCTATGCCATTCGGGTGCGACATGTGCTTTGATTTGCTGTGATCTCCCAAAAATCGCCGCCAAGATGCATCAGGTTTCGAACATGTTCGAAACCTCTGCGACATCGCGCGACAAATCGCGACAATTGCATCGACAAGTGCGACAAAAATCGCATCAAAAATCGCCTGTGTAAACGGGCCTTTAAAGTGATTTAAAAGCTGACGTTTCGAGCTAGCCCATCGTCAGAACGAATTCTCTGACGACGGATTATCTAGCACTCGAAACGTCAGCTTTTTAATCTCTTTACGGCGGCTCATTTACCTAATATCAAGTCAGTCGATAAAACGCAATTTTTATCACCTACCACCTAGGTGTCCTTACTTAGTGGGTAACTGCTATATTTTATCTTGACACAGAAATAAAGTTTTTATTATTATTTATTATCTCATATGTTGGAGGCAGTCAATTATGAGTTCAAATACAACGTAAAGTGTTCTGGTGACAAGACAATGAATATATGTATGATAAATCATATATGGGAACTGCGGAAATGAAATCGAATAAAGAAATGGTTCTGACAGGGAACTCCGTAATTAAGTGATTTTTTTTTTCGAGGCTTTAGACGGGATTTAAACTCGTGACCTTCAAAACCCAGAGCATTTTGCACGTGCACTGAATTAAAATAAGCAAAACAATAGTTCTGCACGCGAGTTTAAGTAGCAAAACTTTGCACGTGCGTTAAAATTAGCAAAACAACAGCTTTGCACGTGCGTTAAAATTAGAAAAAAAAAACGGCTTTGCACGTGCGTTAAAATTAGTAAAACAACAGTTTTGCACGTGCGTTAAAATTAGCAAAACAACAGCTTTGCACGTGCGTTAAAATTAGCAAAACAACAGCTTTGCACGTGCGTTAAAATTAGCAAAACAACAGCTTTGCACGTGCGTTAAAATTAGTAAAACAACAGCTTTGCACGTGCGTTAAAATTAGCAAAACAACAGTTTTGCACGTGCGTTAAAATTAGTAAAACAACAGCTTTGCACGTGCGTTAAAATTAGTAAAACAACAGTTTTTGCACGTGCGTGAAAATTAGCAAAACAACAGTTTTGCACGTGCGTCAAAAAGCACTAAAAAGCAAAATAACTGTAAAGACATGTCGGGATAATCCCAGACGATCGAAGATTTAGCTGTTTTCCGACCGTCCCATATTTTGCCGATTTATGAAAACACAAAATCATAGACATAACTTTTCATCTGCGATGGTCAGGGATGAATCGGGAAAATCGGGAGCGTTTCTATTTTCCCGACGCGTCCCAGATTTCTGCGACGATCGGCGATTTTTCCGACACATCGCAAAGTCTGGGACGGTCGAAAAACAGCAAAATCCCCGATCGACTGGGATCAATTTAACAGCTTTTATGCTTTTATCAGTATTGGCTTTAAACTGATGACATGTCAAGTCTGAGGAGACAAACCGCACTGCGGAGTTTACGTGAATAGCTGTTATTTTGTCTCCTTAGTTCATATTGTCGCTTTGTGTTCATAAAGCAAGTGGAACATAAGAAAAGTGATGGGTTGGGGGGGGGGGGGGGGGGGGGGGGGAGAGAGAAAGGGGAATTTTCGCTCGTTGCCTGTCTTGCCTGTGCAGGCGGATAAAGCCTTCACGTCAACCTTATTCCCCGAAGGTTCTAACATGTTCTAAAGTAGCAACTTACCAATCATTTATCAGTTCCAATGTTTTAAACCTTTTTTAAAATGAGATATGTCATTAGAATTTTGACATTAAATTTTTTGGTTCAAAACTGCCTCAAATTAAAACTAAAAATTAATTTGTCATAAACAAAATGCTTATAGAAGACCATAGAACACAAAGAGGAAGATATCAAATGAATTTTCGCAGAGACAATATGAAAGTATAAAACGATGTATAAAATCTAGATAAATGTTAAAAGCAAACTTCATATTCCGTTGATTCATTTTATAGATGGTTTTCACTCACGTGACCTTCAGTCCTGTGGGACTCAAATGACAAAGGCCATGGCGGCCATGTTGGTGTACATAACAAAGAAGTTCATTAAAATTCTTTTGTAGGTGTGCACCAACATGGCCGCTGTGACGTAACGTGAAAACCACTTATACTAAATCTCGAGTTGTATTTCAGTCCAGACTAGTACTTCAACAAGATGATACTTGTCATAACACGTTGCAGCAATAACAGGTCATGCAATTATGATACATAATAGATGGATTAATTTAAGGGTATGCATCTTCCTAAAATTAACATGACTTTATTGATAAACTAGTCACAATTCAAAAGTTTTGCAAAGTCGGTGTTGGTGTAAAAGAACTTGAACGAACCTAAGAATCAGGAGGGTATGGGGTGAAGGCCTCCCTAGAACATTTTGAGATTTTCATAGACACACCAAAAATGCTAGTTTGACACTTTATCAGAGTTACAATAGTCACACAATAATTACAGTGCAATCGAATTTCCTTCTGCAGGATATTTTTTCCTTTAGTACCCCTTAACTGGAGTTTTTTTGGGGCATATTTTCTTGCATGAAATTATTTCGGCCCCCCTCCCCTTCTCCATCGCTTTTCTAATGGTCCGTCTCTTTGGTTGACCCCGTTTTTTTGTTGCATACGAATGCATATCAGATGTCACTTGTGTTACTGAATTGGAGAAAGCACCCCTTGATATAGCAATATGATCCATGCAGTTCTATTGTATTCTTATTTAACAACCCGACATCATAAGACGTACCTATTTTAAAATCAGATTAAACAGGGGAGCTCGGAATTCCCTGAGGACACTGAACACAATTACAAGTGTTAATGGCTCTCGCATTTTGAGACGACCTCAGCGGAAACAAATAACAAGAAAATGTCGACAAGTCTCGAGAAACAGAACAAAGAGCTGAATTCGAATGCAGAGGAAATTGTTCTTAAGGTTGAACAAGAGAGTGAGCCGTGGAAGGATGGTAACTGGGGATGGGTCGTATGTTTCTCTGCAGCTCTTGTGCAGTTTGTCGTTCTGGGCATTCATAACAGCTTTGGGATTCTCTTGATTGTGTTTATAAGGGAATATGGATGGAGCAAAGCCTTAACCGGTGAGTAAGAATTGATATCAGTCCTTCTACTTCAAAATTGGTAGCTCAACAAATGTTGAATAATGTTGCAACGAGTTGCAACTTGTTGAACGGAATAGATCCTTTCCCCGGGTGGGGGGTGGGGGGGGGGGGGGGGGGGGGGGCACTCCCTGATATGACCCATACGAAGACTTGCTGCTGGACAGGGTATATAATTTACGGGAGTTTGTTCTAAATAGGGTTAGAATCTGTCCTGAACAGTGTATGGTTGCCCCGGCGATTGTTGTCGCTAAATATGGTTTATACAGTTTTTAGCAATTCGAGTTCGGAGACGTTGCTTAATTGCAATTGCCAATAATATACTTTGTCCTAAACAGGGTCCTAAAATGGAGGGTGTTGTCCAATAGCGGCACCCTTATATTCAAACATATTTAAGTGTCCATCCCCCCCACCCCCACCACCCTTCTCCCCTTCCACCCCATCGAGGATGTTAAAGGATTTGCCATTTGCTTTGCTATTGAATTTGACCATATTGCGCGATTTTTATTGTGAACTATATTGAGTTTGTCGAATGAGAGAACTTGCCGAGTGCAATCATTTTTAAATGTTGAATCAGCGTTTTCTGCTCATTCAACACTGAAGTTGCAACATCGTTCAATATTTGTTCAATATTTTCAATGTTTGTTGTTGTTGTTATTTAGTGCCTCAAAAATTGTTGATGGATGTTACCTGGCGTTCAAATTGTTGAACGGAATGGAGCCTGTCCCTATTTTCGTTCAACAAAGCTAAACATGTTGAATGGACTGTTTTAACATTCAACTCAGCCTGCGCAAAGACGTCACGCCTATTTCCTTTGCTTAAGCAAAGGAAATATAGGAGATGTCTTCGCGCATGCTGTATTCACCATGGCATGATACACATTTAACATTTGCTGATCGACTCAGTCGCGACATCCGTTCCGATCAGTTGATCAACAAACGTTGAGCCCTGTATCATATAGGCTTTATATGTAATCTTTTTAGAGTTGACGCGATTCCATCGAAAAATGAGTTATTGAACGATTTTTTTAACTTTGCGCAGTTATTGATTACATCTAGTAGATCAAAAATGTATAAGAGAAAGAGGGGATCGCCATGCCGTTTTCACGTTATATTTAACAATTAGATTATGAGCTCGAGATTTCTATCGCGTGATAGTTGATGAGGGCGAAGCCCGAATCAACTGTCACGCCGGAATAGAAATTAAGAGCGAATAATTTAATTGTTTTAGTATAAATCTACTAGACGTTCAAAACTTAACAAGACAGGTTCGCGTTTTAATTGAATAATGATATAAATAACAACCTCATACACTCACTTTCTACAACAGGAAACAACAGGACAGATAGTAAGTACGCCAATAAGAGAAAAGCATTCGTGATAAAACGCTACAGATGTAGTAGATTTATACCAAAGGGCTGCCTTCGGTTTTCAAAAGGTAGATAGCGCTATCCATCGGATAAATCACTATCCAGTGGATAAGTATTAACAAATTCCTTTGTGTTATCCACTGGATAGTGATTTATCCGGTGGAGCGCTATCCACCTTTTGAACAACCGGGACCTGTAGTATTGATACAGATATTTTGCCAGCTTGTGACGGAAATTTTGAAAATTCAAGCCTTGACCGACAGGCAACCATTATTTCCATAAAGTTACTACTAGCAATGACGAAACATTAGTATTTAATATTCTTATGATATGATCAGTGAAATGTCTTAAAGTTGCCGAAAAAGAGAAACTAATAAAATAATAGGACAATTAGCATTTGCATTCCCAGCGAAACGCTAAAAACTAGATTGTAAAAGTGATTCCATGAGAATATTTCAAAATCAAATAATGAAAAATACTTCAAATTTAGATAAATCGTGGAGAGTAGTATTTTCTTTAAA
This sequence comes from Dendrophyllia cribrosa, assembly GCA_024195265.1. Taxonomy (NCBI): domain Eukaryota; kingdom Metazoa; phylum Cnidaria; class Anthozoa; order Scleractinia; family Dendrophylliidae; genus Dendrophyllia; species Dendrophyllia cribrosa. Next base: position 976,365 of record JAJLRJ010000010.1, on the reverse strand, counting down.
AACATGAAATAAGAAAAGGTCACCGTGCTCGTATAGGAAAAAAACAACCACTTATTTATTTAGTGAAGTGATCCTCTAGCTCAAAGAAACCGTCTTTGTTCGGAAAGCGCGCACGCTTGTGCATGCTCCAACGACGCAAGATACATGCGCAGATAAATGTGCAATATGCCTTTTGGACACGTTTAAATATTAGGGTTGGCCAGCTTGAAATTGTTTAGACGCGGTTTCGATAAACACCGTTTAAACTTCGTTGAAATCTCTGGAGGGGGACGGGGGTCTCTGAACACCGCAACACCGCAAAAAAAATTACCGAACACCGCATCACCGCAAAAAAAGTCGACGAAACACCGTCACCGCAATATATATTTTTGTCAAGTTACTTATAAATGAAAAAGGCTTAGGATTGGCGACCGGCAGCGTATTGAAGATTAACTAGACAGTATCGGACCGCTTTTTGTTACAAATTAAACATAATGGTACGTGCTTTTCATAAATAAGTACGGAATAAACTAGGCATACCTATCGATAGAGTGCCAACGAGGAAATGATTTTGATTTGTGTGGCAACGGAAGTTTGGTGGCCCTTTGACCACACTCACCGAAGAAATAAAAAATGTCATGCTTTGATCGGCTAACTGAAATCAAAATCGCTGTAATGTTGTAGTAAACATTTCATCAGACAATAAAGCAGCCAAGAAACGTTTTAAAAGCTATTGAAAACGTTTTAAAATGAGTAGAACGAGTAGAAAAAGGTTTGGAAATATGAAGCGTGCTGCAAAAGTTGAAATGGAGAATTCTTGTTCAAAGGCTAACCCTTTTACGTGTTTGTTCAAGCGTGAAACATGCAAGTCCGTTGCGTTACCGCCTTCATGTTTCTGCACGTGTAATCAAGATTTATTTTGTACAAAAACTTGTTTAGTGCCGGTTGTTAAGCCTTTTCACTCGTTCGAATTATCGTCAGTTTGCTCGACAGAACGAATTTCCCTTGTTTGTGTGTGAAGAAGCGCGACGGTTTGTCTAGACAAACAAAGTTGCATATTTTACGCTTGAACAAATACCTAAAAAAGCGAGCCGTTCACGATGCTTTGTTTGGAAGGGAATTGTTGCAACGAAACACGTTAATTAAAATGAAGATTCTGACGCTGACATTATTTTAGGAGTTTAAAACATGCGATATGTGCAAAATCTTTTTAAAATCAGTTTGTAATTTCAAGAATTTCACTTCAGGAAGATTTTGGTCACGTGCTAGGCAACGGGTTCTTGGTGTGGCAATAACACGTCTTTTCATTGGCTCTAATAGTTCCCGCCTTGCAATTGGCTCAAACCAAAGTCTACATTACATTACATTACCTTACACTTTTCAGGCTCGATCGAGAATTTTTCTGCCTTAGCACTTCCTCGCGCGGCACTATTCTCTGCCGCCTCGCCAGCCTCGCGTCTTCGCTCGGCTGGCTCGTTGGCAATAACATATAGAAGCTAAATTTAGATCTGACAGGGTCAAACAGGAAACGGCAACACCGCAGATAATTTCGTCCCACCGAACACCGCAGACTTTAAAGCGCAAACATCGCACACCGTAGGGTTTGAGATCACCGCAACACCGCAATCTGGGATTTTATTCACTGTGACACCGCATAAAAAAATGAGCAACACCGCAAATCCCCAATGTCCCCCTCTCTCTGAACCCTTAGTGTCTTCGCAGATTCCCAAAACAGCTTTATTATGTCATTTTACATTTCCGGTAGAGACGCGTGAGCATAAAACTTTAAAGTGCCCCTATGATCAAATTTTTGATTTTCATTTTTTCACATGTTCGTGTACAATTAGACTTTCTTACTCATCTTGCCAAAATTTCAATTCATTACGAACATCAGAAGTCATTTTATTGCGTCGACGAAGGAGACGCTTCCTAATCTTGTCGGCTATGCGGAACGAATCGAGAAAAGTGTCGGTACCAAATCTGCGCCATCTTGAAACGTCACAATAGTATCCAGCATTCCCAGCGCGTGGAAATCAGGCATCATCCTGGGGAGCTGGGGTTCCGAAATGTCACATGTGAATAATCTATTTGTCTTGATTTAGTTTCGGATATGTTGTAGTTCAATTTTACCCTTGGTTCAATTTGGATTTTCCTTTTGTTTGACATTCATTATCATATATTAGCATAGAAAAGAACAATGGAAAATCCAAATTGAACCAAGGGTAAAATTGAACTACAACAGATATTTTCCCGATTTTGGAATCGTGCGGCTCAATATTTCAATGCCTACTAAAAGTACGCAGTGGAAAAATTGGACGAAGGTTCTTCTCCGGACCAAGTAAGTTGTTGGCTCTCTTTGGAATTAAGCAAGAAGTTATCGGATTTTCCTCGCTACCGTTCTGGTATGTTTTGAATGCTCTATCTTGATTTTGCTGTGGTTCTCTGCCTGATTTGAAAAGCTTTCACCTAAATACCGACGTCGTTCTTCGCGATGTTCTACGGTACGGTGCAATTCGCTGTATGTCTTGTAGCAATAATTCACTGACCGGCCGCGCCAGGCGAACGCATTGCTCGAAATTGCGCCTGTATCGGGCGCATTTGCGACTAAAGATTTCGCAGTTTTGTGGCTAAAATTTGTCTAGCTAATAAAGGAATTATATTCAACAGTCTTGTGTCTTACTTGCAACTGGTAGTTGTAATTTTATCCGAAAAATCCTGCGAAATTCACGTTGAATGTTGCGTGACTTAAGAAGTTTATCACGGGAGCACTTTTTCAGGCTTTCTCAGAAATTTCTCATTTCCGGTTACATGTACTGAGTAGTATGATTTCAGAATCGGAGAAATAACCGAAATGAAATCAAGACAAATATACCATTTATATGTCGTAAAAATCTGAGACCTTTCGGAGTACACAGCACGGCAGGATTTTGCCCGATCCCACGGCGATATCGTGAATTTGTTTGATGTCGGCCCGACGTTTTTGCCTGCGTGACATATCTCGCGACATAGCCCTTTTAAGCAGTGGCTGAATTAATTCATGAAACTGAGGTACTAGGTCAAAACGAGGTGCCACGGGATAAGGAGACGCACTATAATCTATGATTACTACTAGTTTTTACATTTATTTCCAAGAATTTACGGCCGCCATTAAAGTGCCTATAACCCCTAGAAAGTTATTTTCAGAATCAACTGTATGTACATTGAATAGTTAAATGGTAAAATATTTCTTGTTTTGAACGTCGCGTTTGTGAGTTATAGAGATTTGAATTTACAAAATGCTAATTAGATGACGTCAACCCGGGAATTTGCCATTATTTCTACGCCAATTTACAATGCACAGTTTACAGCTTGAGGATAATTAATTTAATAAATACTAAAAATAAACTGTGGATAGTCAATTTATTTGTAAAAAATATTACTTGGAGGTGAAAACAAGTAGTTGTATAATAAATGATTCCCGGGTTGACGTCATCTAATTAGCATTTTGTAAATTCAAATCTCTATAACTCCTGAAACGCGACGTTCAAAACAAGAAATATTTTACCATTCAACTGTTCAATGTACGTAGAGTTGATTCTGAAAATAACTTTCTAGGGGTGATAGGCACTTTAACCAACCTTGTTCCAAGGCTTGGTTGCGAATGGGAGGAAGTGACGTCAAAGACTCAAACATACCTCGCGGGTTGAAATTATAATAACAGTAAGTATCGAAAATCACGCGAAAAGAAACAAAAACTTTGGACTTGTTCTTCGTGCAATTTTCAATGCTGATTGTTATTATAATTTCAACCCGTGAGGTATGTTTGAGCCTTTGATGTCACTTTCTCCCATTCGCAACCAAGCTTTGGAACAAGGTTCATTATAAATGACGGCCGTAAATTCTCGGAATTAAATGTTAAAATAAAATGACTTCTAATGTTCGTAATGGATAGATGAGTAAGAAAGTCTAACAGTACACGAAAATGTAAAAAAATGAAAATCGAAAATTTGATCACAGGGGCACTTTAAAACTTAAAGATTTTAATCTTTAAAAAGATTAAAGAATCTGACCCACCCAGTTTGCATTGCGTGCCTACGTTGGTTCATCCGCCATTTTCAGGGCCCCCGAAAGTCCATACTGTATTGTAGATGAGAAATTCACTCGTGCAAGAGGTGATATGCTTGCCCAAATACGGAATAGAGCCGTATCATAACAATAAGAGAAGCGCGCAATGCAAACTGGGTGGGTCAGACTCTTTAAGTTTTGAGCCTTAATCTTCTTTTTCCTTACTACTAAACTGTTTTTGCTGGTTTCTTCCAATAATTTTACTTTTCATTGTTTCTATGCAGGTTACATAGGTTCCATGGGTCTCGGCATGAACTTCTTTTTCGGACCTTTCACGAGTGCACTTTGCGATCGTTACGGTTGCCGCGTAGTCGCTATGGTCGGTGGATTCATCTCCGTTTCCGCTATGTGCGCGACGTCCTTCGTCAACAGCCTCGTTCCTATTTACCTGACCTATAGCATTCTTTGGGGATTGGGTTCTAGCATGAGCTACGTCCCAACATTCATCATGATCGACAGGTACTTTGAGCGTCGAAGGTCCCTGGCGAATGGATTAATAACAGCTGGGAGCGCTGTTGGTGCTCTTGTTATGGGACCTACCATAAACGCGCTCCTAGAAAGAGCTGGCTGGCGTAACACAATGAGGTTCCTTGGGGGCTCTGCTTGTGTTTTGGTTCTTGCAGCGTTGACGTATAGAGCACCGCCAGTAAAGAGAGAAGTTACGAAAAAGAAAAAGCTCTTAGACTTATCTGTGTGGAAAAACAAAGGATTTGTTGTTTGGGCGCTGGCGCTTGGAATACATAACCTTGGTTATTTTGTTCCTTTTGTTTATTTGGTAAGTTTGTGCTCCTGCCCAAGTTTAAATGGGCAATGTCACCGGGATTGTGCTCTTTTTGGTTAAAACTCTAACTTTAATTTAATAGATCGATAAAAAGATTCTATAGAGTAAGACAGAAGCAGTAGTTTGGAAATAAAGCGCAGGATTGCAAGGATGGAAGTGAATTACAGTTCATGAAATTTGACTTATTGACAGGTGGACAAGAAATCAAATTTAGTTGCCATTGTTGTGAATTTTGGCTTTTCTGGCTGTTATTTTTCCTGTTTCTTGACCGTTCTTTATTTTATAACTGCATCTCATAACCGGGCGGAACACGTTTTTTCTGTTTCTAAAAACATTTTTTTTTTCATAACAGTTGTTTGAAAAAATCACTTGTTCTCTTAATCAACAGCCTACATATGCAACTTACTTAAAGATACCCGAATCCAAGGCGTCGTTTCTCGTCGGCTTCTTGTCACTTGGTTCGCTGTTTGGTCGGCTCTTCTTCGGTCACATCTCGGACTTCCGAAGTGTCAATCGCTTGTACCTTTACCAGGCGGCTCTGTTAGTGATGGCTGTTACGACGACTCTGTGTCCCTTGGCCAAAACGTACGCCATGCTAATTGTGTACACGCTCTTGTTTGGAATTTTTGATGGAGTGTTTGTGACTTTAATCGCCGTACTCACAGGAGATATTGTTGGAAGCCAGAAGCTACCTTCTGCCCTAGGATTTTTGTACTTGGTTTTCTCCGTTCCGATTATGACAGGGCCACTCATCGCAGGTATGACGTCACGTTTCCACACAGCAAACCCAGTGCAATTCACACAGGAAACCCGTTCAGTTTTTGCATCAAATTCCCATCTTGCCTTCTTTTCCACATAATGCGCAGGGCTTTCCACACAAGACACCAGCTTGTCTTGTTCTATCTCTGTGCTGTCCATTTCGACCAGGAATTTCTAGAGGACCCCCATAATAAACCTAGAGTTAACTTGGTGCTACACTCTTTAAAAATTGTCGTTGAATTGTGGTTGCAGTGGGCGATTGGTGCCTTCTATTCGAGGGCAAAATCACAAGTTCATAACAAAATGGGGAGAATTCCTTAGCCATACAAAATATGTCCTCATAAAAATGGTCGGCAGAAAGGAAATTAAGTTTGTTTTTGCACGTTCTTTTCCCCCGTTTTTTAACGTGTTGACTGTGATTGGATTAACTATGAGCGGATTTCGATTGAGGCTAGTGTGGAAATAATTTTCGCGATTGCTTTGGTTCTGCCAAAAAAACTCACAATAACTTTACCTTGGTTTATTCTATGCACAAACAAGTTCTTGAACAGTCATAGTGCTTAGAGAGTCGGTTTGTTGCTTACGTCACATCTTACGTTTTGTTTCCACAGGGTTCCTTAGTGACGTCACCAGTACTTACAACGAGGCTTTTTTCTTCTCTGGCGCCGCCATTGCACTTTGCACATGCGTATTATCACTTGTTCCAGTCTTTACACCCATGAGAACACGCGTCACTACAGAGATCAAAATGACATCGGATGATCTTGGGGAGAGGAAACGAAGACCTTCGTTCTTTGAGAAATACGTACAAAGATATTTAAGCTTTTCTGAGCAGGAGCCGTGTGAAGTTGTCGAGTACTTTGTCGTCGTGGACAAAGTCACAGTCGTGTGAATCGTCTCAAAAATTCGAATTCAGTATGCTGCGAAATTAACGATGATCGTTTAAAATGTCACTCATTAACTTACGAATTTCCTCTACAGTCTTACAACTTTATGCAGCATACAAACAGTGCCATGGCACTTTCATGTGACTGACTACAAATTAGGATCTTACCTTCTACGGTTAATGAAAAGTACCACATGAAGTAACCTGTGAAAAGAACTTCTGGTTGGGGATAGGGCGAAAAGAAAGGCCGGGAGCGAAGCGCGCCGAGGGGGAGCTTCCTCTCTCCCCAGTATTCCCTCAGCTCGCATCTCTTGCTGTCGATATTTCTTATTCTTTTAACGGCCTTTTTTTTTGTCCTATCCCCAACCAAAAGACCTGTTCACAGGCTACACTAGAAGGTGACTAGACTGTAGGAGGGGCGTACCCAGGGGCGTACTCAGGGGCGTACCCAGGGGATGGTTCCAGGGGTGTACCCAGGTGCGTACCCAGGGGCGTACACGGAGGAGAGTTCCAGGGGTTCCAGGCCTATTTTTCAAATCAAGTTTTTATCAAGTGTCCCGTAAAAACGCTTTCCTTGCTCTCATGAATATTCAACATGCCCAGGATATCGAAATTGATGCTGCCGTTGACATTTTTGCCAGAAAAAATCCGCAACTCCTGTTGCTCGCAAACCTTCTCTACGCAGATTAATGAGAATTGAGAACAGAATCTTTACAAAAGAAAAAGAGAAAAGAAGTATAATATTTTAATGTGAAACCGAGAAACGGGAAGTTAGTGCTATTTTACGTTGTTGACACTTCGCTTCAAAAAATGTTTCCTTCCTGAACGTGACATGCACGTGACATGCATGTGACATGCACGTGACATGCACGTGACATGCACGTGACATGCACGTACCTTTTAATTGGCTGTGTAACTGATTTCTGACAAGATGCACCCCCCCTCCCCCCTTGCAAAAAAGCTGGGTACACTCCTGGACCGCTACTGCTTAACAGCTAATAGGCCATTTCCGAGTTACGTTACGCCTCGTTGTCAAAGCGAGGCTAGGTGCACAACCTTTCATATGAAAATGAGTTTTCATTCACATGCAAATGAAAACTCATTTTCATATGAAAGGTTTCGCACATAGCCTCGCTTTGATAGAGAGGCTAAAGGCAACTCGGAAATGGCCTATTCGTCTGCCCAATTTACGATCATATTATACAGTGTGATTAACCAAACCATAAGAAGACTGCAATCATCAACAGCTGCAATTTGAATTTTTGCGCTTTTAAAAGTAAATTCTTACGCATGAAGTATTCAAAAGATTATATGATAATATAATATCAATCGATGTAAGGAGACTAGTACTTTTAACGTTTTCTGTTAGAAGTATCGAATTGTCAGTCATCGCTACAATCTTTTATTCAATCATTTTTTGCAACTCGTACAATATTATACAACTGCAGGAGCGCATTACGCGGAGTGATCAATTGTGATAGTATGATGAGTTCGCACGTGGCAATTCAATAATTGGCTACTGACAGAAAGAGTACAATTTTTTCACACAGTTCATTTTTTTTTCTCCAAACCATAAATACTTAGTTTTGCATTCTTAGTTTCTAATTAGTTTTACATTCAAGCATTTAAATCATGTTGTCAAAAGTTGTACAGCCAGTAATTGGGAACTAAATATATCTTTGTTAGTACTGGAAACTCGAGAGGAGAGGGGCACATATTACATCTACGTCTACGTTTTTTACTTGCAAAATCCTATAGACTCGACGGTCTGCAAGTATCGGTATTAGTGTGACTAGTACTGTAAATTAATAATAATTATTAGAGTTCTATTTAAATCTTACAGCAGTACAACTGTTCGTTATTTTAAGTTATTTTTCTCATCTAAATAAATTTTAGCTCAATATTCTTCTGTGACAAATCGATTTGTTTTACCGTGAAACCTGTGTATAGACTAGCGCGAAAAGTTGCACGAGAAGCGAAGACAGTTATGAGGGCGCGGAAACTCAGGTGATTTTCGCGCGCGTCACGGTGTGCTTGGTCTTTCGGTTGACTGTCATTGCGGCAAAAAAATAAGATCGACTGCCTTTAAAGTTTTAGAGCGAATAACTACCAGGACAAACTGAATGCAAGGTTGGCTCTACGGTAATAGGCTGATTGATTTAGCGGCCAATATTTCGGCTAACAAAATTAGCCTTCCTCAGGGCCAGTGCTAGGTAGAATAACTACCGGTATAGGACTATGTGAAGACGCCAAAGGCGGGCTCATTATGGCCAGAAGCTTGCAAAATTAAGCTTGCTTTATTATCTTGAGAAAGGAAGAAAAAACTCACCAAAAGCGATGAAATCAAAGAAATATTAACTAAAGAGACAGAGTAACGGTTAAAACAGTCAAGAATTAACAAAAATGGGAATTTTAATTTCTGTCATTTCTAGATCGCCCGGTTTACGAAATCAAATTTGATGAGCTGTAATCCACTTCCACTCTTGTAATCTTGCACTTATCACCAAATAACTGCTTCTGTTTTGCTCCATAGAATATTTTTATCCAATTAAGTTGTATATTTGGTGGCATTTGGCGAGATGCATGAAAATAACTTTAAAGTAAAGCCTGGTTCACACTAGCGACATAACGGCGAGGTCACGCAAATTCAAAACACGACGTATATCGATGTTTTATGTCACCAGTGTGAACAACACAACATAACGGCATAATAGGAACATAATGACATAAACATAACGACATAAGGAAAAAACTGATCTTTTCTTCATGTCATTATGTCCATGTTCTTATGTCGTTATGTCGGTAACAGCCGGTTTCGCTACTTGCCTAGTTCGCTACGTTCGAGTTCGCTACATGTTCGCTACTAACATGCCGAGTTCGCTACTTAATTTTTTCTGTCCTACTTCCACGATCTTGTAGAACGAACATCTTGTCTTAAATAAGCCTGCCTTGTTGCCGCGATGTAACAGGTCTTGTACACGTGATGCAATATAAACGGCAAATTGGAATGAAAATACCGAATTTTATCTCTTTTTTCCCGAGAGATCCAGAGATCCAGGCCGCCGGCCGCGTGAAATTTTTGTTTCTCGCCAAGACCCAGTCTCCGACGGACAATGATTATCACGAGGTTCCTCAGCTGGTTTTTTGGCGTCGAAAAACTTGGATGAAAAGACGTCGAGACAAGCTGATAGGAAAGGACGATAAATTGGTGCAAAATGTCTACCACAAACATTGACAGATCCCTTGGTAAGTTATGATATATGTTGTTTATTTTCCTTTACTTGGAGTTCGAAGTATAGCGTGGTTTGCGTTGGTTAATTTGACGTTTAGCATTGACAATAAGCTTAAATATTTTGCGTATCGTAATAAGTTTATTTAAATGAACACTTAAAACTTCGCAATTTCCTTTACTTTAGGCTTATTTTGTCGCATTATTTACGTTCATACAAATGTAGAAAACGACTTGAGGGACGTTCAAGCATCTGTGGTTTTTAAAACTTCAAATATTGCTAGAAATATTAGATTACTTTTGCGTGACTTGTCTTTGAATACTACTTGAATTTACTACTTCACTACTGTAGCAATTCCTTCTGTAACCATCTCCCCTACTAAAATATATTTATACGTGAAGGTTATAGTTTATACTTGTGTGAGAAAGAGCGGATATTGTGGTTCTTAGGTGTGAATTTTATGTGAATCTTGAAAAAGGCAGGACGGTACAGCTTTGCACGGGTCAATGGTTCAATAGAAATGACTAATTTATCGTGTTTACGTTTTCCAAGTCTTTAACAGTTTCTTTTGTTTTCAAGATTGACTACCTAAGAGCTTTATGCCACAAAGGAAAACTTTGGAAAAATAAAATTTCTTCATTAAGTTACATGATACTGATTTTACTTAATGTGGCTTCATTTGCACCCTTGCAAGACAGCAAACAAAATTAAAATTAGGAGCAAGTTCTACATAATACAGGGCCACTTTTGGAGAAGTAGTGCTTAAGTGGCTTAGTGGCTCGACAGTGAAGTAAAACAATTTAAAGTCATATCTAGTCTAGATACTACTGTATTAAAAAAGAAATTCAAGTCTACTGTAGCTCTTTGCTTGTAGAATGAGGAAGGTACAAAATTTACACGTGTATGGTTTTTAGTGGCTTGGCGGCTCAGCAATGGATTTAAAAGGGCACTGTCCCAGCTGATATCTCATGTGTTTTCATGATTGTGTGGCCAGGAGTTTGCCTTAAGGTGGCTCCATATTGTTCAGCCCTCTCGTCTTTTGCATTCCATTACAGCTAGCCCGATGGTGTGGCTAAAAATCTTTTACTTGAAACCAGTTAACCTTTTATCAGTCAACAAAGTGGTATCCAAATGACGTCATTATTTGTTGCCATGGCAATGCGAAAACAGGTCAAAAATACGCTATTTTGAACCATTTGAGGCTAATAACTTACATTGTAAAAACTACACGGTGAAAGTTTTTGTTTTCGATATATTTTTGTTTAATTGGCAAGAGAAATATTTCAACAATTTTTTTAAAAATTCTGTACATAGAGTTCAGAGCTACCTTAAATTTATGTAAAAATGACATATCTCTGAATCCTATGTACAGATTTTTTTCAAAATTGGTACAAATGTTTGTTATGTTTATAAGACGAAAATAAGAATGAATGGCAATTTTGATTTCTTGACCGCCTGTCACGAATTCAAATTTGATGAACTGTAATCCACTTCCATCCTTGCAATCCTGCACTTTATCTCCAAACTACTGCTTCTGTTTTGCTCTATAGAATATTTTTATCCAAATAAGTTGACTGTGCATTTGGTGATATTTGTCCCTTTAACTGTTTAAAGAAGGAGGTAGATATATATTTTAGTGGCTCGCCAGCTCAGCGGCTTGTCAGTCAAGTTGAATGCAAAGTTACTAACAAGTAGTAAGATAATGCTTCTACAAAAGAGGCCTGTATCATGTAGTTTAGCCAAAAATTCAAGATGTACAGTACATGTACAACATAGAGAGTTACATGTAAATATCTGAGTAGATGCATGTCTCAAGCTTGTAGTTTTTGTACTGAGCACATGTGTGCACTTCAGATTTGGTAATAAGATTAGATTTAAAATACTACTTACTAAAAATTATGAAATCACGAAAGAAAATCTCAAACTCCATCAGATAGTCAGCATGTGCGGCATCTTTTACTATGAAACAGCCAAGTACCTGGCCTCATACTTACTCCTCTTACTAAGAATGAATACAACATCAAAACCACCACGGACTGTGCCGACCATCTTGACAACAGAACCCTCAGTGATGACGAAGTCCTAGTCTTATACGATGTTTCCTTACTTTTCACTGAAGTACATGTACCTCTTGATGACACCTTTGACTACATCAATGAAGAAATTTACATGCACGACAAACTGCCAAAACACAGTTCTAAACTTCTCTTTAAGCATCTTCTCTGTAATGTCACTAAGAACACAGTGTTCAGTTTCAACGGCCACCTCTACAAATAAATTGACATAAAATTATGCAGTATGGGAAACCCTTTATCTCCAGTCCTCACGAATATCTTCATGGCCAAACTAGAGTCCGATGTTGTCTGACCCTATAACCCACTGTGTTATTACTGCTATGTAAATGATTGTTTCTCCAAGAAGATCTTCTTGAGCGTCTAAACAGTTACATGTACCATCCTAACATGGTTTTCACTGTCGAACAGTTAACCCCAACCATTTCCTCGACATTGCATTTACTTATGAATTCAAGTTCAACTGCAGAGTCTTCAAGAAACCAGGAAAACTGCCAACGTATTGGAAATCAGAAATCCCACCAAATGGAAAATAAATTGTATCACTGGCACTCTTCACAGAGCTAAGCGTATCTTTTCCAACCTCGACAACGACATCAAACCACTGGAAACAACCTTTCTAAATTCGGGATACCCCCTTAATTCCAAGTTTCCCTTTTGAAGAACATACAAAGATTTTAATCAAGCTCCCTTTATACTGCAACAGAAATGAAAGACTAAGCAAAACTTTTACTGTATGTTCAAGTTGAACAATTTCACGTGTTTCCAATATGTTTTCATCGTCCTTTGGCAAACAAGACAAGTTAAAGATCTTCTCAAACATTCACAGATCGCATGTTGTCTATAAAGGGGACTGTTCTTGTGGTGATAATTACATCGGTGAGACCATGAGGAATGTGGAGGTGCGAATTGATAACATTCAAACCCTGTGACTGTGAACCTGCCCGTCACCTACGCGAGAATCCATCCCATTCTTTTAGTTGGTGAATCCTTTGTACAGCCCAATCTTTTCATAAGTGCAGAATCATTGAAGGCCTAATGATTCAACATTGGAGCCCCAGTTTGAACAAACAAGTTCATTCTTACGTAAGAAGACTGTTCCCACCGGAATCACTTAAAACATATCAAATATTCCTTGTGGCGGACGGTCTTTTCCCTGAAGACGACTTAATTACTCAAAAATGTTCGTTTTTTTTAACTCTTTTAGCTTTGTAAATAGTATTTTTAAATCTTAAAGCGAATATTATGGGCAAGATGAGATTTATTCAAACATTTACAGGTCTCAATGTCTTATTTTTCTTAAGACCCTTTTTAAATCGTCCAAATAAAACTGTTCAGTTGCAACTTTTTTAATCAGATAGTTGTAATTGGGCACCTACATTGCACACATGTCAGTCAGGTGCACCTAAATGGGTTCCTTTTTGCTGTTTATGTACAGGTGTATTAGAAAATATCACTCATGTTTTAGGAGAGAAAAGTCCACATACATGTAGACTTTATAATCTTAAATTTAGTTCTTAATGCGATTAATAAGTAACTCTGGACTTTGTGTCATAACAATTCAGGAGTAATCGTGCTTGTCATTTCACATCATCCTCATGCTATGCACTTGGCTGATTTGACATTACTTGGAGTGCCTTCTTATATTATTATATTTTCCTGAATTGTACTCCACTCAGTGCAATTACTATAACTTACATGTAAACTATCAGAACATGTAAATCTCAGTTTTAACTAACTTGTATTTTACTGTTAGATGACATCATCAAAGATCAAAGGAAAATAAAAAAGAAAGCTCAAAAAAACAAGACACAGCAGCCACAGAAAAAGGGAGCACAACAACGGCAAGGGAGAAAACAAACGAAGGCAACTGCAGCCAATAAGAAACAAGGAAAAAGGGTTGCTGGGAAACAGAATACGAGACAAACACAGCAAGGAAGAGGTGCTTTAGGAGAAGGAGAGGATCAGCTGGCAACCAAAATCAGTTTGTACAACAAGGGAGAGGTGTGCAGAATAACAGAAGAAAACAGACTGTAGGAATCACTAACAGGGGAAAGGCTGGAGGAGCCAAAGTTCCTGCAAATAGACTTAAAAACAAACAAGGCTCAATGCAAAAGGTAACAGGTTTAATGCTTTGATTTCTCATATTGGGCAAGATTAAAAGTGATGAAAGCTTCAAAATCTGTTTTTTCAAATGTTAATGAAATAGCAGCACCATAAAGGAAGTACTGTTTGGTACATTTAGTTTCATTTGTGTGAAAGACTTCAGTTAGAAGGTCACAATTTATAATTTCATCCACAGATTCAAAAGTTAGTACCACCTTGTACAGCATAATAAACAGTACCACAGGAAAGTACTGCTCAGTAGCTTTCATTTGAATGGTCAAACTTTAGGATTTCATCCACAGACTCAAATGTTAGAAACACCTTGTACAGCATGTAATAAACAGTACCACAGGAAAATACCGCTTAATAGCTTTCATCTAAATGGTCACACTTTAGGATTTCATAGACAGACTCAAAAGTTAGAACCACCTTGTACAACATAATAAACAGTACTAACAGGAAAGTACTGCTCAGTAGCTTTCATTTGAATGGTCGCACTTTAGGATTTCATCCACAGACTCAAAAGTTAGAACCACCTTGTACAGCATAATAAACAGTACCACAGGAAAGTACTGCTCAATAGTTTTCATGCGAATGGTCTCACTGTAGGATTTCATTCACAAACTCAAAAGTTAAAACCACCTTGTACAGCATAATAAACAGCACCACAGGAAAGTACTGATCAGTAGTTTTTCATTTGAATTTGAATGGTCATACTTTAGGATTTTCATCCACCGATTCAAGAGTTAGAACTTCATGAACATAACTCGAGGTGTGACTGTAAGTCAGAGTGAAATAGGATAAATGATCCTGACTGCTGTATGCTTTTTGCGTGTGTTTAATCACAGGGTAAGAAGATCCTTTCCAAAGCTAAACAGATCCAACTCAATAGAAGACCACTGAAACAGACAGAACAGGCAAACACAACAGAAAGATGCCAGACAGAATATCATCAACAGGAGAAGAGGAGTGCAGGTATGTACAGAACACACATGCATTGTACCATTTCCTTGAAAGTCCTGAAATTTGATTTGAACTTTTCAAGCCCCCTGAGAGGTCTGGAAGTTATACATGGCTCAAAAGTTAGAACCACCTTGTACAGTATAATAAACAGCACCACAGAAAGAACTGCTCAGTAGCTTTCATTTGAATGGTTACACTTTAGGATTTCATCCACAGACTCAGAAGTTAGAACCACCTTGTACAGCATAAATAGTACCACAGGAAAGAACTGTCAGTAACTTTCATTTGAATGGTCACACGTTAGGATTTTCATCCACAGACTCAAAAGTTAGAACCATCTTGTACAGCATAATAAACAGCACCACAGGAAAGAACTGCTCATTAGCTTTCATTTGAATGGTCACACTTTAGGATTTCATCCACAGACTCAAAAGTTAGAACCACCTTGTACAGCATAATAAACAGCACCACAGGAAAGAACTGCTCAGTAGCTTTTAATTAATTTAAATTATGGTCACACTAGGATTTTCTCGACAGACTTGTGGTCTGACCATATGGTAAATTAATTTTCTATAATTGCCTACAGTGTACTAAACCCCCCACCCCACTCTCCATTAAGCCCCCTCAAATGACTTGAATTAAATAAACCCCCCCCCCCCCCCCCCCCCCCCCCCCCCCCCCCCCCCCCCCACCCCCCCCCCCCACCCCCCCCCCCCCCCCCCCCCCCCCCCCCCCCCCCCCCCCCCCCCCCCCCCCCCCCCCCCCCCCCCCCCCCCACCCCCCCCCCCCCCCCCCCCCCCCCCCCCCCCCCCCCCCCCCCCCCCCCCCCCCCCCCCCCCCCCCCCCCCCCCCCCCCCCCCCCCCCCCCCCCCCCCCCCCCCCCCCCCCCCCCCCCCCCCCCCCCCCCCCCCCCCCCCCCGAGGTCTTAATAGAGGATTTATGATATATACCTAATCCAATAAAAAGGTTGGTGCACAATTATATCTTATAAGTGATAATTATTTTGTATTGAATGATATAGGGGACATTGAAGGGGAACAGACCAAACAAGGCTCAAAATTCTGGGACTCCAAAACTTCAAAGAATAAATAGGTAGTGTATACTGCATTTTTAATTTTCTAGTTAAATGACAATTTAACAAACTAAGTTAACCACCAAGAGCTTAGCAGACGCTTCCGGTCAGCAGTCAAATTCCTTAGTGCAGGCTCACATGGAACGATGCGGCTTCGTCTCAGCCAGGATCTTAGATTTTTCGAGCGGTTTCATAGTGGTTTTTTGTAGCGTGGTTTCAGTCTTAAGCAGTGTTGTCATGGTTGTCTTCAGCATTCTCCCACCCCACCCCACCCCACCTCCCTCTATCAGTGTGACGGGTGCCTGGAATGGAGGCTCATGGCTGGATTGTGGGGATTTGCCAGCCATGGGGGCAGTATTTTATCTAGGGGCTGGCTGGCCACAGTGGAAGCCCCTGGATACCCCAGGCACCCACCTTCCATTTAAGCAAGGCGGTCGGTTAAAATATAGTAACTTTCAAAATTTAAAAAAAAAATGAAGTTGCAATTAATGATTTTCTTTAAGTAGAAATAAAATTCATGCAATTACATTATTAGCAGTAACCCACAGTTTTGTTATTTTTGTTAGCAATTGAAGGAAACATATGTTTTTTTATTTTTTTTGCAGAAGAAGAAATCCATCCCCCCAGTTAACAGTCTCCATTAATAACCCCAGATTCAGGTGAGTATTTTATAGACTTAGGAGAGCTCTGTTGACTTGATATCATTAAGACTTTTAATCTACATGTATTTGGCTAAAGAATGACATCAAATCATCTGGTACAAGTTAATTTTTGTGTAGGACAAGTACAAATGACAAACTGGAACTTATACGAGAAAAGTGTGACAGAATATAATGCAAAGAAATTAACATGTGAAAGAAAGGAGAAAAGTACTGTAAATCCCCCCCCCCCCCCATTTTTGAAGCAGTAAATTTATTAAGCCCCCCCCCCCCCCCCCCCCCCCTCCCTTCAAAATAATAAACCACAGACTGCATTACTGGTAAATAGATAGATAGACAGACAGATAGACAGACAGACAGATAGACAGACAGATAGACAGACAGACAGACAGACAGACAGATAACTTTATGTATACACAGTAATTCCATTTAGGATACATGATGGTTATACATAATAAATTAGAAATAATTGGTACATTTTTACCATACCAATCTGGGAAGGAATTCACATACAGTACTCCGAGCTTTGGGAGAAATATTACCAGTACTTGTTCTAAAAAATAATTGTAATTACCGTAGAGTGCTGATAGTAATGACCCCCCAAAAGTAGCGATCCCCTGAAAGTAACGTCAATTTTTTGTGGCCGCTAGTAAATCCCAAAAGTAGCGATCTCCCGAAAGTAGCAACCCCTCCCCGTAAGCGCATATTCACATAACGCAATAGTGGTGAAAATGAAAAACACAAATGGCGGCGAACAAGATGCGACTACAGTTGGACACGTGCCTAATAGTCTAGCGGAGGTCCTGTCTGTAGAAGCCATTGCTGGAAAAGGAAATCAAGATGACTTGCCATGTATCTGGCCAAAGCAGGAGTGCACCTGAAGGTGTATGGGTTGAAGGAGGAGGCATCGAGATTCCTTGCATTTATGAAATTGGCGTTAAGAAAGGACTTAGAAGTCTAAGAAAAGAACTGAGAGACAAACTAATACAACTCGTCCCGACCACTGACAATACAATCTAGGAAGACATCCGGAGCCCACCCATGTCGCCGTTAAAACATGAAACTGGATAGGTGAATTTTGTCTCATTTGTTTATTGGTGTTGATATTGATTTATTTTATTATTGCTGTATTTATCATTGTTACCTTTACCTTCTTTTTATGAAACACAATCTATACATATGGAATGCAAATAAAATGTTGTTCTTTTTTTAAAATTTTATTTTGTTCATTTTTTAATTTGAAAAAAAAAGCTCGCGCCAGCTTTATTTGTAAACGATTTTCGTTCCCCGAAAGTAACGACCCCCGAAAGTAGCTACCCCCAAAGGCTGCTAATTCCGAAAGTAACGAGGGTCGCTACTATCGGAACTCTACGGTATTGTATAACACTTCATTGATCAATCAAAGTATGGTTTATGGACATTTATTTTATCTAGTACAGGAAGCTTGCACGACATCTTGTTTCGCTAAAGCCCCCCCTCTCCATTAAGCCTCCACTCAATTGTGCTTGAAATAATTAAGAAGCCCGGCCCCCAGGGTGCTTAAGGTGGCTAAACACAGCTTCACTGTACCTATGCGTCATTCATTGTCATTTTAAAACCACTAATGCCTGGGCATCCAAAATTGGTGAGGCATACGATTAAGCAACAAGCTATATATTTTGATATTTTTCTTGAGTTTTTAGGGTGTTGCCATGGCAACACGGGATTGTAAATGAGCCTGCAATATTTGGTTTCGTTTATTTTCGGAAAATCTAAGTCATTAGATTTTGTTTATCATTTTACTCCAGTAAACTCGTAAAAATATTTGCATGTTAACACTGGTCTCATGTAATTTTGACAGAGGGATCTTCCGTAATTTGTGGTTTAATATGTGTAGGCTTTGTAAAAATCTCCTCTGTTAGATTTCAAATTTTTGATGGCAGGTGAGTTCGGCATATTCGGAACTATTATTGTGCCAAATTTCGTGGAATTCTAATGAGTGGTTTCGTAGAAATCAGCACGTTTCCGAGGAAAGTCCCTAAAACATCCAGTCACAATTTTTTGGTCAACTGCGCATGCATTGCATTTGACTGGGTTCTCGATCCAAAGACAAAACGACTAAAAATGCAGTGTATTTCTTCAATGGTTCGTTATATTATCTATTGATTCAACAAACATTTTTACGAACAACAAATTGTTTGATTTTTAGACGAAAAACAACACTTTCGCAATCCACGCTGGGCAAAATAAAATGATCGCTGAATAGGCGCCACGTTTGTTTTTCTCAAAACTCTGCGCGCGCTAACTCGCGTAAGCAGCTGAAATTGAAGAGCGCACGCAAACTGTATTCAGCCACCTTAACAGAGGATTAATGGTACATACATGAAATTGTGCTAACCTGCTGACATAATGTTATAGGTTGACGAGGACACCACAGTGGAAACAGGTATCCAATCAACTCAGCAATCAGAACAGCAGGAGAAGATGGAAGGGAGGAGCAATGGACACAGGCGATCTGAGAATTTCAGTACCAAACAATTATTTAGATCAGGTGAGTCCTAGAATTTATTATACCGGTATATAAACTTCTGTGAAATACATACACCTTATTCAAAGGTTTAACAGGCAATACGCGCAGATATTTTACGAGTTGCTTAGTATTTTGGGGCGAGAAAAATGTGAGCAATGAGTAACTGAAAATATTTGCAGATATTATCTGTTCAACTGTTGAATAATGGATTTATTATTTGACTGAAATAAATGTTATTATATCTTCTTTGCTCGGATATTTTGTGTTCTCTTTTCCTTATAAGGTAAAATGACGTCAGTAAAATAATAAAAGGATTAATCTGGCTGTGCTTTAGCAGTGCGCGGGTGCCACAGGCGACTAACTGTTGTCTTCAGGCAACAAGAAAGACTGAGCTTAACTGCTGGGCACCCTAAATTTTATAGTTGGACTCTCTTTGGGCTCCCCATGATTAGTCTTACAGCACAGCCTTGGATTTATTATATGTACTGGTTTCTCTTGCAGCCTGAACCACTTCAGCCTATTAGGCCGCTTTTTAATGCTGGTTACAAACCACATCTGGAAACTTCTGCAGCAGGCAAGGTAAGAAGGCAAAGGCCATTGGACATGCTTAGCCATTGAACATGCTTAGCCATTGAACATGCTTTGCCATTTGACATGCTTAGCCATTGAACATGCTTAGCCATTGGACATGCTTAGCCATTGAACATGCTTAGCCATTGGACATGCTTAGCCATTGGACATGCTTAGCCATTGAACATGCTTAGCTATCCCATCCAGGGGGAGTAGCAATACTCCTGGTCACTTCATAGTATATAATAAACCAGGTTACCCTGTGATGGACTAGCATCCCATCCAGGGGGGAGTAGTAATACTCCTAGTCACTTCATAGTATATAAACCAGGTCACCCTGTGATGGACGAGCATTCCATGCAGGGGGGAGTAGTAATACTCCTAGTCACTTCATAGTATATAAACCAGGTCACCCTGCGATGGACTAGCATCCCATAATTATAGGGAGAGTAGCAATACTCCGAGTCACTTCATAGTACATAAACCAGGTCACCCTGTGATGGACTAGCATCACATCCACGGGGGAGTAGTAATACTCCAAGTCACTTCATAGTATATAAACCAGGTCACCCTGTGATGGACTAGCATCCCATCCAGGGGATGAGTTTTGTTCTCCATCATTGTAAACGCGATAGAGAATAATTAATCATGCATTTTAATTCACCCATACTCCCTTTCGGTCTGGTCGCGTAGGGATGAGACCGATCAATGACAACGTTTAATCAAACAGCTGTATAAACCAGGGCATCCTGTGATGGACTTCCATCCCATCCAGGGGGAGTAGTAATACTCCTAGTCACTTCATAGTATATAAACCAGGTCACCCTGTGATGGACTAGCATCCCATCCAGGGGGGAGTAGTAATACTCCTAGTCACTTCATAGTATATAAACCAGGTCACCCTGTGATGGACTAGCATCCCATCCAGGGGGAGTAGTAATACTCCTAGTCACTTCATAGTATATAAACCAGGTCACCCTGTGATGGACTAGCATCCCATCCAGGGGGGAGTAGTAATACTCCTAGTCACTTCATAGTATATAAACCAGGTCACCCTGTGATGGACTAGCATCCCATCCAGGGGGAATAGTAATACTCCTAGTCACTTCATAGTATATAATCCAGGTCACCCTGTGATGGACTAGCATCCCATCCAGGGGGAGTAGTAATACTACTAGTCACTTCATAGTATATAATCCAGGTCACCCTGTGATGGACTAGCATCCCATCCAGGGGGAGTAGTAATACTCCTAGTCACTTCATAGTATATAAACCAGGTCACCCTGTGATGGACTAGCATCCCATCCAGGGGAGTAGTAATACTCCTAGTCACTTCATAGTATATAAACCAGGTCACCCTGTGATGGACTAGCATCCCATCCAGGGGGAGTAGTAATACTCCTAGTCACTTCATAGTATATAAACCAGGTCACCCTGTGATGGACTAGCATCCCATCCAGGGGGGAGTAGTAATACTCCTAGTCACTTCATAGTATATAAACCAGGTCACCCTGTGATGGACTAGCATCCCATCCAGGGGGAGTAGTAATACTCCTAGTCACTTCATAGTATATAAACCAGGTCACCCTGTGATGGACTAGCATCCCATCCAGGGGGAGTAGTAATACTCCTAGTCACTTCATAGTATATAAACCAGGTCACCCTGTGATGGACTAGCATCCCATCCAGGGGGAGTAGTAATACTCCTAGTCACTTCATAGTATATAATCCAGGTCACCCTGTGATGGACTAGCATCCCATCCAGGGGGGAGTAGTAATACTCCTAGTCACTTCATAGTATATAAACCAGGTCACCCTGTGATGGACTAGCATCCCATTTACCCTTACCTTGTTTGTTTTACATTGTATTTCTTTCAGACATTTGCAACCCTTAATGAAAGGTTCTCCAGCTTACCAAGGAGAGGAGTTAGAACAATTGTTGTGGATTAATCCGCTTCGCTCCCAAAATAGCCAAAGATGAGAACAAAAACAAACAAACTTAATACCTGACTTCATTTTTTTTAAAAATGGAGAACCAAACGACACCAAACGAAAGTGGTGCCCAGTAGCTCCATTTGAATGGTCATACTTTGAAGTTTCATTCGCAGACTCAAAAGTTGGAACCACCTTGTACAACATAATAAACAGTACCACAGGAAAGTACTGCTCAGTAGCTTTCATTTGAATGGTCACACTTTGGATTTCATCCACAGACTCAAAAATTAGAACTACCTTGTTCAGCATAATAAACAGCACCAGTTCAATAGCTTTTTTAATGGTCACACTTTGGATTTCATCCACAGACTCAAAAGTTAGAACTACCTTGTGCAGCATAATAAACAGCACCACAGGAAAGTACTGCTAAGTAGCTTTCATTTGAATGGTCAAACGTAAGGATTTCATCCATAGTCTCAAAAGTTAACCAGACGTTTTTTATTGATCTAATTTTATATTTTACGTTTCAACACTGTTAAACTATCTAAAAAAAATTTTTATTTGAATGTAACACGTTTCGCATTTCAGTAATGAGAAAAGTCGGGCATTTAAGGCAAGTTTTTTTTCCCCACGCTATATGGATGGGCTCGCATGGATTTTTGTCAGCTATGACCGCAGGTAACCCAAGCCCAAGCTCATCAGCACAAATAAGGTTTTATTTAAGAATTAAATCTAACTAAAAAGATGAGTGCTTTTCAGTGTGTTGTCAATGTCCTTCTTATTCTTGCGAAACAAAGAGAGTTGAGGTTGGTAAGCGCAATTTTTCATTCTACCAGTTTGACGCACTTTTTAGTAAAGAATTTCCCGGTGATTCAAACCGCTACATATATTTTAAAAATTTATTTTCGCAGCTTAAGCTTAAACAAACGAAAGTTAACGAAGAACAAGAAATGGATACGTGTTGTTATTTTCCCTTAATCTTCCCTTTAATATGGCCAGCTTTATTGAGCTTTATAACTGATACAATCATAAGTTTACAGAGCACAATTAAAGTGACTCATGATCCAGCCTCCAACGGCTAAGGTATTGCATTGCGCGTCACTACTGCGCATAATTTCTTGCATCATTAGCGCGCACACGAGCGCGCGCACGGTCCGAACCAAGAGGGTTTCCATTGAATTTAAGTTGGCCAAATGAATAAGAGATTGTTTTCTCCTAAACAAGCACGGTAACCTGTATTTAATGTAACTGTTAAAAGCATCCTCTTTGAGTTAAAAGAGTTTTAAAAAATTTTTCCTCAGGAAAAAAAGTTATCGCTAAAAATACGTACACGCTCATTACTCATGGGCATAAAATTATGACCTTGAGATAATGCACGGAAGGAGCGTTTTAAGTCATTCCCGTTTGTTGCTGTGTGTCTTTGCCGTGACTAATATTTCAAGTTGTTCCTTATGGTCGATGCATTATATCTATTACAGTTTTTAAAGTATTCCATTTTAACTATAGGGATGATATCTGTTTACAAACATTCTTTTTGTTATTCAAATGTGCCAGCCACTGGAACAAAAGAACCCTTTGATTCGGCAGCCAATAAGGCTCTGGTTGGCACATTAATAACAATTGGTGACGTCATTGATATCTTCCCTATACTTCAAGCTAGCGCGTAAAGAAACGTGAACCGTTGAAATAATCACGCGCGTGATAGGCAGATTTACGTGGATAAACAGGGTAACTTAAAGCCTGGTTTCCATATAATCGCAACGATCGACGATCGCTGCGATTCTTGCGATCATATGGAAACCAAAACGTTGCGATCCGTTGCGATTGCGATCGCAGAGATAGAAAAATTTCTTTTTCGAGCATGGTGGCCTATGTTTTTATTTCCTTTTTTGAAACAATGCTTGGTAGGAAAATTTAGGGAAAGTTAAAAAAAAAGTGTTGGTCAACTATTCGTTCTGAGGAATCATCTTAAAGTCCCCATAACATGCAACTTAGTTCTCGGGCTACCTCTTCTTCAAAACCCTGCGAATAAGGCTACATAAAAGTATGGTTGGCATTAGATAACATCCAGCTTCACCATATTGGACACCATATTGAGACTTGTATAACGGATTCCTTCAGTTAAGGTTAGGGTTAGCAGTTCATATACTTCAGTTAAATTTAGCCTTAAAAAAAACCCGAGAAGTTTAGTTTAGGCTCTTTAAGCCTAAGCCTAGCTGAGGTCACAGGTTCAATCCTGAGCGGGGATTTGAGATTTTCTTTTTTACACTAAAAATTTATTGAAAATAAAATTCTAAGTGTCGACATTACTGATTATATAATTCTCAATAAGTGTCCGAAGTGGTCGGTGTAGGTGGATGATAGTGACTGTGACAGGTGAAGAAACGTTTTGATAATGAGTGTTGACCTTGGGTACGAAGAGCAGTGAAACATAATGATAGAATAACTGATTAAAACGTTTTAATGTAAACCGCAGTTTAATTGAACATCTGTTACAACATTGCTACAACAATAAAAGCCCTTGTTAATGTTCAGTTTTAATTTTAATGTGCTTAATATTGTAGGACGCTAATGAGCCTTTGGGAATTTGCGCGCTATAAATTCGTTTTTATTATTATTATTATTATTATTATTATTATTATTATTATTATTATAATCGTATAAATAACAAAATTCTTGATTGTGATTGATCATCCGCGCGCCTATTTCTTACGTATTTGGCTGGCGGTCACGGTGGTGACCAATTACAACTGTCCAATTAAACTCTTTGTAATTAGACAGCTGTAATTGGACACCTATGTTGCATGCGCGTCAATCAGGTGCACGTTTTTTTTTTTTGCCGTTTTCCTCCATCTTCAAAGTGATAAAAAATATCCTTGCCGTTTTGAGTACAAAAAAAAGTCCACATAGACTTTTTTAATCTGGAATTTTGTTGTGCGATTAATGTGAAATTGAACTTCGTGTCATACAATTCAGGGGTTATCGCGCTCGGCCAATTTGTAATTACTCGCCCGATTACTCCCTGAATTCGTGCTCCACTCAGTCCTTATTATTATCATAATTATTTTAAAACCCAATTATGAGTATTAGTTCAAGCTATTTAACTAGGACGTTTATGATGCTGCGGTTTTAATGACGTACTCGTTGGTGGCTATTAAGGAGGTCGATAACAGCTATAGCTGCCTTGCCTGTGACAAAACAGAGAGAAAGAGAATAAACGTTATGCACAATAATAGAGCAGTTTTCAATTGACTGTCGAAAGTAATTACACAATTGCTTTGGTTTTGCATTGCTACGCTTTGTGATTGGCTAAAAAATCTCGCGCTACTTTCTCGACCAATCAGAAGTAAAACCAAAACCAATCGTGACTTGCTCGCACGCGTTTTCCCGCGCTTGGCGCCCGCGACATGTAATTGCTTCGAGCTCTGATTGGTTCATTGGATTGTTTACGACTGCTGTGATTGGTCAGAGTAATTACTTTGGTTTTGGTTTTACGACACTCAATTGAAAACTGCTCTAATTGTAATAATAATAGTCATTATAAAATGGTCACACCCACTCAGCCAATCAGTGCCCAGTATTTGTGTGCTCTATATCCCATAAAGTGTCTTAAATTATGTAAAGAGGCGGGGGCTTTGAAGCCCAGGGAAATTGTGGGGTAAAACAACTACTAGTAGTTAGTAAGCTCTATATAGAACATACTAATAAATACTTTTGTTTTCCTTTGTCAAAAAGCCTAAATAGAGCATACTAATGAATTACAGGCTGCTAATTTAAACAAAAACAACTTGCAGTTATAACACTGACAATTTTATTTGAAGTTTTCGCTTTTATACATAACTTAAGGACGTTCGCGCTAATTGTTTATCTTTATTTTATCTTTACTGCGCACGCAATTCGTATTGCAAAGCAAGAAATCTAAACAGATAAAGGGCTAGTAGCCGTTGCGTTAACTTCACATAGATTTTACTCGCTTGGATGCTCGGTGACCCCTATTTTTTTCTTCATATATCACTTTCTTTACCGATTATCTACAGTTTGTGAAAAAAGGAAAAAAATCTGTCTTGTAGAAGTTTGATTTTTTTTATCCACGCGACGTCGAATTGCACTCATATCTCAGCTGTATGTTGTTTCCGAATGCCCTCTTTAAAGGGTTAACTCATTTAAAGGTTGAAAACAGTTCGAATTATTTACGAATCAGGCCCACTTAGATAACATTTGAATATAATAGTTTCTCCCCAGCGATTCATCTTTGATATTTTTTAACTAAAAGCCATGGACACCATGTCATGTTGCGAGGACTAACTTTTCAAAAACAGAGTATATTTCTACACACTATATCTCTTAAATCAATTCGGTGACCCCCAATTTTTTTTGCATTTCTGACATCAGTAACTCATTATCAGATCGTAGCATAAGTTTGAAAAAAATCTGTCTTGTAGAAGATTTTCGCGCGAACGTCCTTAAGCAAGAGATTAATCACTAAAATAACAAAACCAAATTCGACTTAAAAATTTTTAGGAAAAATTAAACGAAAGACTGGTCTCGCCGTGCTTAATGACAAGAGATGTGGTTGCTGATGATTCACTAGATGTTTCTTCCTTGCCTTTTTTTATACAGTTATAACAATGACAAATGAATACTTTCACTTTTTCTTTGCTCAATTTGTGGTAGGGTTTTGGAAACGTGCACTTTTATCGAATTTATCCCCCAAGCACTCGGATATGTCTACGCTCTCAAAAGCAAGTAAATCTTGAGTGGCAAGGACGGCCTCGAGCTCTGTATACTGGCTCATAGCAAATGAGCCATCAAAACAACAAAGAATAAACAAAACTCCAAAGAAAGAAAAGCATTGTTATTCGTAAAATTCACCAACATTACGGCGACATCCAAAACATAACGCTCATAAATACAATCTGCATAAAATATATGATTTCTTCGCGGATACGACCATATTCTAAGACAATGAACGCCCGTGTCCTATGGGATATAGCGCCTCTCGCATTAGAAGTGCCACTCGGGCTACGCCCTCGTGGCCTTCTATCTATGCGGAAGCATAGATGTCCAATGTCCTATGTCCAAGCGGAAGCAAAACGAAGAGACAATCTACTTGACATCACTCCCGGAAATGACACTGCCGTCGACCGCCCACCTCTGGTCATCACATACCACCCCAAAAACGTCGACGTTTGTAACATCCTTCTGCGAAACTATTCCATCTTACGCGATGACAACCACCGAGTGCTATTTTCAACAAGCCGCCGCTAAAAGCTTTCCGACGCGCAAAGAATCTAAAAGATTTGCTAGTCCATAGCAGTTTGCCGTCAGATCTCCAACGTCAGGCGGGTACGTTTCCATGCAACCGACGTGACTGCCGTACCTGTCCTTTTATCAATTCCAGTGACAGTATTAGAACTACAAATGGACACATCAAGATCTCGGGACATTATACGTGCATCACAAGCCAATTGGTCTACTGCATTTCATGCCGTAAATGCCCTGCAATTGTCTACATTGGCGAGACGGGCCGTCGTCTTGGAGACCGCTTCCGTGAATACCGATTGGATGTAATCAAAAAGAAAGTTGCGCTGCCAGTGCCTGAACATTTTACGAGACCAAACCACAACCTCAGCGACATGATAGTAGCGGTGATTAAAGCGAATCTAGGTGACCAGATCAGGAGAAGACGCGAAGAAATGCGGTTCATTTTCAATTACAAGACTTTGGCGCCGAGTGGTTTGAACCAAGACTTTGGCTTTTCATAATTAACTCGTATGCTAGCCTTGCGCGCGCTTTTCTTCGGTGCGCGTGAATTTGAATTTTTTGAATTTTCGCACACGTTAGCAACGAACACATTTTTACTACTGATGAAGGCAGCATTGCCGAAACGTCTAGTTTCATTTTTAACACTTTTTACAGCGTTAAACTTAACACTTTTTCACGTAACTACAATTAACGCTGCGCAGGATACATATTTATTTATCGCCTTCTATCTATGCTCGAGGCACTATATCCCATAGAACACTCGCGTTCATTGTCTAACCCTTGCAAAGTATGGCTCGATAATTTATTGATAATTAACTACGTAAATACTTGATAAGCAGGCAAACAGGAGAACATAGACAGATACATCATAAGTTACTTTGCAGAATGAGCACCGTGAGAGATCCATGTGAACTAATTAATATCATGATGCAATAGTCTAACTTATAATAATATTAGTACATTAATTAAATCAGTTTCCTGTACTTACGAGAGAACACAAACATTCGGTTCGCAGCACTGTCTCGCTCCAGCACCGCAATCATAGCAATGAACGACAGGGCCGCCGCGCTTGTCGCTATCCTTACGCTGGTCAGCATCAAACTAGATAGAAAAAAAAACACCATCAGCTCTATTGATTGGCATTAAAACATTCTCGTCCCCAGAGCTCCACGGTTTTTTTTAAATTGCGTCTCGCTGACCAAACGAAATGAAGGCTCTGGGGACGAGAATGGCATTAAAAGTGCCAAATTGAAGTGACATTCACACGCTAAAGCCTCACCTCCGGCTCGGTGTCCGCCACTTCATAACGCGGACGCAACTTCATCGCCATTGCCATGGAGACGACAAAGAGCAGAACAATAGCCACGCGCATGTTCATGATGTCTGAAAAATAAAGAAAGAAATAATACAACATGTCCATGGGGATTGCAGTTAAGTACCTAGCGATAGGCTTTTGATGAATTATGTCTTTCTTGGCTTAGTATAATGCTTTTCCTTTGCTCCAATTTTTCCAGTAAAATGTTCATCTTACCCCTAAAAAGGTCAGCAGAATGTTCGGAATAATGCTTGGTGACACGGTTTTTCTACTTAAAGGTGAAGTATCACGGGGATTTCGTGTCATTTTAAAAAGCAAAAGATGATATTGTATGATCAGAAACCGAAAAATAAAGCTCCAGTGGTGTGATAAATAATCACAAAATATATCAAAACTGTCAATGAGTGTCTCTAGTCATTGACGGACTGGGTCTCAATGAATTGCAACTTGAAAAAAGTTAGCCTAATTTTTTTCAAGTTGCCACATTTTCGTCTCCAAATGGGCCAGAACATACCATAATTTGTTCCTCTTTCAAGAATTGACTGATTTCTCTCTTTTAGTGTTTTAGAATTTTTTGATAAATAAGTTCAGGCGTTGTGGAGTGGATTTGACCAAGAAACATCAAAATTCCCGTGATACTTCCCCTTTAATACATAACGTTTCTTCTAACGTAAAACCGCTGTCGTCTTCCAGCCTTTTGTAGGTCAGGTCTCGGTCGAATAAACTGGGCCCTAAAATTTGCTAGAAAAATCTGAGCAGTGAAGCTTTTCTGAGGATTTTCGTTTTCTCCAAAAACAGATTAGTGTTAGTTTTCATTTCTCTGAAACGGAAAGTAACGCATTAATGCGTCTATTCCTGTCAACTCGCGTAACAGGAAACATTTTGAGTAAAAATTCCTGGTAAATTAGGCTTTCCAAACAGTCAGCAGGCGGATTTCAAGTAAAAATATTTACTATGAAAGGACGCGACGCTCGATGAAAGGAATCTCACGAATGCAGTTTTCCGTAAAAATTTGAATTAGCGAGCGACAAATTGCTGCCAACTGCCCGAGACATTTTGGTCTAATAATAGTAGACTGATAGCAATGGTAATAATAATTAAAATTTAAAGAGCGCAAATTCCACAACTGAAATGGTCAAATGCGCTTTACAAGGATAAAACAATGAAATTAATACAAAATTTACAAACATCACAAATTGACTGCACGCGTCTAAAAAGGTGTGTCTAAAGATCACGTTTAAAAACTGACAATAATCCAAGATGGGTGATTTCGCTGGGTAGGCTGTTGCATAGGGTTGTGCCTAAAGAATACCGTTCAGAAGGACGTCGGACACCTTATTAAGACTTATATAACGTAATGTCGACACTAAGAATTTTATTTTCAATAAATTTTTAAGTGTAAAAAAGAAAATCTAAAATCCCCCACTTAGGATTGAACCTGTGATCTCAGCTAGGCTTAGGCTTAGATAGCCTACCGTACCACTGTACCACCTAGCTTCTCGGGTTGTTCAGGCCTAAATTTAACTATATAAACTGCTACCCATAACATCAACTGAAAGCTAACCAGTTACTCCGTTATATAAGTTTCAATAAGGTGTCCGACGTCCTTCTGAACGGTATTCTTTAGGCTTAACCGTTGCATAGTTTGAGGGCAGCTGACTTGAATGCCCTGTCTCCAAAAGTGGAAAGCATTTTTCCACGAGGAATTTTTAACATAATCCTATGATCTGACCGAAGTGAATAGCTAGTCAATGATTTACGACTGATAAGTTTACAGATATCAGTAGTAAGGTCTATGCCAAGTATTGCTTTAAAGGTAATAAGCAAAATTTTAAATTCAATACGGTTCTTAATTGGCAGCCAGTGAAGCTCATATAGGACTGGTGCTGGTGAGCAAACAATATTTTTTTCAGTTTTGAGCTAACCTGTGCATGTGAAAACAAATAACGAACCAAGAACGCTCGCGCGTAAATTAAAAACACGTCGCACGTTTTTTTCGCTCGTGCGCTCGCACCGTTCCACTTCTTCGCCTCCTCCAGAGGTACTGTGAAAGATCAGAGGCTCTCTTGTTGCTTTCTTGAGGATACAGTTTTCATTTTACTTTGGTTTACTTTTACCGGCGTTTGGCCAAGCGCTCTGGCTAAACAAAGCGCGCGAGACTGAAACTCTCTGGCACCTAGAGGTGTAAAGCAAATAATTTGCATCTTTTTATTTATGCCATGAAACAAAATTTTGTTGTAGAATTCTCAACATTTCTGTATATCCAGCGTCGTGTTGCAGTTACTAGGAGAATGAAAACTCTTGTACGGTTAGTATTCGGAAAAAGGTAGATTCGATTCTAGAATAGCTGTTGTGAAGCGTACATAACCGGGAAGGAAATTTGTTTTCCTTTAATCAACTTGGAGGTGATAAATTTTAAATTTACAGTCGAGACAAAGGAATATTATGGTAGAGTCTAAATGCTATAACTTTGGTTAGCTTTCAGTTGAGGTTAGGGTTAACAGTTTATATAGTTAAATTTAGGCCTTAAAACAACCCGAGAAGCTAGGTAGTATGGTAGGCTATGTAAGCCTAAGCCTAGCTGAGGTCACAGGTTCAATCCTGAGTAGGCATTTTAGATTTCCTTTTTAGCACTTAAAAATTTATTGAAAATAATATTATTCTTAGTGTCGACATTACGTTATATAATTCTCAATAGGTGTCCGACCTCCTGAGCTATAGCAGGTAGACTTTACTGAATAGTATAGCGCGCTTTTTCAATAACGCTAATGGAACTTCAGAATGACTCGACAGTCTTCGTGTAAAGAATAACAAAAGACTTGACAAGTTAATCTCCAATAAAATCAGTGCCATCTTGGTGGATTTCAAAAGCTTTGCTCTGACGGAAAGCTCATGTTAAAAACTGACATCAGTAAAAAATAAGGAAGTGGTTTACTTAAAATACAAACTGAAACATGATGAACTGAAACAATGTGCAGCTTCGAATTGGAAATTTTAGTTTACGCGTCCCTAAAGTCTATCTGCAAGTACAATATCACAACTTTCACAATATATGCTAACTTGCGTTTTCCTGCCGAAAGTCATAACAAAACGTCATGGCTTTATTTGCCCTCGTGGTTAAAATAGGGTATTTTGGGATTAAGTTATTCGGTTGAAACAATGAAGTAAGCATTTCTCCAATGAAAACCTTGAAACAAT
The DNA here is from genome assembly GCA_024195265.1 of Dendrophyllia cribrosa. Classification (NCBI taxonomy): domain Eukaryota; kingdom Metazoa; phylum Cnidaria; class Anthozoa; order Scleractinia; family Dendrophylliidae; genus Dendrophyllia; species Dendrophyllia cribrosa. The sequence goes on along the minus strand of JAJLRJ010000010.1, from coordinate 944,962 downwards.
GGAAGAGTTTTTTTCTGTCGGCGTTGGCAAATTAATGCGGGATTTTGAAGCGGATGCTAACCGATAGCATTTAAAGTTCGGTTTTTAAAAAAAGTCGTTCACTTGTGATGGTTGTTCATTTATCTTGAGACACAATTTGATGAGTAAGCAGCTCAAAATAACAGTGGCTACTGACTGATTTGACTGGTTTTGCTCAAATAAAGCCTGTTTATCACTAGCGAAGTATTAGCGCTAACACATCAGCCAAACAGCATTTTTTTCTCTTTCTTCCAGCCTCCACCTTTCTCCGGCGGAACCAGCCTCCGTCTTGCTTTTAGAGCCCGCGCGCGTGTCCCTAACACGCGCGAGGGTTAAATAGCGAAACGTAGAACTTGACGGAGCAAGTTCACAAAGGCGCCTGTTACACAGGCTACGTAAAAACATACTCGACGCAAGCATAAACATAATCACAAGAATGACTAACTAAAGAATCAAATGTGCTTTTTCCTGTGTTGCGCCAATGCTTTCGTGTGTGTACGCGTTTGTATTCATGCATGAGTACATTTCAAAACAAAATTTAGAACTTTTCTTTGTCAATATTGAACTTGTGCGCGGTCACCTTCTTAAGTTTAACCACCTCTTAAAGTTCGGCTGTTCGGGTTAATTATATCTAACTTCCTGCACTTGATACATTTGGGTGCACACTTTGTATATTAAAGAAAGCAGCCATGATCGACCCCTTTCACGAAGTCGACCCGCCTCCCTGCTATATCGTTCAGCAAACCACTGAACTGGCAAATGGCTTCAAGAAACTTCTACGCTAGCTGTTCTCTTTAACCCACACTCTTATTGCTCTAAGGAGCATCACGTTTGCCAAAACAATTTCAATCAATTCGAGATGGTTGCACGTAAAATAAAGAGGCTTTTTAAATTAGGCAACGCTTCAACAAATCGTTGCAACTTTTGACAATAGAGGCCGTGGAGAGAAGAGCAAACTTTTGTTGATCGACAAATTTTATGATCTAAAGATTTGATTCAGAACCCATATTATATTTGTTTTTCCCTACACCTATCTGTACAAGTGTTCTCGCAGCGTTTTTCATCAGTACATTTCCCGCCACGTTTCATACGTTTTGAAAATGTCGTGGATTTTATCATTTAGCTTACAGCTCCGATACTGGAATGTCAGTCTTTTCCTCCCGAGTCCAATTTAGATCTGCTCACATACGTATTCTAATTTTGGAGTCCATAGATGAATCTTCACGGTATGACCATTCAAATGCAAGCTACTGAGCAGTACTTTCCTGTGGTACTGTTTATTATGCTGTACAAGGTGGTTCTAACTTTTGAGTCTGTGGATGAAATCCTAAAGTGCGCGGACCATTCAAATGAAAGCTACTGAGCAGTATTTTCCTGTGGTACTGTTTATTATGATGTACAAGGTGGTTAAAACTTTTGAGTCTGTGGATGAAATCCTAAAGTGTAACCATTCAAATGAAAGCTATTGAGCAGTACTTTCCTGTGGTACTGTTTATTATGCTGTACAAGGTGGTTCTAACTTTTGAGTCTGTGGATGAAATCCTAAAGTGCGACCATTCAAATAAAAGCTACTGAGCAGTGCTTTCCTGTGGTACTGTTTGTTATGCTGTACAAGGTGGTTCTTACTTTTGAGTCTGTGAATGAAATCCTAAAGTGTGACCATTCAAATGAAACCTCTTCAGCAGTACTTTCCTGTGGTGCTGTTTATTATGCTGTACAAGGTGGTTCTAAGATTTAAGTCTGTGGATGAAATCCAAAGTGTGAACATTCAAATGAAAGCTACTGAGCAGTTCTCAGTCCTGTGGTACTGTTTGTTGTAGATAAAATCGTGAAGTTTGATAATTCAAGTGGAATCTATTGAGCAGTACTTTCCCGTGCTATTGTTTATTATTATGCTGTACAAGGCGGTTCAAACGTTTGAGTCTGTGGATGAAATCCTAAAGTGTGACCAGTCAAATGAAAGCTATTGGTGAGCAGTACTTTTCTGTGGTGCTGTTTATTATGCTGTACAAGGTGGTTCTAACTTGAAAGCTACTTAGCAGTACCTTGCTGTAGTACTGTTTATTATGCTGTGCAAGGTGGTTCTAACTTTTTATTTTGTGGATGAAATCCTAACGTGTGACCATTCAAATGAAAGTTACTGAGTAGTACTTCATATTCTGTTTGTATATATTTTGTAAAATAAAATTTTTCTTTTTCAGTCCTCAACAAGTAATTTAATGTCATGCATATTCACAATCTCAGAGAGTTTGTTTCCTTCCGAATAGTACGAAATTTACAAACATCACAATTTAAAATCACGTCTAAAAAAGTGTGTCTAAAGATCTTGTTTATAAACTGACAATGATCCAAGGTGGGTGATTTCGCTGGGTACGCTGTTGCATGGTTTGGGTGCCGCTGATGGAATGCCCTGTCTCCAAAAGTGGAAAGCATTTTTCCACCAGGAACTTCTAACATAATCCTATGATCTGACTGAAGTGAACAGCTAGTCAATGATTTACGGCTGATAAGTTATGAGGTGCTATGCCATGTATTGGTTGAAACTGGTAATAAGCAAAATTTTAAATTCAATACCTAACAGTACTTAATTAGCAGCCTGTGAAGCTCATATAGGACTTGTTTTTTTTTTCAGTTTTGAGCTAACCTGTACATGTGAAAATAAATAAATAATGCTTATGCTTCCCGTTAACCCAAAAAAAAACAAGAACTCACGCGCGTTAGTGAAAAACACGTCGCACGCTTTTTTCGCTCGTGCGCTCGCGCCGTTCCATTTCTTCGCCTCCTAGAGAGGTACTGGTCAAATTCTGGGTGTATTGAAAGAGGCTCTCTTGTTTTCTAGAGGACACAGTTTCCTTGTTCTTTGGTTTTACCGGCATTTGGCCAAGCGCTCTGGCTAAACAAAGCGGACGAGACTGCCGGAAAACCTCAGTCTGGCACCCAGAGGTGTAAAGCAAATAATTTGCATCTTTTTATTTACGCCATGAAACAAAATTTTGTTGTAGAGTTCAAAACATTTCTGGATATCCAGCGCTTTAACACTTCACGTCGTGTTGCATGCAGTTAAGAGAATGCAAACTCTTGTACGGTTAGTGTTTGGCAAACATTAGATTTGGTGGTATTTGGCGATGTAACATGGAAATAAGATAAGCGAAAATTTGTTATTTCTCGCTGGGGCCTTTAAAACGCCAAATAGTAGCCTTTATTACACGACTAAGACAGTCAGAGGGCCAACAACTAAAATCAGCCAATCAGAATGCTCGATTGCCGGTCCAATATTCTCTAAGTATTGGACCGGGCATTGTCCCGAATGATCCCGCGCGATTCTCCCGCCGGCAGGAGTCGTGTAATAAATACCTCTTATTACACTGATATTACAACCTCATTTTCTTTTGGGGAGCTAAGGATTTCTTTAATCGAATAATTTCTCATCAGTATGCATTTATGAAAAAAATATGTACGAAGTGCGACGGCTGATACCGAAAATGCGCGAAATATTCACGAACAGGCTCCGTAATGTTTCTGCATTAATAATTGCACGTGCAAAGCGCTGTCTGGTAAAATACACTATTTTGCAACGCATTGTTCTTTCTGCATGAAGTGTTGACAATAGCCCGTGGATTAAATTAGCAAAATTACCATAAATATATGTTTGCATTCGTGTTTGCTCGGGAAGCCTTCGGAAGCGTAAAAACAAGCAATTTTGTGTCCAAGAATTCAGCGCGAATATAGAATTTCATGAGATGATACGGCAGGGAGGAAAACTAGGTATATTGTAGATTGTCATATCTGACGCAAAATTTTTAAATAGGCTTTCAAAGGGAAGATATGAGGCTTCAAATTCTAACATGGACAATTTTACTCCTTTAAAAGCTAATAACTTTTAATTAAAGTTGAAATAAAAAAATCGGCTTCAGATATGATACAATGGAGGATTGACGGATCAGTGAGTGGTGAAATCAACTTGCTTTGTGTTCTTCTCGAGGAGCAAACTTGGACACAAAGATAAATTCGACCATTAGAATTTTCTTTTGGTCACGACCGTGACCGTAGCATACCCAGGTGGCATGGGTTTTACAAATTATTTTAAAATTTCTCCACAGAGTCTTTATTGCGGCATCTAGAAGTCTACATTTTGACTTCATTTTCTGTTTGAGAACTAAGGGCTTAGGTGATCGAAAATACCATCAGTACGGGCAAGTTTAAAGAACCGATTTCCCCTCTGCTTCACCCGGTATTAAATCACCGTCCATAGTATACTATGGTATTTCATATTGTAGTGTAGTGTCTTATGGGTAATGTACTACATAGTGTACTATGGACGGGTAACGCCCACGTATTATGGTGCATATATTCAGTGGGTATCACCACAGGGATCGAGAGAATTGGTTGTCTAGTAGCCGCCATAAAACGTACGTAGAGCTTAAAGCGCCACCATCTCTGCTGGAGAAATTGCCTCACTCATTCAAGTACCCTCCTTCGCAATTATTGGGAAAACCAAACAAACGAGGCGATTGAAGTGGTCCACATCCATCCTCACGTACTCTCTGTACGCGCCTGCGTCTTCCTTTCCAATTCTTTCATAATCGTATGAAAGGCACCCTTTTTCTGCCTTCTGGCTTTCCAGCCTCTCACCCAAAGATAGACTTTCTCAAAGTCCGTTTTTCGTTTTGGGTTCGTCGCTCGCTCCAGCGACTACGTCGCTCGCTTCTCGCGACTTCGTCGCTCGCTTTTCGCGACTTGGTCGCGTTCTAGCGGGGTTCGCAGTCGACTTGAGGCAAGTCTAACCCAAGCACGACGATTTTTCCTCTCTAGTTTTCCGACCTTTTTCTACAGCATCCAACAGCATTAACACAGCAACAACTGCAGCGCTCGATTCCTGCCCGACGACGCCATTTCGGATGTCGTGATTTCGTGATGTTAACAAAGAGCTTGGTAGCTGCTTAGCAATGTTGCGCGTAATTGCTGCAGTAATGTTGCACCTACTGCAGTGAAATTAAAAAGGTTGCATGCAATGTTGCACCGTGTGTCCGGGCCTTAATCCAGTCCCCAAACTCTCCCTTCATAGTGCTACATAGGGGATGAACCCAGGCGTGCAAGGAGAGTCCATGGAAAAACCATTGGTAGTCACGGCACTGATATGGGTTCTTCGCGTTCGCACAAAATTCAAGCTTTTCTTCAATAATAGGCCGGCAATCTTTTATGTTTTGTCATTTGCACAGTTTTAAATTTCTTTGCAGCGCACAATTTTCCACCAAAAAGTTATTTAATGTCAAATAGATCTCGGTTTGAGTGTTACCAAAATAAAGGGAAATCCAAAGCAGTTGTTTAATTGCAGTCAGTGCCATCTGTGAAGCGCGCCTCAGATGGCGTAATTATGTTTTTTGAACTCGTTAAGTTGAATATAGCTACTTTTGGTTGAATTGTTCTGTTTTTCATACTGTAAGAATTATCTATAAGGCCGACCTTATAGCCCAATGATTTTCCCAGCGTTTCTCAAATATTGTGATGTTCCATAAACACAACAATCCGCACAACTCTTGATCTTTGAATAAATCACTTGTAATCACGATCATCCAAATAATCTCAATGTTTACAGAACATAACACAACTAAACATTTACAATACTCTGTGACATATAATTCCGATGCGTGTATAAAACTCCGTAAATCCGACCGTAAAGATTCAACACATAATTTAGCACCGTACCGAACCGTATTCCGTATATCTCCTGAAAACTCTCACGCACACAAGTCCTCTTTCTAAAAATAGTTCACACGTGTTCTTGTCTCAGTAATATTACATGTTACATAACATCGATCCGCTTGAGTGGTCAAGTCACGCGCTCCCCCCGTGGGGTCAAATGTCACTAATAACTGTTCTTCACACATACCTTCGCGGGTTTATTTTTGCGAAAAAATTTCCATCAAATAAAAGTTCATTATTTAATCTAACATTTTCCGAAGAGAAAATTTTCAAATCTTGAAACGCACGCAAGTTATTAAGAAAAAATGTATTTTTGTGGCTACTTGCTTTATAAAAGCAGTAGCCACTGTATCATTGGGTGTGTATGCAAGTATGCAAGTATGCAAGTATGCAAGTATGCAAGTATGCAAGTATACAAATAAGTAAGTAAGGCCATGGTTGTCGAATGATTTGACACAGTAATATGTATACAGTACTAAACAAACTTCCCTTCCTGCCTTTCGTAGTGATAGAGGCGTGGAGAATGTAGATGTAGCTTGCTTTATGATTCACAACAGAGGGCTCAATTAGCAGAGAAAGTTTTATTGCTGGACATAGCTAGTGTCCATAACCAACGAATTGAACATCTATGGGCAGAGGTGAACAAAGTGGTATCTGCCCTTTATCGGGACCTCTCTGTTTTTATGGAAGAGGATGGCATTCTAGATTCAAACAATGCATGAACAGCATGTATTTGCTCTCCACTATGTTTATCCTTCCTTTGATGAATTTATCAGGCAGCGGAACTACCACGGTTGCGAACAATGAGTAGTACTTCACCTTTGGCACTTTGACATTCGGGGCCCGGTTGTTCGAAAGTCGGTTAACGCTAACCCAGGATTAAAACTTAACCGAGGATTTAATTTCTCTTGTTAGATGTGTTTTCAAAAACTTATTTTAAGCTACACGCGAAGACAAGTCAAAGTCGAAACTAAAGAGTGAAAATACTTTGGAAAAATCTCCATCGATTAAGTATTTAACTGGAATCAAAATTGACGCTAACCCTGGGTTAGCTTAATGAACAACCCGGCCCTGAAAAATATATATAATATTGTTGATACTGGTGTGACTGATACAGATGTGGGTGATGTTTCCTTATTTGGCATTGATCTCGATGGTCCAGTTGGTGAGCTTCAAATAGATTTCTCAAACTCATTAATAATTCATGAAGAAAATACAAAGGAAATTAATGTTTAATGAGTGTTTGGAAATCAGATAAAACACTCCTCATTTTTGCATCCTTAATTTCTCCTTCTAAAGTCATTTTGTTTGAGAAGTAATATCAAACATTCGACACAGTATTTCATCACAAGATCAAACACCTCGAAGTTCGTCAAAAATACTCCCGCTGCGCGTCGTATTTTCAACTCTCTTCTCAGTGTTTGATCTTGTGATGAAACACTGTGTCTCATGTTTGATATATTACATCAACGTTGTTGTACCAGAAATAGTCCGTCTTGAGCATGCACAACTGGCAACTCTGATTTTCCATCAACACGCATAAAACTCTTTCACCTTTTACTAAAGATTTCCGTGGGGGAGAACAACTGAATGAGTCTATAGACTAATGTTTTGTCGCCCTGCTTTTCGTTGGGGCTCCTCAAGTCCAATGAGAACTGTAAAAAACTGTCAGCATCCCATCCCATATTATTTTAATTATAAAGTGTTGTTTAATTTGTATCCAAATGCGTGCTCGTTCAAAAAAATATTCTGCGCGTGAGAAATTAATCTGAGGGAAATTTTAGTGGTGCGCATACCATCAGTAATTTCCAAAAGCCTTAGCCTGCTCCAGGTGTTCTAGTTAGTAAAAGGCGGCGAGAACAGGACCATTTTCAATGAAAGGGGTACCCTTTCTGTCAAAAACGGTATATGAAAGGGTAAGGGTTTGGACCTCGGGCGGAGCATCCCCGTACAAAACTTTGTTGAGTACCCCCCCCCCCCCCCCCCCCCCCCCCCCCCCCCCCCCCGGGGATCATAAGTTGATGATTTTCCATTCCAATTCGGAACACCACTGGTAAACAGACGGAAAACACAACGCAACTCCATTGTGCATGCGTACTTCAAAATACTTGCTATGGATGTTTTGTTGGAAGATGAGATTTATCTGTCCCACAAGTTTTGTCGCGTGGCGGCCGACGAGAAATATCCGGTCTTTCTGAATCCACATCTCTGGTTTTCCTTCAACACGCATAAATCTTTCGCCTTTTACTAAAGATTTCCGTGGAGGAGAACAACTGAATGAGTCTATAGACTAATTTTTCGTTGCCTTGCCCTTCGGCGGGGCTCCATTTCCTAAAACGAATAAAGCAGATTTAAATATTAAGCTCCAGGTGAAATACAAGGAATAGTGTTCCTACGGTGAGCCTGGGTGCCCTGTGTACCAACAGCCTTTTTTAGCGTCCTGTGGCTCTTATTTCCCTCTCACTCCAAGAAAGAGAAACTTGAAGGTCTGTGAATAGACTTAAAGAACTGTGGACTAAAAATTTTGTCAATTGCATCTTTATTAGCGAACGAACCAATATCTCAGTTCATAAACTTTTCAAATAATTTTGTTTACACATTGTTTCTTAATTCTCTTCACCAGAAGTGGTAGTTTCACTAATTAATAAATTTATAACAATGTTCTTTTTCAGCAAAGTTCGTGGAGAGTTGTTGTTAAGCTAAATAGTATTTAAAGGTCAAATGAACCAAAAATTTGACATTTTTCTTTTAGTCCAATATTAATGCAATATGTTTAATGAGTACCAAATAAACATATTCTGAAGTTTGAAACTAATTGGGCTTGGCATCGCAGAGATATTGGAAGTTGAAAAATGCGACTTTTTGGCCTTCATAATCGTAGAGCGATCGGGAAAATTGTCGGAAAGTGACATCACTATTGACCACCTCAAAACAGTCAAGGTTCGAAGTTGAAAACAATAGGTTTAATGAGCGAAAACAATGCATGCCTGCACGTGCGTTTTATATTTTAGTACATTTCCTTGCCGTTCCCTGCAAAACAACAACGTCAAATGATCAAATTATAGGTTTTTGTGGAGAACGTGAACTCACAACGGTTAATTTTCTTTTCTCTATTTGAAATTTAAAGCTGTCACTATGAATTCAACAGTTTACCTTCACAAAAATTACCGCGTAAGTGGAGATGATTGACAGACAGGGAAAGTTAGCCTGCACTAACTACCAAGCGAGGTGGATTGAAAAATCTTAACTCCGTTAAAAAAATCTATTGTATAAACAGATGAAGTTTCTCGAAGCAATATTTCGTCGCTCAAAGCTCGACTTCGTTTCCTACCAAAACACAGGTTCGAGCTCCACGGCCATTTTCAATGCGAAAACAGTTGAAATCTTTAAGTTTTAAAAATATTCACAAGCTAGAATACTCAGTATTCGCCAGAGAGAGGACACTGGGAATGAGGTTGGCTCACCAATAGTGACGTCACAATCCTTACCAATCCTACCACTTGTAGTGCGCGGCCATTTCAGAAACGTTTTCGTGAAGCCTTCGGAAATCTTCGTACTTTAAGCTTTGTAACTTCCTCAAAGGCTCAGGAAGGAAAATTTTTGCGTAAGTTTGCTTTATTATGGTTTCTTTTAACGTTTAAATGGATAAAGAAAAAATGTCATATTTTTGGTTCATTTGACCTTTAATTGAATGGTCGAAAATAATGGTAAATTAAAAAAATCCATGTTATTATTTTTTCAGTCCATTTTCAAAATAATATTTTGTTGTGGACATAATTTACAATATTAAACTAAATGGCATTTTGATTACATTTGCAATAATCTTACTTCTTTTTTTCTTGTTCTCAACTTAATATTAATGATACAGCTACTGTACTAAGTGTTTTGAATTGAGGTTACAGTACACTTTCAAATAGTCACTAATTATTAATTAAGAAATTTCACTCTGCTTTTCAGGATTAGTGATATTTGCATACAACTCAAAAAACAACTTTTCAGCAATGCCATTTATTTTGTTTTGCTGACCCCAGCCAATAATCCTCACATTGAGGGGTAGGATTATTGAGATAAATATAAGTGTAAATGCAAACTTTTTGCACCACCTGATGTATTAGGTCTAAAATGTCTAAATTGTTTCACTTCACTAAAGTCAATGACTATCCCAGATTACCTAATTCCAGAAAAATCATTCTTCTTGTTGATTGTTCTCTTCTGCTATTAGCATCTCAAATCCCTGATGACCCTCATTCAAAAAAGCCAATGTGTCCTCAATTCCAATATCAACACTCTCGCCATCTTCAAGGAAAAGGATGTCTTGCCCTTTTCCTGTAATAACTACCGTATGCCCTGCAACACCGTCAAGGTAGTGGTTTGCGAAGCGTTGTATATCTTGCAATTCATCGTCATCTGAGTCTGCATCTGCATTATAAATGGCATGCGTCATCAACATCTCCAACATGGCACCTTTTCGATTTTTATATAGGCTCTTTTCATTTTCTATTTTTTGCTTACATTCATGTGCCTTCAAATCATCCAGGGTAATTTCTCCCCTGTCAAAAGAATATAACAGTTGAAGAAGTGATGTCACTCCATCCACTGCTACTTGAAGATCACCGGGTTGCTTCATCCAAAGCAAGTTATAATTTGGCACAAAGTAATTATACAGGCTGGATTGTTCTAGACACTCTAGTAATGTTTCAAACACTTCCAAAACGCGGTGGTGCAAGTGATCAGCCTGCCATGCAGCTTTAACATTTCTGTGTTTTTTAAACATATAATACAGGATTGTCTTCAACCAATAAGTAGAGATGCTGGGTTTTAAAGCAAGGATCTTGTCATCATACTCTTGTGCAATGAAGGCATTCCGCAAATATTTCACCAGTCTCATGCATATTTTCTGGCCATCTGAAGCAGTGAATTCATCCATGATCTTTTGTTCCTGGATAGAGAATGATGCTCTGCACCATATGAAATCAGCTAAAAGAAGATGAAAAACATCTGGAACTGATGACCTTGTGGAAATGCACTCAGTGAGGTCTTCGGTTTTTGCATAATGAACAGAATGGATTTCTGGCTGATCAAGTGCCATGGAAGTGCATTTGCCATTATCTATACTTGGATTTAGGTCTTTAAATTCGTCAACTTCATGGGTACAAAATGTAGCTTCACTGGTTTCATTACAGCACTGGCTGGATATGTCACATTTTTCAAGCTCTGCTACTGGCAATGATTTTTGCCCACATAACTCATCACTACCTCTTACATCTTTTCCAAGGGATGCTGGTGAGCTGAGATTAGCAGGTTTTACAACAGGAACAGCAAATGCAAAATCTACCGTTACTTTCAGGCTTGGAAAGGTTTTTCCATGCCATACAAAACAGGGTGTCAAGGCCATTCTTGCTGGAGCATTAATGCCAGACATTCCAAACATTTGAGCATTTGTGGTAGAACTGCCACTGATTCCCATGAATTCCCATCCAGCTGGAAGAAACTCCATAAACTTAGTCTCAATTGCATGGAGGAGTTTTGCAAATATTGCCATCATAAAGGCTTCCTGTTCCACAGGGCCCTTAATGGTAAAATGGGATGCTTCAAATTCAAAAATTTCAGAAAATAGTGCCTTGTCATGCACATGATAGGCTATTCGTCCAGAAGAATTGCTACCCAAGACTTGATGAAATACAACTGCATTACTTGTAGCAAGAGACGGAACTTCAATCATAAAATCAAATTCATCTGGTTGTCCAATTTAACCTCCTCGTATGTACTGCCTGTCTTAAGTAATCTGCAGTCATGGAAAAGGAGAAACTGTTCTCTCAGGTATTCACAGAAATTCTCTGCAGCAGTTTCCATCATGTTCCTAATTGATTCCCCCTCTTCAGTAATAGGATAAGAAGCCTCTTTTTCAGCAACTTCATGAAGGTAATTTTCTTAATGGGGAACAAACTTGGTTCTTGGCAGTAGCTGATGTTGCACAGCATTTTCCCTCATGTATACTTTCTCTGTTCACCATAGCTGGCAGTTGGGAATCAACATTAGATTTATCCAATGGGCAGCTTTCCTGTTGTTTCATTTGACAAGGATAATTTCTCTTTAGGGCAGGATGTTGCAATGTGGTATACTCTGCAAGTAATTTGTATGACGACTTGGAAAATGAATGGACATTCTGGAACTCTTGGTTTGAAAGCTGACCTTCTTTCTGCTGCACAGAAGCCATTGCCTGAAGTTCTAAAAATTACCATAATTTTCATAGTTATTTACCACTGCACTAAGTTGATTGACAACCTGCATGTACATGCAAACCCATCGTCGGTAGCCTTCAATGCAGGCATTCTTTTGACTTGTCATGCAATCTTTCCTCCTCATGCAATCTTTCCTCCTCAATTCTGAGGAGGAAAGTCAGGAAAGGTTGAATAAAGAGCCTAGTGTAAGAGGCTACTGAATCCTCAGAGACTTAGGGGCAGACCTGGCAGTAAAATTAATACATGTAGGGGCGAGATTTTATAAGGTAGTTTAAACTGTGCAAAATTGAATTGGCACAACAAAAGTTCTTGATTTTAACTTGATCTCGCTTCTGACTCTCTGAGGATGATGCAAACCACACACAATGACAATGTACATGACAACAAAACGTTCTGATTCTATAAAATTAAAGTTATCTATACTGGCCATGGTTGACATGGCTTGTCACCAAAACAAACACATAATTTTTTCCTCAAAGAAGAGAAAAACAAACATCGTTTTGATTTTTTCTTCAAAGAAGAGAGTAACAAACATCGTTTTGAATGTGAAAGAGATCTTTCATTTAGTTCAGGTAACCGTAAACTTAAAAAAATTAAAGTGATTTGTACTTTTTAGTTTTATACTGGGAATATTCAGTGTAAGCTAGTGTAAAATCTCTCAGATCTTTCCATTGTCACTGAGATACAAGGGCAAACTGAACATACGGTATTAAATTTGAAACACAGCTGAATATTTGACCTCAGTATAAGTAATCATTACTAACCTTGTTAATAAAGATAAGCTTACTTCTCAAAATGTAAAGCTCTACTGCAAGCTCGCAAGCCGGAAGTTGCCAATTTTCCGAAGCCCGCGTGGTTTTGTGCAGCGACAATCAAACACGTGAACTAGATACGTGGTGTAATAATCATATAGTATTTTCCACTTAACTGTACTTTGGAAGACACAAATACTTCACCGTTGGCAAGCAAATATAAAAAAATCAACACAGAGAAGAATTTTTATTGAAATAAAAAATATGACTGCAAAAAAGTTGCTTGAAAAATTTCACTTGGTTACAGGTTGAGGGAAACTGGCACTATCAACACTTCAAAGCGCGGTTGGCCGGCATATACTTCTGCGCGCGGGAGGCGCGGGATAATTTTAACCTCATGACAGTTTAAAATTGTTGAGCCTTAACTGAAAAAAATACGGCAACTGTTGACCGCAAAACTCTCATGCAAATCACAAGTCGACCGGGCCAAACCGGAGAGAAAACATTCGACAACTCTCATGAAATATTTTGTACAGGAAGTGACTGCCATCTTTGATTAATTCCTGGGAACGAGTTTATTTCCCAAACTCGACCCAATCCTTTCCATGTTCCCTTGGCAACATGGAGGACATGTTCTTACCACTCGGCTGTTCATTTGCTATTTTGCTTGTTTTTACAAGCCAAATATCTCTGCAATGACAACTTAACAACTTCATTAGTGGCTAAAGTCCCAGCTGCCGTTCAAGATGGCGATGGAAAGGCTTGCAGTTATCAAAGACACGCACAATAAAACGATAACAGCGCTCTCTTATAACCCCATGAAACATGAGATTCTCGTGGGGTTTGAAGGTACGTAAGAGTTTTATAAGCTTATTAACGTACTTTAGTGCAAATTTGAAAGCGATTTGCTTAGGTAACGAGTAACTAAACTAATAACTGTTATTTCTACTGATGCCAGCTCAGATAAGCGTGTTGATTAATAATTATACTGAAATGATTGATTTATTTAAAGTATAAGGCTTAAACAAGGTCAATAGACAGATTTAGCAAAGACAACGCGACGTGAGATGAGGACGGCGCGCGCACAAGGAATGACAGATTAAGACTGGGTCGAGAACGCCGTCGCGTTGCGGGCAAAAGGGATTTAGCAAGTTGAAGACAAGAAGACAGCGACGTCGATTATGTTCTCGAAGAATGTCATTTTCTCCAGAACAATCCACTGTCTTCATTACGTGTCTTTTTAGGCTGTTGATAGATAAATGGAAGAGGGAAACATAAAAGAAATATGTTATTAATTTCGCACGAAAGACAACAGTCAATGCACATTCCCGGAAATGTTGTGCTCGATCGACTTTCAATGAAGCTGTTGTAGAACGTTGACCGCTTGGTAAGTCAAAGTATGTCATTGATGCATTGTAAAGAATACTTTGTACTGTAATGAGATTTCATTTTACTTTCATTAAACGTAGCTGACGTATTTGTGTCGTCATGTTTTTTGCTTTCGCCAAAAGGATGATGCATGAAAATTTTGCGTAAGCTGAAATTTCGCCTGTCACGAAATAAGCAAATTCAGCAATGGCAAGTCTTGCCACTGTCCGCGACGCTTTGCTGATTGCCCACTATCAGAAAATCATTGATGATGTTGAATTCGCTGTTCTTTATGATGCTAACAAATCCAAGCCAGTTTTTCCCCATTCTAAGTTTGGGCGCTTTGACATCGACAATTGGGAAGATGCTGAATGCCGCACTGAATTGCGATTTGCAAAAGACGATTTGCAGTTGCTTTTCGATAATTTGCAAATCCCACAGGATATCATCTGTTCACAGAGGTCGGTGTGCGATGGAATGGAAGCTATGTGCATTCTTCTAAAAAGGCTGGCCTATCCATGTCGTTATACGGATATGGTCCCCCGCTTCGGTAGAAATCCCACCGAAATGTGTTTAATTTTTAACAATGTCCTGGATTTAATTTATACCAACCATCGACACCGACTTGAAAACTGGGACAGGAATCCTTCTCTCCAGCCTGGGAACCTGCACAGATATACAGGAGCCATTGAACAGCATGGTGCTCCCCTGAAGAATTGCTTCGGATTCATTGATGGCACAGTGAGAGGTATAGCTCGCCCAAAATTGAATCAAAGAGTCATGTACAATGGGCACAAGAGGGTCCATGCAATAAAATTCCAAAGTGTGGTAACCCCCAATGGACTGATTGCAAATCTCAGTGGGCCATATGAGGGGAAAAGGCATGATAGTGTCATGCTACAACAGTCTGGTCTGCTTCAAGAGTTAAGGCGTGTGGGTTTTTACAACGGGGAGCCACTTTGCTTGTATGGGGATCCTGCCTACCCATTGGGGATACACCTGCAGGCACCCTACAAAGGCAACCACTTAACTCCCCAAATGGAACTATATAACAAATCAATGAGTGAAGTGAGAGTGTCTGTGGAGTTGCTGTTTGGAAGCATCAGCAACTATTTCCAATTTATTGACTTTAAAAAGCAGATGAAAATTAATCTAAGTGCTGTTGGAAAAGTTTATTTTGTCTGTGCCTTACTACAAAATGCTCATACATGTTTATATGGCAACCAAGTCTCTGACATGTTTGGAATTGCACCTCCATCTTTAAATGATTATTTTTCATGGTAATTTGTAAGGGTTTGATTCATTGACTCCTGTTTGACTCATGTTTACATAGCCTGATGCAAACAGGAGAGGGAGTTTGGGAGAATTTGAAAGTTTATATGAACTCCCTCAAATGTTTACATCAAGCCATTTTCTATTTGTTTTATAAAATTTTTGCAGCGACCGTGCTATGCAAATAGCTTCATGCAAAATGGCTTCCCAACCAAATTATCAGAGTGCGCGTTATACATGTATGACCAAAATTATATAATCATGTATATATACAGTAGAACCCCGCGAACATGAACTCTGACTAACTAACATTTGGGTACATGTTTTTGCAAAATAAATGAAGTTCACAGTGTATTACTACAGTCCCACTAAATTCTACAACATTAAAGAAGTAACCATGTTCGTTTTCCTATTTTCACTGCCATGGGGACGTGATCAGTCCGAACTTACAATCAGGTAACAAGCAACTTATTTTCTTAATACTGTATTTTGAGATGTCATAACAACAAAGTTCAAGTTATCAGGGTAAATTTGGGCCAAGGGAAACTAAACATAGTATGAGTTAGCGAGAATTTGAGTTATCCGAGTTCGAGTTATTCGAGTAAAAATGACTGAAAAATAGGGCCAAATTCAAGGCAATTTGAACTTAGTTTGAGTTAGCGGGATTCTACTGTATACAAGTTGTGTTGATAGTGAATGTAAACACAACCGGTAGTAATTTCCTTTACATACATGGTCAACACAGAACCTCTACTAAGAAAATGTAATTAGCCCCCCCCCCCCCCCCCCCCCCCTGGGTAATCCAGCACTAATTGTCCAAACAATGTCTGTGATTCACTAAGAAAACAATAGATTCATCCTGCTGGGATAGGGATTAGTGATAAGGGTATTGTTCAAGTGATATATCAATAATTATTGTATCATTTGCCAATCACAGACATCGTTTGGACAGCTAAGGGGTCACCCCTCCCCTCTTTGTGAGGCCAAGAATTAGTAACCTAACCCCACTCTGCTGCTTAGGGACAAATATTGTTCTGATATTTTAATTGGTGATTTCTCATGGAAATTAAGAGGCTGTATGCATGTCCTGGAAAGTCTCACAGGATTGGCTGAGGAAACAATAGAACAATCAACAGAACAATGGACCCTAGCCCTGAAAACAATACATGTGCATTACCAGGTCCAATGAAATTTGAGGTTCCAAAGAGGTGCATGGCTACTGGAAATTAACAGTAACAACATAATTGTTTTGAATTAAATTTATCAATGTATTCATGTAAAACAGCTTAAATGATTGCAATTCTCTTAAATTTGCTAATAAAATAATTCTCACTGAAGATAATACAAATAAATTAAATCATCAGTTTTATCAAAGTACATTAAAATATGCTATGAAGTGCTAATTAATTTGCATTGAACAGACCACTTAGTTCAATCAAAATTAACATCAAATTTGAATAAATTCTGGGGAACAATAAAACACATGCCTCCCGTTCTTTCTTTTTCTCATCCAGCTCCCGCTCTTTTAGTTCGGCATCTGTCACTGCTCTGTCTCTCAACCATTCCAGGGTGTCACCTCCTGATCTTCTCCTTCTTATCTCTGTTTTCATTGCTTCCCCCTCTTTATCTTCGCTCCTCTTCTTTGACTCACCCATGCTCTCCATTGCCCTCTTCCTCATCTCCAATGCCTGTTCTTTTTCCTTTTCAGCTGTCGCTCTTTTGGCTTCATTTCTTTCTTCTGATTTCTTTTCGGACTCCTCATTTAATTCCATTAATTCCTCCAGTAATTTTTCAGTTTCGGTGGGTTCATCCATGTCACCTCCTCCGCTTTCTTCTGTTTCCTTTGTCAATTTCGCTTTTAATTTTTTGCTTATGTTATTGAACCGATCCCTTACTGCTCTGGCATTGACAGAGAAGTGTGGCAAACTGTTCAATCTGTTTGCCACACCCTGCCATGAACTGCCTCTTTCCCTGCTTCCGGGTTTACTAGTAAAAACTCCTTCTCCAGCCACTTCCTTTAACATTACAAAATCTTTATGGTCAGTCCACACCATCACTGACCTATAATAGAATGAAAATACCAAATGTTAATAATTTATCATGATTTATTACACTTTTTCAGATAACGAAAACAAAAAATTAGTTTTCCACGATTTTTGATCATTTATACAATACTCTCATCAGTTCATACCACTTTTAAACTGTAAAATAATATTTTTTAACTAATCTCTTGATAGTATGTTGATTAAGCAAGCTAAGCTCTTTTCAAAATTTAATACTCAGAATCTGACTGGCAAAATATTAGCGAACAACTGGAAAAAAATATATTTCTAAAACGTAATCTTTACAACACATTTGATCGGAATTATTAAAAAAACTTTCCATTGTCAACAAAAACTTTGTAAGGAAAAGCGAATCGAGATAAGCTTAAGTTGTGGGACAAGAACTGATCCCTCTCTGGTCCGTTTGCTGTTTATTTCATTTGTTTTGGATAAACCTTATTATTTAGTGCAAATTTCTGTTTTTGTTTATATTTGTTTTTGTCTTCGCCGATTTATTTTAAAGAAAAAACCTTGAGTTAATTTCAAACCACTAAAATATTAGTAAGGAAGTAATTCTTCTTTGATTAGACAAGAAGAACTTTGGCGGTTCTCGCCCAGTCGCCTCCACGAGTAAGAGATTTATTTTATTATCTTATCGATCGCTGAATTGAATTGAATTCGCTGATTGTCGCTTTTTATATACTGAATGATTTTACCGAGTTTAAATAAAGTTATATGTGTGTATGTATGTATGCGTTCAACACAGAGTTCTAAAACTTTTTATCTTCAATCGCTCGGACAGAAAAGAAACGATGATACAAATAGGTTTTATACATACTTTTTCTTGGACTCGCTAGCTGTCTCCATGACGAACGTCCTGTAGAATAAAAGCGAAAAAAGGAATAAGATGTCGCATTGAGCGTGCCTGTTTTACGCCAAAACAAAAAAAATCAAAAACTTAAATAAACAAACAATCCACCACAGGTGGATTTTCCACAAATAACTTAATGATTTTCCTGAATTTCCCAAAACATGCTATAATACAACTGTATGCTAGTTCAATTCTGATAAAAAAAAAATGTCAAAAAGGCGATAGAAAACCAACAATAAAAATTAAAACGCTAATCGAGGTGCTAGAAAAATGAAAACCCACTCAAACACCGACATTGCACCTTTTTGAGCTGCTTCAAAACGTCGCCGGAATGTTGCAACTTTTTGCGCTGTCTTTTGGCAGCTTTCAAAGAAAGTCATAGAAAACACATTGAAAAATAATATTTCAATCATTAAGAGAAATTATCTTACCTTTTTCACTTTTAAAAATCCACCAAATCTTTGCCGTTCTCTTCGCGACGCGAAAATACCATAAATGCCGTCGTGAACGGGACGCGACCTTGACTCGACAACGTTGACGTGAGCACCGGAAGTCGGGTCCAGACTATTCCGCGCGCCGTCGCGTCCTCATTTCACGTCGCGTTGTCTTTGCTAAATCTGTCTAATATGAGCTTCAAAGCGGACACGATCTGCTTGGGTCCCAAAATTTTCTTTTCATATTTACTGTAAAACAAACCTGTATTCAGCCGACGTCTCTATTAAGCAGACACCAGTGAGGGTCCAGAGGGATGTGTCTAAAACGAAGACCCAACGACCGAAGACCGAAGACCCTATGGTCTAAAATGAAGACCCTGTGGTCTAAAACGAAGACTCTGTGGTCTAAAACGAAGACCCTATGGTCTAAAATAAAGACCCTATGGTCTAAAACAAAGACCCTATGGTCTAAAACGAAGACCCTGTGGTCTAAAACGGAGACTTGCTGGTTCGATATGTGAGCTTACTGTAAAAAACGAAACAAAATGAAATACAGATCTGCAATTAAACAATTAAACAAAAATTGTACTTTTTTCCAGAGGATAGTCATCCACTTTCGTTTACACAGTGCGTCATTTTGCAAATTACAGATTTGCAAATCACGACAACACGTCGTGATTTCCGAGCTCTTTCGCTTTAAGAAAATGAAGTTATTGGGTCCTTTGATAAACAAAAACAATGGAGGGAGTCACTTTACACTTTTGCGTGTCCAAAGCGGGTGAACGTCGAAAGCTAAGCTGTCAAAGATCATAGACTGAAAATTATCAATCACGAAACATCATACGAGCTGCTGGGAACGAGATTGGGTTGCGTGACGAAATACCGTGAAATTCCGAAAGTAACAAGGGCCTTTGGGGCTCGCTACTTTCGGGGGGGTGATTACTTTCGGGTGGTCGTTAATCTCAGGTAGGAAAAATGTTTTATAAAGCTGGTGCGAGTAAGCTCTTTTTCCGAAAAAAAAGAAGATAGTTCTTACTTAATTAATATTATTAGGAATGAACTTTTACAATGTCAGTTTGAGTGGATTCCGACATCATCGAGCAATGTAACCTGCGATAAGGCCAAATTTAACAGCACTCTTATATTCTCTTATGTGGATAAACAGGAAAGGCCTGGAAGCTTTTTTTCAATGTTCTATGCTTTGTCAGCTAACTGAGGTCTGTCATCACAGTGTATCGCAACTGGCCAATCACATTCCTTGCACGCTTGACTGGCCATCGCGTAACGCCAACTTGTTTTGCTTCGGAATGTAGACAAACATTGTTTATTATTTATGCGGGTCTTCGTTTTAGACCACAGGGTCTTCGTTTTAGACCACAGGGTCTTCATTTTAGACCATAGGGTCTTCGTTTTAGACCATAGAGTCTTCGTTTTAGACCACAGGGTCTTCGTTTTAGGGGGACCATAGGGTCTTCGTTTTAGACCACAGGGTCTTTGTTTTAGACCACAGGGTCTTCGTTTTAGACCACAAGGTCTTCGTTTTAGACCACAAGGTCTTTGTTTTAGACCATGCATGTAGGTCTTTGTTTAGACCATAGGGTCTTCGGTCTTCGTTTTTGGGTCTTCGTTTTAGACACATCCGGCCACGAGAGCGTCTGCTCAATACAGGTTTCACTGTATAAGTAATCTTTCTAGTTTAGAATGGATACTCCCTGCTAAAGGCTCTGTTTGTAGGCTGCAAACAGAGCCTTTCTTTTTCTCAATATGAGAGAAGAAGGGCTCTGAAGAACTTGTGTAACTTTTCAATTGCACAGGTTTCATTTATTATTAATGGATTCTTAGACAGTCCAAGGACAGTGGCACTTACTCTCTCCTCTTCCCATCTGATGTGCTTTGTTTTCGATGTTATATGACTGTTGAATATTTCCACAAATCAGAGTACATTCAGTCCCATAATTCTTGAAAATCCTGATGAAGAGAAAAACCGACCATCAATGGTCAGATGACGTCAAGAATATACTCTCAAACAAAGGACATTAGAAGGGAGTGAATGTGAGTGACCTCAGACCCCTCTGAGAATCAGGCTACAGTAGCTCATACCACACAGAAGTAGAATTTAGGGAAATTAATGACACTCAGGGTTACAGGAACAGGCAAAAACTTTAACACTTTACAAAACACTGTTACAATAGTGTTATTGCTGTTTTACAGATGGAGTCATTAAAGTGTGGGATTATTCCACGGGTGAACCAGGAAAAATGCTGCGCTCAGTTCGAGAGCACGATGGATGGGTTACAAGCTTCCTGTTTTGGTTAGTCACATTTATTTATTAATATTTGAATTTGATTTTGATTTTACACATGATTTGATAAACTGTCAGGAGAAACACAAAACTATGCATGTTAGTGAACACAAACTCTTAAAATAATTTAAGTACACTGTACATAATTCAGGGTTCTACATCTTCACTAACCTGGTCACCTGTGGTGAGTAAAAATGAAGCCTGGTTACATGTTGCAAATATTACACATTCAGTAGTCATGGAAATATTAATTAGCTTCTCTTACAAAGTTTCTCTGACTTAAATCAGAAAGTCCCTTACTTTTGGGCAGCCATTACTTTCCATTAATCCTTTAAAGGTCAAATGAACCAAAAATTTGGCATACTTTCTTTTAGTCCAATATTAGTGCAATGTGTTGAAAGAGGACCAAATAAACATATTCTGAAGTTTAAAACTAATTACATCGCAGAGATATTGGAAGTTGAAAAATGAAACTTTTTGGCCTTCATAAGTGTAGAGCGATCTGGAAAATTGTCAGAAACCAATAGTGACGTCACTATTGACCACCTCATACAGTCAAGGATTGAAGTTAAAAGTCGGTGACTGAGCGGAAAACAATGGTGTTTTGTTCTGCGATAAACTGCAACAACAACTGTCCATTTTCAATACGAAAACAGTGAAAATCTTACACACAAGTTGGAATACTCAGTATTCGCCAGAAGAGAGGACACTGGGAACACGGTTGGCTCGCCAATAGTGACGTCATAATCCTTACCGATCCTACCACTTGAAGTGCGCGGCCTTTTAAAAAACGTTTTCGTGAAGTCTTCGGAAATCTTTGTACTTTTAGCTACAGTGTATGTGACTTACTTAAAGGCCCAGGAAGGCAAATTGTTGCATAAGTATGCTTTATTATGGTTTCCTTTAACATTTAAATAGCTTTAAATGGATAAAGAAAAAAAATTAAATTTTTGGTTCATTTGACCTTTAATCCCTAAGAGTGATCAGCATCAAATTTCTCCTTGTAATAATTAAATCATCAAATCAAAAAGGTCATGAGAATAAAGGACATGATCACACAAGATGAATTCTCTTGATATCTAAACAATTTCTCCCCAATACTTCTACATAGGTCTTAGGAATATGTATAGTGACAAGAAATGAGAATTTAAATAATATTAGAGCTTAAAGGGTTAATTGCAGCAAGTTCTCTAGGCAATTTATGTACTTTCAGAAAATCTTTAGTATCAAACTTTTCCTAGGTAAATAGCATAAAAATATTAGTACTTGAACTTTCAATATTTTTTGTGGAAATAAAATTTGTTTCTTTTCTTTTCTTCCTAACAGGGGAGATGCTAAGCTTCTCTTTTCGGCAGGAAATGATGGCACTATTATTGCCTGGGGATCTGGAGGAGCAGTGTATGAAAGGACTCTCGTAAGGTTGCCTTTTTTCCTCCAAAAATTAACTAAAAAATTGTAACCTTAATTTAGTGTGATTCTGAGAAAAACACAAACTTATGATCCTAGGGTAAATTTTTGAATATGTAATAATTATTATCTTTTTTTGTTTTAGGCTGGTTGTCCTTTGTATTGAAAGCTGCTTGTCATATAATTTTAGATTAGTTGACTTGTGTACTGTACATGTATGTTGTTTGTCATGTTTTAGATTGGTTGTCCTGTGTATTGTATGCTGTTTGTCACATGTGAAATTGGTTTTCCTGTGTATTGCATGATTGTTGTTTGTACATGTAATTGGTTGACCTTTGTAATTATTTGTACTTGTCACATTTTAGATTGGCTCTCCTGTGTACTGCATGTCGTGGAATACAAGAAGAAACCAGATAGTTGCAGCTGTTAATTCAACTGTTCAAGTGTTTAACATGAGAGATCCAGGTGAGGGAACAGTTCTTCAAAACCTGCTCAAATCACCATTATGGAGAATTAGAGTGTGTGGCAGGGGGGATGATTTGAAATTACGAGCACAATTTATTAATATCAATGAATTGTACGACACAAAGTGCCATTACTACTAATATTAATATTAATCACATCAATAAGAAAATCTAAGATTAAAAAATCTATATGAAACCGGTACCCATGTACATGTACATGTAAGTGTACCTGATTGATGCACACACAAAAGAGATATCCAGTTTCAGCTATTCAATTACAAAAAGTTTTAATTGGATAGCTGTAATTGGACACCCATGTGACCGCGTGCCAGTTATGTAAGAAATAGGCATGTAGATGACCAATCACAATCAAGAATTTAATATAATTTGATCCAATTATTTTTTTACATGTATTTCAGGCAGAGAAATTGGTGATGTGATAGACACAAAAGGTAGGCATTAAATGATTTAGTCAGTACATAGCTACAAATGTACATGTATTGCAAAAATTAGGAAAAAATCTCATATATAATTGTAGAAGATTTTTGCACAAACATCCTGAAATTATGAAATGTACCATCTCTAACAACATTCACTATAAATAGAGACCAGTGGCCGGGGAAACTAGGAGTTGCTAAGAGTTGCTAAGAGTTGCTAAAAGTTAAATTATTCTGAATATCATATTTCCCGCACTGTACTGCTGCATTGAAAGATAGGGAGAAACCTGGAACAGCTGTCAGTTATTTACATGTACCATCAGTTGACTGCTATTTACATGTACAGTACATGTAATAATTTGCATGTATTAAAGGATGATTGTACTGTATACGACTTTTCCTGTTTGTTTGTTTGTTTTTCCCCCTTTTTTCAGCGTATGTTAGCAAAGAGCACTCTGATATTGTAAAGTGTGTTGTTTGTTATGAGTCAAGAGTTTACAGTGGAGGGTAAGAGATTGTCTGAATTGTTTAATGAAGTAATGATAAGGACTTGAACTTTATGGTCAATTTTAGTTGTTTTGAGTTACGGTGAACTTTGTTTATCGATTTAAACATTGGACTTTCATTGGTAGTTTCATCAAATGGGTGATTTATGCGCAAACTTCCAGCCAATCAGAACGTTAAGATTATAACAAGCTTTTGAGGCACTCGCATAGGCCTTTAACTAAAAAGGGTGGTTGTTATTGTTTGTTAGTTGCCACTTTACTGGCATTTCTCCGTTTTTATACCAAATTTAGTATTCTTTTCAAGTTTCCGAGCCATTATAAAGTTGCCAAGGACCTTACACACTGTACATTAAATGTGTTTTTATTGCTGCCGAACAGTCAGGCATTATGTTGTGAAAAGTGCTTCAAGTTAAAATAAAGGGACATTGGCTCTTTAAAGGAGCTATATATCAAGCCCTAAATTAAAACTTAAGTACCATTGTTATACACAAAATGCTTTAAATATAGAACCAGAAATCCATAAGTGGGTTGAAACGTGTAATGCGCATCCACAGATTCCGAATATTCATTTTTTGCTGAGTACCATATTTGTAAACCCCTTGGTCCCTCGAGATTGGAAGCAACTTGTTCTAGCGAATTGATTGGTTAATATTTTTATTTTCCAAATAATTATGGCTGTAACAACTTCTTAACAAATTGAATAATAAATTGGAAGCTTGTTTTGAAGCATACAAGAGACAGTTGCCATTTCAATCCACTTATGAGTTTCTGATAGAGCACTAAGAAGAAAAAATCAATTAAAGTTTTGAAGCAAAAATAAACCATAATCAGGGTTCTTTTCTAAGACACAAAAGAATAATTTGAAAAAATTAGCCCACTGTTTTTTCAAGTTGCAAACTGTTTTCATCCTGGCCATCTGCAGCCCAAGTTATTTATTTTTTACCGTGGCGTACTATACTAGTAGAATAATTTTAAACAAAACTGGACCATCAATTTTAAGGTTTCCACTGAAATAAATAAATGATGTATGGCCTCATACATATCACCTCTCCGGCTTGTATTTACTTGCTATTTATATTATAGGTGTCTATAATTTTAAATGTTCAATTTCTTTTAGAACATTGTATCTTAATTTTTTTGATTATATTTATTTATTTAATTTGTGAGCTTACCTGTAAAATAGTGTTTTGGCATGTGACCTACAAATTAATTGCAAAACATTGTTCTGAATTTTTTTATGCTGTTTTTTTCCCCCGTTGTTTTAGAGAAATAACATACATGCCAAAAATAAATAAATAAACTAAGCTCCCTGTCTCCCATTAAATCCCGCTTGAGAAAATGCTAATTTTTTTTTTCTCAAGAAAAACAAATCCCGAAGTTCATTCCCACAAAATCGCTTCATTTTTATCACATTGGCTTATACGCACGCAACAGACAATGTGGTGATGTAGCAAGCTTGCGATCGATAAGTGAACCAGGCGTGCATAAATTAATAATGGTATTTTCGTTCAGGTCAGTCGTTGGCACGGGTCAGGAGTATTGTGGTCCCATATTCTTGCGGCCAATCTGTTCCGTAATGGCATCGTTTTGCAGTATGTTTCATACAGTTTTGGAAGGAACTATGTAATGTACGGTCAAAACACCAGAGGGCTGGAACTCTTCTTTCTTCAGGTAGTTTAATAGTTTTTTTTTACATACGTTATTTCTCTAAAACGACGGAAAAACCAGCATACAAATTTCTGAACGAATTGTTTTGCAATTAATTTGTAGCTCACCTGGTAAAAATTAGGCAAACCTGAGCAAGAAAAACTAAACAAGGCATAAAATTCAACATAAAATGGTTATGCTCCGACCCTTTCAATTAATATAAATTTATCAATTAGTAAATTTCACATTTACTCAATATGCATTGAATAAAACAAAAATATTAAGTTTTTTATATTATTCTAGATATGATCAGAGGTTTATTGTGTATGATTCAACATTTTCATACAAAGGAAACAAGAGCTTAACTGTGGTAACAAAGTAAGTTCTTTGTCATTAATCAATGTACTAAGGTGCAGTGTAGCTATTGTAAGTTGTAAAAGTGTGTAGTAGTCAATAGTAAGTGTATTTAATGTAAGGGAGATTTTGATACTTGGATCAAATATAGTAATTAACATGGTTACCTGACCAGCAGTCATCATCAACCTTGTGTTATAGCTCGTTGGCGCACTTGTTTAGTTAGCATAGATGTTGCATTATTGCAATCTTGTGACGAAATCTGTAAAGAAAGAAACCATAATCCTCCCACAGGTCTCATTCTTTATTTAGCATGTTTTTGTTTTTTGTTCCGCATTTTCATAAAGAGTTTTGTTTGTCCCGGCCAGCCTTACATGTATGTCTCTCAGGGTACTGTGTTTGTAATTCGCATTTTATACATAGTATTTGTTGTTTGCTTTTCAGGGTAAATAAAGCTCATGATGCTGGAATAACCTGCATGTGTCTTGCACGGGACTCGGATAACAACACATGGTGGGTAAATAATGCAGTATATTGAGTTATTATTATCATGCTGAATGCGTTATGATCCTAAACTATACTGAGAATTTTACTTTATAGGGTTTTAACTGGTGCTTTTGATAAAGTTGTGAAGGTGTGGTCTCAAGATGGACAAGTCATGCACAAATTTGATGGATTCAGGTACATGTAACTTGAGTTCACCCCTTGGGGTACTCTGAAAATTAACGTTTTGGATGGGGATGTGCCCCTGGGACTCTGAAACCTTTACCCATGTCCGGCTGCTTTTGCAACCCTATATAGCTATACCCTATACTACATGTATTAGTGTTTTTAATGGAAAACCATCTGTCTCTTCCAAGTTTCAATTCCTATTCTAGGGTTAATTCTTCATACCACTGACCAGTTTCCTGGCAAATAATAACCCTATTCTAGACCAAAACTCTCTGATTTCTATACCCTATCCCAGACTAAACTGCTTGAAAACCATAGCCTTCACAGCAGCACATACATGTACCCGTATAGCTGACAGTACCCCCCACCCCAGGGTTTTACCCAATAAAACATCTTAAAGAAAGCATCATAGCTATAAATTAGATACTAACCCCTTAAAACTAGTAAAAGTGTACTCTAATTTTGCTAACACTGAAAAAAAAAATTAATTTGTTATAATTATATATTTTTTGGTTACTTACAGTACTGCAGTAACTGGAGTGTGTTATGTCAAGCCCATCAGGACAATCTGGGTAGCTGCTGGGACAGCTGAGGCTGCCATGTATGATCCAAAGTCTGGAGAGAATGTGAGTGTTTTGTGCATAGAGCATAATAATACATGGGTGCGCTGAGATATAAAATTCTCTTTTACTGTTCAACTAGATATACATGTAGTCAACTCTCTCTAAGATAGACACCATCGGGACCGGCCCCAACTGTCCGTCTTAGAGAGGTTTCTGGCTTATAGAGAGTCGAGGTAACATGACACCAGTAATTCTGAGGACAGTTTGCAAGAGCACTGCACACGATGCGACATCGAAATGGGGGTCATTTTGTCCCCGCTTCATGATGCACGAATTCAAACCAGCTGAATTTCGTGCAACATGTTGCAGGGACACAATTGTGTTTCCACAACAGAACCTTTTCGCAAAAACAGGGATGTCACACGAGGAAAACTGTCCCTGCAACGTGTCCCTGCTTCATGTCCCCGCAACATGTCCCCGCAACATGTCCCCTAGTGTGTGCCGGCCTTAAAGTTGTAATTATTATTATTGGGCCTTTCAATGATGTGAGACATGGTGCTCGGTACTAGGTCTGATAGTATAACTTATACATTAATTTCGCTAAGCTAACTTTATACATAGTTAAGATGTAGTTGATTTAATTACCTCTTTACAATTTTTCCATGCTGAGATAAATCCTTGTATTTTACCGAAGTTTTTATTGTAACATTTTTATTACAAATGTACAGTGATTCATGTTCATGGTGATAACGTTTTCAGTTTTCTTTTATTTCTTTTGAATTTTCTCAGTGCTTTATTATTGAGTGTTGTTAATTAATGTGATGATTGTATGTTTATAGGTAACAGATTTTATAGGAACATTTCAAGATGAAGAAAATAATGGGTGAGTAAAGCAAATTAATTTTACTGTCTCCTGATAATGAGAGATCTGGAAATTAGACATTGTCATCAGTTACAGTACGCCATGTTTTCAATTTCTCTGTTTTTATCGAGTCAATTCTTTGAGTTGTGTTTTGTAGTTCCAACTTTCATTGTCTTAAGATGAAACCCTACAATGTGACATTCAAATGAAAGCTACTAAGCAGTACTTGCCTGTGGTGCTGTTTATTATGTTGTACAAGGTGGTTCTAACTTTTGAGTCTGTGGATGAAATCCTTAAATGTGACCATTCAAATGAAAGCTACTGAGCAGTACTTTCCTGTGGGGCTGTTTATTATGTTGTACAAGGTGGTTCTAACTTTTGAGTCTGTGGATGAAATCCTTAAATGTGACCATTCAAATGAAAGCTACTAAGCAGTACCTTCCTGTGGTACATGTACTATTTAATATGTTGTACAAGGTGGCTCTAACTTTTGTGTCTGTGGATGAAATCCTTAGTGTGACATAACCATTCAAATAAAAGCCACTGAGCAGTTCTTTCCAATGGTACTTTTTTATCATTGGCAATTGTTGGCAATTGTTTTTCCTTCTTGGCAGTGCATGTTGGGTTAATTTATTTTTGAAATAAATTTATTGATTAATTATTTTTTTTAGGTTTCCACTGGTAATGTTTCACTACATTTCTGACCTCGGACATGTCATAGGTATGTTTCTATTTTAAATTTTTCATTTTGTTACATTGTTACATCACTCACCTTCATGTTACCTTCACTTCAGATTCAGTCATCACTCACCTTCATGTTACCTTCACTTCCGATTCAGTGATTACTCACCTTCATGTTACCTTCACTTCCGATTCAGTCATCACTCACCTTCATGTTACCTTCACTTCAGATTCAGTCATCACTCACCTTCATGTTACCTTCACTTCCGATTCAGTGATTACTCACCTTCATGTTACCTTCACTTCCGATTCAGTCATCACTCACCTTCATGTTACCTTCACTTCAGATTCAGTCATCACTCACCTTCATGTTACCTTCACTTCCGATTCAGTGATTACTCACCTTTATGTTACCTTCACTTCCGATTCAGTGATTACTCACCTTCATGTTACTTTCACTTCCGATTCAGTCATCACTCACCTTCATGTTACCTTTACTTCAGATATATGGGCTGTTAAAATGACAGTGCCCCACTGAAATTACAAAATTTTGCTGAACTAATTTCCATGTTATATCGCCAAATGCCACTAAATATACAGCTAAATTGGATAACAAGATTCTACAAAGCAAAACAGAAGCAGTAGTTTGGGGATAAAGTGCGGGATTACAATGATGGAACTGGATTATACACTCGTTTACCAGCTGCTATTCGGGAAACGAGCCTTCACTCCTCGAGCCTAAGTGGATTACAGTTCATCAAATTTGATTTTGTGACAGGCGGCCAAATCAAAATTGCCATTTTAGTGGACTTCGAGTTAGCCATTATTTTGTCTTTTCAGTTAAGATTTCTTTGCTTTCATCATTTTTGGCGATTTTTTCTTCCTATTTTAAGATAATAAAGCAAGCTGGGACACTGTCTCATACATCGTGGTCCTGTTTTTAAACTACATGTACATTCTAACCTCTTTAGCAATCATCCAAATTTAATACCAGGAAAAATTTGTTTAGGAGTCAGTCTACCTACATAGTCACTTCTGAGAAGTCTTCTCAAACTTTCTGTAAGTCAAATTTTTTCTGAAGAGGTCTATTGAGTATATAATTTCAACTGCTGTTATCCTCTCAATGGAACTTACCCTTGAAGGAGGGTACTTGCGAATACTGTACAGCTAAAATAATTGTGGAATTTTAGGGCATTACAGGTAGGAAAAAAAATAGCAAAAATGCAAACTTCTACGACACGTATTTAAAATAGAGGTCGCTGACCATTCAATCAAGTAAAATCCAGGCAAAGTTAATGCAATGGCTACCAGTCCTTTATGATTTCCTGCTTAAATTTCTTTTTCTGTGCCAGGTACAAACAGCAGGCGGCATTTGATCCTGTGGAAATACAACTTGTCTGGCTGCTTAACAACACTGAAAAACAAGTGTGCCATGGAGTCCCTTACTTACAGTAAGATTTGTCAGTTATTAGAGCAGTTTTTACTTGAATGCCATAAAGCCAAATTAAGCCAAAGTAACCACTGTAGCCAATCACAGCAGCTGCAGACAATCAAATGGACCAATCAGGACTTGAAGCAAATACATGTAGCCATAGTCTATTAAGCGGTCAGTTGAAAACTTTTGAAAAGTCCCCCGAAATTACCGCAGTCACCTCTATTAAACAGTCGCAATCACCTACATGTATTCCTAGGTCCTAACGAGTTATTTTTATTGTCTTCACCTGCATTTAATGATTACTTTGTTAAGAGAAACCATGTGAATATGCATTACATACATTTTGTGCATGGCCTGATGGTAAACAAATTCTGTAATTTTATTATATTACAGGAGAAGGTATAAAGTGCTTTGCATTAGTTTGTCTTGTGACGGGTCTTTCTCCATGTTTAAGTCTTCTTTCCTTGATTCTTTTATAGGCACCAGTCAAAGCTGTCATTAATTGGTCTACCTGTATTAAACATTCAGTTATCCATTCCCCAAGGGTGACTGCGTTCGACTGTTCTATGTCATTTACTCTTGCCTTTTGTTGTTTTAGCTCGGAAAGTTCCCCTGTTGATCTTTAGTGGTGGAAGCAATGGCCATGTATCAAAATGGGAACGATTGCATTCAAACAACTTCATGTACAGGTAGGGAAAAAAGCTTCCTCTGCAACCAACTCTGGGCTTGAGGCTTGGGAGGAGACGGGAGATAGAGTAAGGAAGAAAGAGGAGCACTATGGATGAGAAAAAGCGCGCATGCTTTCCCCAGCCTCTCCGAGAATGTACCTGGAGGAATTAAAGATAATACTTATTGGTTCCATGTTTTGTACTTACCTACAGAAAAGAATTGTTTTTACAAAGTGAGGCCAAATCACAGCTGGCCGCGCAGATTGCTGCCAAGTTTGACTGGCGTGGCCAAAACAGGGGGCTTGGCAGTGAGAGCAGACCCAAGCCATCATTCCTAAATACTGTCAACCAGGTGACCTTCTTATTATCTCATATATAAGTCAGCTGTACAGCTGAACATTGAAGGCAACAAATAGAAGTATTACTAAATAGTTGTCCTTTAAATGTTAGATCTACCCTGTATATGAACATACAGTAAGAAACAGTTCAACAAGAAACTACTGCTCAGTAGCTTTCATTGGATTGGTTACATTGCAGGATTTCACCCACAGACTCAAACGTTAGAACCACCTTGTACACTGTATATCTTAACAAACAGTACTACAGGAAAGTACTGCTCAGTAGCTTTCATTGGATTGGTTACATTGCAGCGGGATTTCACCCACAGACTCAAACGTTAGAACCACCTTGTACACTGTACATCTTAACAAACAGTACTACAGGAAAGTACTGCTCAGTAGCTTTCATTGGATTGGTTAAATTGCAGGATTTCACCCACAGACTCAAACATTAGAACCACCTTGTACACTGTACATTTTAACAAACAGTACTACAGGAAAGTACTGCTCAGTAGCTT
Source organism: Dendrophyllia cribrosa (assembly GCA_024195265.1). Classification (NCBI taxonomy): domain Eukaryota; kingdom Metazoa; phylum Cnidaria; class Anthozoa; order Scleractinia; family Dendrophylliidae; genus Dendrophyllia; species Dendrophyllia cribrosa. Next base: position 913,406 of record JAJLRJ010000010.1, on the reverse strand, counting down.
TCATTGGATTGCATGGTTACATTGCAGCGGGATTTCACCCACAGACTCAAACGTTAGAACCACCTTGTACACTGTACATCTTAATAAACAATACTACAGGAAAGTACTGCTCAGTAGCTTTCATTTGAATGGTCACACTGCAAGACTTACCCACGGACTCAAACATTAGAACCGCCTTGTACAGCATAATAAACAGTACCACAGGAAAGTACTGCTCAATGGCTTTCATTGGAATGGTCACACTGTAGGAGTTTGTTCTCGGATTCAAAAACACATAGCAACTCTTGGTTTGATTTAACGATTTTAATTTACTCAAAGGTAAATATCATCTTCTTGACGAAATTTCGCCCAAATCGCCAAATCCGCCAAAATCGCCAAATCCGTCAAAAGCGCCAAATCCGCCAAATCAGTTTTCACTCGAGTGTCATAAAACCAAAACCAAATTAATCACTCTGGCCAATCACAACAGACACAGACAATCCAAAGAACCAATCAGAACTCGAAGCAAATACGTGTAACCGGCGCCAAGCGCAGGAAAACGCGTGCAAGCAAGTCACGATTGGTTTGGGTTTTATTTCTGATTGGTTGAGAAAGTGAAAAGTGTAGCAATGCAAAACCAAAGCAATTGCAAAATCACTTTTGACACTCAATTGAAAACCGCTCTATTAAGACAATGTAATGGATTAATCAGTGCTCTAAACAAAAAATCTTGAAACCGGTACATTACAGTAAAATGAATGTACATGTGAGCCAACTGAAGAACTAACTTTTGTTTCTTTCTCCTTCTGTTTTTTTTCTTTAGATGTCGTCTGCTTCGGAACACACTAGTAACATTTCTCTGTTGAGGTCAATCTTTGTGGAGAATCTTGATTTATTAGTGGTCGCCTCAGAAGACAACAATATATGTAAGTGACCATCTCAAAGACGACAACAACAAAACAACAACAACAACTTTATTCATTAAAATTTAATTACAATTTACACTGACCCTCAGATTGCAAGAGCTTATCGAGGCGGGCAGTCTTTGAGGTATATTTAACTATTATAGCGCGAAAGTGCGCGTGATATCGCCTAATACTTAGCCGACGAGGCCGTAGGCCGAGTCGGCTAAAATTAGGCGATATCACGCAAGCTTGAGTGCTATAATAGTTTTATAATTCAACATATTGATAACAAAGCACTGTTTGAAGAAAAAAGATCACCGACAAGCCTTTTATTTAAAAAAAAGCTTAAATATGTTTTATCGCGCGAAACTTGCAACATCACACATCATGAATGAAAGTGGCGCCTTTGTCAATATTGCGCAAGCTTAAACACTATAACTGTTTTATAATTCAACACATTGATAACAAATCACAGTTTCGAGAAAAAATTCATTGAGATATACAACCTTTCATTAAGTAAAAAGGCTAACAACAATATTTTACCTCGCACCATTTCTTAAACAACACGCAGCGAATTCCGAAACTTTTGCCAAGCTAAAATTAATTTAGCGTACACAATCTGAATCAGTTGAGAGTTAATTCTACGAAGAGCTTTCGTCTACTCAAAGAACGGGACAGAGTAGTGACTACAAGAATTAAAACACAGTAAAATGGCATAGAATGTCTTAGTTACAAGTGTTTCGTATCTTAAAAAGTTCAATTCAGAATCAAAACAAATTGAACAAACACACGGCTACGAACCTAAACATAGCGGCGAAAAGTCGGAAAGAACTGCAGCGTGGACAGTAAGCTTATGTCTTACAAAAATTCACAGCTAAAGGATACAAGAAACGGTTAAAACATCGTACCTGTAGTTGATTTGGCTTTTTATTCCCTTCCATCAGCACCAAATTTTCAAACATCGAAGTACGAGCTGAGTCGATCAATGTTGTTTACAAGCTTGCTCGTTTTTTAGCTCCTACAGCCGTAATGACGAGATAAGAAACTTTTCTGAGGAAGCATCAAGTCTATACCATATTCCAGAGGTATAATTACAAAAGGAATTTTACGAAAATTGTGCTCCTTCATTCACTCCTTGTCGAGCGGTTAAACTTTGAACCAGTTTTCATTCAGCTACGCCAAGAAACAACACTGCGACCGCGACAACGCGAAAATTTCGCGCCTTTTTTGTCTTATCATGTGAACAATATTTTTTCTCTTTTCTTTTCTTCTCTTTTTTTCTTTCTTTTCCCTTTTTTAACTAATAGTTCACGCACTTTTTCGCCCAAAAACACGAAATTGCAGGCAGCAGTCATTTTCACTTTCCTTCAAAATGCGAAATTTACCGCCATCGCTGGTTATACGTCATGCAGACATAACATATATCGATAACTTTTTTACCGTATTTGGGCAGTGTATCAATGTGTTGAATTATAAATACAAATATATATGTTTAAACTATCAAATCAAAATTACGAACAAGATAAGAGTTTTAAGCTGGGTTGACCTTCACAGTATATACATGTACAATTGAGATGGGGACTATTTACAAATTTCTACCTCTAGCCTGACAGTAGAGAACTTGGTGAAAATATGACAGTTATCAATTGTGAACTACATGTACATCAAAAGAAAGTACTTGTTATGCATGGTCGTACTGTAGGTTAAACCTTAGAACCACCTTGTACAGCATAATAAACAACACCATAGGAAAGTACTGCTAAGTAGCTTTTATTTGAATGGTCACACTTTAGGATTTCATCCATAGACTCAAAAGTAAGAACCACCTTGTACAGCATAATAAACAGCACCACAGGAAAGTACTGCTAAGTAGCTTTTATTTGAATGGTCACACTTTAGGATTTCATCCATAGACTCAAAAGTTAGAATCACCTTGTACAGCATAATAAACAGTACCACAGGAAAGTACTGCTCAATAGCTTTTATTTGAATGGTCACACTTTAGGAATTCACTTACAGACTCAAAAGTAAGAACCACCTTGTACAGCATAATAAACAGCACCACAGGAAAGTACTGCTCAGTAGCTTTTATTTGAAAGTTCACACTTTAGGAATTCACCTACAGACTCAAAAGTAAGAACCACCTTGTACAGCATAATTAACAGCACCACAGAAAAGTACTGTTCATTAGCTTTTATTTGAAAGTTCACACTTTAGAAATTCACCTACAGACTCAAAAGTAAGAACCACCTTGTACAGCATAATTAACAGCACCACAGGAAAGTACTGCTCAGTAGCTTTTATTTGAATGGTCACACTTTAGGATTTCATCCATAGACTCAAAAGTAAGAACCACCTTGTACAGCATAATTAACAGCACCACAGGAAAGTACTGCTCAGTAGCTTTTATTTGAACGGTCACACTTTAGGATTTCATCCATAGACTCAAAAGTTAGAACCACCTTGTACAGCATAATAAACAGCACCACAGGAAAGTACTGCTCAATAGCTTTCATTTGAATGGTCACACTTTAGGATTGCATTTACAGACTCCGAAAAGTTAAAATCACTTTGTACAGCATAATAAACAGCACCACAGGAAAGTACTGCTCAGTCGCTTTTATTTGAATGGTCACACTTTAGGATTGCATCCACAGACTCAAAAGTTACAGCATAATAAACAGTACAACATGAAAGTACTGCCCAATAACTTTTATTTGAATGGTCGCACTTTAGGATTGCATCGACAAACTCAAAACTAAAACCACATCTCGTAAGGTATGACTCTAGTATGTAATAAGCCTACATTTTGCTAGGATCCTTTGGGGTCGCTTCTCCAGTGATCGACCTAGAGGGCGAAGCGTCGTGTTATCTAATGTCGTCTGATTTTGATATTTATGTAGATGTCTGGGGTTTTGATGAAGATGCTGTTAAGGTCCTGGAAAATATGAGGCCGGCCGATGAAAACCTGATCTACAAATATGCAATTCTTCTTCGTGAAAAGGCCTTTAAACCCATCAAGAGGGACATTGAGGTACAACAACAACAACTTATATTTTGTACTTTATAATAAATTATTTGTACTCCAAAGTAAAAAAAGTAGTTTTATGTCTGAAATAAAGAATTGAGTACCGGGGCGATAGGGGCGATAAAGGCCAGGCAGCCAAACTATTACGATCCAGAATATTGTGTATTGGTTTTTAATTTAGTTTCCATACACTGCAGGGTTCAAAGGAACATGACTCAGTCACTAATCGAGTGGCAGGATTCATCTGTAAACACGTGTTTACTGAACACAGTAGCTGTGTAACAGGACTTGCTGTGGTTGGAAGAGAAGCTGGCTATAATACAACTTACTTGGTAAGATGACTGATCAACAGCTAGTATCTCCTTTTAGAGCCGTTTTACTCTGACCAATCACAGCAGACACAGACAATCCAAAGAACCAATCAGAACTGATCAAAGAAAATACATGCAGCCGACGCCAAGCGCGGGAAAACGCGTGCGAGCAAGTCACGATTGGTTTTGGTTTTACTTGTGATTGGTTGAAAAAGTGGCTCGCAATTTTTCAGCCAATCACAAAGCGTAGAATTGAAAAACCAAAGCCATCACGAAGTTATTTTCGTTTTAAGACATTCAAGTGAAAACTGCTCTAAGCTAGCAATTAGATGAGACATTTAACCGCAAGAAAGGTATATAAAAAAAACGTGTTATCACAAAGCCACCTAAATGTTTTTTTTTTTGCCAAAATTTCGTCGTCTGTTTTTTCCTGTACAGTCAACTCTCTCTTAATGACCACTCTCTTATGCGACCACTTCCCGTAAGCAACCACTTCGTTAAATACTGTTTGTCTTGGTTTTTCTCTTAAGCGACCACCTCCCTTAAGCGACCACTTTTTCCTGCACCAAGGGTTGTTGCTAAGAGAGAGTCGACTGTAGTTCAATTTCATAGTCAAATCAAACTGTTCACAGTTTTATTATCCCCAAAGTAATAAGTTTGTAGACTTTAAGTGATGTGATTTGTTTGCAGCTGAGTGCAGGATGGGACAGAAGAATCTTTTTGTGGGATTTAGAGAAATCTTGGTAAGACTTTGATAGTTTGACTGTGTGATTAAATAGAGAAAGGAAACTTGTTTCAGTCAAACGTCAAGTTTGTAAAACCGCGCTCGCAAGCGTAATGAAATCAATACAACAAACCCACAACAACAAAATTCAACATCGTTTATGTATTTTGCGCGTTTTTATCTCATTTTAATCTGTTTAAAAAGCCATAGCTATCGCATTAATCGCATAACCAATGTACCTGTTTAAAGGCAGTCTTAATAGATTTTGGTCTCAAATTTTTATTGATTTGTTTTTTTTTATTTTATTATATTTTAGATAGTTAGGTGTCCCTCTGCTTGATTTTGACTGACACGTTAATAAAGTCATTATTATTATTATTATTATTATTATTATTATTATTTTTTAACTAGGGTTTTAAATATTTTGTTAACATTGTAAATTAGTGGTTTTTTTAAAAAAAAATTATTATTATTATTATTATTATTATTATTATTATAATGGTAAGCCATTGGTTAAACGCTGTGTTTTTTCTGTTTTGTATGTAGTTTTCACGACATGTTCAGAAACACTGATCCTAGCGCCCTTGAAAGCAATGAACTTGCTTCAGATGGGATTATTATGGACTTGGCGTACAGTTCTGAACGGTGAGTCATCATCATCATCATTTGTTCCGTTTCCCCGTGTGGGGGGGGGATCCCTATTAACCTCCCCCTTATTAACCTCCCCCCTATTAACCCCCCCTATTAACCTCCCCCCTATTAACCTTCCCCCTCTCTAATAACCCCCCCTATTGAGCTTCAACTTTTTTAATAAGTCTCCCATCCCCTCTTTATAAAGCACTTCCCCACCCCTCCTCCCCTGACAAAATCAAGGAAGACACAGACGTCACTTACGACTTCCAATTTCATATGGGACAGTTTCAATACTTTCTTATCGTGTTGAGGAGAGAGAGAAAGTTTTAATAAGCCCTCCCTCTCTATTAACACCCCCCCCCCCCCCCCCCCCCCTTTTATACATTTATTATTACCTTGAATTTTTATTGTTATGTATATATTTTTAGCATGTAAATAATTACATAATTCAGCCCATGGGCTGCAATGTGATTTTAAATAAACTATCTAACTATCTATCAAACTATCTGACTCTTAAAGACTCTTAACTACTAGTGATATAGTATACAGGTTAATTCAGTCAATGCCATTGGACAAAGCGAGTGGTCTTGATGGAATATCATGTAGACTACTAAAAGAAGCAGCTCCAGTTATAACAACTTCTCTAACGTATATAATAAATTTGTCTATTAGGAGTGGAATATTTCCTGATGATTGGAAAATCGCTAGGGTATCGCCAGTGTTTAAGGAAGATATTAAGTCCGATCCAAATAACTACAGACCAATATCTGTTTTACCGATTGCAAGTAAACTAATAGAAAGGATCGTTTTTAACCAACTCTACTCCTTTCTGGTTGAAAATGATTTACTTGCAGACTCTCAACATGGGTTTAGGCCAAAACATTCAACCTTAACAGCTCTTCTTGAAGCCACAAATGAATGGTATCTAGATATTGATAACGACCTGTTAAATGGAGTCCTCTTTTTGCACTTAAAAAAGCTTTCGATACAGTGGACCATAACATTTTACTAAAAAAGCTCGAACTCTATGGAGTAGACCCTCATGCTCTCCAATGGTTCACTTCGTATCTTTTGGGACGCCAGCAAAAGACATATGTAAATAGTACTCTCTCAAATTCTCTACCTATCGCCTGTGGTGTTCCTCAAGGATCCATTCTTGGACCCTTATTATTCTTAATTTATATAAATGATCTTCAAATGTGTACATCTTCTTCTGCTACCAAAATGTACGCAGATGATACATGTATTTTCGCCAGTGCACAAGATCCTTCTATATTACAGAGTAACCTAAATGAAGGTCTAAAGAAAGTTCTATCATGGCTACATGCTAACAAACTTACATTAAATATTAAAAAAACTAAGTATCTCATTATAGCTAGTCACTATAACTTAAATCACATGGAACATGATTTTGAGATCAACATTAATGAAATACCACTAAAAAGAGTGAAGTCTCATAGATATCTTGGGGTTGAAATTGATGAGACTTTAAGTTGGCATGTACAAGTTGATGCCAGTACCAAGAAAGTTTCCGCTGGTCTTGGAGCACTAAAACGAATTCGTGATCTCTTACCGACATCAACACTACAAATGATGTATGAAGCACTTATACTGCCTTATCTAGATTATTGCAGCGAGGTGTGGGGCTGTATGGGTAAATGCCTGGCTGACAGACTCCAGAAATTGCAAAATAGGGCAGCAAGAATAATTACCTATTCTAATTATGACATTCGGTCTGCTGATATTTTGGAAGACCTTGGCTGGGACACTCTTGAGCGTAGGCGCTCAAAGCAATTAGCGGTTAGTGTCTATAAAGCTAAAAATAATCTTTCTTCTAAGGGCCTAAAAAATCTTTTTCGACCAATAACGAATGTTCATTCTTATAAACTGAGAAACAACTTGAACAATTTGTTTGTTCATAGACCCCGAAAGGAAGCGGGAAAGTGTAGCTTTAACTATCGGGGCACTGTTCTTTGGAATGGCCTATCAAATGAAATCAAAGCTGAGCCATCTATCGCATCCTTTAAAGCCGCCTTATTGCGTCGACGAAGGAGACGCTTCCTAATCTTGTCGGCTAGGCGGAACGAATCGAGAAAAGTGTCGGTACCAAATCGGCGCCATCTTGAAACGTCACAACAGCATCCAGCATTCTTAGCGCGTCGTCTAGGCTAAGCGGAACGAATCGAGAAAAGTGTCGGTACCAAATCGGCGCCATCTTGAAACGTCACAATAGTATCCAGCATTCCCAGCGCGTGGAAATCAGGCATCATCCTGGGGAGCTGGGGTTCCGAAATGTCACATGTGAATAATCTATTTGTCTTGATTTAGTTTCGGATATTTTCCCGATTTTGGAATCGTACGGCTCAATATTTCAATGCCTGGTAAAAGTACACAGTGGAAAAATTGGACGAAGGTTCTTCTCCGGACCAAGTAAGTTGTTGGGTCTCTTTGGAAGTTACAGATTTTCCTCGCTACCGTTCTGGTATGTTTTGAATGTTCTATCTTGATTTTGCTGTGGTTCTCTGCCTGATTTGGGAAGCTTTCACCTAAATACCGACGTCGTTCTTCGCGATGTTCTACGGTACGGTGCAATTCGCTTATGTCTTGTAGCAATAATTCACTGACCGGCCGCGCCAGGCGAACGCAGATTAACTTTACAGTGCTCGAAATTGCGCCTGTATCGGGCGCATTTGCGACTAAAGATTTCGCAATTTTGTGACTAAAATTTGTCTAGCTAATAAAGGAATTATATTCAACAGTCTTGTGTCTTACTTGCAACTGGTAGTTGTAATTTTATCCGAAAGATCCTGCGAAATTCACGTTGAATGTTGTGTGACTTAATCGTCGGTGTCCAAGAAGTTTATCACGGGAGCACTTTTTCAGGCTTTTCTCAGAAATTTCTCATTTCCGGTTCCGGTATTAGTACATGTACTGAGGAGTATGATTTCAGAATCGGAGAAATAACCGAAATGAAATCAAGACAAATATACCATTTATATGTCGTAAAAATCTGAGACCTTTCGGAGTACACAGCACGGCAGGATTTTGCCCGATCCCATGGCGATATTGTGAATTTGTTTGATGTCGGCCCGACGTTTATCTCGCGACGAATCCCTTTTAACAGTGGCTGAATTAATTCATGAAACTAAGGTACTAGGTCAAGCCGGACGAGGTGCCACGGGATAAGGAGACGCACTATAATCTATGATTACTACTAGTAGTAGTTTTAATCTTAGGTAAACATAGAAAAATCCATTAGTATTGTAATTTTAATTAGAAATTTCTAACATGTTTAGGTCTTGAAAGAGAATATTTAGAAAACACGGCTCTCTGGAAGAGCATTTTGTAACTAATGATGGGATACCGTGTTTTTAAATAAAGCTATGATGATGATGCTATGATGATGAAAGGGCTGAAAACAAATGAGCCCCTGGTGGACGTAATAGAGCGTTTACGGTAGACTTCGAAAATCCGAATCCGCATGTGTTCTTTTGCTGTCACAATAGAAAAATTACTTTTAGCGTTTTAGCTTGCTAACAAGAACTTAAGGACAAAATGATATTTTATAGTAATTTGTTTATACAGCAAATATAGACGCGCTATAAAAGGAATAGCTCCGCCCCTGTTTCAGCTCGAGTGAGCTAATTTTCATTGTTTTTATTCTGAAATTAGCGCCATAAAAGTTCGAAATTCTCAAAGGAATTCCAAGGATACAAACCTCAACAAATTCGTCCATTGCGTTGAAAATGTTATGGGGTTTGCCAAAAGCGACTAGTACAAACAAAGGCAAGTAAACCACACAGACAGATTGCTCAAAAGCTGTCTTTATTGTCCACAAATTTTCACAGAGGTCCGTACGCCACGGCGGTTGATTGACAAATGATTCTGACGTACCTAAGGTGCGCTCCTTTTATAGCGCGTCTTCGTGTTTTTAAGTATCTGCTGGCCAGGAGCTAAATTCATAGAGACAGCGTTGGAGTTGACAGAAAAGGATATGTTCTGTGCTTGCATTGGCTATAAAGTGTTTTTCACTTGAGTGTCGTAAAAACAAAACCAATGTAATCACAATGGCCAATCACAGCAGTCGTGTCGATCAATGAACCAATCAGAGCTCCTAAATACATGTACCCAGCACCAAGCGCGGGAAAACGCGTGCGAGTATAAAGTCACAATTGGCGTGACCGTTGACTTCGTGGTTTGCACCGTGATAACAAAGTGACTGAAACTCTTTTCATTTTTGACAGAAATGAGTTTGCCTACGCTTCCTCTGACAAGCTGGTTTACATCAGGCAGTTTTCAGATCGAGGCGCAGAAATGACCTTGTCAGCGGTCTTACAGGGGCATGAGGCCGAGGTTACACAGGTGAGACTCTTAGTTCCCGGATCAGCCAGTAATACCGGTTTTGAACTTCACCCAACCTTTGCAAGTGTGAAAGTAGTAGATGAAAGCTACCGAGCAGAATTTTCCTGTGATGCTGTTTATTATGCTGTACAAGGTGGTTCTAACTTTTGAGTCAGTGGATGAAATCCTAAAGTGTGACCATTCAAATGAAAGCTGAGCAGTACTTTCCTGTGGTACTGTTTATTATGCTGTACAAAGTCTTTCTAACGTTTTAGTCTGCGGATGAAATCCTGAAGTGTGACCATTCAAATGAAAGCTACTGAGCAGTACTTTCCTGTGGTACTGTTTATTATGCTGTACAAGGTGGTTCTAACTTTTGAGTCTGGATAAAATCCTAAAGTGTGACCATTCAAATGAAAGCTACTGAGCAGTACTTTACTGTGGTACTGTTTATTATGCTGTACAAGGCGGTTCTAACTTTTAAGTCTGCGGATGAAATCCTAAAGTGTGACCATTCAAATGAAAGCTTCTGAGCAGTACTTTCCTGTGGTGCCGTTTATTTTGCTGTACAAGGTGGTTCTAACTTAAGTCTGCCAATGAAACCAACTGAGCAGCACTTTTCTGTGGTGTGATAAGCATAACAGAAAGAAATATATTTAGTGAATGTTTAGTACGTGATAGTAAGCAGTGATGTGTTAGTGATTTCGTTTGAGCCTCTTATTAAGTTGAAACTAGTGATCACCGGTTTGCCAAAACGGCGAATGGTTTAAAGACAAAAGTCATCGACTCATCTTATCTCCTGTCTTGTCTTTGAAGGTGCGCTGGAACGCAGTGCTGACCAAGTGGATCACGGGCTCAGAGGACGGCACTATTCGTATATGGGTATGCAGTGCAAGCATAACACCCAGTCCCTCTCTGTCAAAGCTGGTGTACACTTTAACGAGGATACTTTTTAACACGTACAGCGCTCGTATTTTTTTTCTTCTCGTGCCGCATTCCCTTTGCTCTTTAATATTTGAATAAAGGCAATACATGTTGTAAGGTTAGCGGTTCATTTACTTGCTTCCAATTCTCTCACGGCAGAGAGCAGACGGGATGGCTTGTGATCTGGTTCTCAGTGCCCAAGGCGCAGTATCGGCGCTGTGTATTGACCAGGTGAATGGCTGTATTGTGGCAGGAGTGCAGGAGATTATAAGGTGAGTCTCTCGAGACTAATCACTCATTCGTCTGGCCAATCAAAACAGACACAGACAATTCTCAGAACCAATCAGAACTCGAAGGCAATAGATGTATCCGGCGCCAAGCGCAGGAAAACGCGTTCGAGTAAGTCACGAATGGTTTTGGTTTTACTTCTGTTTGGTAGGAGAAATTTTTAACCAATCACAAACCAAGGCAGTTCAAAACCAAAGCAATTGCCAAATTACTTTCGACACATTCTAATGAGTATTATTTCTTCCACCAGATGGGATGCTAGTGCTAGGTTATCACAGGGTTACTCCAGCCCCAATCTGACCAAAGAATTTTGTTAGATTTTTTGAAAAGTTTGTTGGTTCCCAGTTATAAACTTGGATAAATAGACGCCCTGTGGAGTTAATTGTCCAGTTGGAAGCCGCAACGCGAGATTAGAGGTCAGCTAGACACGAAAATCGACTGTTATCAACTGAGTCGATAAGTTAAATTGTACATGTCTACAGATTCAAAATCTGACCTTTCGAGTCATAGCCCTTTGTCTCTCTGTTTCCCTTCCCTTCCCTTCCCACAGTTTCCTTGATCAGCTAAATAGCTCCCTTTTTAGCACCTTTACAAATGTAATATTAAAAAGGTTATTTGTGGTCAGCTGCTGGTTTTCCATTTTCTCATAAGCTGCCTACAAATGTAGCAAACATGTATCGTAAGGAGAAATTGAATGTTGCTCAATATTTGCTTCGTTTTCTAGAGTTTATGACCCAGAAACCCGTAAAATTGTGCAAAAGAATCTTGGACACACTGATTCAGTGCGCTGCATTGTTCATATTCCCGAAAGAAGCCAGGTGTTGTATAAGTTTTTTTTTTTGTTTACCTTCAATTGGCAGCGAAAAACTCTTGTTTGAGCTGAGCCTGCTACTCTTAAGAATCCAGGGGCATTTGAAATGGAAACGAGGCGAACGAATCTGATCTCATTTTCGACAGCTTTTGTTGAAACTGTTTCATTGTGGGCTCAACTGTTACAATGTCCGTGTAGTGACGTATTTAACTACGAAAACGTCACGATCATCAACCGGACGTGATGTCACGAACATCAACCGGAAGTTGGTTGTTTATTTTAATGGCACGCTTCTGCTTCTCGCAACGAATATAACAGCTCTTCTATTAACGTCCTTGGCGATGAAATCAGAAGACGCAAAGAGGGAAACAATCGACTTCTAGTATCCGCTGTGACGTTCGAGACATCTTCGTTACTAAAGTGCGATTGTCGATTATGTTGAAAATGGCGGACTGAGATGGTGCATCTTTGTCGCATGTGAGATGCTTACAAAAAAACCCAGGGCATAGTTCGGCCGCTACCCTCCCCCTTGCCCTTATTCACTCCGGGGCCCCTTACGATGACGTCTGGACACCGTATGATGCGTACATAAAGTCTGCAGCGCGGGGAACAAAAGTCGCATGCGGCAAACGTTGTGCCGTATATGGATCAGCCCTAACGTGTTATTTTTGTTTGTTTGTCTTGCTGTAGTATGTTTCCGCCTCGTGGGACAAGACTGTTCGAATTTGGAACGCGTATAAGAAAAGTAAGTACCCAATGGCTGTTTCTGTCTTTACAATTGTAAACTGAACATCTACAATTCTAAACTACGCATCTACAATCTTCGACAAAACCAGTTGAGACAAACGCCAATGCATTTTTCCACAACTCACTCAATGAAAACACCGATAGTAAACTGCTTTTCACCTCCCTCAACCTCCCACTCCCCTCCCCTCTTTTTTCCGCTCTCATCTCTCATGGTTGTCTTGCAAGGGCTGAAAATTTGCCCGGCTTCTTTTCAAAGCCAAAACAACATTGAACAGGGAAGACAGGGGGAAGGAATGTCGAAGTAAGAATTATCACAGTCAAATTTAAAAATCACTCAGAACTGCCTCAATAGTTTAGTCGAAGATTGTAGATATTTGGTGAAAGTTTATCCTTTACGCTGTATTGCTGACCAATTTTCTTCTCTTAATTATTTTTTAGCTCGCAAAAAAACTGCTAAAGACACGACGGAATTTGGTGACTCGAGCAGCGGAAGTTTTTAGGACGATCCGTTACTTGGCCAACTTTTGAAGAGATATGCTACGAACTTAGAATGGAGATAACTTGAAAGTTCGTAGCATGATGCTACGTACAGCAGAATCCAAATTAACATAAAGTTATTTATATTTCTTGTTCACAATGTACATTTAAATGTATTTTTTAATATTTATTTTTACATTCATTTTTGTTTATACGGAGGAAATCAAAATACAGTTAATGAAACACGCGATTTGAATTGTTATGTGAGTTGTCACGTGACACTATTCAGTCCCAGTAGTTTCTCGTTCTGCTTCGTTTTCAGTCGTCTATGGACGCGAAGGTCCTGGGTCGAATGCAGTGCACGAAGAACTGTGAGACAGACACAGAAGAGAGCGGTTCGTTTTTCCCGCGCTTTTCCAACGTAGTGAGCATGGGAACGATTCAAACCTTCCTAAAACTTGACTTACACTAACGTCTCTGATTCTATGTGTTGACTTTACGTTAATCCTTACAGAATAATCTTGTTTTTAACTCTTTCATTAACAAGAAGAGTAAAAGAAAAGGCTATATTACATTTTGTAAACCACAGAAAAGCACTACTTAAGAACTTTCATTAGAATGGTCATGCTTAATAATGTACGCACAGACTCAAAGGTTAGAACTCTTTTTAGTGTTATAAACAGTACCACAGGAAAGAACTGCTCAGTAGCTTTCAATTGAATGGTCACACTTTAGAATTTCATCCACAGACTCAAAAGTTAGAACCACCTTGTACAGCATAATAAACAGCACCACAGGAAAGTACTGCTCAGTAGCTTTCATTTGAATGGTCACACTTTAGGATTTCATCCACAGTCTTAAACGTTAGAACGACCTTGTACAGCATAATAAACAGCACCACAGGAAAGTACTGCTCAGTAGCTTTCATTTGAATGGTCACACTTTAGGATTTCATCCACAGACTCAAAAGTTAGAACCACCTTGTACTGCATAATAACAGCACCACAGGAAAGTACTGCTCAATACCTTTCATTTGAATGGTCACACCTTAGGATTTCACCCACAGACTCAAAAGTTAGAACCATCTTGTACAGCAGAATAAACAGTAACACAGGAAAGTTATACTCAGTAGCTTTCATTTGAATGTTCACACTTTAGGATTTCACCCACAGACTCAAAAGTTAGAACCACCTTGTACAGCAGAATAAACAGTACCACAGGAAAGTACTGCTCAGTAGCTTTCATTTGAATGGTCATACTATAGATAATGATATTTAGGACTGAATTGCTTAACCCAAACGTTCTGTGGGTGAGGTTGAAAGGGCTATTTGTTATGTTTACATGAGTCCAGCTAAATGAAATTTGATTCCATTGTCTCGTATTCAGATGTTTTTGTAGTAGATTTAGGACTCGGGGGAAAGCAAAGGTTCATCACGCTCTTGTTTAGAAGTTTTCCACTTGTCAATAAGCCACCGAACCACATGGATTAAAATAATCAGCAGCCGAACAAGCTGTGAGGCCAATGACACCAAGACGAAGATCACAAACACTAACGGAATGAAACCCAGTAAAACTGCTTCAGTCAAAAGAAAGCCGCGGACATACTGTTGCTCAACTCCGCTGGCTTCATTCCCTGCGGAGTAATACGAGGCCACCCCAACATTCAGTATTGCTATGACGACCAACGTTGTCAAGGAAACTGTTTCAGCCAGGTTGGCGCGGAACTTGACAAAGGGCTTCTGGGATAGGTGATGTAAAAGAAAAATGAGGCACAGGATTGCTAGGCACACAGAGCGAAGGAAGGCGTGAGCCACGAAAGAGCCAATCAGGATTAAGATAAATCGTCGGCCAATCAGAATGCTCTCCCAGTAGATCTTGCCTTGCGATTGGTCATCTTGTTTCTGATGGCAAAATGGCGCGCTGAGAACTTCAAGGATTGACGTTTGGATGGTGCACGAGGACGAATCGTTGCTGTCTTCTTCGAGATCAGCAGAAGACGGCTTTGATGTCATCTCTAAGAATTTGTGTGGCCTTGTTAAAGCTTTCTTTATGTAAACAACAAAGGCATGAAGCAGATATGGAAGAGGCAAAACACAAGCCAGTAAAAACTTCTTCGCTGAAATTTGTCGCTGATGCAGCCGCAAGGTGCCAACATACAACATGAAAATAAACGGAAACAAGTACAGAATTATTACCGCAATAGAGGCGTTCTGCCACCACTGCAGGCACGTGATTTCCGCATTGTAATACCACCGAGACACGTGTTGTATTTTTACACAATCGAGCAGCCTCATTGCCGTGCCTGTCAATGCTGAGTACCCTAGCAACACGGTCTCCAGGATCGCTCCGAGGTATGGACCACTTGGGGGTAGGACTGGCACACGCTTGCGCAGTTTGTTAAGACCGCTGTGCAGAAAGTAGATGAACAGGATTGACAAAAGCATAAATACGACGATAACAAGTTGGAACAGTGTTTTGATGAGCGGCGTGAGACCAGAAAAGGGGCAGATGTTCCAGTTACTGTATGGATACAACTTGAAGTCAAGAAGACTTGTTACCGGCATTACAATGCTATCTCTCAACAAGTTGCTCACTCCATAAGATGAAATAGTCAACAGTCCAGCAATTTGATAAAAATAAAAGAGGATTTTTAAGAATCCGTGAGAAGAAAATGAAGAGATGGCAACTGTTTTTTGTTCACTTTCTAATCTGCTTAACCTTTGATGATCTCTTCGGCTGTGGTTTGGAATAAACCATGTTAAATGTGTCATCATTTTTTGAAAAACTGGAGGTTTTCTAATAAGGTACATCGCAAATAATGTTGTGCAAAAAGAAATAACGACCAAATACCAGCGATGAGTGCATTTTTCGGTAGAAACACAATTGGCGTTGAACAAAGATTCACTGAATTTTTTTTTACACCTTCCACAGAGAATCCCAGTACGGTTACCTTGGCAACCAGAATACTGATAGCTTGCATTGTTGTAAAGGCACTGTTGATTGGCTTGACAGCAGTAACCATGGGGACAAAACGTGAAGTGTACTTCATCACCAATGGGATAGCCCCAGTGGTTTGGTCTTGCCGCTAAAGCAGACGTGCAGTTACCCCCATCGGGACACTGGAGGCACTTCACGAGATGCTCCATTTTGAAACCTTTACTAGTGCCCCTCCTTATACTGTAGGTTCCTATGGGGCAAGGCTGAGTAATAATGGAGAAGGACGTGATCAAGGTCGGTTGGGTCGCCTGTTCACTTTCCCAGTGCGTGAAATTATGGAGGATCAGCTTGCTTCCGAACGGGGATTGGATTTTCACGGAATCGTCCATAGAAACCTCTCCCGCACCCTTGACAAGGATAAGGGCCCTGCCGTCGTAGCTTAACGGATCAGAAATGAACGAACTCTCGCGCACACTTATGTCGCCATAACTTGTCACCGTTAGAAATCCGTTATACGGGTGCTCTTTGCTTGTGTTAAGGACTTGCAACTCAGTATCCGACTGGTAGAAGTTGGTTTTGTGGATTTGTAATTTGCTCGAGCGTAGCTGGACTCGAACATGAGATCCGTCCATGCTTCCAAAATTGTTTATAAAAGTGCTGTTTTCAATGTTGACGACCTGTGCGTCCAGCACAGTTAGCGCGCTTTGCACGACGCCAGAGTTTCCTCGAAACACGGTATTATTGACAGTGACTTCGGTGCCCGTATCGACCACGCCCAATTCTCGGAATGGGGTAACAGAAATCTTCACAACACCTGATTTGCAGAAGTTGTCCTCGAATGTGCTAGCTTGAAAACGTAGGGAATTCCTAGTATGGTACATAGAAACATAGAAAATGGAACTCTTTCCTTTGCAGTTATTTCTCAGTATCGAAACGTTGGTGAATTCAGAAATCACGGCGCTACCGATTTGGTTCCTAAAGCACAGCGCGAAGTTATCGTTGTCACTTATGACAGAATTCTCCACGCGTGCAACACAAGTGTTGTCCTCGACCGCCGCAAGAAATATTCCACCTCCTGAGTTTTGCTGAATATTGCAAAATGAGATCAGCAAGTCGCTTTGATACAGAAAAATATCATAAGTGTAAGTGCCATACCCTTTGTTTTGAATGAACGTGGAGTTCTGTATTGTCACTTGTGGTTGAGATGTCGGCAAAGGATGGGTAACACTTAGATAGAACGTCCCTGAATTGATGGCGCCAGAATTCCCAACAAATTCACAGTTGAGAAACACAGCTTCTTCATGAAGGGTCATTATGTTAACTCGTATAGCTCCAGCATTCCTTTGTTTAGCGGTATTGTCAGTGAATGAGTTGTTTGTTGATGTAAGATTCCGCATGTGTATTACATAAAATGCCAATGCGCCGCCCCCTTCGGCATCTTGATTGTAAGGACTGCCACCATTTGATGAGCTATGCTTGTATAATCGAAAAGACAGCGTATTTCCACTGAATTTTGAATTGTGGATATTTATTGTGGCATTGCGTTGCCAGTTATAATTTGTCCCAACAGCTAACGCCCCACCAGAGCTCCAACCTTCGTTTTTAACAAAATGGCAGCTCTCAATATCCAATGCCAGCGACGTTAGGTTAATGAAAGCGCATGCGCCACCGTTTTCACCTTTGTTCGAGCTGAAATTTGACCTCGACATGAAGACGAGAGCCTTCTGTATGAATCCGCTGACACAGATTGCTCCTCCATCGCCCATTTCGCGGAAATCTTTTATTTCATTACTGACAAAGTTCCCGTTCATGAGTTTTAGTTCAACTGAGTTTCCATCCCGAATGTTAACAGCTCTGCCGGTATTTTCTCTAAACTGAATCGCTGTAAACTCTAAGACTGATGTGCCAATGACGTCGACTACACTTTCTCCTGCGTTGTTGTTCTCAAATTTGCCTTCCTCTATTTTCACTGTTAACAGTCCATCGTTTCCAGATCCAAATTTGAAGCATGCTTTTCCAGGACAGATGTTTTGTGAGACAGTGATATCGGTGAAGTTGACTCTAATTTGAGCTCGCGAGCTTTGCGGTGAGATTACAAGTAGCGCACTTTCTGCATTGTGTATACGCAGATTATTCTTCGTAAAGGAGGAATTTCTGATGTTCAAATTCACTGAGTCGCCGCGAATCTTGAGACCGCTGCCATTGTTGTTGAAGAAATTACATCCAGAAAAATCAATTTTTCCTGTTGAAGCTCGTGAAAAACTCAGGGACAACGCGTCATCGGAGCTGTTTACAAAACTGACCCCGGTCATGTTTAGGGAACAATCCGCAAGGTACACCGAGGTATTAACGAAAGTAATTCCAATCAAAGAGACACCACTGGATGAGTTGCTCCAGATGTCGCAAGAAAATCGCAACCTGCTGTTTTTACAAGCGACAAATACTTGAGTTCCGTAACCGCGAAACTCGACACCTGCTGTCTGCAATCCTGTGTCGACTGACTCGCAAAGATATGGGTCATGTGACGTACCTGAGCCGTCTATGTTGATGACGTCTCCGTCACGCACACGCGCAATAGCATTGTAGATGGTCTTACATGAATGGGACTGTTCAAGTCCACAAGTGACCGCATTTGTTCCACTGCTTCTTGATACATACCACTGAGTAGCAGAGATAGTTCCTAGTGGATGAAACAAACAGACAGATATAAACTCCGACTACACTTGTCTCGTCCCCAGAGCTTTGCGTTTTTTTTAAAAATTGCGTCAAGTGTAGTTTCAATCGTTTCATCCGCTGACCAAACGAAACGATGGCTTTGGTGACAAGAATGAATTTTACTTTACTATCTCGTACCCAGGTCTCCCACCGTCAGGTGGAAGAGAGGACAGTTAAAGCACGAATGGAATCTGGGTATGAATTTACCAGATCTAGAGGCGAGATCTGTGGAGGCGAGCACACAGTGCAATTCTTCCATTGCCACATTAAAATGAAATAAAGAAATGATCCTCACAGTGGAAAGCGCAATTTTGAACGGAATTTGAACTCGTGACCTTCCCGTTACCGGTGTGACGCTCTTTCCAACTGAACTGTCAAATCCCCGTATGTTGGGCGCGGTTAATTGTGATCGTTAGTTTACAACAACAACAACGACTTTTACATATAACTTTTACATATAACAGTTAAGGCAATAAACGTGATAACAATGAACATCAAATGAAGTGGAGTGAAACAAAGAAATTATCCTAACAGCGATGATTTCATTCCATTCTATTAACGCAGTTCTTGTATCATACGGTATATATATTTTTAAATCTCTTTTAAATTAAGCGTAAATCAGTTGTTATTGACTTTTTTTAACCAAGTAGCTGTCAGTCAAATGAAGCGTTTTTTAAAATAATGATCTTAACATTTTTCAAACTCGGATCCAGTGTCCCATCGAACTAAGGAGGAGAGTAGTCACCTGATTCGCGTATAATTAACCGCATATAAGCGAGTCTAATTAACATCAAATTACCGCATGCAAGCGGTTAAAGTAGGCCCAATTTACCTACTGAGAAATAACGAAAATGGAGCTGATCTCAAACTGGCTTTTGTCTTTCACTTGAACATTTTACATAAAGTAAAACTACTTTTTTGGAGTAAATAAAAGAAAAACATCAGAAGGGTGTATGCCTCGAACCCGAGTCGTTTGCTTCATAACTAATACCCATATCCACTACACCAACGAGGGCTAGCTGACAGCAACTGTAATTTTTAACATATTTATGGAGTTACCCATAACCATAATATGAAAGCTAACCGTTTTCAAATCAGTACTTAGCCCTAAACACTGCAGATCAGTGCTAAACTTGAGCTCTTTTCTCTTATTTCTTGGGTTCTGTTCTCGTGTACGTCAGTAATATAAAGAATATTTCTCAGTAGGTAAATAGGGCCTACTTTAACCGCTTGCATGCGGTAATTTGATGTTAATTAGACCCGCTTATATGCGGTTAATTATACGCGAATCGGGTGGAGTAGTGGACAGGCGACATTTCCCACAGTTACAAAACTTGTAAAATTCCGCGACTTTACGGAACTTTGAGCGCTTATTTCATCAAAGAGCATAGTGCTAGTTTGACAGAGCATATGGTACGGTGATATTCGCATCATTGCGGTAAAAACGAGAAAAGATAATACATCTAAAGATATTTCTTTTTTTCCGAAAAATTTCCAGTGGGAAAGACCGTTGTTTTTTTTTTCATAAAAAAAAAATGCGCTTTACTGATACCTTTTACAACTCTCAAGCATTTTCACTTCCAGAGTCAATTTTGGAAACATGTACTTTTGCATGGTACCATTTGTTATAACTTTTGAGTCTGTGGACGAAATCCTATGGTGTGACCATTCAAATGAAACCTCTTCAGCAGTACTTTTGTGTGGTACCATTTGTTCTAACTTTTGAGTCTGTGGACGAAATCCTATGGTGTAACCATTCAAATGAAACCTCTTCAGCAGTACTTTTGCATGGTATCATTTGTTCTAACTTTTGTGTTGACAAAATCCTATGGTGTGACCATTCAAATGAAACCTCTTCAGCAGTACTTTTGCATGGTACCATTTGTTCTAACTTTTGAGTCTGTTGATGAAATCCTATGGTGTGACCATTCAAATGAAACCTCTTCAGCAGTACTTTTGCATGGTATCAATTGTATTTCAATATTTTACAAAATAAAATTTGGGATTTTTCTTGATTTGAATAAAGTGCTTTTTCTAGAAGTGTCAAAGGTGAATTACCAGAATCGGTCAGTTGACGGATCATTTGCGTGTAAAAATAAGCAGGTGATCGATATAGCTCTTTTGCATATCTTCTGCCTTCTTTCGAATCATTTCTGCATTAATTTGAATCACGTGATGTGCATAAAAAGAACTCTGCTATAGATAGAAATTACAATCGGTCACGCGATGAATGTCGAATCACGCGATGGATGTGTTCAGTTAATAGTGTTAATGGTAAATCAAATTTTATTATTGATTTTCTCGTCTTTGTCTTAATTGTTTAATAACATAACTAATACGGGTAGGGCTTATTTGACTTATTAATTTGTTGTAAGGAGTTTATTTTCGGGCGATTATGCATTGCACGTGGTCATGTAACGTAATACTCACGAGCTCAGTAGACGTCAACCGCTTCGTGTTTATATTTCGCGATCGGATACTTTTAAAATCCATCCATTAAAATATGTTACTCAAATTCGCAGTTAAGAACAGAATTTAGTCTGAGGGTCCGAGTAACGAGTTATTTAACTGTGACACGGTGAACCGCTGATCTAAAATTTAAACCTAATTTCGCCATGTGACGACTGATCGATATGCATATTTTTCTTTGATCTCTCACAGCAATTAAAATACAGAATAACGACTTCTTGTAAACTTGCCTCAAAATTTCACGTTTACCGACTAAGCATTTGCGCATATAATCCTCTTAAACTAAGCTCACTTGTCCACCGAGATATTTTTAAACTGTCGATCGAAGCATCTTTACACGAAACACGTTTCCCTGGCGATTCAAACATCTTAGTTCAGGCCTGCTCCTATGCGGAAAGTATAAGGTTTTAGAGAACACGCAGAAGATCTTTAATTACGCTTAAATCGAAAAATGGAGCTCAAACCTAGTGTTGCATGCAGTCATGTTGTATGTAAATTATTCTCAGTTGTCAAGGTCTTCTGTTGCAATGGGCAGCCTACAAGGACACATCATTTGCGCTAATGTGTTTCGTCTGGGTCAGTTCGAAACTACCTCATGAAGTAGTTTCAATCAATTCACAGAATAAAACATATTTCGATCATGATTCTCGCAATGCACTGTTTGATGTGGACAATTTTTACAGCGAAACATAAAACATACAATTCCAGATTAATATTGTACACTGAACATGTTTCGGGCTAATGTGAACGCAGTATAAGCGCTTTAGATGTAATTAATAAAGGTATCATCTATAACTGAGAGTCAAAAACACTCACCGATAGACCAAAACCAAGGTAACAGAAAGCAACAAAGTGACCATAAATCCATTATTTACCGATGCAGTTAAATAATTCCATGTATATTCCAATTTTCGAACAACGCGCTGCCTTGAAATAGCACATCCCGGAACTAGTTAAACACGTGATTTCACAGATCATTGCTTCCTTTTTTTCTGAGAAATTCCCAGTCACGAGAGAACCGGAGTTGTTTTGGAAGGGAGAGGGGGCGTTGGTGGGGGGTCGGTGGACAAACAGGACAAATCGAAGACCTGTACCGTCTCGCTGTTTTTTCGGCGACAAGTGCATTTCATTTCAAGGCATTTAAAGTATTTAAAAGTTCAAGCGCCAAGCGAGGAATAACGCGGCGAGCAACACACGGCTGGTTTTAGTTTTACTTCTTATTGGTGAAGAAAGTGGCGCGAGATATTTGAACCAATCGCAAAGCATAGCAATGCAAACCAAAGCAATCACGACACTCATGTTGACACTGCTTTACTACACGTCATTTAATGGTTCTTGAGGAGCGGGGTCGTAGCTTTCCAAACGATGTCTGTGATTGGCGAACGATACAATTGATATATCACTTGAATAATGCCCCTATCCCTAATCCCTATCCCAGCGGGACAAATCTATTGTTTTCTTAGGGAATCTTAGACATCGTTTGGACAAGTGCGCTGACTACTCTTCTTGAGTGTCCTTGCATAAATCTTGTAGGTCACCACCCAAAATGCCTGGAGAGATGGTTCTCTATGAGAGGAAGTTTCAAAGGGGTGCTTAGGAATATAACTGACGGGCGGGGGAGGGTGCCAAGGCTTTTCGGGGGTTCGAAATTAGCGATTTCCCTCATTTTTTGGCTGATTTGTTTGGGTATGGGAAGAGTTTGGTGGTTTCTTTTCAGGGGATTTATAAAATCGTGCACTGGCGCCAGTGTCGATTTTATGTCACAATTATATCAATTTCATTTACAAGCTAAAATTGCACGGATATAAAACGTACTTTTTGGGTTAACTTCTGGGTCGTTGGACTTTTGTGGGTTTAGTTTTAGCCTGATGGGACTTATTGGGTGGCCAAACATTTGGGCCTCATTTCACCTCCCCTGACGTCCCTCATACACCTGAGTACGACCCTCCCTGGGACGAAGTCACTTAGAAGAGGAACATCAAATCTACAAGTAACACACAGCAATAAGAACGATTGTCGGAACAATTTTACAAGGTAAATGTCCGGGGGAGGAGCGGAGGAGAATTCCGTATAAAATTGACCGGGATTGTTGTAGGAAATTGCGAAAAGAACCCTTAAAAGCTGCCAGAAACGACCCCCTTTTGTGGGTGTGGCTCGATTAAGGGGTATCAGTTCTTTCTGAAACGTTGTTTCTGTCAGCTATTTTTCTGGCTTTATACCTTATATATAAACAACCTACAAGTAAGATAATCAAAACTAAAGACCGGGGGGGGGGGGGGGGGGGGGGGACTAAAGATAAGGATAGTATACGTAAACTACAATTCATCACGTCTTTTCAACCCACGTGGTTCTGATGTTTTTGCACTATCTATTAAATACGACTCTGGCTTTTCGAATAGAATCATAGAATGCTTGTAGGTCATTTCCGCCCCTCCTCTTTTTTTTAAATATGCATTGCGACATTCTCCTTTATATAATGTTGTATTTTCATTTTGTAATTTAGTAACATCTTATAACCTGAAGAAGGCTGGTCTGGCCAGCCGAAATATTGTTTCAATAATATATTTACTCGTTGTATCAGCTTTGCAGTAGTCCTTGGACTTCTCGTTTATATTGATTCAGTTTAGCTGATTAGGTCTCCTCCTGTGAGATCCAACGGTTTTTGCAGTTCAACAAGTTTATAGGTGTCCGAAAGTGGATACGAACTGGCCACGAATTTCAACACCTAAAAGGTACGACGATCACCTCCCTCACTTTTACATGGGAGTTCCCCCACACGGGGTGTGAATTTTTTAACACAAAAATTAATAAGCTTCTGTCTTGAAAAAAACTTCAACATGCAAGGCTGATCAGACAGCAAATTCGTTCGATTTCTTTTAATAATATTTGCCTAATATCTCGGTTAGACAAAACTAACCTTCATCAGGGGCTAAGAGAGCTAAGTAAAGATGGAAACAAACGGTTACAAGATTTAAAAAAAGGGCTCAGATAAAATGCTGACACATGATAGGCTAAAAAACCAAGTAACGGTTGAAAACTAGAAACGGCTAGTAATGATTATAACAATAAATATGTGGAAGATTAAATTTTGTCGCGTCTGTTCATGCCATTAGGTTCTCTCGCTTTGCGGATCATGTCTCTATTTGAAAGTCTAGTTAGATAGATAGATAAACTTTATTTTAACACGAAAATCCTTTATCACTAGTAAAAAAGTGCTCTCCCAAGGAGCCGTGCACTTACATAATAAATAATTATAATAATACACTGGTCATTATAGTATTTACAACTAATTAACATATGTCGTAATGGCGACTGGCCACGTCTAACGAGGCTCCGACCAAATCTGACGCTAACTGCCATAATGGCAACGACTGCAGAGGTTAAGGATATCCTTGAGAAGGAACTAGCTCCTTGTTAAGGATATCCTTGAGAAGGAACTAGCTCCAATCCATTTGAAATTAGAGAAATTGACATCTACATTTGAAAAATTGAGTACAACAGTCAAGTTTTTGTCTGATAAATACGACGACTTGCTAACTCAAATTCGATCAGCGAACGAGAAAACAGCTCATCATAATGCAAGTATAGCCAACATTAAAAAAGACCTTGGAGAGACTGACCAATGTGCCATAAAGGCTTTATCGCAGGCTGAAGAACTCGCACAATATTTAAGAAGAGATTGCCTCGAGATATCAGGCATAGAAGCAACGACCGAATGCCCTTCGGAAGCTATCGTCGAATCGGTTGGGAAAGCCATCGGCGTAACCGTTTCCTATCAAGATATCTCTATCACGCATCCCATTCCATCGTACAATGCTGAAGCTCCGCCTAAGATTATAGTAAAGTTTACGCGCAGAGATGTTAGGAACAAGTTATATTCAAACCGCAAGAAACTAGCCGGCAAGAAAGCCAAGGATCTTCCAGATCTCGGCCTTGACTCTGGCGCAAATATCTGTATTTCTGAGTCCCTCACACCGTACAAGAAGAAACTCTTTGGTGAAGTCAATAAGTTAAAAAAACACTTGAAATGGAAGTTTATTTGGACATACAACGGCAGAATCTTCATCAAGAAGGCGGAAGATACATCTACATACGCCTTTGATACCGAGGAGGACCTGAACAATTTTAGAAATGATCGCTGCCAATAGAGGTATATATCAACTATATATCAAGTAGAGTTAATAGCTAGTTGCAACGTTTTGTTGTTTATAACAGCACCAGCTTTGATATGACTCTATATAATAGTTTTCTCTATGAACTACCATTTCATGACTTAGACTATGCAGAGTTTCTCAAAACAACTGGGGCATGGACCTATTATTCCTCATACTCTTTGCTTCAGTCCAAAGATCTTTTCCAAAATGTAATTGAAAGTCCAGAAAGGGAAAATGAATTGCACGAGAATCGATATCGAATCCAAATATTACACCATTAAGCAAACTGGTAATATCTCAGTAAGAAAGATGACAATAAAACGACACGGATTTTCTATGATGCATCTCAATATGCGCAGTCTATCTAAAAATTTAACAATGCTACAAGATATTCTTCTCACAGTACAAGAGGTTCCAGACATTATTGCTATTTCGGAAACGAAATTGACAGAAAATAATGTAAATAACATTAGCATACCAGGATATGTGTTTCTGAATACTAATTCCAAAACTTCAGCTGGAGGTGTTGGCCTTTACCTTGCCAAAGAATTAGACTTTATTAGAAGGTGTGACTTAGAACTAATTGCTGATGGTATTGAGTCGTGCTGGATTGAAATTGTACGTAAAAGAGAAAAGAATATTATAATAGGTTGCATATATCGTCACCCATTTAATGATCGTGACCATTTTTATGAAATTCTAAGAGACCAGTTGGTCAAGCTAAACAATAAAGGGCAAGTGGTATCCATACTAGGTGACATTAATATAAACTTCTTAAAATACAATAGTGATAACCAAACGTCCGAGTATCTTGACATGCTGCTCGATCAAGGCTTTATGCCTGTAATCACCAAGGCTACCCGTGTCACAAGCCACACCTCTACCTTAATAGACCATATTTACACAAATATGCCACAAAAAATACTACGAGCGGGAATATGTTTAGCGGACATAGTTTCAGATCATCTTCCTGTATTTTGTACAGTGGTAAACAAACTCCCTGTAGAAAATGAAACTAATTCCTTCAGAGATTTTTCAAATTTTGATAGTAACCTATTTCTAAACGACATCGGGGACGTAGATTTTCATAGCCTTATCAGCAATGATGTTAACGAAAGCATGAATAACGTAGTTGATACACTCCAGAAAATATCATATAAACATGCTCCGATGCGCAAATTATCTAATACAAAAAACAATTAAACAAGCCGTGGATATCGAAAGCCATTCTTAATTCAATCAAAAGAAAACAAAAGCTTTTTAAAACTCACTTTCTTAGTAAAGATCCTAATAAAGTAAAACAATATAAAACATATAATAAATTAAACAAGATTAAAGAAGCAGCAAAAAAGAATTATTTTAGAGCACAATTTACATTAAATTCTGAAAACCTAAAAACAACGTGGAAGTTGATTGGCATGATAATCAATAGGAAAAAAGTACACTCACAACCAAACATAACTAAACTACTATAAAAAATAAATCTTATATTGACAAGGCATCTATTGCCCACCAATTAAATACACATTATATAAATGTTGGTCACGACTTAGCCGAAAAGCTACCACAAAGCTATACCAGTCCGACTAAATATATCAAGAGATCTTTTCAAAACAGCTTTATGTTTCGTAGTATTTTTAAACACGAAGTTCGTGACGCAATTATGGGATTAAAACTTAATAAATCATTTATTGGAGTTCCTCAAAAATGCATAAAATTGGCGTGCGACCACATAAGTGAAACCCTGGCGATAATTTTTAATCAGTCATTACTACAAGGCATTGTCCCTGATGTTCTTAAAATCTCCAAAGTAACTCCCGTTGATTAAGGCAGTGAAATTACTGACCCTACGAATTTCCGTCCTATCTCGACTCTGTCAGCCTTAACTCAAATATTTGAAAAGCTAATATATAAACAACTTATCAATTACATTGAAAAGCAAGATATTCTTTTTCAATTCCAATTTGGTTTCCGAAAAGGTCGCTCGACCGCCCTAGCCATAACTGAAATTACTGATAACCTTAGAAAAGCCATAGACAACAACATGTATACTTGTGGAGTATTCCTGGACTTCTCAAAAGCCTTTGACACTGTCAACCATGAAATACTTCTCAAAAAATTGGAATTGTATGGAATTGGAGGACTTCCGTTAGATCTTTTTTAATAGTTATCTTACCAACCGTAAACAATATGTTGCGCTAGGAAATATTGAATCCTCCAAACAAACAATGATTTGCGGAATTCCTCAGGGTAGCACGTTAGGGCCTTTACTATTTTTAATTTACATAAATGATCTACCCAACTGCTCGGAGAAATTAACATTCAAGATATTTGCAGATGATACAAATGTGTTTGCTTCTGCTAGGGACTTAAAAACCCTTGAATCTCTAAAGAACTCTGAGCTAGAAAATGTCAAGAACTGGTGTGATGCAAACAAACTATCAATAAATATGTCCAAAACAAATTTTATGATTATTAAGTCAGCTAGAAAGAGAGACTTGAATATTAACATACAAATTAAAACCAAAGATGGGTTGTACCATCCTTTGGACCAAGAAGACCACATCAAATATCTAGGGGTAATGATCGATGACACAATATCTTGGAAATATCACATTTCCTACATCTGCTCAAAAAATTTCTCAAAATATTGGAATCTTATCCAAACTAAGACACTATCTCTCAATTAAACTACTAACACAAGTTTATTATAATCTTATCTACCCTTTTATATCTTATGCAATCTTAGCTTGGGGCAGCGCTTATAAATCTCATATCCAAAAAGTACAAACAAAACAAAACAAAGTTGTAAGAGTAATCTTTTTTGCAGTATCCCGGTGATGGGAAAAATACTGAAAGCGCTCTCCCCCTATTAAACTTATTAAATATTCTAACAGTAAACAATGTTTATTGCCTACATGCCCTGAACTTCACTTACCTATGGCATAAAGAATTATTGCCAAATATATTTAATGACTTCTTTCAATACGCAAGCAATGTGCACAATTACAGTACTAGATATGCAATTAAACAAAATCTGTATAAATCGCGCGTGCGAACAAATACCGGTAAACAAATGATCTCTTTCATGGCAATTGATCTTTGGAAAAATCTCCCTCATCAACTTAAGGAACTAAGGGTATTTTCATTCTCCAAAATGTTAACTGCTGGCCCTGTTAACCGTCGGAGCCAGAACACGAAGACCAGTTGGTCCTCATTCTCAGGCTCCGGCGGCTTAAAGGGGCAGGCGGCTTTGGAGACGAGAATGGAGTAAACTTAGAAAGGCCACGGGAATTAAAGACGGCTTAAAATGCATTGTAAACCCTTGTTAATTAATCAAACAAATTATAATACAGCAAATGAAAAACATGATTTGTATTGTTACGTGAATAGTAGTCACGTGACGTTGTCTGCAATCGTTTAAAGGGAATCTCCATTGTTATAACAAATTGACGTTAAATTTTTGGAAATAATGTCTAAATTTTTTTTTAAAAAATACAAGTGCAAATATAATTTCAGTCTACAAAAAATGGATATCAATATCGCCTATTTTCGCTTTTAAATTTCCCGCGCGCCGCCATTACGGTTGTCTAATTGTTGCATACAAAAGAATAATTATTGATTCTTAACAATAGGAGCAACCGTAACACGTCATAAATATTCAAAATGGCGGCGCGCGGGAAATTTAAAAGCGAAAATAGGCGGTATTCATATCCATTTTTTGCACACTGAAAGAATATTTCCATTTGTTATTAAAATAATCAAAATTTTGACTTCATTTCCAACAATTTAATGTCAATTTGTCATGAAAATGGAGGTTCCCTTTAAGACCAGGCTTTGAATCTCGTTCTGCTTCGTCATAAGGACGCGAAGGTCCTGGGTCGTGTCCGGTGCAGGAGCGGTGTGGGACGGATCCAGAATAGAGCTCTTCATTTTTCCCGCGCTTTTTCCAATGTAGTGAGCCTGGGCACGAACTCAAACCTTTCCAAAATTTAACTTACACTATCGTCGCTAATTCTCAATAATGGCTTATCCTTAATCCTAACAGAATAATTTGTTTTCAACTCTTTCATTCCCAAAAACGGTAAAAGAAAATTGAGAAAATGCTAAATTCCATTTTGACACACAAAAGAACTCAAAACTCTCATTTGAATGGTCATAGAACTTCATCCACGAGACTCAGAAATCAGAACCGCCTTGTACAGTATAATTAACAGTTCCACAGGAAAGTATTGCTCAATAGTTTATATTTGAATGGTCTCACTTTAGGATTTCATCCACAGAATTAAAAGTTATAACCACCTTGTACAGCATAATAAACAGCACCACAGGAAAGTACTGCTCAGTAGCTTTCATTTGAATGGTCACACTTTAGGATTTTATCCAGACTCAAAAGTTAGAACCACCTTGTACAGCATAATAAACAGCACCACAGGAAAGTACTGCTCAGTAGCTTTCAATTGAAAGGTCACACTTTAGGATTTCATCCACAGACTCAAAAGTTAGAACCACCTTGTACAGCATAATAAACAGCACCACAGGAAAGTACTGCTCAGTAGCTTTCAATTGAAAGGTCACACTTTAGGATTTCATACACAGACTCAAAAGTTAGAACCACCTTGTACAGCATAATAAACAGCACCACAGGAAAGTACTGCTCAGTAGCTTTTTGAATGGTCACACTTTAGGATTTCATTCACAGACTCAAAAGTTAAAATCACCTTGTACAGCATAATAAACAGCACCACAGGAAAGTACTGCTCAGTAGCTTTCATTTGAATGGTCACACTTCAGGATTTCACCCACAGACTCAAAAGTTAGAACCACCTTGTACAGCATAATAAACAGTACCACAGGAAAGTACTGCTCAGTAGCTTTCATTTGAATGGTCATACTATAGATAATGATATTTAGGACTAAATTGCTTAACCCAAACGTTCTGTGGGTGAGGGTGAAAGGGCTATTTGTTATGTTTACATGAGTCCAGCTAAATGAAATTTTATTCCATTGTCTCGTATTCAGATGTTTTTGTAGTAGATTTAGGACTCGGGGGAAAGCAAAGGTTCACCACGCTCTTGTTTAGAACTTTTCCACTTGTCAATAAGCCACCGAACCACATGGATTAAAATAATCAGAAGCCGAACAAGCTGTGAGGCCAATGATAACAAGACGAAGATCACAAACACAAACGGAATGAAACCTAGTAAAACTACTTCAGTTAAAAGAAAGCCGCGCACATACTGTTGTTCAACTCCGCTGGCCTCATTCCCTGCAGAGTAATACGTGGCCACCCCAACATTCAGTATTGCTACGACGACCAACGTTGCCAAGGAAACTGTTTCAGCCAGGTTGGCGCGGAACTTGACAAAGGGCTTCTGGGATAGGTGATGTAAAAGAAAAATGAGGCACAGGATTGCTAGGCACACAGAGCGAAGGAAGGCGTGAGCCACGAAAGAGCCAATCAGGATTAAGATAAATCGTCGGCCAATCAGAATGCTCTCCCAGTAGATCTTGCCTTGTGATTGGCCATTTTGTTTCTGATGGCAAAATGGCGCGCTGAGAACTTCCAGGATTGACGTTTGGATGGTGCACGAGGACGAATTGTTGCTGTCTTCTTCGAGATGAGAAGAAGACGGCTTTGATGTCATCTCTAGGAATTTGTGTGGTCTTGTTAAAGCTTTCTTTATGTAAACAACAAAGGCATGAAGCAGATATGGAAGAGGCAAAACACAAGCCAGTAAAAACGTCTTCGCTGAAATTTGTCGCTGATGCAGCCGCAAGGTGCCAACATACAACATGAAAATAAACGGAAACAAGTACAGAATTATTACCGCAATAGAGCCCTTCTGCCACCACTGCAGGCACGTGATTTCCGCATTGTAATACCACCGAGACACGTTCTGTATTTTTACACAGTCCAGCAGCCTCATTGCCGTGCCTGTCAATGCTGAGTACCCAAGCAACACGGTCTCCAGGGTCGCTCTGAGGTATGGACCACTTGAAGGTAGGACTGGCATACGCTTGCGCAGTTTGTTAAGAACGCTGTGCAGGAAGTAGATAAACAGGATTGACAAAAGCATAAATACGACGACAACAAATTGGAACAGTGTTTTGGTGAGCGGCGTGAGACCAGGAAAGGGGCAGATGCTCCAGTTACTGTATGCATACAACGTGAAGTCAAAAAGACTTGTTACCGGCAATACAATGTTATCTCTCAACAAGTTGCTCACTCCATAAGATGAAATAGTCAACAGTCCAGCAATTTGATAAAAATAAAAAAGGATTTTTAAGTATCCGTCAGAATCTGTATTGTTTTCACTTTCTAGTTTGTCGACGTCGTGGTAATTGTTTCGGCTGTGGCTTGGGATAAACCATGTTAAATTTCCCATTATTATTGAAAAAACTGGAGGTTTTCTGATAAGGTACATCGCAAATAATGTTGAGCAAATACAAATAACGACCAAAAACCAGCGATGAGTGCATTTTTCGACGGAAACACAATTGGTGTTGAACAAAGATTCACTGAAATTGTTTTTACAACTTCCACAGAGCATCCCAGTACGGTTACCTTGGCATTTAGAATTCTTATAGCTTGCGTTGTTGTAAGGGCACCTCTGATTGGCTGGACAGCAGTAACCATGGGGACAAAGCATGAATTGTACTGCGGTATTATTGATGGGAAAACCCCAGTAGTTTGGTCTTGCCGCTAAAGCAGAGGTGCAGTTACCTCCATCGGGACACTGGCTGCACTCCACTTTGGGCTCCATTTTGAAACCATTACCAGTGCCCCTACTTATATTGTAGGTTCCTATGGGGCAAGGCTGAGTGATAATGGAGAAAGTGGTAATCCAAGTGGTCTTCAAAGTCCATTTGACCTGTTTACTTTCCAAATGCGAGTGATTACGAAATATCAGCTTGCTTCCGAGCGGCGATTTAATTTCCACGGAATCGTCCATTTTAACCTTGTGCGCACCCTCAACATAGATTAGACCTATGCCATCGTAGCTGATTGGATCACAAATTAACGAACTGTCACGTACAGATATGTTCCCAAAGCCTGTCACAGTTAGAAATCCGTTATACGGCTTCTGTTGGCTTGCGTTGAAGACTTGCCACCTTTCAGACTGGTAAAAGTGTGTTTTATAAATTGATAATTTGCTCGAACTTAGTTGGACTCGAACGTGTGATCCATCATTGTTTCCGAAATTGTTGATAAAAAAGCTGTTTTCAATTTGGACCAACTCAGCCTTTCGTACTGTGAGCGCGCTTTTCGAGACACCAGAATTGTTGCGAAACGTAGTATCGTTTATAGCGACCATAGTGCCTGAACCCAACACGGTATCCGAGCATTGGTTAGGTCCACGTGTAACAGAAATCTCCATTACCCCTGAATTGCAGAAATTATGCTCTACTTTACTCGCTTGAAAACGCAATGAGTTTTGACCTCGGTCCATAGAAACAAGGAAGATGGAACTCTGAGTGCTGCAGTTATTTCTCAGTATCGAAACGTTGGTGAATTCAAAAATTGCGTCACTACCGATTTTGTGAAGATAAAAAATAAAGTTATCGTTGTCTCTTATTACAGAATTCTCCACACGAACATCACTGGTGTTATCCGTGACTTCAAGAAATAGTCCACCTCCTGAGTTTTGTCGAATATTGCAAAATGAGATCAGCAAGTAGCTGATGCCATTCAGAATAATGTCGTTATACGATTTACTCCCTTGTTTGTTTCGAATAAACGTAGAATTTTGTATTGTCACACGCGCTGAAGGACTGCTAAACCACAGTGCCAACGTTCCCGATAAATCGGCACCAAAATTTTGAACGAATTCACAGTTGAGGAACAGAGCTTCTTGATGAAGTGTCTCTATTCTAGCTATTAAGGCTCCAGCATTTTTTGCGAATGTGTTGTTTGTTGATGTAAAATTCCACATGTGTCTCACCTGAAATGCCAAGGCGCCTCCCGCATTAACGAATTCATCGAATTTCCCAGAATGCACTATATTTCCATTGAATGTGTTGTTTGTTAATGTAAAATTCCACATGTGTCTCACATGAAATGCCAAGGCGCCTCCCCTTTTATCGAATTCAATGGATTTTCCAGAATGCACTATATTTCCATTGAATTTTGAATTGTAAATGTTTATTGTGGCATTGGGTTGCTCGTTATCAAACGGCTCGTTACCAACAGCCAACGCGCTACCGAAGACCCAACCTTTGTTTTTAACAAAATTGCTGCTTTCGATATCCAATGTCAGTGACGTTAGGTTAACGAAAGCGCATGCGCCGCCGTTTTTACCTTGATTCGAGCTGAAATTTGACCTCGACATGAAGATGAGGGCCTTCTGCGTGAATCCGCTGACATAGACTGCTCCTCCATTGCCCATGTTGTTGGAAACTTCTATTTTATTGTCAACAAAACTTCCGTTCATGATTTTCAGTTGAACCGAGTTTCCATCCCGAATGTTAACAGCTCTGCCGGTATTTTTTCTAAACTGAATCGCCGTAAACTCTATGACTGATGTACCACTGATGTCGACCACACTTTCTGATGCGTTATTGTTCTCAAATTTGCCTTCCTCCATTTTCATTGTTAACAGTCCATCGTTTTCTGATCCAATTTTGAAGCACGCTTTTCCAGGACAGATGTTTTGTGATACAGTGATGTCAGTGAAGTTGACTCTAATTTGAGCCCGCGAGCTTTGCGGTGAGATTACAAGTAGCGCGCTCTCTGCATTGCGCTTGCGCAGATTATTCTTCATAAAGGTTGAATCTCTGATGTTTAAATTTACTGAATCGCCGCGAATCTTGAGACCACTACCGTTGTTGTTGTAGAAATTACATCCATTAAAATCAATTTTTCCTGTTGAACCTCGCGAAAAATTCAGAAACATGGTATCAACGTAGCTGTTTACAAAACTGACACCGGTCATGTTTAGAGAACAATCTACAAGGTTCAGCGTGGTATTTATGAAAGTAATTCCAACCAAAGAGACGACACTGGAAGAGTTATTTGTAATATCGCAAGAAAATAGCAAGCTGCTGTTTTTACAAGCTACAAATGCTTGAGTTCCGTAGTTGCGAATCTCAACACCTGCTATCTGCAATCCTGGGTCGCCTGACTCACAAGGATATGGGTCATGTGACGTTCCTGAGCCGTCTATGTTGACGATGACTCCGTCACGCGCACGCGCAGTTACTTGGTGGATGGTCTTGCAGGGATGAGACTTTTCTAGGCCACAGTTGACTTTATAGGTCCCTCTTAACCTCGATACGTACCACTGACTGGCGGAAACGGTTGCTAGGGGACGAAACAAACGGATCTCAGATCAGAGGATATATGAGGGACTTTGTTTACGTTTTTGCCTAATTATAGCGTCTTTATTTACAATGTTACAATGAGCTAAAAAACAGTTTGGTCAGAGTAAAAATAACAGTTCAACTGAGTTCAAAATACAAGGTTAAAGTAATGTTTACTGCGCCTTTCAATAACATGCGGAATTTTAAATTCAAATTTCCACCAACAGTTGCGTTTTACGCTGCCGTCAATCATCTCAGCTTACCTCTGAGGAAACAGATCTTCACTTCAATGAGTTCAAAAGGTCACGTCCGTGCATTATGATTGGTAGATTTCGATCCATTTGTTTGTTTCTTTTTTACATGGTTCATTGGCTTTCGTATTAATTATGATTGACGGCAGGGAATAACGCAACCGTTGGTGGAGATTTGAATTTCAAATTCCGCATGTTATTGAAAGGCGCAGTAAAACACGAACAGCAGTGTTTTATCAAGTTCAAAAATTCGAGCGCGAAGCGCGAGAATTTTTAGACTTGATAAAACACGTGCTGTGAGTGTTTTGAACGGCTTCAAACACGAACCGCCAAAAGCGTGTCACTACGGAGATTAAACAAATGTGCTTTTTGTGCAAAGAGGATATTAGCATACGAGAAAAACAAGTAGACTGATTAGCATACAGCACATGTGCGACACTGGCTTCGACGAGGTGACCATGGCTTCCCGGCAACTGTCGAAAGTTTTGGGATTTTAAAGTTCTGAGGAAAAAGATAATCCATGAAAAATGCTATACCAAAGTTGACAGGTACGGTGGATAAAATGTCTGACAATTTTTATTCAGTGGCAATGAACGAGTAGAAATAAGCAGCTTGCATCTCTGAACCACTCGCTTTCCTACCAATTTACACGTGGGCACTGGTGTCATTCAAATAACGGCTTACTTGCTAAACTAGTACTATTGCTTGCTAATTTTGTTGGAGAAGATTCCATATGGAATGGCAAAAGGCTACATATCGTAAAACAGTACTGAACGAAAATATTAAAGTCACCATTTGTTGTACTAAGAATCCTGAATAATTACTACCAACATGTATTCTTTATATAAAGAATACTAATAAGGAAAAGAAACCTATTGTCTTTTACCCTTATTAGTATTCTTTATATAAAGAATACTAATGAGAGTAACTTTTTTATATAAAGAATACTAATGAGGTAAAAAAACAATCAGCCCTGCACTCCCCTGGGACAGAAATCAAATCCGCCACCAGGCTTTTCAGAATGACCACAGATTACCAGGTATATAGGTCCATGCACGTGATGGATTTACGTCGTGTGATAGGCTAATATGCTTATGAATTATTAATGAGTGTTTGAAGTAACATTTATCACGTGGTTTTCTTATTGAAGAAACGGCAAAGGACCGTGAACGAAAATGCTGCTGGTGTCCACGGTTGCATTTTGGCTTTCAGTTTGGGCTCTATCATGTCGTTGTCACGTTAAGTGCACTACGTAGTATCAACCATGCTTATTTTATTTGTTTTCTCATGCAACTTATACAAGTTTTTTTTTCATTGTATATAAATTTGTATATAAGGCCCCGTTTACACGGGTCCGGATAAATTTTTGCACGGACAAAAACTTGCACGGTTCCACCTTGCATTTACACGGGACCGGCGGAACTGGACGAATTTTTGAACGGCTAAGTGTGCACGGATCCCTGTAAACACCACTGCAATCTGTAACAGAATTTGCACGGATCCATGTAAACACCTGGTCTAGGAACAAAATTCGTCCGTGCAAAAATTTGTCCGGACCCGTGTAAACGGGGCCTAAATTTGTATAATTTATCCGTTATTTCTTTCTGTTGAGTTATTCAGAACATGATTACTACTGAAATGCCATACAATTTATCATATCAACAATTAGACAGCCTTATATAAAACAAATCTCTGCAATTAATGAAGAAGGGAGCGACTTGTTTGTCTGCGCATCCGTGGCAGGCACTAGAAAGAGCATCCGAATCACCCTTCCCAGTAGTCGATCTAGAGGAGCGGCCCGGGGGCGTAGGGAGTCCGGGGGCTCCCCCCCCCCCCCCCCCCCCCCCCCCCCCACCCCGCCCCTCTTATTTTGCAAAAATAAAAAGACAATTTGATAAAATAACAAGGCTGATTCACGGTACGGAATCGACTATATTTGTAAAATATCCAGCACAGCCTTTCTTCTTTAGGGTGTTACAGACAAAATATAACTCGTAATTTAAAAACACAGTCCAGTAATAACCTTATTCTCACAGTATACAAACTTTTGATATATAAGTCTAGATCCGGTGGCCAAATTCCTAGCCTTCAACTTTTCATCAACCAACTCAGATTTTATGAAAAAATAGAAAGTAAAATTGCCCCCAAAAGAGACAAACTAATGTGTCACTTTAAGAAGTGGACAAATCTCCCTATTTTGAGACGATTAATCCCAATCTTTTATTATATATTTTTTTCTGTTTAGCTAGTGTTAAGACCTCCCTGTTGTAATGTAATGTAATTTGGTTCAGTTATATTGTGGTTAATAATATTTAATATTTATTTTTTTACTACGTGTATATCGTATGTATCTTATTCTTGTATTACCAATAAAAAAATGTTAAAAAAACTCGTTATTTAAAAAACCTTTACAATTTAAAATTTGAAAGGGGACGGGGGATACAATATGATACCATAACAACATAAACTGACGTGACAAAGTAAATTTAAAACGTGAAAGGTAAATAAGAACGTAACAATAGAAAATTTGAAAAACATGCAACACGATACTATGCTAAATATGGATAATGGAAACGAAAAAAGCTGAAAAAAATTATGTTTTATCTCTTCTATTTAAACCTAAAGGTTCAAGAGTCTGACCTCTCTCAATAAGATATGCTTCTCAGGCTTCTCTTGCTTTACGTACAGCGTCACGATTACTTTTAACGAGTTCAAGAGGATAAGTTGTATATCAGTAGAAAGAAAATTTTCTGAGACTGCAGTTAAGGTTTTAGAGAAGTCAGTTTGTTTGTCAACTGGTCTACGATGTTCATTGAAGCGGTGTTTAAGTGGTCGTTTGGTTTCTCCCATGTATTGCTGGTGACAACGACCCTAACAAGAATGGTACCG
This sequence comes from Dendrophyllia cribrosa, assembly GCA_024195265.1. Lineage (NCBI taxonomy): Eukaryota > Metazoa > Cnidaria > Anthozoa > Scleractinia > Dendrophylliidae > Dendrophyllia > Dendrophyllia cribrosa. The sequence continues at coordinate 875,520 of JAJLRJ010000010.1, read as the reverse complement.
GTACCGATACCGTTACCAAGACCGTATACTGAGGCTGGGAAAAACAGCTTCCACTATAAAGAAGCGGTTCTCTGGAAATACTATTAAAGGACAGACAAGCCTGAAATCATTTATCTCACATTTGTAATTTAGTACATGAATTTTAATGACCATATTTATGTAATATTGTTTTTTTATTGCATAATTTTTGCACGGCTCTCTGGAAGAGCATTTTTATGAATGGGATTCCACGTTTAAATAAAGGTGATTGATTGATCGATTCATTGATTGATTGTAAGACCCAGAAGAAGAAAGGCTGTGCCTTTCAAAATATTGGATATTTTACAAAATATAGTCATTTCCGTACCGTGAATTAGCCTTGCTATTTTATCAAATCGTTTTTGATAGCTGATTAGATCCTTTACTACTCGTCTCCAGGATCCAGCGCTTCTATTTCGTTACTTACGGTGGTCTTTGCAATTACAGTTACTTGTTTAAAAAGAATAAGGTCCAAAAATATGTTTCAATCTCTAACAACAACAACAACAACAACAACAACAATCTCTAACATTTACACTCCGACACCTTCTTCCCTTCCCCCCTCGTTCACTCCGCACCTACCCCCCTCTCCCTCCCCCCTTATTCACTCCGCACCTACCCCCTCTCCCCCTTATTCACTTTGCACCTACTCTATCCCCCCTTATTTACTCTGCACCTACCCCCTCCCCACCCCCTTATTCACTCCGCTCTCCCAACCCCCCTCCCCTATACAATGGAGTGTGGGTTAGCAGTCTTAGCACCCTTGTCCCGAATGTGCTCGTAACATGCTGGAAGGTGCTCCCCAGAATGCCAAAAATGGGCTAAAAAAATTGCCAAAAATGCAAAATGTTGCTACCTAAATTTCATGATATTTTCGTGCAAACGTTAATTAAAAGCTTTATTTTTCGGCCTCAATAATTCCTAATATCGGTTAAGAACAAGTAGCTAGAAACTTTAAGCTTTAAACGTTTGGTTCATTTGACGTCTTATCGAGTTACAGGTTATTTGTTGAGAACGATGATAAACATCGATAAATTCGTATAAATGGAAACTTTCTATCAAATTACTCACTTTTTCGTGCTTGATATGTGCTGTAAACCTATAACATGTTCAAAAGTTTCTCAGAAAGGCGAAATTTGCCTGAGGTTGCTAGAAGTGCAAAACGTTGCTAGCCAAAAGTTGTTAGACAAAAGTTCTAGCCAAAAGTTGCTAGCCAAAAGTTGCTAGCCAAAAGTTGCTCCAAAGTTACCGAGCGCAATCGGGACAGGCCTTCTAACACCAGCTACTCAGGAAAAATGTGTCTTTTTCTATCAAATCAGTGTGCCTTCTTTCTATCAAATGTGTCTTCTTTCTATTAAATGTGCCCCCTTTCTATCAAATGTGTCTTCTTTCTATCGATTGTGAATTATTCCTGAATAATAATACAATAAACTCTATTGAGGATCCGTTACTAGGCTTCATCATAGTAAAATATAAAATGCGTTCTCTGGTAAAAAAATTTAAACAGAACTATGAGCATTTTTACACACATTTTTATCTGTTGAAGACAGTAGACTGACTGTCGAAAGCTCATAGTTTTTTTAATTTTTTTTTTTTTACCAGAGAACGCATTTTATATTTTGACTACAAAAAATCTGTCTAAGCCAAACTATTTTTAGTTTATTTTAATTTGTTTAAAAAGCCCTAAATAGAAAAGGCTAAGTTGAATAACCGACGCAGCCATTAAAAAGCACACTAAACTACACAAATAGATGGCAAGTCTGACGGTAACGTGACTGTATGAAATCTGAATCGCGTGACGGTCCCATGACGTGACTCGTGATCACAATAGATCACGCGATGTAATCTGAAATCACGCGATCAAGAGAGACAATATATATTTAAAAATTTGCTTTACTTGTTTAATAACACAAATAATAAATATATAGTTTCTTTTAACTTCTTTAAATACTTTGTTTTACCGAGCTTGTTTCTAAATGATCTAATAACACTTGCAAAATTTACGAGTCAACGCGGTCTATCGTTCTGGACAATTATAAAATTTAACAATTGGAATATGAAGTCAAATGTTCATATAGAATTTTGCATGATGATCTGAGCGACGACGCTTTTCGTCCGCGAGGAATTACAATAAACTAATATAAATGTTATGTGACAACACATAATATCGTTGATAACAGGGTATACTTTTCGATTCTCGAATCACGGTAACAATCGAGTAACAATTAAGAGTCGAATTTCCATGTTTAATACGCGCATATCTGAACGTTTGAAGCGACACACGGCTTGATGCAATTGACAATTACTAGTATCACTAATAAATAGTCACTTACCTGAACAACAAAACCAAATGATCAGAGACCACCAAAGTAATCCAAAATGCATTCTTTACTAGGGAATACAGCCACCCGGCGTATATTCTTTACCGATACAGATGAAACATTCCCTATGAATGCCATCGTCGACAATCCCTTTGCTTTTAAATTGGACACACCGGAACTAGTTTAACACTCGATAAGGTAATTGTTTTTATTATATAAACACCAATGAAATATCAGGTGAGCTTTCGCGCGTAAACATCATATCTTCACACGTGAGAATAACATGTTATCTTCACACGTGAAAAGAACACCGTTGCTACTTTAGGACTACAAAAAAATATTAAAGTGAAATGGTTTGATTTCATTGGTGTTTATATAATAAACAGAACATTACATGGCCGCTTGAAGATACGAAATTTCTCTTCTCGTGTTGAAAAATATTTCACTCGTTCGCTGCGCTCACTCGTGAAATATTTTTCAACACGAGAAGAGAAATTTCGTATCTTCAAGCGGCCATGTAATATCCTCTATATCTTTTTCCCGGGAACTTCCATGTCACGAGAAAAGGTGTCACCATCAGTTATAAATCACAAGACCTAATTCCCGTGAATTAATCATGCGAAAAACTTTGCCCTCCCCCTTTTTAATACTGATTGACTCTGAAGAGTCAAAAAGAAAAGAAAACATAGCTTGTGTTTTTATTCCCAATATTTGTGTTTTTTCTTTACGAATGCGGCGGAAATTTTAAAATAGTACAGCCTTATACAGTCAAAATACTCAGCGCGTTCCGCTTATTATTTGGGAATGACTTTCAGTAATCGGGAACGGATGTCATTATTGAAATCAAAATTCAGCTTTTTAAATTGATTATTGGAATCTTCCAACGGTAGCCTCATTCGAAATAACGAATGTTGATTGGTTTATTTACTGACATGGGTCAAAAGGTCAGGCGAAATACGCAATCGTTGATCGCTGTTGGTTTCAGAGAATTCAGTCGCTTGGACTTCATAGGAAATTTTCTTCACTTTCGGTGATAATTTCTCTTTCAGTACCAGCACACTACCATTTTAAGAATTCATCTTCGAAGTTTTGTGAATGCAGAGCTTATTTACGGTGGCTCGATTGGGTTTTTTGGCGACATAACACCCCAACTTTGAACGGCTGATACTTCACTGCCTGAGATCGGTCAGGCAAGCTGCTTCACACATAAACTAGAGATGAAATGAACTTTCCAAAAAAGTAGATTTGATTAACATCAGTGTTACCATAACAACAATCTGATGACGTCATTGTTTTTGCATATTAGTTATTTTCTCAACATCTAGACCCAAACTTTTAAAACGACTGTATGCCTCTTATAGTCTAGATGTATGTCTTCAAGACTGCAAAGTTTGAAAAAATTCTATGAGAGCGTTTTCGAATAAAATTGAGTTGAATATTTTCCATCAAAAATTTAAAAATTCGCATTACTTTCTGTTATTTCGTTGATGCCAGCGTTTTCCTGACAAAATGAAACAATATTTTCACCATATATTATTCATGTGCCATAAAACTACATTCCTTGAAGGTTTCATCCTGTTTGCTTCACTAGATTTCAGTTGATGTGATCGGAAAAAATGTCTTAAATATGCTCATTCTACTCACAGAAGTAACACTTTTGTTAGGGAAGCGTTTATTTAAAAACTAGTCGATGAAATTTTTTTAAAATCTTTTTATCTAAAGTTGTATTCACTATCTCTGCGAATTTCAAGTGCATTGAATCACTTTAACGGCGCGAAATAAAATTAAAATTAAAATTATAGGGGACTTTTGCATTCGTCTTCCAAAGTTTCATTGCCGTATTATTTGTTGACAGCTGGTTTATTTCAGGACCAGTTTCTCTTTTGTCTACATTCTACATATTTGTGCGCTTTTGAAACAACACGTTTGCCATGCCTGCATGCTCCAAAGCGATCGTGAAAATTCTTTTCATAGTACAATGACTACAATGGCAATTAACATAAGGCTGCGGTCAAACACATGTAACATTCATGTAACACGTTTAAAATTTATTCAAAGTGCACAAATATGTAGAATGTAGACAAAAGAGAAAGTCCTGAAATAAACCAGCTGTCAACAAATAATACGGCAATGAAACTTTGGAAGACGAATGCAAAAGTGCCTTATCTTTTAATTGTATTTCGACCCCTTAAAATGATTCAATGCACTTGAAATTTGTAGAGATAGTGCATCACATTTACAACTATAGATCAAAAGATTTTTAAAAAAATCCATCGACTAGTTTTTAAATAAACGCTTCCCTAACAAAATTGTTACTTCTGTGAGTAAAATGAGCATATTAAAGACATTGCTTCCGATCACATCAACTGAAATCTAGTAAAGCAAACAGGATGAAACCTTCAGGGAATGTAGTTTTATGGCACATGAATAATATATGGTAAAAATATTGTTTCAATTTGTCAGGAAAACGCTGGCATCGACGAAATAACAGAAAGTAATGCGAATTTTTAAATATTTTATGGAAAATATTCAACTCAATTTTATTTGAAAACGCTCTCATAGAATTTTTTCAAACTTTGCAGTCTTGAAGACATACATCTAGACTATAAGAAGCATACAGTCGTTTTAAAAGTTTAGGTCTAGATGTTGAGAAAATTACTAATATGCAAAAAACATGACGTCATCAGATCGTTGTTATGGTAACACCGATGTCAATCAAATCTACCTTTCTGGAAAGTTCATTTCATCTCTAGTATATGTGTGAAGCAGCTTGCCTGACCGAGCTCAGACAGTGAAGTATCAGCCGTTCAAAGTTGGGGTGTTATGTCGCCGAAAAACCCAGTCGAGCCACCTTACGTCAAAAAAATACTCAGTGATGAATTTTTGTTGAGCGAACAGAAATAGGTCATATGTGTCCACAGGCTTCCCAAGCTCAAAATTCGACTCTACAGTACGTGGTGTATGCGACAGCTTGTGTATATAGAGAAATGTATGGGAAAATCACGGATTCTCTAAAATTAGGTAAATAACTGTCTATTTTGAAATAAAGTGTACCTACCTCAAATGTGTCGCTTACTTGTGTCTTGTACTGAATTTGAAGCCATTCCGACGCCATTTAGCGAAGTTATTCGAAGTCGTCGTCTCTCCTTCTTAATAACAAGACCGCAAGTAAGCGACACATTTGAGGTAGGTAAACTTTATTTCAAAATAGATAGTTATGTACCCAATTTTAAAGAATCCGTGATTTTCCCATACATTTCTATATACACAAGCTGTCGCATACACCACGTATGTAGAGTCGAATTTTGAGCTTGGGAAGCCTGTGATGTGTCAAGCCGCCAACTGTTGCCTGCTTTGCACGTGAACATTCGCCTGAGTGTTTTCACTGACGTCATATCAAAATTCAGAAGCAGTTTTCGATTCTAAAATGTTTATGGAATTGTAGAGAGTTTAAAACTACACATCTGGGCCAAATTTTGAGGCGCAAGAGCATTTCATTCAAGAGTTTTTTTTTTCAAAAAAGTTTTTTATTTTCTTTCCAACGTAAAATATACAATAAATTATATTATTATATAAACACCAATGAAATACCAGGTGAGCTTTCGCGCGTAAACATCATATCTTCACACGTGAGAATAACATGTTATCTTCACACGTGAAAAGATCACCGTTCTACTTTAGGACTACAAGAAAATATTAAAGTGAAATGGTTTGATTTCATTGGTGTTTATATAATAAACAGAACATTACATGGCCGCTTGAAGATACGAAATTTCTCTTCTCGTGTTGAAAAATATTTCACTCGTTCGCTGCGCTCACTCGTGAAATATTTTTCAACACTCGAAGAGAAATTTCGTATCTTCGCGCGGCCATGTAATATCCTCTATTTACAATGTATGTCTTACTTATTAGCTTACTTACATTACACAAGAATTTTCTTACTTATCTTTACATTAGAGTATGTTACCTTAATTACAATACAATGTTACTTATTATATATCTTACTTACATAAAACAAGAATTTACTATCTTTGCCTTAGATTACGCATAGTTAATAGAACAAACTGGTTATGAAACTTAGTCAGTCCATTGTTATGTTTTTGTTCTCCATTTCTTTTGTTCGTTTGCCTTGACCCTGCACAAAACACAAAAGGTATTGAAATGCATATGAGCAACTGACCAATAGAAACATTTGGGCTCACACGTTAAACAAAACATTGTGCAGGGTCACGGTTCGTTCAACATAAAACAAAGCAGCTTTGTACAATCTTTTTGAAATTTGTTGAGCTTCATAACCAGTTTGTTCTATTAACTATGGACTACGTTACCTTAATTACAATACAATATATTACATTTCTTTGGAAAGAAAAAAAAAAAGGAAAAAGAAAATAGAGAGGGAAAGGAAGACAGAAATGAAATAAATAGACGGGGAGGGAAGGGGGGGGGGGGGGGGGGGGGGGGGGGGGGGGGGGGGGGGGGGGGGGGGGGGGGGGGGGGGGGGGGGGGGGGGGGGGGGGGGGGGGGGGGGGGGTGGGGGGGGGGGTTTTGTATGCGAAAAGTCTTTCTATTTCTAGGCATTTTAGGAACATTTTCGAGAACATATTTCCTTTATTTTGGACGAGTAGATATGATACCGTTTGCAATTAATAGTGCGCACGTCAACCCGTCCGGCCCCGCTCACGTCACCTTGCGATTCTATTATCTGTAGGATTGCGTCAGCGGGGCCGTACGGTCATATTATAAAATGTGATAACAATGAATATATAAGTGAAATGGAATGAAACAAATAAATTATCCTAACAGCAATGATTTCATACCATTATTAATTTTCCGCAGTTCTTGTATGATGCGGTTTCCTACGGTATAGATATTTTTATCACAACCAGATTGAGAAGCGTTACTTTCAATTTACTTAAAATCTCTTTTAAATTAAGCGTAAATCAATTGTTATTGATCATTTTGAACAAGTAGCTGTCGGTCAAACGAAGCCTTTTTAAAATAATGATCTTCAGCGTTATTCAAATTCGGATCCAGTGTCCCATCGTACTAAGGAGGAGAGGAGTGGGCAGTTATAAAAACGTTTAAAATTCTGCGACTTTACGGAACTGAGCGCTTATTTCATCAAGGAGCACGGTGTTAGTTTGACAGACCATAATGGTACGGTGATATTCGGATCATTGCGGTAAAAACGAGAAAAGAGGAATACTTCTAAATATATTTCTTATTTTCCGACAAAATTTCCAGTGGGAAAGACCCGTTTTTCATACAAAAAAATATAATGCGCTTTATATCTTCCATATTTTACAATATACAACTCTCAAACGTGACCATGTTTTAAATTTTACCTTTTCAATACCAGAGCCAAATTTTATGAAGACATATTGTGTAGTTCTAACTTTTGAGTCTGTGGACGAAACCCTATGGTGTGACCATTTAAATGAAACCTCTTTAGCAATACTTTTCTATGGTACCATTTGTTTTTCAATATTTTACAAAATGAAACTTAGAATTTTTCTTGAATTTTGAGTTTTGGCACTCTTGTGAGTCAAAGAGTTAAAGTGCTTTTTCTATCAACGTCAAATGTGAATTTACCAGAATCGGTCAGAGTGGACGGATCATTGATGTGTAAAAATAAGTAGGTGATCGATATAGCTCTTTTGCATATCTTCTGCCTTCTTTCGAATCATTTCTGCATTAATCTAAATTGCGTGATGTGCTTAAAAAGAACTCGGCTGTAAATTGCAATCGATCACGCGATGTAATTCAATCGGTCACGCGATGTAATTCAATCGGTCACGCGATGAATGTCGAATCACGCGATGGATGTGTTTAGTTAATGCCCTAAATGGTAAATCAAATTTTATTATTAATATTCTCGTCTTTGTCATAATTGTTTAATAACATAACTAATACTGATAGGGCTTATTTGACCTTTTAATTTGTTGTTAGGAATTTATTTTCGGGCGATTATGCATTGCACGTGATCTAACATAACACTCGTAATACTCACGAGCTTAGTAGCCATCAACCGCTTCGTGTTTATATTTCGCGATCGGATACCTTTAAAACCCACCCATTAAAATATGTTACTCAAATTCGCATTTAAGAATAGAATTTAGTCTGAGGGTCCGAGTAACGGGTTATTAAACTGTCACACGGCGAATCTAAAATTTAAACATAATTTTGCATTATGTCAGTTATGTTCGCCATGTGACGACTGATGTTGCAAATATCGATCGATCTGCATGTTTTCACGCTTTGATCGCTCACAACAATTAAAATACAGAATAATGACCTCTTGTAAACTTGCCTCGAAATTTCACGTTATGCACCGACTGAGTATTTGCGCATCATCCTCTTAAACTGTGTTCACTTGTCCACCGAAATATGTTTGAACTGTCGATCGAAGCATCTTTAAACAGCGAAACACGTTTCCCAATTTCCTGGCGATTCAAACATGTTAGTTCATGCCTGCTGCTATGTGAAAAGTGTAACGTTTTAGGGAACACGCTGAGACTGAGATCTTTAATTACGCTGAAATCGAAAAATGGGGCTCCAACTTATGCAGTCATGTTGCATTTAAGTTATTCTCACTTGTCAAGGTCTTCGGTTGCAATGGCAGCCTTGCACGTTTAACAAGGACACACATTTGCGCTAATGTGTTTCGTCTGGGTTAGTTCGAAACTACCTCATGAAGTAGTTTCAATCAATTCACAGAATAAAACATATTTCGATCATGATTCTCGCAATACAATGTTTGATGTGGACAATTTTTACAGCGAAACATAAAACATACAATTCCAGATTAATATTGTAGACTGAACATGTTTCGGGCTAATGTGAACGCAGTATAAGCGCTTTAGATGTAATTAATAAAGGTATCATCGATAACTGAGAGTCAAAAACACTCACCGATAGACCAAAACCAAAGTAACAGAAAGCAACAAAGTGACCAAAAATCCATTATCTACCGATGCAGTTGAAATAATCCGCTGTAGATTCCAATTATCGAACAACGCGCTGCATTGAAATAGCACATCCCAGAACTAGATAAACACGTGATTTCACAGATCATTGCTTCCTTTTTCCTGGTTTTGGAGGGAGTGGAGGGGGGAGGGGGGGGGGGGGGGGGGGGGGGCGTTGGTGGGGGGACGGTGGACAAACAGGACAAATCCAAGACCTGTACCGTCTCGATGTTTCTTGGCGACAAGTGCATTTCATTTCAAGGCATTTAAAGTATTTAAAAGTTCAAGCGCCAAGCGAGGAATAACGCATGCGAGCAACACACGGCTGGTTTTGGTTTTACTTCTGATTGGTGAAGAAAGTGGCGCGAGATATTTGAACCAATCGCAAAGCATAGCAATGCAAGGCAAAGCAATCACCACACTTATGTTGACACTGCTTTACTATATACGTCATTTAATGGTTCTTGAGTGTCCTTGCATGAGTCTTGCAGGTCACCACCCAAAATGCCCGGAAAGATTGGTTCTCTATGAGAGGAAGTTCCCAAAGGGGTACTCAGGAATATTACTGACGGGGTGGGGGGTGGGGATCGGGAGATCGAAATTACCGATTTTCCTCATCTTTTGGCTGATTTGTTTGGGTATAGGAAGATTTTGGCAGGTTTTTTTCAGGGGATTGATAAAATTTATAAAACGTACACTGGCGTTCTCGATTTTATGTTACACAATTATATCAATTTCATTTACAAGCTAAAATTGCAAGGAGAAAGAACGTACTTTTTGGGTTAACTTCTGGGTCACTGGACTTTTGTGGTTTTAAACAAACATTTGGCCTCATTCGCACCTCCCCTGATGTCCCTCATATACCTAAGTACCACCCTTCCTGGGACGAAGTCACTTACAAGAGGAACATCAAATCTACAAGTAACACACAGCAATAAGAACGATTGTCGGAACAATTGTACAATGTAAATGTCCGGTTGGGGGGAGGTGGGAGAATCCCATAGAAAATTGACCGGGATTATTGTAGGAAATTGAGAAAGGAACCAGAAACGACCCCTTTTGTGGGTGTGGCTCGATTAAGAGGTACCAAAGAAAAGTTGTTTGTCAGCATATTTTTCTGGCTTAATACCTTAACAGGTGCCAAAAAGTGGAGACGAACTGGTCACGAATTTCAACACCTAAAAGATGCGAAGATCACCACCGTCAATTTTATATGGGAGTGGGAGTTCGATCGCCCTTTATTTACACGGGGTGTGTATTTTCGAGCACAAAAATTAATAAGCTTCTGTCTTGAAAGTCTCAGTTAAGGACGTTCGCGCTAATTGTTTATGCGCATCCTTACTGCGCACGCAATTCATGTCGCAACGCCATGCTACGTCATGCACGAGCGCGCGCGCAAGAGAAGAAAATCTAAGCACATGAAGGGCTGGTAGCTGTTTTGTTAACTTTGCTTAGATTTAACTCGCTTGGATGGTCGGTGACCCCCAATTTTTTTTGGATAGATAATTTTCTTTGCCAATTCTCGACAGATTGTAAAAAAATGAACAAAAAATCAATGTAGGAAGTTTAAATTTTTTCCATTTTTCTACCCGCGGGACATCGAATCCTCGCAACTTGCGGCTGTCAGAGTTTGCAAATGCTGTCGTTTACAGATTAGATTTCCTCTAAAGAACGTTACCAGTTGAACGAATTTGCTTGATAGACCCACTCATACAAAATTTGGCACAGAAAATTGCATTTTAGAGATTCATTAACAATATTTTTGAACTAACAGACATTGGGGCCATATCGAGTTGGGAAGGCCGATTTTTCGAAATTAGGGTCACCTTTCAGATATCTTATCACCGAAACGAAGTCGGTGACCCCCCATTTTTTTTGCATTTCTGATACGAGTAACTCATTGCCTAACTGCAGCAAAAGTTTTATAAAAAAATCAATGTTAGAAGATTTTCGCGCGAACGTCCTTAAGGTGCCCGCCCGGTGACAATTTTATGTGTTCAAATCTCAATAATTTCTTCAACAAATTATACTGTTGCATCGTTTATTTTGCTGGTAAAAATCCTTTTGATATGAGTTAATTCTTCTTACCCCCAGAGTTGCCTGTTCCAGGAGGCCAGGAGCCCTCCTGCCGACCCTGTTAACCGTCGGAGCCTGAGCACGAAGACCAATTGGTCCTCATTCTCAGGCTCTGGCGTCTTAAAGGGGCAGGCGGCTTTTGGGACGAGCGTGAATTAAATACAGTAAATGAAAAACATCATTTGTATTGCTACGTGAATAGTAGTCACGTGACGTTGTCTGCAGTAGTTTTACTTTAAGACTAGGCTTTGAATTTCGTCCTGCTTCGTCATAAGGAGGCGAAGGTCCTGGGTCGTGTCCGGTGCAAGAGCGGTGTGGGACGGATCCAGAATAGAGCTCTTCATTTTTCCCGCGCTTTTTCCAACGTAGTGAGCCTGGACACGAACTCAAACCTTTCCAAAATTTAACTTACACTAACGTCTCTAATTCTCAGAAATGGCTTATCCTTAATCCTTACAGAATAATTTGTTTTTAACTCTTTCATTCCCCAAAACGATGAAAGAAAATTGAGAAAATGCTAAATGCATTTTTGTAAGACACAAAAGAGCTCAAAACTTTCATTTGAATGGTCATAGTTTAGAACTCCATCTACGAGACTCAAAAGTCAGAACCGCCTTGAACAGTATAATAAACAGTATCACAGGAAAGTATTGCTCAGTAGCTTTCGCTTGAATGGTCACACTTTAGGATTTCATCCACAGACTCAAAAGTTAGAACCACCTTGTACAGCATAATAAACAGCACCCCTGACAGGAAAGTACTGCTCAGTAGCTTTCATTTGAATGGTCACACTTTAGGATTTCATCCACAGACTCAAAAAATAGAACCACCTTGTACAGCATAATAAACAGCACCACAGGAAAGTACTGCTCAGTAGCTTTCATTTGAATGGTCACACTTAGGATTTCACGCACAGAATCAAAAGTTCCTAATACTTTTTCAGTATTATAAACAGTACCACTGGAAAGTACTGCTTGACAACAATAGCTTTTATATTTAGAACTATTTCGAGTGAACGCGTTGCAAAAGTAAAAACACTAGAGCGAACCATCCGTATAAGATCCAAACGAAGTCAGCAAGAGTTAATTCCTTGAAGTACTCCTTCTTTGTAAGAATTATCAAAGACTGGAACAATTTACCAAACCATCTATTTGGAAATGATATTGACATCAATAGATTTAAAATGAATTTAAAAAAGTTCTCTTGATGAACATAAACTGATTACACATTTATACATCATATTTTTCTGCTGCTTCAGTGCCTGATGTTCGTATTCAAAATTTTAGATTTTATATTTTCTACAAGCATTGTTAACCACATGTATTATATATTTTTGTAGTTTATTAATTTAGTTAGTTAGTTAGTTAGTTGGTTGGTTGGTTGGTTGGTTAGTTAGTTAGTTAGTGAGTTAGTTAGTTAGTTAGTTGGTGAGTTAGTGAGTTAGTTAGTGAGTTAGTGAGTTAGTGAGTGAGTGAGTGAGTTAGTTAGTTAGTTAGTCAGTCAGTTAGTTAGTTAGTTAGTTAGTGAGTTAGTTAGTGAGTTAGTTAGTTAGTTAGTTAGTTAGTGAGTTAGTTAGTGAGTTAGTGAGTTAGTGAGTGAGTGAGTTAGTTAGTTAGTTAGTTACTTTGTTAGTTAGTTAGTTAGTTACTTTGTTAGTTACTTTGTTAGTTAGTTAGTTAGTTACTTTGTTAGTTAGTTAGTTAGTTAGTTAGTTTGTTAGTTTGTTAGTTAGTTAGTTAGTTAGTTAGTTAGTTGGTTGGTTGGTTGGTTGGTTGGTTGGTTCAGTAGTTGGTTGGTTAGTTAGTTAGTTAGTGAGTTAGTTAGTTAGTTAGTTCGTTCGTTAGTTAGTTAATGGGGTTAGTTTCTAGAGAAACTGTGGTGCTGCGTCGGTGGGGGGATGAAACACGAGAATTTAGTTTTATCGACTGAGTCGATAAGGTAAATTGACCACCGTAAAAAGATTCAAATAGCTGACGTTTCGAGCGCTAGCCCTTCGTCGGAGCGAATCAAGGAATTGTGGGTAGTGTGTGGTTTTATATAATAAGCGGTGGAGCTACGCTATTGGTGGAAATTTGGTGACGTGAAAAACAAATGTAGATTAGTTGAATGAAAAGCGTTCGTTGATTCCGTGGGGTTTGAGAGTGCCGATTTGAAAGATGATTTTTTGTTCTAGGTTTTTACGGCTTTCTGTGTTACCCTGGTGTAGGGAAAGGCCGCAGATTGTCATGTGTTGTTTAGAATGGTTAGTAAGATTAAAATGGCGCGCGACTGGTTTGGATGCGTCTTTGTCATTTTTTTCAACGTCTCGGAGATGTTCACGAAAACGGTCGCCCAGTCTCCTCCCTGTTTCGCCAATGTATATCTTTTTGCAAAAAGTACATGTAATGCAGTAGATAACATTTACGGAGGTGCATGTAAAACGATCAGTGATTTTAATAGATCGTTTGGGTCCTGTTATTTTGTCCGCGTTGTGAATGAAAGGACAAGTGTTACATCGTGTGCGTGTGCATTTGAAAGTTCCCGGTACATCGTCAGATTTCAGTGCGCTCGTAACTAGAAAGTTGCCTATGTTTTTGTCACGTTTGAATGAAATTAGTGGGGGTTGTGAAAAAATTCTGCCAGTTTCGGGGTCGTTTTGGAGTAATTTGAAATTTTTTAAAATGATGCTTTTGACTGTGTTGTTGTGTGGGTGGAAAGTGAGGGTGAATGGAATTCTCTCGTTCTCTTCCTTCTGTGGCGTTTGTAGTGCTGACTGTCTGTCGATCTGTTGTGCACGTTGTTGGCCCGTATTAACAACAGAGTCAGGGTACCCACGTTTCTTGAAAAACTGGCACATTTCTTCTGATTTGTTGGAAAAATCAGAGTCATCACTACATAGACGTCGAAGTCTGAGAAATTGAGAATACGGAATGGCGTTTTTAACGTGCGATGGATGTGAGGATGAATGTAACAGATAACTGTGGGAATCTGTAGGTTTGTAGTGCACACTTGTGGATAAACTGTTACCGTTGATTGAAATATTAATGTCAAGAAAAGCGACTGAGGTTTCGGAAATTTCCCAGGTATATTTTAGAGCTGGATGAAAAGTATTGACAGAAGTTATGAATTGATTAAGTTCCTCTTTACTGGAAGAGGTAGCGCCAATGCAATCATCGATGTAACGGCCGTAGAGTTCGGGTTTGGTTCCGTGGTACTGATTAAAAAATTTGTCTTCGATGTGGCCTACAAAAAGGTTAGCGTAGCTTGGTCCCATTTTGGTGCCCATGGCGACTCCATTTACTTGTTTGTAGTAGTTTTGGGAAAATGAAAAACAGTTAAGTGTCAAAACTAATTCGGCTAAGCGGAGCAGTGTTTCTGAGCTTGGGTTTTGAATGGAGCGCTGGTCGAAAAAATATTTTAGTGCTTGAAGTCCTTCGTCATTGGGGATGACGGTATATAAAGAGGTAATGTCCATAGTGAAAATTAATTTGTTTTCGCTGGCAAAACTGAAATCCCGGAAAATTTCGAGTGCGTGATTGGTGTCCTTAATGTACGAGGGTAGTGATTTGACAATGGGGGCCATGATTTTGTCTAAATAGCTAGAAATTAGTTCGGTAGGACAGCTACAAGCGGAAACAATGGGTCGGCCCGGATTGTTTGGTTTATGAATTTTAGGTTTGAAATAAACGCGTGAGGTTCTAGGAGTAGTGATGATGAGATTGTTGGCGGTAACTGGTAATTGTTGTTTAGTAATGAGGTCTTGGATAGTTTCTTTGACAATTTTTTGGTTGGTAGAAGTGAGATCTTTATCAACTTTGGCATAGAAAGCGGTGTCAGAAAGTTGCCGAAAAGCCTCTTGTCGGTAAAGGTCGGTCCGCCAAACAACTACCGCCCCGCCTTTGTCGGCCGCTTTGATAACAATGTCGCGTCGTT
Organism: Dendrophyllia cribrosa; assembly: GCA_024195265.1. Lineage (NCBI taxonomy): Eukaryota > Metazoa > Cnidaria > Anthozoa > Scleractinia > Dendrophylliidae > Dendrophyllia > Dendrophyllia cribrosa. The sequence goes on along the minus strand of JAJLRJ010000010.1, from coordinate 860,228 downwards.
TGCTAAGACTTTTGAGCGCTGCCCATTCTCCTGTTGAAAGGTTGGAAATTTTGGTGTGGCGGTTAAATTTAAGTTTTTGGACATCGTGACGACATTTTTTGACGAAAAAATCTAGAGAAGAAAACTGGCCCTCTGGGGGAGTCCATTTTGATTTGCGAACGTTGAGTGTTTCAAAAACATCTTTTTCCGAGGTGTTAGAATTGTCTTCTTTGTCGTGGAAAAAAGCTCTTAATTGCACGCGGCGAAGGAATTTTTCAACATCGTGTTTGACTGAAAATTCGTCGGTTTGTTTCGCTATAGGAACAAAGTTTAAACCTTTACTAAGAACGGACCTCTCTGGGTTAGAAAGCGGCAAATTTTCCGGAATGGTAACGACGCCATTGTGACTATCGAATGAATGGTCGCCGGATAATTGAGGACCTATTAACTGTTCAAGTTTTTGGGTCTTGATTTGGTTAAGGCTGTTGAACAGTTTAGCATTGAGTTCTTGAATTTTAGCGCGAATTGATTGTACTAAGACAGCTGGACAAATTTTGGAAAGTTCGGAACGGTATTGGATAATTTCCTTTTCGAGATTGTTACGTTTAAGGCACATAGCTCTGATAGTGATCCTCATAATATTACGCGAGAAAGAATTTTGGGCATGGTGAATTTCGTGGAAATATTGTTGATTGGAATCAGAGAATGTAGAAGCGTGAAAATTTGAACGAAACCCTTTAGGAATGACTTTGGATTGGAGGCAACGGCCGATGAAATTGATGTGACTACAGAACCTAGTTTTGGTAAAGATGTGAGTGGCTAAACGAAAGGCTAAATTAGTGGAAATGGGGGGAAAAGGAATAAGATAACTTACGATTTCCTGGCGTAGCTCCTTGGTGAGTGTCTTGAGGTTAGGCATCGTTGTCTTCGGTTCGTTCGGTGAGAAAGCTGTTGAGTAAGAAATATTGATGTAAAAAGTTAATGGTCGCAGCGAATAAACAACAAATGAATGGGGTTAGTTTCTAGAGAAACTGTGGTGCTGCGTCGGTGGGGGGATGAAACACGAGAATTTAGTTTTATCGACTGAGTCGATAAGGTAAATTGACCACCGTAAAAAGATTCAAATAGCTGACGTTTCGAGCGCTAGCCCTTCGTCGGAGCGAATCAAGGAATTGTGGGTAGTGTGTGGTTTTATATAGTAAGCGGTGGAGCTACGCTATTGGTGGAAATTTGGTGACGTGAAAAACAAATGTAGATTAGTTGAATGAAAAGCGTTCGTTGATTCCGTGGGGTTTGAGAGTGCCGATTTGAAAGATGATTTTTTGTTCTAGGTTTTTACGGCTTTCTGTGTTACCCTGGTGTAGGGAAAGGCCGCAGATTGTCATGTGTTGTTTAGAATGGTTAGTAAGATTAAAATGGCGCGCGACTGGTTTGGATGCGTCTTTGTCATTTTTTTCAACGTCTCGGAGATGTTCACGAAAACGGTCGCCCAGTCTCCTCCCTGTTTCGCCAATGTATATCTTTTTGCAAAAAGTACATGTAATGCAGTAGATAACATTTACGGAGGTGCATGTAAAACGATCAGTGATTTTAATAGATCGTTTGGGTCCTGTTATTTTGTCCGCGTTGTGAATGAAAGGACAAGTGTTACATCGTGTGCGTGTGCATTATAAAGAGACGTTGAAAAAAATGACAAAGACGCATCCAAACCAGTCGCGCGCCATTTTAATCTTACTAACCATTCTAAACAACACATGACAATCTGCGGCCTTTCCCTACACCAGGGTAACACAGAAAGCCGTAAAAACCTAGAACAAAAAATCATCTTTCAAATCGGCACTCTCAAACCCCACGGAATCAACGAACGCTTTTCATTCAACTAATCTACATTTGTTTTTCACGTCACCAAATTTCCACCAATAGCGTAGCTCCACCGCTTACTATATAAAACCACACACTACCCACAATTCCTTGATTCGCTCCGACGAAGGGCTAGCGCTCGAAACGTCAGCTATTTGAATCTTTTTACGGTGGTCAATTTACCTTATCGACTCAGTCGATAAAACTAAATTCTCGTTAGTTAGTTACTTTGTTAGTTACTTTGTTAGTTACTTTGTTAGTTAGTTAGTTAGTTAGTTAGTTAGTTAGTTTGTTAGTTAGTTAGTTAGTTAGTTGGTTGGTTGGTTGGTTGGTTGGTTGGTTCGTTCGTTCGTTCGTTAGTTAGTTAGTTCGTTCGTTCGTTCGTTCGTTAGTTAGTTAGTTAGTTAGTTGGTTGGTTGGTTGGTTGGTTGGTTGGTTAGTTAGTTAGTTAGTTAGTTCGTTGGTTGGTTGGTTGGTTGGTTGGTTGGTTGGTGAGTGAGTGAGTGAGTGAGTGAGTTAGTTAGTTAGTTAGTTTGTCAGGGGACCTAAAATAGGGGTAACCTCACGGTCCTCCTTTTTAAATACCGTTTTTTTTTTCTACATTGCACGACCCAAATTTTCTGTGAGTCAGAGTGAAAGGGCTATTTGTTTATGTTTATTTGTTTATGTTTACATGAGTCCGATCAGCTAAATCAAATTTTACTCTATTCTGTTGTATTCAAATCTTTTTGTAGCACTTGGGGTTAACAAAGGTTCATTCTTTTCTTGTTTATAAGTCTTTGATTTGGCAACAAGCTGTCGAACCACTTTGAATAAAATAATCATGAACCGAACAAGCTGTGAGGTCAATGACAAGAAAATGAAGATCATAAACACTAATGGAATAAAACCCAGTAAAACTGCTTCAGTCAAAAGAAAGCCCCGGACATACTTTTGTTCAACTCCACTGGCCTCAATCCTTGCCGAGTGATACGAGGCTACCCCAACATTCAGTATTGCTATGACGACCAACGTTGCCAAGGAAACTGTTTCGGCTAGGTTGGCGCGGAACTTGACAAAGGGCTTCTGGGATAGGTGATGTAAAAGAAAAATGAGGCACAGGATTGCTAGGCACACAGAGCGAATGAAGGGGTCAACCACGAACGAGCCAATCAGGATTAAGATAAATCGGCGGCCAATCAGAATGCTCTCCCAGTAGATCTTGCCTTGCGATTGGTCATCTTGTTTCTGATGGCAAAATGGCGCGCTGAGAACTTCAAGGATTGACTTTTGGATGGTGCACGAGGACGAATTGTTTCTGTCTTCTTCGAGATCAGCAGAAGACGGCTTTGATGTCATCTCTAAGAATTTGTGTGGTCTTGTTAAAGCTTTCTTTATGTAAACAACAAAGGCATGAAGCAGATATGGAAGAGGCAAAACACAAGCCAGTAAAAACTTCTTCGCTGAAGTTTGTCGCTGATGCAGCCGCAAGGTGCCAACATACAACATGAAAATAAACGGAAACAAGTACAGAATTATTACCGCAATAGAGCCCTTCTGCCACCACGGCAGGCACGTGATTTCCGCATTGTAATACCACCGAGACACGTTCTGTATTTTTACACAGTCCAGCAGTCTCATTGCCGTGCCTGTCAATGCTGAGTACTCTAGCAACACGGTCTCCAGGATTGCTCCGAGGTATGGACCACTTGGGGGTAGGACTGGCACACGCTTGCGCAGTTTGTTAAGACCGCTGTGCAGGAAGTAGATGAACAGGATTGACAAAAGCATAAATACGACGACAACAATTTGAAACAGTGTTTTGGTGAGCGGCGTGAGACCAGGAAAGGGGCAGATGCTCCAGTTACTGTATGGATACAACTTGAAGTCAAAAAGACTTGTTACCGGCAATACAATGCTATCTCTCAACAAGTTGCTCACTCCATAGGATGAAATAGTCAATAAACCAGCGATTTGATAAAAATAAAAGAGGATTTTTAAGTATCCGTCAGAATCTGTATTGTTTTCACTTTCTAATTTGTCGACGTCGTGGTAATTTTTTCGGCTGTGGCTTGGGATAAACCATGTTAAATTTCCCATTATTATTGGAACAACTGGAGGTTTTCTGATAAGGAACATCGCAAATAATGTTGTGCTAATACAAATAACGACCAAACACCAGCGATGAGTGCATTCCTCGACAGAAACACAATTGGTGTTGAACAAAGATTCGCTGAAATTCTTTTTACACCTTCCACATAGAATCCCAGTACGGTTACCTTGGCAACCAGAATACTGATAGCTTGCATTGTAGTAAGGGCACTGTTGATTGGCGAGACAGCAGTAACCATGGGGACAAAGCATGAATTTTACTGTATCACCAATAGGATAACCCCAGTAGTTTGGTCTTGCCGCTAAAGCAGAGGTGCAGTTACCTCCATCGGGACACGGGAGGCACTTTACGAGGTGCTCCATTTTGAAACCTTTACTAGTGCCCCTCGTTATACTGTAGGTTCCTATGGGGCAAGGCTGAGTGATAATGGAGAAAGTGGTAATCCAAGTGGTAATCCAAGTCCGTTTGGTGACCTGTTTACTTTCCGAATGCGAGAGATTATGAAATATCAGCTTGCTTCCGAACGGCGATTTAATTTTCACGGAATGGTCCATATAAACCTCTTCCGCACCCTCAACAAAGATTAGACCTGTGCCATCGTGGCTGATTGGATCAGAAATAAACGAACTCTCACGTACAGATATGTTCCCAAAGCTTGTCACAGTTAGAAATCCGTTATACGGCTTCTCTCTGCGTGCGTCTAAGACTTGCGACCTTTCAGACTGGTAAAAGTATGTTTTATAAATTGATAATTTGCTCGAACTTAGTTGGACTCGAACGTGTGATCCATCATTGTTTCCGAAATTGTTGATAAAAGAGCTGTTTTCAATCTGGACCAACTCAGCGTTTAGTACTGTGAGCGCGCTTTCGGAGACACCAGAATTGTTGCGAAACGTAGTATCGTTTATAGCGACCGCAGTGCCTCAACTGACCGAACACTGGTTTGATGCACATGTAACAGAAATCTTCATTACCCCTGATTTGCAGGAATTATGCTGTACTTTACTCGCTTGAAAACGCAATGAGTTTCGACCTCGGTCCATAGAAACAAGGAAGATGGAACTCCGAGTGTTGCAGTCATTTCTCAGTATAGAAACGTTGGTGAATTTAAAAATTGCGTCACTACCGATTTTGTTAAGATAGAAAATAAAGTTTTTGTTGTCACTTATTACAGAATTCTCCACACGAACATCACTAGTGTTATCCGTGACTTTAAGAAATAGTCCACCTCCTGAGTTCTGTTGAATATTGCAAAATGAGATCAGCAAGTAGCTTTGATACAAAAGAATGTCGTATATAGTGGAGAAGCCGTACCCTTTGTTCTGAATAAACGTAGAATTTTCTATTGTCACACGCGCTGAAAGACCGAGTAACAGGTACAGTGTTGAAACTATGGCACCAGAATTTTGAACGAATTCACAGTTGAAGAACAGAGCTTCTTGATGAAGTGTCTCCATGTCAGCTATTAAGGCTCCAGCAATCGCTTGTTCGGCGGTATTTTCTGCGAATGTGTTGTTTGTTAATGTAAAATTCCACATGTGTCTCACATGAAATGCCAAGGCGCCTCCCCCTCCACTGGATTCCCCAGAATGAACTGTATTTCCAATGAATTTTGAATTGTAAATATTTATTGTGGCATTGGGTTGCTCGTTATGAAACGGCTCGTTACCAACAGCCAACGCGCCACCGTAGACCCAACCTTCGTTTTTAACAAAATTGCTGCTTTCGATATCCAATGTCAGTGACGTTAGGTTAACGAAAGCGCATGCGCCGCCGTTTTTACCTTGATTCGAGCTGAAATTTGACCTAGACATGAAGACGAGGGCTTTCTGTGTGAATCCGCTGACATAGACTGCTCCTCCATTGCCCATGTTGTTGGAAACTTCCATTTTATTGTCAACAAAACTTCCGTTCATGATTTTCAGTTGAACCGAGTTTCCATCCCGAATGTTAACAGCTCTGCCGGTATTTTTTCTAAACTGAATCGCCGTAAACTCTATATGACTGATGTACCAATGATGTCGACCACACTTTCTGATGCGTTATTGTTCTCAAATTTGCCTTCCTCCGTTTTCATTGTTAACCGTCCATCTATTTCTGATCCAATTTTGATGCACGCTTTTCCAGGACAAATGTTTTGTGAGACAGTAATGTTAGTAAAGTTGACTCTAATTTGAGCCCGCGAGCTTTGCGGTGAGATTACAAGTAGCGCGCTCTCTGCATTGCGCTTGCGCAGATTATTCTTCTCAAAGGAGGAATTTTACTGAATCGCCGCGAATCTTGAGACCGCTACCGTTGTTGTTGTAGAAATTACATCCATTAAAATCAATTTTTCCTGTTGAACTTCGCGAAAAATTCAGAAACATGGTATCAACGGAGCTGTTTACAAAACTGACCCCGGTGATGTTTAGAGAACAATCTACAAGGTTCAGCGTGGTATTTATGAAAGTAATTCCAATCAAGGAGACGCCACTGGAAGAGTTATTTCTAATATCGCAAGAAAATCGCAAGCTGCTGTTTTTAAAATTCACAAATGCTTGAGTTCCGTAGCTGCGAATCTCAACACCTGCTATCTGCAATCTTGGGTCGCCTGACTCGCAAGGATATGGGTCATGTGACGTTCCTGAGCCGTCTATGTTGACGACGTCTCCGTCACGAGCACGCGCAGTTACTTGGTGGATGGTCTTGCAGGGGTGAGACTTTTCTAGGCCGCAGTTCACTTTATAGGTCCCTCTTAACCTCGATACGTACCACTGACTGGCGGAAACGGTTGCTAGGGGACAAAACAAATGGATCTTAGATCAGAGGATATATGAGGGACTTTGTTTACGTTTTTGCCTAATCAACGTCTTTATTTACAATGTTACAATGAGCTAAAAAACAGTTTGGTCAGAGTAAAAATAACTGAGTTCAAAATACAAGGTTAAAGTAATGTTTAAAACACGAACAGCAGTGTTTTTTCAAGTTTAAAAATTCGAGCGCGAAGCGCGAGAATTTTTAGACTTGATAAAACACGTGCTGTGAGTGTTTTGAACGGCTTCAAACACGAACCGCCAAAAGCGTGTCACAACGGAGATCAAACAAATGTGCTTTTTGTGCAAAGAGGATATTAGCATACGAGAAAAACAAGTAGACTGATTAGCATACAGCACATGCGCCACACTGGCTTCGACGAGGTGACCAAGGCTTCCCGGCAACTGTCGAAAGTTTTGGGATTTTAAAGTTCTGAGGAAAAAGATAATCCATGAAAAATGCTATACCAAAGTTGACAGATACGGTGGATAAAATGTCTGACAATTTTTATTCAGTGGCAATGAACGAGTAGAAATAAGCAGCTTGCATCTCTGAACCACTCGCTTTCCTACCAATTTACACGTGGGCACTGGTGTCATTCAAATGACGGCTTACTTGCTAAACTATTGCTTGCTAATTTTGTTGGAGATGATTCCATATAGAATGGCAAAAGGCTACATATCGTAAAACAGTACTGAACGAAAATGTTAAAGTCACCATTTGTTGTACTAAGAATCCTGAATAATTACTACCAACGTTGGTATTCTTTATTTAAAGAATACTAATAAGGAAAAGAAACCTATTGTCTTTTACCCTTATTAGTATTCTTTATATAAAGAATACTAATGAGAGTAACTTTTTTATATCAAGAATACTAATGAGGTAAAAAAACAATCAGCCCCGCACTCCCCTGGGACTGAAATCAAATCCGCCACCAAGCTTTTCAGAATGACCATAGATGCCACCGGAAATAGGGCTGTGGTGTGGGGAAGAGGTACCCAGTCTCCTATCCAAAGCATATATACATATATACAGTGTACATATTACAGGTGAAAAGAAAACATAGCTTGTTTCTTTATTCCCAATATTTGTGCTTTTTATTTACGAATGGAAATTTTAAAATAGTTCAGCCTTAATAAATGAAATTTGGAGTATTTTTCGTTTCTGCTTACATTAGGGTATTGCGCGTCTGGCGAAAACGGCCTGGCTGCTTAGCAGGGAGACACTTCAAAAGTTCGAACGAGGTGTTTGTGACGAAGAGAAGAAACAAAACATTAACGCAAGTAATGCATCCTTCCTTAGCACCTCACCTTCATAGCGAGTGTTTAGAAATTATTCAGCAACTGCACCGCTGTCACGAAGAGGTTTGTCAAGTCCTGAGGCTGTACACTCGTCAGCGACTCGTCTATGTCTCGCTAGACCGGATGCATGCATGTTGTGTCACATAACCGAGTGTTTTTGTTTATTCGTATAGCATCCTGTTGGGAAATTCTTTGGCGAATGTAACGACATCAAAAGAGCATTGAATACTTGCTTAAAGGAAGAGGTGAGTTATAGCACTTTAGTTTTATGTCTTGACTATACAGCTATTTCAATTAACGTTGTCGGTTGAAAAAGGCGAAAAGCCAAGACCGTAAGGTAGTATGAGATTTTTATTCAATGGCTTTTAACCCTAACCCATACTACCTTGCGGTCTTGGCTTTAAGCTTTCATCCGACAACGTTTATTGAAATAGCTGTATATTTCATTACGTCTCATTCAACAAGGCTTTGAAACCAATCTACTTCGGAAATCATTTAATAAATTCTCCAGTCGCCATGGTCTTATCGTAGAGAAGTATGGTGCAGCCCTACGTGAGATGAGATTAGCAATCCAGGCTTGAATTGCAACATCGTATCCTTACATTACGTATTTAGTAGTAAGATTTGTATTTCAGTCGTATCTCGGCACATGTACGCGCGCGTTTTTATTTCTTTAATTTAATTATTTGTGCGCGTGCATTGTTGGTGCATTATCTGTGCGCGTGCATTATTTGTTTGTTTAATTGACGTGTGCATTTAGTTCATTAAATAACGTCTTAATTTCACTTTGCATTGTTTTCCTTACTTATTTGTGTTGTCCGTGACTGTGCTCACATTGTGGGTGGCTCCTCCTAAAATGTTCTGCAGTTGGTATAGGATTTAATGGAGCCAAAACCAATTGTAGAATTGCACACATTTTAGGCATCCTACTGATGAACAGTTACGACACAGATATATATATATATATATATATATATATATATATATATATATATATATATATTTTTTTTTTTTAGCAACTACTGTGATTTGCAGTCTGTCCATTTGAATTGAATATATTTTAAATCATCATTTCAGTGGGGGGGTGGGGGAGGGGTATAAGTGACCAAGTTCATATGGTCGTGGGTGAGGCAGGGGGTGGGGGGGGGGAGGCAGGGGGTGGGGGGGGGAGGTAGGGGGTGGGGGGGGGGGGGAGGCAGGTTGGTTGTCAAACCAAGTTTTGGTTTTTCGGTGACCCTCTTTATGACAAAAAAATTGCACTTTCCCTTCCCTAGAAATGTACAGTTGAGTCCAAAATGGCAGCCATTTTATTTATTCTTTTATAAAAATATCCATGTAGTTTAGCCCTCTTTGCCTCACATTATGTGCAAAATGCAAAATAATTTTCAAGTGAAAACGAGGCAAAGAGAGCTAATTAACATGCATGTAAAAGGATAATAAATTAACTGCCATTTTGGAATAAATAAGGTGCATGTGTGATTTAAATTGTCAAGCACATATTCCTGACAATGATTTACAGTGTACATGTATGTTCAACAATGGTATCAGTTTTGTCAGATAATAATTTGCTAGACTGAGAAAATACCAGGGAATATATTTTTTAGTAACTGATAATAGTAGCAACAATAAGCAAAAACTTAAGAGAAGGAGCAGATAAAGGGAAAAGTAAAATTAATGTTCCCTACTTGTACAGTTTACATACATGTACAACTGTAAATGCTCCTGATTGCGAAAACCTGCCAAGTGACAGTGATGCCGAGAATGATGCCCTCGAAGTGAACTGGCCCAAATGACTAGAAAGTTCTCACTTATGCCATATACAATGATGTAGTACAATCTATAACTGGTTCTTACCTTTTACTTTGCAGGATTTAAGAAAAAGAAGAAAAAACTTAGAAGAAGCAAGAAGAAAAAGAAAGACACTACAAGAATTGTGTTCAGATGACAGCACTAAATGACGAATTTATCAATTGAGTTGAACATCAAAAATGCCTTTATTCACTTTCAAGTAAGATCAAAGGATGGCATTCAGTTGTTTAAAATATCATGGTCAATAACAGGGCTGTCATTAGTAGCTGTAAACCGGCTATTTATATGGCCAGCAACTGTGGTGAAGATGACTGGCTTCTCAAAGTTTGAAAAAGACTAACCCTTTCACTCCCAAGAGTGCCAAACATCAAAATTCAATAAAAATCCCAAAATGCATTTTGTAACATATTTAAAAACAAATGGCACCAAACAAAAGTAATGGCAAAGAGGTTTCATTTGAATGGTCACACCATAGGGTTTCGTCGACAGGCTCAAAAGTTTGAACAAATGGTACCATGCAAAAGTACTGCTGAAGAGGTTTCATTTGAATGGTCACACCATAGGATTTCGTCAACAGACTCAAAAGTTAGAACTTCACTACATGTATCCATAACAGACTACATGGGAGTGATTGAGTGAAAAAGTTAAAGTTTGAAAAAGACTAAAAGAAATTGGGAAGCTATCATTAGTTTATGACCACCTATTTCTCTTGTGTACAGTAGCTGGCAACCTCAAACCTTTAAAAATAATAATGACAGTCCTGGAATAAGACAAAAAGTGTTACTCTGTTTTCCTTAACTGACACCTCAATAATAATAATAATTATAAGGCCACATAGTATAAACGGTTAACAGGAGTTCCATCTTAACTACAGTTCTAGAGTCACTGCTAAGGGATTGCTAACCAAGACTGTATTTTGTAGCAAGGTGCTTTGGCGTGTTTTGCACTGCACATGTTTTGCAATGGTGAAATGTATGAAGATAATTAACATCCAAAAGTATGTCCATAATGCGTTACTACAGCCAGTCCCAATTAAATATTAAATTTTACTGCCTCATCAGAATAGTTAATGAAACATGAATCTTATTTTCTGTGGGTCATTCATGGTGCGATGAGCTACATGTATCAATGAATAGTACAGTTAAAGTTAGCTTTGTATTCAAGTTTCCAAGGTCAAACAACTCAATAGTTCTGTTGTGTTGTACATGTAGTTAAAATAATTTTACAGCTTCGTTCGCTTAAGAATGGTGTATTGTTGCTTTACATTGGCCAAAAGAGTTAAGGCCTCATTCATGGTTAAGTAAGCATGTTGTAATAATTAACTGTTCGGTTGTACAGCCATTTTTTTGGTTGTGTTAGCAGACATTGTCTAGGTACAAAAGCTCAAGTAATCCGTTGGAGGTTCACTTTAGCATTCAGTTGCACACTGCAATCAGTATCATTCTGGTCTTTGCACTATCAAAATGTGTTATTACGGTTTGCTCTCATTATGGATGGCAGTCTTACTGGCTCCTGCTCGAAGCGAGGATCTCTCATTTCTTACAAGCAAGGTGCTGAACCTTCGACTGTGCGCGTTAAACCTCTCCATCACTGGTTCTCAAGGGAAAAATATCGCCAGACTCAAGCCCTTATTACACTAAAGGTGACTGTCCTTCCACCAACCCCAACAAAAAACCATGCCACACCCAGTCTGCTTTGACTTGAACAAGCCACTGGTTGCTGGCACTCCAACCTTAGCTACCAACACATATGCTATCGCTGCAATTTCAGCCATCCCAGCCTGCCCAAAACAACCGTCTAGCTAGTAGCCACAATTCATCGAAGGTTACCACACTATTAACATCCTCACCTATTGACATTTTATTGCTTAGAATTAGAATTACGTGATCACCTGATGGCAATTTTATTTACAACTTCTTAGTACTCTTATAGACTAAAGGAAGGTGTGAGTATTGGCTACTTGAGCCCCCATTCAGCATGTGTTTCACCTGACCTAATTTGTGCTGCTGGGCATCCCAAAGTCGTATCCTCAAATCTACACAAAGAAATCAACCTAGGTATGTGCCAATCCTTCGGCTCCTTTACCCAATTTTCAATGTCCCCCGGTAGGCGTGGTCCCGAAAAAGCAATCAGTGGAATGGTGACCATTGATGTTATCACCTCTCCTATCCCATGGGAGTTCTATCCAGATCATATCCCCCCCCCCCCCCCTAGTTATGTGTGGGTTGATGATGCCATTTGTCATATCACTACATGATCAAACACACAGTACATGAGAATTAAGGAAATGATCAGGGGTTATTAAAATACTGGGGCAGAAAAAAATAGTAATACAGGATGTTTCTGGAGAAAATAACAGGGATATTGATTATTGGAAAATATCCTGGGATATTGAGTAACAAATTTGGGATACAAAGTATGCTGATAACTGGGTCTAAAATAACTGGGATGTGGCATCTGTAGAACAGGGATACAGGATATTGGAATAAAACCTGGGGATACCGAGCAACAAATTTGGGATACAAAATATGCTGATATTTAGGCCAAAAGTAAGTGGGATATGTAGAACTGCCCCGCCTCCTCCTCCCCCCTTTAATAAACTAATGCTAAACTCAAGTTTGAAAGGTCACTGACAGAGTTTTGAGGAGCACATTGATACACCACATGCAATTCAAAAACAGCAAACTTACAGCATTTTCATTGGATGCTTAACCCTTTCACTCCCAGAGTCAATTATGGAGACATGTAGTGCAGTTCTAACTTTTGAGTCTGTGGATGAAATCCTATGGTGTGACCATTCCAATGAAACATCTTCAGCTGTACTTTTGCATGGTACCATTTGTTCTAACTTTTAAGTCTGTTGATGAAATCCTATGGTGTGACCATTCCAATGAAACATCTTCAGCAATACTTTTGCATGGTACCATTTGTTCTAACTTTTGAGTCTGTATATGAAATCCTGTGGTGTGACCATTCAAATGAAACCTCTTCAGCAGTACTTTTGCATGGTACCATTTGTTTTTTTAATATTTTACAAAATAAATTTTGGGATTTTTCTTGAATTTTGATATTTGGCACTCTTGCGAGTTAAAGGATTGAATAACAGAGTGGTGAAAATGACACGGACTGACACTTACTTTATGACCACAGTCTTTAACTAATTAGTTGAATTAAGAAAACACAACTTTTTTCATCAACCTTTTAAGAGGTTAACCAAGAAAAGCTGTTTTGTTTAGCATGTTTGCCAAAGGACTCTTGTTTTTGCTTGCATTTGGAGAGATTCTTACAGCCATGGTGACCTTGCTTCCACGAACTAATGCTGATGAAACTCCTGAAAGCGGTGTGTATTTAAACATCTTTATGTTTTATTGAGATTTTTTTATGAAGCCCCTTTGTTTTATTTTTGTTATAACCGGCAAGAATTTCGTTTTGAATGGCATTGTTTTTAAAAAGAGACGCAGTACCCGACGAATAGAATCTTCCTACAGACATGAATTTGTACAAACTTACACTGATTGATCTGTTTGGAATTTTTAGCTGGAGATTCGAGTGACAACTTATTCGCCAAATATACGAACAGTTCTTCGTATCTTTAAGGTGTTAAAAATGTAGTTTTAGTACTGTTAAAGTGTTTTAGTTTCAGAATAATGTCCTAAGTTGTACCTATCAGAATATGAAAAAAATGAGGCCCTGAGGAAGACTAGTTCTATTAGTCGAAATATTGGCCATTTAATAAATCTGCCCTTTGCCGTAGTGCCAGCCTTGCATTCAGTTTAGTATTTTCACACTCAAGTGACGTCTGGCACGAGATCTTTCACAAGCGAGATCCGGCAACTACCAGCTAGTTTAATTAATTTCTGCGTCGTGTGGACCTCTGTATGTAAAGGTTTTTCTATCAGAATATCTTTTTGGGAAAAAAAAGGTAGAAATCTGAGTCATTATTGCTTTTAAAATCTCGAATTAAATTAGAACGTTTTCGATGAAACTGACTTTATTTCCAATAAAAAATGTGAGAATGTTTTAAATACACAGTCGAAACTCCATGTGCGACCACCTTGCTAAGCGACCATGTTTCCAAAAAGAAAAAAAAAATTTCGGCGACCCGCAAACACTATCAATGCTGGCGATTTAAATTGTTCTATTGTTGTTAACCTCTGGTATAAGCGACCACTCGCTCATAATTCCATGTCACTACAGAACCAAATTGAATAATGTGTTACAGTACAACTGCAATAAATCGAAAATTTTGTAACTTACATCAAAACTTCTATATGATAAAACCTTTTTCGTTGATAGGTACTTTGTACCACGTCCCTTAAGCGACCACTAGTTTGGTCATTTTCGGGAGGTTACACTGTTTATTCTAGGGCCACTCTATATCCTAGGGTTATTAATTTTTTTAATTTCAAACAAGCATCCCCGTCATTTTTATATGGTATTTCCTTCAGAGTTCTTCCTTCACGGAAAAATTTTCCAACATTTAATCGGGATCTTTCGAGATTTAAGTGCTAACATGAGGAATATGAGCTTCGGAAACACCGCTATTGCTTTTTTGTGCAATTTCTGAAAAATGCTTACAGGAGAATGACATTCTTTTTTTTTAAGTTTCATTAGCTTTTTGGACCATTTTGTACTTGACAAAGTCACCTATAATATTGCAACCTTGACCCTTTGTATTCGGCCAAAATAATTCATTAAAATAAACAATGTGTATTTTGAAACCTGTGGAAAATTGGGTTTTCGCAAGCAAAAAGCTGGCTTATTTATCTAGAAGGCAACTCTTCATGACTTGGGCAAAATCAGGTAAAAAAGAAAACAAAACAGAAAATGTTGTTTAACGTTTTGTACTGTACAGAGATAGACTAAAGTATTGTACGAGGTTTCTTCTCGTTCTTGGAACAGCCAATGAACAATTTGTACGTTTTATATGGAAATTGAAAGGCGAACCTGCGATATAAAAGGGCAAAGCCCCACGCCGAATCTAATGCAAATGAGCAAGAACAATAGATTTTGCTTATTTGCATGAGTTGGACAGTCCAGCCGCCCTTTATATCGCGGGTTTGGCTTTAAATGTAGATCGCGATGTTTCGACTGCCGACCATCGTGATACTAATGGTGACGCGTAATCAGTCGACCTCATCGCCTGATGAGTGATTAAGTGACTACGTCGTGAGACAAACGTGTGCCTTTCTACGATGAACAATAACCAACTCTTTCACGAAAAATATATTTATTTCCGTGTTCACGGACTTTACAATTTGGGATTTTACAATTTGATGGACTTTACAATTTGCATGTAAAAATGTTGACATATGATCTCTGTAAATTCAGCTTTGTTTAAAATAAGGGCATCAATTTTCATCCACTAAAATGGGTTACTGTCGTCCACGGATAAACAGTAATGGGCCACTTATTTAAATAGATGACAGGTGTTCTACCTTTCCCTCCCCACCCATCTAGCAATGTGTGTGTATATGTAAAAATACTACGCAACTCGTAAAATATCCGCGCGTATTATCTGTTAAACCATCGAATACGGTGTATATACCCTACTTTAGTTATCGATGACAAATGCTGCAGTTTTGAAATTACTAACTAATCCAGTGAGTTACCGTCTGTAGTATTAGTCATCAATTTGACGTTTGTTTGTAACAAATAGTTGTCGATAACAAAGAAGACTGCTTTAACTGCCGTGTGTAGAAAAGCTCATTGAACGCCAATGAGCTCTTATCTTTTTATTCTTTCTCTCGTTGTTGTTGTTGTTGTTGTTGAAGTGATGATGACGATCGTTAGTGTCATGGGCTATGCCATCAAATTTTTGTACCCCCCGGGTTGAGGAACAGTGGATTTCTTCAGGGTTCGCAGCACATTTTGACGGAATTCTTTAGGGGGTCATGGTGTAAATATGAGGAATTCTTCAGGGGAACTAAGCTAAAAACAAAGGAATTCTTCAGGGGTTGCAGGAAAAACACAGTCGAGGATAGGGAATTCTTTAGGGGGACACTGCTTTGGAAAGGAATTCTACAGGGGGATGGTCTTTCTGGGGACTTCTTGAGGGGCGATGCACAAACTGTTCCTCAACAGAGCGGGTGCGGATATTAAATGCAATAGCCCCATATAAACTTACTCGAAAACCATCTATCATTTCGTTCATGGTTTTAACAGGCAATAAACCGGTACCTACCAACACCTCGCTTATCCATCAAACCCGCAAAAATGATGGTGATGATGATGACGATCCATTTGATGACAATTGGCCCACAGACTCCTCGGAATCGTCATCGCTTAAAAGTTCCCTGGTGCATGGAGCCATTGGCGGAGCCATCGTTCTCGGAATCATTTTGGCAACCTACGCATGCTACTCATGCTGTCTCCGCTGTCGTCGTCAACGAAAGGATATCTCAGGCGCAACTTGTAACTTGCCAAGAATTTTCCCATTACCGCCCCAGTTCCCCATCAGCCCATCGTTTTTTTACAAAGATGAGGGTATTACATGTTTGGTAAATGAAGGGTGAATCGTGTAGCTTGCAGTGAACTTGAACGCAACAGCATTTAGACAGAAAGTATAACGGCTTCTTTTTTCCTAGAATTGTGTCGGTCTAATTATGCAAAGCAAATTGTAGAATTTAGTAGGTAAAATTAAACCACATGTTTGTCATGAATAAATCTGTACATCTCGTCGAATGTCAGAACTGTTCCGCTTTAGAGACGAGAAAGGCCTGCGTCTCGCTCTCCCTCAGTGTCCTCACAGCAAAATAGTGGGGGTAACCATCTGTGACAGCCACCCCCTCCCTCCGAAAGGAAGGGGGGTGGGATGGAGAGTAGGAATACTCACGGTTGTGTCATGCTACAGAATATACAGAAACGGGCGACCCCGTAGCTGTCCAAACGATGCCTGTGATTGGCAAACGATACAATTGATATATCACTTGAACAATGCCCCTATCCCTAATCCCTATCCCAGCGGGACAAATCTGCTGTTTTCTTAACGAATCACAGATATCGTTTTGACAAGTGCTGGACTACCCGCGGAAACTGGGCTTCTTTTTGACAGTGTGGGTGTCCTGTGGCTCGTGCGTGACTGCATTCTACCAATCAATATGTCTACAACCCAGTCAGTCAATCAAGTGCCCATAGCTTTTCCCAATAACCAGCACAGGTCTTTGCTCGAAGTCCTCTTGAGGGCCCCGCTATCGAAGATTTATCCAGGATTGAGGGCCAATATTGATGCTGGTTAGTAACCGGTCGGGATTTTACCCTACACACGCTTGGTTTAGATGATTGTTTGTTGGCCAAATCCGGTTATTATTTGTTTTATGCTTAGTTATTTTCGTTTTTCCACAGCTGTAATTTATTCACACGTGCGCGTTTTAACGAGTTTTTAACTCCTAGGCGTGATTTGTCTAAAATGATTGATTGATCAATTGATTGATTGGTAATGACATTCGTTGTCAAAAGAGTTCACTCCATTGTTTTTAGATCATCAACTTAACCAATTCGTCACCTCAGTTTTCTTGTGCAGTTTTTCATTATCAACATTTCAACTCTCCTCTTGATCCGCGACTGTGCTATAAAGAAATGTTAACACTACAGTAAACATAACGAAATACGAAATGTGCTTTATTACAAGAAAAATGATTATCGATCAGTGTTAAGAAAACCACGGCCTTAAACAATTTCAGTCTGGCCAACCATAATATTTGAAAGTTATTTACTGTAAACAGTTATTTACTGTTAACATATCACAGACTAGAAAAACATTTATCTAATTAAAATGACCCACTTTTAGGCCCCGTCCACACGTATACTTTTACGTTCGTAAACGCATATTTTTTTTATCTAAAACGCTCCCGTCCACACGAAGCCAGCCATCGTTTACGATTCGTTTTCACCTGTCCACACGTAAACGCTAAAACGATACGTAAACGCTTCAAATCTGCATTGAACATGCTAGATAAGATTATTTGTGGACTGGGTCCGAATCAGCGTTTACTAAAATATCCGTTTACGCTGTCCACACGTAAACGGGTAAACGGCGTTTTCGAAAATATCCACTTTGGAGAGCGTTTACGAAAACATCCGTTTAGGGTGACCGTTTTCATCGTTTACGTGTGGACGGAAGGCCTAAACGCATTAAAAAATATGCGTTTACGAACGTAAACGTATACATGTGGACGGAGCCTTAAACAGATGTGAAGGTCCTAAGTTTGACTTTGTTAAAATAACCGGCCCTCTGTGGTTTAATTATCAATGATTTCAGTTTGGTAATCGTTTTCAAAAACTTGCAAACTAACTACAGTTTTAACCCTTTAAGCTCTAATATCAAAAATTAAATTCTAATTTCTAGTCCTATACATTTCCTATAGAAGTAGTGGGGAGAAATTGTTTGGATATCAAGAGAATTCATCTTGTCCTTAATTCTCCCGATCTTTTTGATTGATAAGGCATTAATATTACAAGGACAAATTTGATGCTGATCACTCTTAGGGCTTAAAGGGTTAACGAGCGTTTTCAAGGACGTGGTGGTTTCAGATCAGTCCGGTTTAACAAACTCGAAACCGCATCGAATATTACACGTTTTCAATAACGAATTTCGAAAACACAAACACAGTGCCGGCGAATTAACGTTTACGATCGTTTTGAAGACGACGTAGTTAAGTTTTCTTAATGCCAAACTAAGCTTACAACCTATTTCACTGCCGTGCGCAGACCCGCGGGATTTTCAAACATGATTCGCTCGTCATGTTCCGCCCATGATCACACAACTATGAATGATATTCACACATAAACTGAGTTTACAGGGTAATGCTGAATTCCTGAAATATAAAAAATAATCCATAAAGATCTCAGTACAGTGTTCAAACATGATTCGCCCGCCATGATTCGCCAGTCGTAATGCGGCCATCATGGTTCGCTTATTGACAGAAAATGGTGAGGAGATTCACAGATCTTGTTCTTCGTGAAAAATTCTATTTAAGGAAGCTTATTCTATTTCAGGAAGCTTATATTATTTTATGGGCGAATTCCTTCACCATGGTCTTGGGCGAATCATGACGGGCGAATCATAGCCAGCGAATCAGGAAGCGGTCACACTTGCTAAGTTGGCTAGGGCATGATTAACGCTTCCATCTCGGGCAACAGAAAATTTTCACATTGGACTGTAAACAGCGGCAGTAACAGCAAGCGAAGATTATTGTTATGAAGAGAAGCGGTCCACAAATCACAAATGCCTTGCCGAGGTCGCTCAAGTTGTACCACCATTTGAAGATCCCTGAACAAATAAAACAGACTAGTTTAGATAAAAAGTAACAACTATCCTCCCTTCTAGCTGTGATGATAGTAAAGCGCTGTGGGCTTCCGGCGCCATGATGCATTGCGCACCATACATAACATGTGTCCGCCATATTGCCTCCAGTGACTGGTATTAAATTAGAGTGTTCTTCAACCTCCTCAGTTTTTTATAATAGCAAGCGGCTATCACACTACCCTCCCTGTAACCTGCAATCCATTCTAAATTTCTCCATTATCCGTGTTTGATTCTTATTGTAAGTTACTGTACTGACTAGATCTGTAGGCCTGCCCTGTCTTTCTATCTATCTTGTCTCAATACCGTCAACTTTCTCAAAGCGGACACCACTGTATGGCAGAAACCCCTCTAAGGCGGACGTCAGTGATTGGCTGTTTCAGGCTGAATTTCACTTAATTGTTTGTCTGTAACTGAACTCTTTATAAGGCGCACACCCCTCTAAGGCGCACACCCCTCTAAGGCGGACACCCATCTAAGGCGGACACCCCTCTAAGGCGCACACCCCTCTAAGGCGCACACCCCTCTAAGGCGGACACCCCTCTAAGGCGGACACCCCTCTAAGGCGGACACCCCTCTAAAGCGCACACCCCTCTAAGGCGGACACCCCTCTAAGGCGGACACCCCTCTAAGGCGCACACCCCTCTAAGGCGCACACCCCTCTAAGGCGCACACCCCTCTAAGGCGCACACCCCTCTAAGGCGGACACCTCTCTAAGGCGGACACCTCTCTAAGGCGGACACCCCTCTAAGGCGGACACCCCTCTAAGGCGGACACCCCTCTAAGGCGGACACCCCTCTAAGGCGCACACCCCTCTAAGGCGGACACCCCTCTAAGGCGGACACCCCTCTAAGGCGGACACCCCTCTAAGGCGGACACCCCTCTAAGGCGCACACCCCTCTAAGGCGGACACCCCTCTAAGGCGCACACCCCTCTAAGGCGCACACCCCTCTAAGGCGGACACCCCTCTAAGGCGGACACCCCTCTAAGGCGGACACCCCTCTAAGGCGCACACCCCTCTAAGGCGGACACCCCTCTAAGGCGGACACCCCTCTAAGACGGACACCCCTCTAAGGCGCACACCCCTCTAAGGCGGACATCCCTCTAAGTCGCACACCCCTCTAAGGCGGACACCCTTCTAAGGCGCACACCCCTCTAAGGCGGACACCCCTCTAAGGCGGACACCCCTCTAAGGCGCACACCCCTCTAAGGCGGACACCCCTCTAAGGCGGACACCCCTCTAAGGCGCACACCCCGCTAAGGCGCACACCCCTCTAAGGCGGACACCCCTCTAAGGCGCACACCCCTCTAAGGCGGACACCCCTCTAAGGCGGACACCCCTCTAAGGCGCACACCCCTCTAAGGCGCACACCCCTCTAAGGCAGACACCCCTCTAAGGCGGACACCTCTTTAAGGCGGACACCCCTCTAAGGCGGACACCCCTCTAAGGCGCACACCCCTCTAAGGCGGACACCCCTCTAAGGCGCACACCCCTCTAAGGCGGACACCCCTCTAAGGCGCACACCCCTCTCAGGCGCACACCTCTCTAAGGCGCACACCCCTCTAAGGCGGACACCCCTCTAAGACGGACACCCCTCTAAGGCGCACACCCCTCTAAGGCGGACATCCCTCTAAGTCGCACACCCCTCTAAGGCGGACACCCTTCTAAGGCGCACACCCCTCTAAGGCGGACACCCCTCTAAGGCGGACACCCCTCTAAGGCGCACACCCCTCTAAGGCGGACACCCCTCTAAGGCGGACACCCCTCTAAGGCGCACACCCCGCTAAGGCGCACACCCCTCTAAGGCGGACACCCCTCTAAGGCGCACACCCCTCTAAGGCGGACACCCCTCTAAGGCGGACACCCCTCTAAGGCGCACACCCCTCTAAGGCGCACACCCCTCTAAGGCAGACACCCCTCTAAGGCGGACACCTCTTTAAGGCGGACACCCCTCTAAGGCGGACACCCCTCTAAGGCGCACACCCCTCTAAGGCGGACACCCCTCTAAGGCGCACACCCCTCTAAGGCGGACACCCCTCTAAGGCGGACACCCCTCTAAGGCGCACACCCCTCTAAGGCGGACACCCCTCTAAGGCGGACACCCCTCTAAGGCGCACACCCCTCTAAGGCGGACACCCCTCTAAGGCGCACACCCCTCTAAGGCGGACACCCCTCTAAGGCGCACACCCCTCTCAGGCGCACACCTCTCTAAGGCGCACACCCCTCTAAGGCGGACACCCCTCTAAGACGCACACCCCTCTAAGGCGGACACCCCTCTAAGGCGCACACCCCTCTAAGGCGGACACCCCTCTAAGGCGGACACCCCTCTAAAGCGCACACCCCTCTAAGGCGGACACCCCTCTAAGGCGGACACCCCTCTAAGGCGCACACCCCTCTAAAGCGCACACCCCTCTAAGGCGGACACCTCTCTAAGGCGCACACCCCTCTAAGGCGGACACCTCTCTAAGGCGGACACCTCTCTAAGGCGGACACCCCTCTAAGGCGGACACCCCTCTAAGGCGGACACCCCTCTAAGGCGGACACCCCTCTAAGGCGCACACCCCTCTAAGGCGCACACCTCTCTAAGGCGCACACCCCTCTAAGGCGCACACCCCTCTAAGGCGCACACCCCTCTAAGGCGCACACCCCTCTAAGGCGGACACCCCTCTAAGGCGGACACCCCTCTAAGGCGGACACCCCTCTAAGGCGGACACCCCTCTAAGGCGGACACCCCTCTAAGGCGCACACCCCTCTAAGGCGCACACCCCTCTAAGGCGCACACCCCTCTAAGGCGCACACCCCTCTAAGGCGCACACCCCTCTAAGGCGCACACCCCTCTAAGGCGGACACCCCTCTAAGGCGGACACCCCTCTAAGGCGCACACCCCTCTAAGGCGGACACCCCTCTAAGGCGCACACCCCTCTAAGGCGGACACCCCTCTAAGGCGCACACCCCTCTAAGGCGGACAGGTACAGCTGGTCCCGAGGGTGTCCGCTTGGAGACCATGTGTGAGAAAGTTCATTGTGTTATTATCAATGCAAGGGCAGGGGAGGGAAGGGGAGGCAAGTGGAGACCCGACCCCAACTTGCCGCTGCAGAGCTCAGATCGGTTGCGAGGGGTGTGTCACCTAAACCAGGGTCACGGTTGGACTGTTAAAAATAGATAGTGTACAGGGAAATGCTTTTAAGCTCGGGAAATTTCATGCAGGCTACATGACGAACGTCTGGTTTTGAGCCCGCGTTTGTTCACACAACTCGTTAGTATGTCGTGACTACTTGAACTTCTCGACACCAAAATCATTTCTTCACTTAAGCAACCATGTTTGCCTTTGTTAAACGTCAAAGAAGCTGAAACATGTCTTCGAAAAATGATAGAAAACGTTCGTACAACATTCGGAGAATTTTCGAAAAACTTCGGCAAATTTTGTAAATAGTGTCGTTTTTTCTCGTGGCATATCGATTGGCCACTCGAAAAGAAATTACATCTCCGCGCACCTATGTAGTATATTCTGGTTTTCAATTGAGTGTCGTAAAACCAAAACCAAAGTAATCACTCTGGCCGATCACAACAGACGCAAACAATCCGACGAACCAATCAGAACTGGAAGCAAATACATGTAGCCGGCGCCAAGCGCGGGAAAACGCGTGCGAGTAAGTCACGATTGGTTTTAGTTTTACTTCTGATTGGTTGAGAAAGTGGCGCGAGATTTTTTAGCCAATCACAAAGCGAAGCAATGCAAATTCAAAGCAATCGCTAAGTTACTTTCCACGCACAGTTGAACACCTCTTTATAAAGACCGATACTTGCCACATTTGTTGGTTGCAATTGGCAGGTCTCCCTCCATCATGGTTGTGTTCACACGATAAAATCCTGTGTCTAAAACTTCTCCCTTGGCCAGGAGGTTCACCTGTCAAGAAAAACATATCATCCAAACTTAATTCTTTAGTTTGCGTTTTTCTGTTTTCTTGAAATTTCTAACTGAACGTCATTTCAACGTTTGGATTCACTACGATATCTATTTGACTTGATACATGTATGGAATACGACGCAATGTAATCGGTACACCCAACCTATTCGATTAATTTTAAAGCAGTTTTATCGACACAAACAATTTCACACTTTATTCTAAAACGAATCCTGCGGGGTTAGTACAGTAGTGTATACTACGACATCCATTTAACTTGACACTTGCATGGAGTACAAAATAGAGGCAATATAATCGGTACGCACCGCGCGCGTGTCCTACCCGGTTTGAGTCCCACTTTACTTGTGGCGTGTTTTTCCGACATCACCTATGATAACCTTCAATTCGTTCTCACTGCATTGAGTTGCACGAGACTTGGGAGTGGTTTTCAATTAAGTGTTGGTAAAACCAATCACTCTAAAGTCTGTTTTGGCCAATCACAATAAACACAAATAATCTACAGCGAAATTTATGATCCTCGCAGAGTGCTATCAACTTAAACAGTTGAAAAAGCAACCTGACAAAAAAAAAATCCAGGCTTCAACGGGATTCGAGCCCATGACCTTGCGATACCGGTGCAATGTTCTTTCCACTGAGCTACCAAGCCATATGGATAGATATAAGTCAATTATGAGTTCACATGTATGATTTGCATATTATTCATATTCACAAATAATCAAATAAACCAATTGGAACTTGAAGCGAATACATGAAGCTGGCTAAAAGAAGCACGGGAACAATCAAAACGCCTACGAGTACCTTAGGTACGAGCAAGTGACAGTTTAGTTCTACTTTTGATTGGTTAGGAAACTGGCGTGAGATTTTTAACCAATCACAAAGCGCAGTTTGATCGGCAGACCAAATCAAAAGCGAATTACATTGTACTTTCCACACTAAACCCGCTCAAATTCATTTTGGAAAAAGAAGCACTTACCGCTAAATGCAGTTTTTTCCCTTCTTTCTTGAGTCTAATTTGAACATACACACCAGCAAAAAGGTTACGAGGCAAAAATACAGTAAATCCGGGAACTTTGATAATGTCGTCATCGGTGAACGTGTGAGTCCATGTGATATCAAGATCCGAGATATCCATTGTTGCGGTAACTGTGACGGGATTATCACAGTTATTGACCTTATGGGCAATAAAATGAATATGATATCAGTAGATCAGTAATGTGTTTCTGTCTGCCTTGCGTCGTCTAACATGTATTTATATTCTTTGTTATTATTCGTTTTAAACCCGTCAAAGGTCGTTCAACATGGTTTAGCGCCTAATTTCCTCTTCCAGGTTTGTAGGACTGTATTTTTTAATGCCCTAAAAGATATCAGTGGTCAATTTATATTCAAACGCCCTGAGTTTAACCAAACCACGAATTTTTACCCATAAAAGGTACGACTCCCCGGGGGTACTGGCGCATCATGTATCTCAAAACTACAAATCCCCGCCTTCCTTATCCAGCAAAAATCCTCCTTCAACTATCAACACATTGGGAGTGACAATCTCAGTCACTTTGGCTGATAAACAAATTAAGAGAGTTAAACAAAATACGTAGGTGTATACCTAGATGAAAACCTTAAATGGGATCAGCACATTGATAAGGTGTACACCAAGGTTAGTCTTTCTATAAGTGGTCTAAGGCAGGCTCGAGATTTTTTTCTCAAGATGTACTGAAAACAATGTATAGTGCTTTAATCCAGCCTGTCTTTGACTACTGTGACGCTATCTGGGGTAACCTGAGTAAAGGGCTAAGCCAATAAAACTCAAAAATTGCAAAACAGAACAGCCCTCATAAATAGATCTCAGGGCTATGACACGAGATCAGAAGATCTCCTTAAGTTACTTAAAGGGATAGTTTCACGGTTCGGCGCATGTGCACAGATTAAAATGCTTTATTCGCTTTCTTACCAATTTTATCAGTTAAAAACCACTCACATTTACTTCAATAATCACATACTTTAATTAGTACAAACAAAGCGAAGGATGACCAAAATTCACAGAACATTTCAACGAATTACACCGACAAAGTCAGCACTGAATAAAACCTTTGACCCGAAGGATTTATTCTACGCTCTGGTGGCTTTCATAGCGCACATGGGTATGTTTAATCATCCATTCAATCAGCTGACTGACCGCGACGTTTTCACGGGCAAATTTCCCGCCATAGTGATTTATTCGCTTCCGATTGGTCTAAACAATTAAATTAAATGGGTTACTTCATAGCTTGCACATGCGCCAAACCGTGAAACCCTCCCTTTAACTGGGATAATCTAGCTTTGCCTCCTAATGTATGATACTATTCACAAAAAAGTGCCACAAGATCTGAGCGATCTCTTTCCTTTGACTTACGAAAGCAATCCCTACAAATCTCACCTTAGAGGACATACCTTAAATGTTGACATGACACATATTCCAAGAACGGAATGCTACAAAGGTTCGTTTTCGTTTAGGGGAGCACAAATATCGAACTCTCTTCCTCGGATATTTAAATCGTCTAAATCTTAAAGCATTTTTAAAAGGAACCTATCGGTGGCTGTCAAACCGTCACTTAATCCATAAATTTGCTGTCATTGTTGCTGTTAATTTTTACTTAATTATCAAATTAAATAATAAGAGATTTGTTACTTTATTGTACTTAAATGAACTTGTACTTATATTTATATACGGCTTTCATGTAAAGAAGTTATAAAATTCTCCTCCGCCCCTTTGCTTCAATCCCATCATTCAACTTTCTCGGTGTCAAGACATCCTACCTTCAGCTTCATTGTGATTGGCTTATCAACAAAACTCATTTGACACGTGATCGTGCTGCAGTCGTCGCTGATACTACATCCTTCATGAAGGGTCTGGGACATACCGGAACAGGAAGTGACGTCAAAGTTTTCTTCGGATGGTGGCCCCACAAGCTTGTGATCACTGAATTCTGTTGCATTCGTATAAGATTGCTTTCCTTTTCAAATCAGAAGATATATGAAAAGATCAGAATCCGATAGCCATAAACTAAATTAGAAGAGGTGAAAGAGGACCTAATTTAGTCTATCCCAAAGTCAATGTAGAATTAGGAAGGGGTCACGGGCGGTGTGGGGGTGGGGGTGGTTGTGGTTTCTCCGCTGTATAAGCTATACAGGTATACATATGTGCGGCCTAAATGAGTGTGGTTCCTGACTTTGCATTTTTGTGTTTTTTTCATTCAAAATGCAACAACGGTTAAGGTCGTTAGTGATAAAGTGTTGGTGATCACTGTTGACCAGCACTTTCCTGATAATTTTGCTGTTTGTTTGTACTTCATGCACACTTTATACAAGTTATACCAATACAAACGACGCGGCAAGCATCCTTTGATCCTGACTCCAGTCAAGAACTCAAGCACTTTCGTTTATTGCTGTGTTTTTCAAGTAGCTAATGGCTCACAACTGCCCGAGCTTAACCCGGTTTCTGTAGCATGAAGCGACTAAGAGTATCACTACTCCCCTGGATGGGATACTAATACTAGTCCATCACAAGGTGACCTGGTTTATATAGTATGAAGTGACTAGGAGTATTACTACTCCCCCTGGATGGGATGCTAGTCCATCACAGGGTGACCTGGTTTATATACTATAAAGTGACTAGGAGTATTGCTACTCCCACCTGGATGGGATGCTAGTCCATCACAGGGTGACCTGGTTTATATACTATAAAGTGACTAGGAGTATTGCTACTCCCCCCTGGATGGGATGCCAGTCCATCACAGGGTGACCTGGTTTATATACTATGAAGAGACTAGGAGTATTACTACTCCACCTTGGATGGGATGCTAGTCCATCACAGGGTGACCTGGTTTATATACTATGAAGTGACTAGGAGTATTACTACTCCCCCCTGGATGGGATGCTAGTCCATCACGTACAGGGTGACCTGGTTTATATACTATGAAGTGACTAGGAGTATTGCTACTCCCCCCTGGATGGGATGTTAGTCTATCACAGGGTGACCTGGTTTATATACTATGAAGTGACTAGGAGTAATTCTACTCCCCCCTGGATGGGATGCTAGTCCATCACAGGGTTACCCCCCAGCATTTTGTCGCCGGTACCCATTTATACACCTGGGTGGAGAGAGACAACGTGCAGTAAAGTTTCTTGTCCAAGAAAACAACACCACGGCAGAGAACATCAACCTTCGGGTTAAAAGTCCGACGCGCTAATCACCAGACCACCGGGACTTTCGTTTATCTCATGCTTCCAATTTTTATAGAGCTGTACAAAATGAAATATAAATGCAAATTGAAACGACAGTGCGGCATCATGTATGCGCATCTTTCTCTAAAATGAATTCGCAACAATTACTTTGCTTCGAATTGCTAGTAATTCTCAGCTCTGTTTCTTGGAACACTGTCGAACCCTGCCTGAACACCAGGATTAAAGCCACTAAGGAATTGGCATTGTTTGCAGAGAACTTTGTTTATAGGACTCTTTGGTTTGTTTATTTCATTCCTTACAAAATTAATTATGCGTGTGATGTTTGTAATTCTTGCAATACATATAAGCTACGCTTGTTTTGTAAATTTGTTAATCGTTTGAAAATGATTTTGAATTAAACCGAAATATTACCTTTCTATCAATCTATCTCCTCGTTGTTGACTCAAATATTCACTACTGCAGGATGTTCTTCGGAGTTATTTTCATACTTTTTTATATAGCTTTATAGACTATGTACATACCTGGTGATGAAGAAATTTCCCGGCATGAGATAACAAGGAAAAAGCCAACAGAAAACCGAATTGTGGACGCAAACATGATGGTCGATGACTTGAAAATAACAGAAATTAAATTCAGCAACAAAACTATTCAATCAACTTTCGTACCTTTAAGGTATTCAGTATTAAAGTTTGACCATTTGATTGGGGGAATTTCTGCATATTTCCCATTTGAACCGCTTTCCGGTTTTCAAAGAAACGATGTTTGTTTCTCGGAAATCGGCGCTTTCTTGGTGTTGCGGATCACCAAATGACGTCATCGTAACCCTTCCACTTTCTTATTTTTATCACCAACATCACCGCAAAATATTTAACAATTAGTTCATGCGTCAGCGTGCGTATGTCGAGATATTGAGCACGCGGGAAGTTTGGAGAGCACGAAAGAGGCGTAAGAGTTGCACAAGGCGCAGCCGAGTGCAACTCTAGCCTTTTGAGTGCTCTCCAAACTTCCCAAGTGCTCAATATCTCGACATACGCACAGCTGCAGCATTAACTAATTGTTTTATAACATTATCAACGCGGCACCTCACGTGGTGTTAGTTTGCTGACGTCATTAGCGTGCTCAATATGAATATGAAGCACGCTCGCGCTATTAAATTTGATAACGTAAAAAGTCTAGCTATGTTATAATACGTCTTAGGTACCTTTATATGTCCATCAATTTGACAGTACCAACAAACCGACAAACCGACAGAAGGAAGCGCCCGGAAATCATACCGTGGTGATGCAGCCTCTTACTCTTACCGAATTCTCTTTTATTTTACTTTCGAGACAAACTGTATATAGAGTTGTATGGCCATTAAATGATTTGGAAAAACAGTATTAATTGATAGGGTGGATCGATACCGATACGAGAGTAATCGATACTCGTGAAGGAAAATCCCTGTTTTCGATCATTCTCGACGCAAGAGCCTTTGTTTTTTCTTGAACGCGCAAAACCGCCCTTAGGCATGCGTAATAGAGAAGAGCTCTGGTGTCGAGAATCAATCTTCGCGCTTGACGAAACGCTCGTTTCCCGACCGTTGGTCAAGGGGACCAAAGACACTGGGTACGAGGCTGGTCGAGAATTTGTCTGCAAAAATAAGGTCTCCAAAGTCTTGACACCTTGAATTTTGAACAAGTCTTTTAAGTTTCGCCATGAAAACTCGTCTTGAAACGACTAACAGACGAAAGCTGAATTCCAACTGAATCTTTAAACTTTCGCCATGTTTGTCCGAAAGCGAAAAGTTGCCCACGATGCAACATTTTGATACGACTATAGTGAGGGGAGCTGGGTCCCATATAAAAGTGACGGGGGAGGGAGGGAGGGAGGGGGAGGGGGGGGGGGGTGGAATCAGTCGCATCTTTTAGGGGTTAAAATTCGTAGTCTGGTGCCACTATTTATATGTGAGTCCCGCCTGGAGACATTTACTTACTCTAATCTTTATTTGTTTACTATTTTCTGATTTATTTATGCAAAACATTGGAATCGAAAGCACTAACAAATACCCATTATGCCTGAAGCTTACTCTAGAGAACAATGCACTAGCCTGCATAGCGGACGCTTCTGCAAGTAGAAGAGAGAATGAAAAGAAACGTATTGCAGCAAAATACACGTTATATCTTGCGTTGTTGCAAGAAGCAGATGACTAAGTAAAACAATTGAAAGTAAAACAAAAGCAAAAATGAAAGAAAAGAGAATAAACAAAGAAAAAAATAGAAAGGGACACAAGGTAGAGGATCTCGCTCTTTCGAAAACGACTGCTTCGCAGGCTATCATTCGGTAACTATGGGTCTTAATCACGCCCCGCCATTTTGTATAAAAACAAAAGATTTACCCCGCTAAGCCTCGCAGTGAAAAAGTTAAAAACGTGGTTAAGGGGGAGAAAACAAAGCATTTTATTCTCCTGTGAGTCAACATGACCGCCGCGTGATTAAGGCCCATTTGCATCGTCACATAACGCTTTTGGCAACGTCACGTAACGCCTCTCGACTATGGTGTCACGCATCTCCCCATCAATCGTAAAACATGCTGCGTGGCAATTCCCAAAATATCTGCGTAGGGGACTTTGGTCACACAGCAGTGAAATGCGAAAATTCAACGCCACTTTCGGTTTCAAAATTGCTTGAACATTTTAAAAACGTATTAATGTAACTGAGGACCTACAGTTTGACAGCAAATTCGAACTCGAAAAAGTAGGGGCGAACAGTTACTAACTATTGCTCAGATATCAACGTTAAACAAAAACAATATTTTGGCGAGAACTGCGCCATTCGTTTGACCGCTGTGTTGACTATGATAGAAGCTAACGGCTCAAGCCTCGTTGACCAGCGGTCGCATAGGAACAGTGGAGTTAACGTTGGTTGCCATGACAGCGGTAGGGCCAACTGCAGGTGTGACTAATACAGTGCCTTGGTTCGCTGGACGGGACCTACAGCAGCAACAACAGCATATGATCAGAATAATGATGACCAACAACGGTCCACCAATCACTGCGGCCTTGGCCAGATCACTCAAGTCGTACCAAAATTCGAACATCCCTGAAACAGAACAAAATATTTTAAAATCAAGTGGGTTTTTTTATGGGGGAGGGGGAGTGGTGCTGTTGATGTTACAAAACCGACTTTTATCCCAAAAAATTATTTTGGGACTACATAGTCATGACCACTACAGGGGTCTAACTTAATTTTTTAGTCCACTAGCAAAGTTTTGCAAGCAAGATTTTTTTCAACTAGCAAAACTAGTCAGGTCACTAGCTATTTTTTTTTTTTGGCAGTCATTTTTTCTTTGATGACTCTGAAAAAAAGTAAAAATACCTAAATAGTATACTGTTATTTTGTGGTCTTCTTTGCCATTGCCCTGTTGTTTCTTTGGCGGCTCGGGATTGTCGGGCAAGACCTTGTCATCGCCAGTCATGTTACTGGTAGTCTTAGAGGTCGAGGGCCTTTTGAAAAAAGCGGTTATTTTAGACATCTACAACAAATGTGGCTCACAAAGCGTGAAATTCATTTTCTTCTGTCACGTTGCAGATTCCAACAAAATGTGAATGCGTAGATAAAGTGCGCACGGGTTCTGTGTAAAACCACGCTTATTTTTTCCCGAAAAGAAGATGACATTCAATGTTGTCTCAATTTTTGCCACAAAATTCTCCAAGAACATTCACTTTTTCCTTCCAACTTTTATAAGAGAAATGCTTACTCGCAAAAGTTTGCTAGAGGATATTTTTCAGACTTGCACCTTCCAAAAACCACTGGCATTTTACGAGTTTGCGATTGTTAATTTCGAGCCCTGCCACTACTCACCACATTCGTTAGTTGAGATCGGCAGATCTCCCTCCATCACGGTGGCCTTCACAGGATAAACACCCTTGTCGAACACTTTTCCTCCGGCCAGGAGGTCCACCTGTTGAAAGACGGAATAGTTTCGAAGTTTCTTTCGCAAACTCTGTTTAGAAATTTCGAATTCTCAATTTTTGTTATGTGTATTATTGATTGTCGCTTTTTTTCCCGGGTCCTCCGGTTTTCACTCCCTCCTCACAGGATTGTCAGATGTATGATTGTTACACTCGTTTAACAAAGTAGTAAGGACATAAAATAACTTGGATCGTGCATACTCTACTGCCAAGGCGTGAAAAGGCCTGGCGAATCGAAATCAACATTGCTGTTTATGTTCCCAGCTGAAACAAAACAAATGTTGAACGATTCAACATTCGACATGATTTAACTGCGTGTCCAAACAAGTCCCTAAGCCCTATCCCTTTCCTGCCTAGTGGCACATCAGGCCTGTATAGACGGTGACTTCAACAATGTTAAAGCCGAGGACACTGTCCCGCAAAAATAACAACATTTTGCTGATGTTTTCTTCATTTTATATCGCCAAACCCACAAAATACACCACTAAATGGGATTAAAAGATTCTATAGCGCAAAACAGAAGATGTAGTTCGGAGAAACTAGCGCAGGATTGCATGGATGGAAGTGGATTACAGTTCATCAAATTTGATTTCGTGACAGGCGGTCAAGAAATAAAAATTGCCATTCTTTCGAAATTTTGACTTTTTATCCGTTATTTTCTCTTTACTTAATATTTTTTTTGCTTAAATCTCCTTTAATTTGCTGAATTGTGATGTTGAGCTGGGCCCGGTTGTTCGAAAGCCGATTAACGCTAATCCCGGATTAAAGTTAACCGAGTATTTCACCCGGGGGATTTCATTTCTCTGTTTCGCTATAGAAATGCTTACAAAAGGTCATTTATAGCTTGTAGTGAAGACAAGTTTAAGTCGAAGCTGAAGAGCAGAAAACTTTATAAAATGACTGGATTCAAAATTCACGCTAATCCTGGGTTAGCTTAATCGTACTTTGAACAACCCGGCCGGTTTGGTCCGGGCTTAAGGTCGGAAATTTGAATCCTGCCTCGAAAACGTTTTTTGCCCGGCGAGTCACGTATGTCTTTGATGTCCTTTCAAGAACACAATTGGCAGTACGCTTGAAGCTCAAATTTAGTACAACATCTGTCCGGTGCCACTTACAACTCACTTGCAACGGTGTTATTTTTAAACGTCACACTGAACGGCCTCCTTTTGTTCCCAAGCTTCCATTGCAGTTACACGACACTACAATGTTCCTTTCAAGTACTAACCTTAAGGTGCAGTCTGTCCCCGTTATCAGTTAGTCCAACTTGAACGTACACGCCAGCGGAAAAGATAGAAGGAAACGATACAGTAAATCCGGGCACTTCAATGATGTCGTCACTGGTGTACGTGTGAGACCACGTGATATCCAGATCCGGGACATCCATGGATGCCGTTACGGTCACGGGCTCATCACACTTATTGACCTAACGGTTAATAAAAGTAATATTAGTATAGTATAGTATAGCTCACAAGCGATACCTTTTATTTAACCTCCTCATTAGGCTTATCAAAACGTATTTGTTATTAATGCTGACTGGCCAACATGGGTTTAGTTTGTTTCGCTATACATGTATATAGTATATGCTTTTTTTAAGTTCTTGCAATTTTATCCATCTCAATATTGTAAATCCATTGAATATTTTGTTTGTTTGTTTGTTTGCGTTTGCTGCCTCCTGTGTACGCGGGCACGTACAATGAACACTGATTGAATTTTTATCGTAAGATGGACAAACACAGTGATTATGTATTATTGTTTTAGTCTAATTTAGGATATTTGTCTGGCAAAAACAACTCTAATCTTAGATCACCGAAAAGTACGGTAATCTTTTGTACTTGTTCTCGCAGATAAGCCGCATCCCCGGTTTTGAGTGAAATTTTTAGGTAAACTTAATGTGCGGCTTATCCGCGGTACGGTATCCATAACATGATCCCAGGGGGCATCCATAACATGATCCCCGGGGGTATCCATAACATAACCCCCGGGGGTATCCATAACACGACAATTGATACCTTCAGCTTGAAGGTGATTGGCTTCTCGACGAAATTCATTTTGCACGTGATCGTGCTGCAGTCATCACTGATGGTACAGCCTTCACCCAAGTTCTGTGACATGCCGGAACAGGAGCCTCCATTAGAGTAGTCATTATAGTCGTTATAGTCGGAGTCATAATCCCTGTCATTTCCTCCAGCTAAAGTACAAAGGGTTAAAACGTATGGTAAGCTCGCATCCAAATAAAAGCAATGCTGTTAGTCTGCTAGCTATCTCTTTTCAGTCAATCGAGCGGGCTTCAAAAACATTTCTTTCAAAAGCGTATCCCTTCGGAATTAAAACAATTGCGCTTTTGTGCAAAGAGGAAATTAGCATACAAGAAAAACAAGTAGACTGATTAGCATACAACACATGTGCCACGTCTTCGACGAAGTAACCATTGCTTCCCGGCTCCTGTCGAAAGTTTTGGGATTTTAAAGTTCTGAGGGAAACCATCTATTGAAAAATGCTATACCAAAGTTGTCAGGTACGATAGATAAAACGGCAGACAATTTTTTTTTCAGTGGTAGAGAACTAGTAGAAATAAGCAGCTTGCATCTCCGAACCAGTCGCTTACCTGGCAATTTACACGAGGGCGCTGGTGTCATTCAAATAACGGCTCACTTGTTAAACTGTTGGTTGTTTATTTTGTTGAGAAGATTCCAAATAGAATGGCGAAAGACCAGATTTCGTAAAACAGTACTGCACAAAAATATTAAAGTCACCAGTGTTTCGGACCCAATGGACGGTCTTCTGCCTGTCCCTTCTAGGGGGGTCCGGGGGCATGCACCCCCGAAAATGTTTGAAAATGAAACACAGGAAACTGCATTTTCCAGCATTTTAGGCTTATAAATTTCAAGTTTTTGATAGATGAGAACTCTTTCTAAACGGACACTTATTTATTCAAAGCACAGCACATTTCCCTGATCCAAAAGGCTTACGTAGTGAAGTAATTACACACAATCACACAAACATCAATATCTATTTCCATAGATTTTTCTTAAACTCCCAATAAAATTCTAATAATAGTTGCAAAAAACAATCATTGAGAAGCACAACAGTTGAACAGAGTCAATTCAGTGGTACTTTCTCTGGGACGGATCCAGGTTTTTAGCAGAAAGGGTTCGATGAAGGGGGCCGCGAAAGTCCTGGGAAACGCGATTTCCGCCATTCTGAGGCCAAGTCAGCGCGTTTTAATATCTCATTTTTTAAAGTTAAAATGCGATTCTGTATTAATTTTATATTTTTACAAGATTTTGACGTTAGCTGTTTTAATTTAGGGGGTTCGATCGAACCCCCCGAATCCCCCTAGATCCGCCCCAGCTTTCTAGAGTACACTGTCTCAGCAAACCAATGGATATCGAAAAAAGTAAAACACTTCGGAATGTCAATTACGAAACAAAAGACCGACTGTCTCTGTATCTTGAACCAGCAACTGTTTCACCTGTCAGAGTCATCAAAGAAAGTTAGACTGTCTGAGTTGCCTTAGAGGCAAACACGGACTTCATCGGAAGGTCGTTCTTTGAAAACTTCCCAAACAATTGCTTGCACCGCTGGTTGTCTCCCACAAACAAATTGGCAACTTCCACCATGTCCAAACCATCTGCCAATTTCTCGTGGATATGCAGACTAAGCATGAGCTGATTTGGGCCTGGCCTCTCCCATGGTTGAACGCAGGTTGGTCTTGACACGCTTTAAGGCGGGGGTCCACATGAACGCCATTTTTCCGCCACTTGATATTGCTTTAATGGAAATGTCTTGTTCACGTTTCAAGCAATCCAAAAACTCTCTGCTCATTTCATGAATTTATGTTATGAGGTGTTTTGTAAATTTTTGGGTGATTTTTGGGTATGTTTGGGAGGAAATAGTTTTCTCAAAGGATTTGTAAAATTTAGAAAAATAAGAAATATTGAAGATTTAGTGAAGTTTTAAAATTAGAATTTGTAGTTAATAATTAATAGGCGGACACCAAGTTAGTTCACTAGCAACCTGGGGTGCTCTTGCGTGGGTATCAACTGTCTGTTGGTGTTCCAAAAATCATTTTTCCTTCTATCCCTTCTTTAAGCCTCTTCAAATTTCATTCAAATTCATGTTTATCCCTGCCTTAAGGCGGAGAAGAAGCGCTCACTGATGGCTTTGGTAGCTGACATGACAAGCATAAGCTTACCAAGGGTGCAAATCTCACTCAGTAGAAGTTTGCGACCATTTCCGAGTGACTGAAATCAGTTTTATTTTCAACATTTTATATTTGTGTTTTCAATTTTTTTTTTGGAAAAAACTGGGGGGGGGGGGGGGGAGGCACGGGCCCCCCCTCCCCTTGCTACGGCCCTGGCAATTGGGTCAAACATTGTTTCCATGAGCTATGACTTCCGTAAAAATGCAAGGACCACTTGAAAAAACAGTAGCAAAATGTAGCTGGATCTTTGTGCAGATCAGGATGGGTAGTCAAAACATTTCAGTAAAAATTATTTTATGAAACAGTCAAACTCTGTAAACGTAAAATATCTGGTAAAAGGATTTCGCCGATCAATTTCAGGGCTATAAAAAACTGAGACGCTTGGAATCATGCACTCAGCTTCTGAATTTGTCTGTAAATTTTCCCGCGCCGAGGTCCGTTCTCCTTGCCGTTGAGAGAAAAAATACGTTTTGGTACCCGATGTCTGGTTCGTAGAGAAGCTGAATTGGTTGTTATAAGCCTTATAATCGATATCGTCGAACGCAATTCAGTATTAATTATCGACAAACGGGTTTTTCGAAACAGATCGGCAAAATCGTTAAACGTAGGCGGGAAACCCTGTCGTCTGACTCGGCCATGCCTACAGTACACACTACAGTGTCACTGACAAAAGTCGTCACTGCTAGGAACTTATGTTCATAGCACTCATTGGTTTTAACCACACTTAGTTCGTTTTTCAACACTGAAACGTTAAAGTACACATCTGGCATCAGGATGTCATCGTGAAATTTGACAACATTTCAATCGGGTCCATGCACCGCATTTATTATTCAGATTCTGATCATTCACCAAACTGAATCACTGTTATTTATGCAGTACAGAAAGTCGCTTTACTAAACTTTATAGTTATGTTAACTATGAATGTTTTTCCTTTCATATTTGGACGGCTTTGAGAGACAAGCCGGGAACAAAGAACGAACGAAGAAAGAACATTAACGAAGAATCACAGTGTTGGTTTCTTGGATTTGCTTGGGTTAACTTTATTTAACATACTTATCGGTCTTATCGGCAAAACATTTGAATGTTTTAAAACACAAAAGATCCCCTCGATTTACTTATTCACACCGTTTTAAACCAACCGCCTTCGTAAAACTGACCTCTATTTCTGTACGGAGACTTAAGTTACTTTAGCGTGTTTTTTTGTTTGCCTTTTCAAGACAAGGGAATTTTCTCTCGTTCAAAATTCAATAAAAGGAAGATTCTAGACGTATGAAAGCTGTAAATATGTGTCTGAATAGAAACGAAGTTCTCTAAATTCAAGCCTCGAATCAAAACCAGTGCGAAAAAATAACATTCAGTGTATGTATACTACACAGCGTTAATAAGCAAACTACATCAAATTTTTTAAAACAAGTTAAAAGGAAGATTCTAAACGCAACAGAAGCACTCATTTCCACAATTTCAAGTGGCCGACACGGTCCCATTTATGGTTATAAGCATTCGGCAATCGAAGCCAGTCGCCAATTCCTATTATCGCATCTTAGAAATGTTTACTTCTTGATTCAAGACCAATATAATATTTTACGCTCATGTTGAGGTTTGTAATAGGCATTTCATTCATTCTTATGGTTTGCGCCACAATATGGGCGACTCGGCAACCTTTGAGTTTGATTGATTCCGAGAAATTACACCCTCTTAGTCTGGAAGATTCCGAGAAGAGCGTGGCAAAAATAAGCAAAATTTAACTTACAACTTTCTTTTATCCTTGCGTTAAGCTTTAGTGGGATTTTAACCAAACTTGAAATGTAGTAACTTTAATATATACACTTTTTTAATAATTAAGATACGGGCAGCAGTATTAATGCCGGTTGACTGTTCAAACAGTCAAACAACAACGCAGAATAATTTCCGAGAAAGCTGAGAGCTCATCTCATGTCGATCTACCTTTCTTCGAATACTCTTTTTGCAAAACAGCCTTCTTAAATGTCGATAAATGAAAATAACGACTGTAAAATAATATTTCAAACAAATTTACAGAATTTAGCGACATACAAACTTAAAATTAAGCTTAAGCTTAAGCTTAAGTCTTATTAAAGCATGGCTGATCATGAATTCATGACAAGTGAATCACTATTCAGCAATGTAGACAGGTAGACTGACCTGCAGTTGAAGAAATTGCTTGGCTAAAAACAAGAACGAAAAAGCCAGCAGCAAAAATTCCACCTGACGCCATTATATATCACCAACAACTAGCAAACAGAAATGTAATGTGGCTTTTCCACCTTTTTTCAACTGACCGTGCAGCTTTCAGTCGCAGGGGTCCAGTATAAACTAGCACATTACCGGTTTGACCGGTTTTGCGGTTTTCTTCGAATCGAGTTCTGTTTCTCGGAAACCACGCATTGTGTCGTAACGGTAGTCGTAACGTAAATATTTACATAAAGCTCGGCGAAAAAAGGCCAATTTTTCGATTGCAACTTCCCCGCTTCTTCGAACTAAAACCCGTTGCTTAGTATTTTTCAGTCATTCTATCTCAAGCTTGGTGCCGGATCTCCAATCCCTTGCCCCTATCTTACTCGAACAAACTTGGCTTTCGTGACCTAAATAAGGGGCAATGACATACGGATTTTGCCGTTTTTTTGTTCAAAACTCGCTAGCGCAGCATAAAATTGGTTTGGCAAAATATTCAGTCTCGTGATCTTTTCACAAATCGTTTCACACTAGGATCGCGCTTGACGAAATGTTATATTGAAGGACTTTTTTTTCGAACAGCTCCGGCCTGTGTTCGAGAAGCCAATCGGCTTTTGGATTTTTTTTTTCCCCTTGGCTTGGTGTACGATGAGCCTCCCCACGTTTCAAAATGCTCCGCCGCCTCTGCTTTACTCTAATACACAAAATACTCTCACCCAATTACAACATACCTCAAGGAAAACGCGCTCTCTTATTGGTTGATACGCGCCATCCATTTACCGGTAGGTAGCATAGTCACCTCACTCAGCTTGTTTTGCCAGCAATTTTGACATACAGTAAACTGTCTTCATGATATGTTATAAAAGAAATGGTAAACGTCGCAGCTGTACGTTCATCGAGTTATGGATGCACTTGGGAGGTTTGCTAAGCACTCAAGAAGCTAGAGTCACTATCGGCTCTTGCACTTCTTACGTGCTCAGCAACCTCACGCGTGCATCCTTGAATTAACTCGATGTACAAGTTAAATCATTCCTCGAATAGAGAACAAATCATATAATCATAGTTAATGTTGCAATCCATTTCTAACATGGCCATTCGGATCGATCGCACCCTGCAGGCAGAGACACTCATTTACAGCTTCAGTGAATATGCACTGGTATTTAGTAATTTTTAATAAAACTGAAGTATTATTTTAAGGCATTCCTGTACTTTTTAGTCTTTTCAAAATGATACTAAAAAGTCTTAAAATGGTGATATAGCCATATAAAAGGCGCCTTATCCAGAACTGTAGTGATCGTAATGTTGACTGAAATTACATCAGGAAACTAAGTTTAATACACACAACTTTAAAGAATTATAATATATAGTTTGAAAATTTGATTAATTAAATTAATTAGTGATGTGTATCGACCACCATAATGAGGCTGGCGGCGACACACGCTTCAGCTCTCTTCCGCGAAGACAAGAGATTCACAAAGGAACAATGCCAACCGCATTCAGGATGCGTTTATTTGGTCGAATCCAAATCCGGATTACGAATCCAAATTGAATTTTCCGTTCCTTTGGGCGAATTCATTACAGATTTATAATCCATCGAATCCAAAACAAAATGGACTCGAAAGATCCAATCCAAATCCTTCACAACAAATCCGTTTTTGGAACCGACGAAAGGAACGCACCCTTCATTCTGCCTCATAACCAGACATCACTGCTACGATTTTCTTATGAAAGTAGCGACAACACAAATGATTAACTATTATGCCATTCTCGTACCAAAAGCTCATCGATATTTTAAATGTTGTTTCAATCGCTGATCAAAACGAAACCAAGGCTCTGATGACGACAATGGTATTATGCATGCGCCATGTGCAGGGGAATGGGGAGAGATTGGTGCTCTCGCCAGCCAACGACTAATACAATAAAAAGACAAAGATCACCACGCAACGCCTGTTTCTGCCAAACACAACTCGTCTCTCCATGGTGCCTTATCTGTCTGTTTTTATGCTACATTGGGGACAACCTCGTTCCCAGGGTCCTCTCTCTTCAGTCTGAGGAGAGAGGACCCCGGTAAGGACCTCAAACAACTTGAACGTTTATGTCCCGGATGTCACGTATAGCAAGCGGAAGTCGACTGCTTTCCTCTTTGCTTCTTCTGTGTTCGTTACGTCATACCACAGCGTTAAAACAAAATTTTCTTTGCTTTGTACAAAGTACCCTGGGTGCCAGGGGATTTTCTCACGCTAAAAATGGTGCCGCGAGAGAACGGTGCCACAAAAAACTTCCGGCTGCTATTCGTGACGTCCGGGATATCAACAATGTTGTTGCTTAATCCTTTCACTCCCAGAGTCAGTTATAAAGACATGTAGTGTAATTCTAACTTTTGAGTCTGTGGATGAAATCCTATGGTGTGACCATTCAAATAAAACCTCTTTAGCAGTACTTTTGCATGGTACCATTTGTTCTAACTTTTGAGTCTGTTGATGAAATCCTATGGTGTAACCATTTAAATGAAACCTCTTCAGCAGTACTTTTGCATGGTACTATTTGTTCTAACGTTTGAGTCTGTTGATGAAATCCTATGGTGTGACCATTCAAATGAAACCTCTTTGGCAGTACTTTTGCATCATTTGTTTTACAATATTTTATAAAATTAAATTTGGAATTTTTTTTGAATTTTGAATTCAATCAATCAATCAATTAACTTTATTTCAACACGGTAAAACGGCTCAGTAATGATGTATGACATCCTTAGGAGTTTAAGGGTTAAGGTCTCTTACAACTTAAGGGAAACGTTGAGTGACGACCCCTTTAAAAATTTACGAAGGCGAATATGGAGTAAAAGGCTCATTCCTCTTCGACCAGCGGTCGCATCGGAACGATGACTTTACCTTGGTTGGAAGAGCGGGATCTACGGCAGCAGTAGCAGCAGCAACAGCAGCAGATGGAGATGAGGAAAACGATCGATCCGGCAATCACCGCTATTTTGGCAGGAACACTCAATTCATACCACCATGCGAAGAAACCTGAGCCAAAGAACACAATATTTAAAGGAGATATGTCATGGGCAGTTCTGTGTTTTTTTTGGGTCAACACTGTGTTAACACTGTGCTAACACCGTGCTACTACTGTGCTAACACTGTGCTAACATTAAAACTTGACACGTTTTCTTAGCCCTACAACACAAAGAGAAAGATACTAAATGGAATTTCTTATAAGGGAGAACAAACCAGTTTTTAGTGATTATTGCAAGGCACATTTTGGCCTTCTGTAGCTTAAAACACTTATGTATTTCGGCCACACTACGCAACAGACATTAAATAAACGCCAGTAGGTTTATTTCGCAGGTTTCGGCCGAGCACCGGGACTATGTAAACAGTAAATAAAGCTACACTGAGCCTTAGTACTATACACAATATACAGTACACAATATAAACTATCGATAACTATTAATCGCCATCACAGTAAAACTCCTAAACGGAGCTGAGCAACCACGCACAATACCACTGTGGTTAGACAGAGGCCAGAAAAAAACATGCTTTAAAAATCCTCTTGGGAAAAAAATTGACAGGAAATCTGAGTAGGAACCAAGGCTCAAGCTCCAAGCAATTAGCAGCCCTTCCTACGTGGCTATATACAATTCAAAAATTAACAAAGCTAGTCAGAGAATGGCGTAGTTTAACTTTTGAGTCTGATTAGAACTTTCACTCCCAGAGTCAATTATGGAGACATGTACTGTAGTTCTAACTTTTGAGTCTGTTAACCCTTTCACTCCTAGAGTCAATTATGAAGACATGTAGTGTAGTTCTAACTTTTGAGTCTGTTGATGAAATCCTATGGTGTGACCATTCAAATGAAACCTCTTCAGCAGTACTTTTGCATGGTACCATTTGTTCTAACTTTTGAGTCTGTTGATGAAATCCTATGGTGTGATCATTCAAATGAAACCTCTTCTGTAGTACTTTTGCATGGTACCATTTGTTTTTCGATATTTTACAAAATAAAATTTGGGATTTTTCCTGAAATTTGATTTCTGGCACTCTTGGGATTTAAAGGGTTTAAAGACTCACTAGTGATACAATTCATTTATTACGCTGATGTGCGAGTATTTGGCATTCATGCTGGCTGCATGGTCAACATTGAAAAATGACAAAAGAAAATAAGAAAATAACTCCCTGGTCTATGATGTATGATTCCATCAAGTTCTTGCCTCTTATTGCAATCCGTTGTTTTTATTTTTTCATTGTAAGATGGATGAATTAAAGGGACAATGTCATGCCGAATTATCGTTTACCTAATTTCCAAATGCCACCAAATATACAACTAAATTGGATAAAAAAGATTCTACGAAGCAAAACAGAACAAGTAGTTTGGTGATGAAGTGCAGTTAAGTATTAGTTAATATTTCATAGCTTTTGTCACTTTTGGCGATTTCTTCTTTCAAGAAAATAAAGCAAGCTCCTGGCCATAATTAATATAATTATCATAATTATCAGATATATGACAATATATCAGCCGGACAATGTACTTTAAGTTTATATTCTGGCACTAACTGCTATCCCATGCTATCCCATAGTCTGCAATCAATACCTTCAGCCTAAATGTGATTGGCTTCTCGACGAAATCCATTTTGCAATTGATCGTGCTGCAGTCGTCACTGATGGTGCAACCATTTCCCAGGGTCGGAACAGGAAGTCGCTCCAAACTCGTGTTCGGAATTTGGTAACATGTCGTCATGGGCGTGTTAATTAATACTTGATACAATAGGCGACAATATTGTTGACACATGGTTATTTGAACCCCATTTTCTTAGGGATGAGACGCATTTCAAATTAAAAACACTGGGTTGGTTGAGCGATTTGCGGTTGATGAGACAGGGGAAAAACTGTCGTTAGTACACCTCTTTCTTGTTAAATAGTTAACCAACCCTTTTTTATAAGAACATTAAAACTTAGATTCGCCAAACGTTTTCTCTCTTTCCATCTAGGCTGGAAATGTTTTGAAAGAAAACGTACGTCTTCAAGAACGTGGCCTATCTTTTAGTTTCTCCCTTTAAGTATTCACTTTATATTTTCTTTTTTACGTTCAAACAAACATGTTTGCTTGATTGAATGTACTTATCAGTAATTTTAGCAGACTTTTGATAAAAAAAATCAGCCAAATTCTCGTGAAAATTTCCTTTAATCATCGTCATTATAGTTATTTCCTTTAATCATCGTCATTATAGTTATCAGTCAGGGGCGGATCCAGGAATTTTAGAAAGAGGGGACCGTAAAAGTTATTTTGATAATTTAAGTACTCTGAGATCCAATCTGGTGC
The DNA here is from genome assembly GCA_024195265.1 of Dendrophyllia cribrosa. NCBI lineage: Eukaryota > Metazoa > Cnidaria > Anthozoa > Scleractinia > Dendrophylliidae > Dendrophyllia > Dendrophyllia cribrosa. Next base: position 817,287 of record JAJLRJ010000010.1, on the reverse strand, counting down.
ATTCCTGGCACTCAAATCTGGCAAATGCCAGGATCCCATATTGAACAAGAAATGTTGTAATATTTAATAAAATGCAAATGTGGTTGTGGTCAAACATAGCTTCAATCAACTCGAAAAGTTGGGGCAAAAAGTTGCACAGATATCAATGTTAAAGTGCAACTAATCCCCAATAATGTTTTTCGCCAAACGAAATCTCCTAATTGTCCTGGTTACCTGTGCGAATTTTTTTTACCGTATAAAAGAAACTGTGGGCAAACACAAAAAAGGCATCGGAGTGCACAAAATCCCTTTTTTGGCTTTTAAGTACCATTCGCGTTAACATGCCTACTCCTTTGTCGCTTCGCGGTGATATGCTTATGAGAAAGCGGCAAATGGTCTCCTTCGATGACGTCACAGCAAAGTTCGTACCCAGCTCCCACAAATGCTCGGTAATGGGGCAGAAGCACGTAACTTCAAACAGCTGTAGATACGCGCACAAGTAATCAGGACAAACAGGAGATTTTATTTAGCGAAAGAAAAAAATTGGGGTTAGTTAAAACAATATTTTGGCGAGAACTACGCATGCTTCGTTCGTTTGACCGCTGATTGAAGCAAACGGCTCAAGCCTCGCTCAGGTTCAAGCTCGGGCCAGCGGTCGCATGGGAACAGTTGTGTTAACGTTGGTTGCCATGACAGCAGGAGGGCCAACTGCAGGTGTGACGAATACAATGCCTTGGTTCGCTGGACGGGACCTACAGCAGCCACAACAGCAACAACAGCATGTGATCAGGATAATGATGACCAACAACCATCCACCAATCACCGCTGCCTTGGCCAGATCACTCAAGTCGTACCAAAATTCGAAGATCCCTGAAACAGAACAAAATATTTTAAAATCAAAAGTGTTTTTTTTTTGCTGTTAATGTTACAAAACCGACTTTTATACCCAAAAAAATTTTTGGGGACTTCATGGTCATAACCACTACTCACCACATTCGTTAGTGGAGATCGGCAGATCTCCCTCCATCACTGTGGCTTTCACAGGATAAACACCTTTGCCCAACACTTCTCCTCCGGCCAGGAGGTCCACCTGTTGAAAGACGGAATAGTTTCGAAGTTTCTGTCACAAATTTCTGTTTCAAATTCTAAATTTTAGTTAAGTTTCGTCCTTTCTCTTATATTTTCTCTCTCTCTCTCACACACACACACAGGTTTGTCTCAGATGTTTGACTGCTTCACTCGTTTAACAAAGTAGTAGGGACATCGTTCAGACCGCTACTGTATAGGCGTGTAAAGGCCAGGCCGAACGAATTCAACATATTGTTATTCACAGCTGAGAACAAAAAAATGTTGGTTGATTCAACATTTAACATCATTTAACTGTGTGTCCAAACAAGACCCTAAAACCTATCTCCTCAGTTCGTGCCTAGTGGAACATAACGCCTCTACAGAGCGTCTCCATCTTAGCCTATCATCTGCCGCCAGTATGTAATGAAGGTGACTTCAACAATGTTAAAGGGGCAGTGTCCCACCAAAATTACCAAATTTCGTTATCTTTTCTCCAGGTTATATCGTCAAACCCACAAAATATAGAACTTTGTGGAATAAAAAAGATTCTATGGAACAAAACAAAAGCAGTAGTTTTGAGATAAAGCGCAGGATTGCAAGGATGGAAGTGGATTACAGTTCATCAAACTTGATTTCGTGACAGGTGGTCAAGAAATCAAAATTGCCATTCTTGTGGAATTGGGACTTTTTTGTTCGTTGTTTTGTCTCTTCAGTTGATATATTTTTTGCTTTAATCACTTTTGGTGAATTGCGATGTTGAGTGGTTTGGTCAGGGCTTAAGGTCGGAAATTTAAAGCCTGCCTCGAAAACGTTTCTTGCCCGGCGAGTAGCTCTAGTCTTTGATGTCCTTTCAAGAACACAGTTGGGAATACGCTTGAATCTTAAATTTAGTAGAACATCTGTCCGAGGGCACTTACAACTCACTTGTAACGATGTGTGTTTATGACGTCACATAAATATGGCCTCCATTGCAGTTACACGACACTAAACTGCGTTTTACAAAAAGTACTAACCTTGAGATGCAGTCTGTCCCCGTTATCAGTGATCCCAATTTGAACGTACACACCAGCGGAGAAGATATTACCAGGCAAAGATACAGTAAATCCGGGTACTTTATTGATGTCGTCACTGGTGTACGTGTGAGACCACGTGATATCCAGATCCGGGACATCCATGGATGCCGTTACGGTCACGGGATCGTCACACTTACTGACCTAATGGGTAATAAGAGCAATATTTATATCCAGTACAGCTTAAAACCGGTACATGATGGCATATTTATGGCTCACAAGCAAGCGATGCCCTTATTTACCTCCTCATTAGGCTTATCTATATACGAGTATTTGTCATTCATTTTTTTTTTTTTTTTTTATTATAATTACTCTGACCTTTCATTTACAATTTTACATTCACAAAATAGGTTAAAAAAGAAAAAAAAAAGGTTAAAAATGATACCAATTCGATATATTAACAATCTTACGCAGTTAATCTATTTTCAGCATAGTATTTGTCATTCATGCTGACTGGTCAATATTGGTATAGTTTGTTTCACTTTTCAGTGTATGCTTTCTTTAATTTCTTGCAATTTTTTCCTTGTTCTCAATAATGTAAATTCATCGATTTTTTTTGTTTGACTGTTTGTTTGTTTGTGTTTGCATGTAGCCTCTTGTGCGCGGGTACATACGATAAGGAATGATTGAATTTTTATCCATTTATCGTAAGATGGATAAGCAAAGTGGTAATTAATTATTATCTTATTATAATTTAGGATACTTGTCTGGCAAAAACAACTCTAAACTTAGATCAACGGAAAGTACGGTAACCTTTATTACATGTTCTCGCAGATACCAAACCGCATCCCGACTTTGAGTGAAATTTTAGCCGGTAAAAATGGTGCGGCTTATCCGCGGGTTTTTACGGTATCCATAACATGACAATTGATACCTTTAGCTTGAAGGTGATTGGCTTCTCGACGAATTTCATTTTGCACCTGATCGTGCTGCAGTCATCACTGATGCTGCAGCCTTCACCCAGGTTCTGTGACATCCCGGAACAGGAGCCTCCATTAGAAAAGTCAGATTATAGTCAGAGTCATAATCCCTCTCATTTCCTCCAACTAAGGGACTGTGCAGTAATTACCTGGAGGAGGGGGGGGGGGGGGGGGGGGGCACAATGAAACTCACAGCCTTAAGGAGGGCCGGGGGGGTAACATGTAAATTTCTGGATTAGTGGGGGGGGGGCAACTGAAAAACTGACTTTAAGACTCAAATATGGCATTCAAAAATAAAACCGAACTAACAGTTATTTAATTATAGTAACAGAGCCATGACCAGTTCACCAATCTGGTCACATCACTAAAAATGATACTCATTACTTTCTGGGACTGATTTTAAATAATATAAATAAAACATGGCTGATATGACATCAAAAATATAACAGAACTAACAGTAATTAATAGCAGAGCCACGAGTAGTTCACCTATATGTCTGGTCACATGACGTTTTACCATATTTCCAAATATCACAACAGGGGTGAATCCAGAATCTCAAGAAGAGGGTGTTCCCAACAGCAAACCAACAACATGCTGATTGAAGAAATCGAACAAGTTAACTAGGTATGAGAGAATCAATGGGAGGAGACTTTTTACAAAGTGCGGGGGGGGGGGGGCATCCTTAATGTTATCATTATGTGAGGGGGGTAGAAATTAATTTTTGCATAATGAGAGGTGGGCATGATTTAGTTTTAGGCCACTTGCACCCATTTTACTCCCCCCCCCCCCCCCCCCCCCCCCCCCCCCCCCCCCCAGGTAATTATTGCACAGTCCCTAAAGTACAAAGGGTTAAAACGTATGGTAAGCTTGCATACAAATAAAAGCAATGTTGTGAAAATAAGACACTGTTTTTATTAAACCCATTGACACCTAAACCTCCCCAAGCCGCCGTGAGGGGCCATACAGTCGATACTCTGAATTGAGCCAGAGATAAACGTAAGAAACCCAGTGAATTTAACTGGGAAAATTAAAGAAAAATTTGGTCATCCTATCAATTACAACTTCGTGTTAAATATTTTCACTTTCTCCAGCATTTACGTGAAACCTTTTCCAGTCAAAATGAAGTCTATTTAAAGGCCAACAACAAGGGTAAAAAAAAAAAAAACAGGAAAAAAACAGGAATAATAGAGAAAAAATATAGAAAAAAAAAAGGAAAGACAAGCTGGTTTAACGTTCTCTCGTTCAAAAACTATGTCGAATCATTGTTTTGGGTGCATGCCCGAAACGAAAAAGTGACAAACTAACCCTTTAAAAGAAAGGAAAATTAGTTGACACGTTGCAAATAACGTCTTGGCTAGTTTGGTTGCAATTTGTCCAGACATCAGCCAAAAATGGCTTTAAAGTGGCTTCAAATTGCAGTTTTTCACTAAAACTCTATAAAGCAATCGGTATATTTCATTTCTTTTCTTTCCTTTAAAATGGAGAAGGCCTTTATCAATTAAAGTATTATTTTATTCTATCTTTTCGCGGCGTCTAACTGCCACTCGACATTTTAAATTCAGATTATATGACATAAATTTTTTGCCTCACTTTCCCCAGGTTCACTCGGCCATCTGTTGTTTAGAAGCAAGATGGCGGCGGAAAATGGCGGCGGATGTTGAAGCCATTCTCAAGCAATCCCATGTAATAGTAAACTAGCAGTAATCAAGGATTATATGCGTTCGAATGTTTGTTATGGGTATTGAGGTTTGCCATATTTGACCTCGCAGAAGCAGCCTGCCAAACCTTTTTTTTTTTCGTTTTCTCTTTTTGACAAGGGCACAAGGGATATCTCTTTGCGACTTCGGTTGAATTTGAAGTCTCTGTGTGAATTATTAGCTAATTATTGTCTGCTGTAGAATTGAATTCTTGACCGATTAGCCAATTACGATTGTCTTGCGGCTTGGATGATAACTGTCTTTGCGACTTGCAACATGATTGCATGACGTTAGATCTGACAAGTTCGTACGGATTCTACAGTAAACTAAGGTTTTTTTTTCTGGAATCAAGGACAGCCATAACCTTTCCGTATTTTGCAAAAAACAAAGTTAACATTTATTTAATGTAACGTTGTTTAATCCAAGGCGGTAAATAAAAACGGTGTAACAATGCTTTAAATGTATTTTGGCATAACATAAACCTAACTGAAATACTGAATCACAAGTGTCTTTCATTCTATGTGTTACAAAATTACTTAATTGACTTAATTGCCTGACAAATGACGATAAACTTAAAACACATGTTAAAAAAAAAAATCAGTTTCTTGTAGTACCATATGAACAAAAAACGATTTCTAGCATAAAAAGTGCTTGAAATTCATGTGTCACCCACTCACTCACTAACTCTGCCTCTTGGGTGCATGCACCTACACTCACGCACATAAGGCCTTTCAATAGCACACGAACTCTGAAGTTTAAACCCTAGTTTACGTTTTATACAGCCGTCAATCATAATTATGGTGACAGAAAACAGAAACTGACAAAATGGATCGTAATTGAGGAAAGCATCCTTGTTTAAATTTCTGGGACGTCCACTATGCAGCAGTGAAAAACGAAACTGTTGATTAAGTTTTGAACTTGAAAGTATAAAGGCGAAGTTTAGTTTACAAGGAAATCCATTGACATATTCACAACAATAAATAAACTGTTATTGTTTGTTGCCTGGAAAAGCTCGAGTTTTGACAACTATACGGTTTTGCTGCCATTAACTATTTATCATGTATATGAATATGTTTAATTATTTATCACGTATATGTTACGATGTATTCTGTATAATTATGTTTAGTTTGATCACAGTTAATAGAACAAACTGGTTATGAAGCTCAACAAATTTCAAAAAGAGTGTACAAAACTGCTTTGTTTTATGTTGAACGAACCGTGACCCTGCACATTGTTTTGTTTAACGTGTGAGCCCAAATGTTTCTACTGGTCAGTTGCTCATATGCATTTCAATACCTTTTGTGTTTTGTGCAGGGTCAAGGCAAACGAACAAAAGAAATGGAGAACAAAAACATATAACAAAGGACTGACTGAGTTTCATAACCAGTTTGTTCTATTAACTATGAATAAAGTAAATGTGTTGGGGCAAAAATTTGGGGTTTCGATGGCAAAAATATCGCTAGCGCAGCATATTAAAATTGGATTGGCAAAATATTCAATTTCGTGATCTTTTCACAAACCGTTTCATGTTGTAGGACTTTTTTTAACAGTTGCTGGATTTTTTTTGGCTTGGCTTGGTGTACGATGAGCCTCCCCACGTTTCAAAACGCTCCGCCGCCTCTGCTTTACTCTAATACACAAAATACTCTCAGAACACAGAAAAGAAAATACCAATTACAACATACCTCAAGGAAAACGCGCTCTCTTATTGGTTGATACGCGCCATCCATTTACCGGTAGGTAGCATAGTCACCTCACTCAGCTTGTTTTGCCAGCAATTTTGACATACAGTAGTAAACTGTCTTCATGATATGTTATAAAAGAAATGGTAAACGTCGCAGCTGTGCGTTCATCGAGTTATGGATGCACTTGGGAGGTTTGCTAAGCACTCAAGAAGCTAGAGTCACTATCGGCTCTTGCACTTCTTTCGTGCTCAGCAACCTCACGCGTGCATCCTTAAATTAATTCGATGTACAAGTTAAATCATTCCTCGAATAGAGAACAAATCATATAATCATAGTTAATGTTGCAATCCATTTCCAACATGGCCATTCGGATCGATCGCACCCTGCAGGCAGAGACACTCATTTACAGCTTCAGTGAATATGCACTGGTATTTAGTAATTTTTAATAAAACTGAAGCATTATTTTAAGGCATTCCTGTACTTTTTAGTCTTTTCAAAATGATACTAAAAAGTCTTAAAATGGTGATATAGCCATATAAAAGGCGCCTTATCCAGAACTGTAGTGATCGTAATGTTGACTGAAATTACATCAGGAAACTAAGTTTAATACACACAACTATAAAGAATTATAATATATAGTTTGAAAATTTGATTAATTAAATTAATTAGTGATGTGTATCGACCACCATAACGAGGCTGGCGGCGATACGCGCTTCAGCTCTCTTCCGCGAAGAGAAGAGATTCACAAAGGAACAATGCCAAGGCGCATTCAGGATGCGTTTATTTGGTCGAATCCAAATCCGGATTACGAATCCAAAATTGAATTTTCCGTTCCTTTGGGCGAATTCATTACAGATTTATAATCCATCGAATCCAAAACAAAAAGGATTCGAAAGATTCAATCCAAATCCTTCACTACAAATCCGTTTATGGAACCGACGAAAGGAACGCTCCCTTCATTCTGCCTCAAAACCAGACATCACTGCTGCGATTTCAGTTTTCTTATGAAAGTAGCGACAACACAAATGATTAACTATTATGCCATCCTCGTCCCTAGAGCTTATCGATATTTAAAGTGTCGATTTAATCGCTGATCAAAACGAAACAAAGGCTTTGATGACGGGAATATTGTTATACATACGCCATGCAAAGGGGAATGGGGAGAGATTGGTGCTCTCGCCAGCTAACGACTAATACAATAAAAAACCAAGATCGCCACGCAACGCTTGTTTCTACCAAGCACAACTCGTCTCTCCATGGGACCTTGTCTGTCTGTTTTAATGCTACATTAGGGACAAGCTCGTTCCCAGGGTCCTCTCTCTTCAGTCTGACAAGAGAGGACCTCAAGCAACGAAAACGTTTATGTCCCGGATGTCACGAATAGCAAACGGAAGTCGACTGCTTTCCTCTTTGCTTCTTCTGTCTTCATTACGTCATACCACAGCGTCAAAACAAAAACTTTTCTTTGCTTTGTACAAAGTACCCTGGGTTAGAGGGGATTTTCTCGCGCTAAAAAGGTTGCCGCGAGAGAACGGTGCCACAAAAAACTTCCGGCTGCTGTTCGTGACATCCGGGATATCAACAATGTTGTTGCTTAAAGGTCAAATGAACCAAAAATTTGACATTTTTCTTTTAGTCCAATATTAATGCAATATGTTTAATGAGTACCAAATAAACATATTCTGAAGTTTGAAACTAATTGGGTTTGGCATCGCAGAGATATTGGAAGTTGAAAAATGCGACTTTTTGGCCTTCATAATCGTAAAGCGATCGGGAAAATTGTCGGAAAGTAACGTCACTATTGACCACCTCAAAACAGTCAAGGTTCGAAGTTGAAAACAATGCATGCCTGCACGTGCGTTTTATATTATAGTACATTTCCTTGCCGTTCCCTGCAAAACAACAACGTCAAATGATCAAATTATAGGTTTTTGTGGAGAACGTGAACTCACAACGGTTAATTTTCTTTTCTCTATTTGAAATTTAAAGCCGTCACTATGAATTCAACAGTTTACCTTCACAAAAATTACCGCATAAGTGGAGATGATTGACAGACAGGGAAAGTTAGCCTGCACTAAACTACCAAGCGAGGTGGATTGAAAAAACTGACCTCCGTTAAAAAAATCTATTGTATAAACAGATGAAGTTTCTCGAAGCAATATTTCGTCGCTCAAAGCTCTTCGTTTCCTACCAAAACATAGGTTCGAGCTCCTTGGCCATTTTCAATGCGAAAACAGTAGAAATCTTTAAGTTTTAAGAATATACACAAGCTAGAATACTCAGTATTCGCCAGGAGAGAGGACACTGGGAATGAGGTTGGCTCACCAATAGTGACGTCACAATCCTTACCAATCCTACCACTTGTAGTGCGCGGCCATTTCAGAAACGTTTTCGTGAAGCCTTCGGAAATCTTCGTACTTTTAGCTATGTAACTTCCTTAAAGGCTCAGGAAGGAAAATTTTTGCGTAAGTTTGCTTTATTATGGTTTCTTTTAACGTTTAAATGGATAAAGAAAAAATTTCAAATTTTTGGTTCATTTGACCTTTAACCCTTTCACTCCCAGAGTCAATTATGGAGACATGTGTAGTTCTAACTTAACGAAATCCTATGATGTGACAATTCATATGAAACCTCTTTGGCAGTACTTTTGCATGATACCATTTGTTTTACAATATTTTATAAAATTAAATTTTTAATTTTTTTTTAATTTTGATGTATGACATCCTTAGGAGTTTAAGGGTTAAGGTCTCTAACAACTTCAGGGAAACGTTGAGTGACGACCCCTTTAAAAATTTACGAAGGCGAATATGGAGTAAAAGGCTCATTCCTCTTCGACCAGCGGTCGCATCGGAACGGTGCTCCGAGTGGCGGTTGCCATGACAGCAGTAGGGCCAATACCAGGTGTAACGATGACTCTACCTTGGTTGGAAGAGCGGGATCTACGGCAGCAGTAGCAGCAGCAACAGCAGCAGATGGAGATGAGGAAAACGAACGATCCGGCAATCACCGCTATTTTGGCAGGAACACTCAATTCATACCACCATGCGAAGAAACCTGAGCCAAAGAACACAATATTTAAAGGAGATATGTCATGGGCAGTTCTGTGTTCTTTTTTTTGGGTCAACACTGTGTTAACACTGTGCTAACACCGTGCTACTACTGTACTAACACTGTGCTAACACTGTGCTAACATTAAAACTTGACACGTTTTCTTAGCCCTACAACACAAAGAGAAAGATACTAAATGGAATTTCTTATAAGGGAGAACAAACCAGTTTTTAGTGATTATTGCAAGGCACATCTGCAGCTCAAAACACTTATGTATTTCGGCCACACTACGCAACAGACAGTAAATAAACGCCAGTAAGTTTATTTTGCAGGTTTCGACCGAGCACCGGTACTATCTAAACAGTAAATAAAGCTACACTGAGCCTTAGTACACAATATACAGTATACAATAACTATCGATAACTACGTTATCCGTTAATCGCCATCATAGTAAAACTCCTAAACGGAGCTGAGCAACCACGCACAATACCACCGTGGTGAGACGGAGGCCAGAAAAAAACTGCCTTAAAAATACTCTTGGGGAAAAATATTGAAAGGAAATCTGAGTAGGAACCAAGGCTCAATCTCCAAGCAATTAGCAGCCCTTCCTACGTGGCTATATACAATTCAAAAATTAACAAAGCTAATCAAAAAAGGGTGTCGGCCTAGGCTAGAATGGCGTCCCACGTGCTATACACAGCTAATATACATCCACAAAATTACCCCTAATGCACCGGCATCCAAACCAACAGGGCCCGCGCCCTGTCGCTATCATGACGCAGAAATATTACATTTCAGGCTAATTCGTAGCCACTCAATCGCCAGAAATTCCATTTTGCTCCAAGAGCACTAGTACAGCTATTTTAAACAAACCTGGACCATTATTTTGGGGCTTTGTTATCCACGTTATATAAGATTAATACTTGCCACAATCGTCAGTTGAGATCGGCAGGTCTCCCTCCATAACGGTGGCTTTCACAGGATAAACACCTTCGCCTAAAACTTCTCCTCCGGCCAGCAGATTCACCTGTGGAAAAATTAAGTAGTTGAGATCAAATGAAATGAAATTATATTAATCCACGTAACCCCAACCAGTATATAAAAAATAACTCTTGTTAATATACGCACTTATAGAAAAAAATAATAACTGTCATCAGAGGACAAATGCAAACTATGAAATGAAAGCAAATGATGATGACGATGACGATGTTGATGACGCTAATGATGATGATGATAATAACAATAATAATAAGTCCGGGAGCTGATCTTATTTCTGTTGCATGACGCAACACTATATTGTTCTTCACAAGAGTACTAACCTTAAGATGTAGGTTGTCTCCGTTATTAGTGAGGTCTATTTGAACGTACACACCAGCGGAGAAGATAGAAGGCAAAGATACAGTGAACCCAGGCACTGCGATGATGTCGTCACTGGTGTACGTGTGAGACCACGTGATATCCAGATCCGGGACATCCATGGATGCCGTTACGGTCACGGGTTCATCACACTTATTGACCTAACGGGCGATAAAATCAGTATTCATTCAGCAGAGCTTACATAAACATACATACAGCAATTTAACCATTTCACTCCCAGAGTCAACTATGAAGACATGTAGTGTAGTTCTAACTTTTGAGACTGTCAACGAAATCCTATGGTGTGACCATTCAAATGAAACCTCTTCAGCAGTACGTTTGCATGGTACCATTTGTTCTAACTTTTGAGTCTATTGATGAAATCCTGTGGTGTGACCATTCAAATGAAACCTCTTCAGCAGTACGTTTGCATGGTACCATTTGTTCTAACTTTTGAGTCTGTGGACGAAATCCTATGGTGTGACCATTCAAATGAAACCTCTTCAGCAGTACTTTTTGCATGGTTTTTCATACTGCTGCGTGGTTAACATTGAAAAATGACAAAAGAAGAAAATAACTCCCTAGGTCTATGGTGTATGATTCCATCAAGTTCTTGCATCTTATTGTAAATCCGTTGTTTTTATTTTTAATTTTTATTGAAAGATGGATGAATTAAAGAGACAATGTCCTGCCGAAATATCGAAATATCGAAATATCGTTCACCTCATTTCCAAATACCACCAAATATACAACCTGAGTGGATAAAAAAGATTCTACAAAGCAAAACAGAACAGTCAAGTAGTTTGAGGATAAATTGAAGTTAAACTGATTAGTTAATATTTCTTTGCTTTCATGACTTTTGGCGATTTGTTTTTCCTATTTCAAAAATAAACAAGCTCCCGACCATAATTATCCTAATTATCATAATTATCATATATGTATCAGATATATCTCGATACTGGTCAGCGGGTTCCCTTTAAGTTAAGTCTGGCACTAACTGCTATCCCGTAGCATGCAATCAATACCTTCAGCTTGAATGTGATTGGCTTCTCGACGAAATCCATTTTGCAAGTGATCGTGCTGCAGTCGTCACTGATGGTGCAACCATCTCCCAGGGTCGGAGACGCACCGGAACAGGAAGTCGCTCCAAACTCTTGTTCGGAATTTGGTAACATGTCTTTATGTTCATCAAATTCAGCTAAGGAACAGGGCGTGTTAATTAATATTTAATACAATAGGCGACAATATTGTTGACACATGGTTATTTGAACCCCATTTTCTTAGGGACGAGACGCATTTCAAATAAAAAACAGTTGGTTGAGCGATTTGCGGGTGATGAGGCTGACAGGGGAAAAACTGTCGTTAGTATACTTCTTTCTTGTTAAATAGTTCACGAACCGTTTTTATAAGAACATTAAAACTAAATTTCGCAAAACTTTTTCTCTCTTTCCATCCAGGCTGGAAATGTTTTTAAAGAAAAAGTACGTCTTCTAGCACTTGGCCTATCTTTTTCTTTCTCTCTTTAAGTATTCACTTTATATTTTCTTTTTTTACGTTCAAACAAACATGTTTGCTTGATTGAATATACTTATCAGTGATTTTAGCAGGTCCTTCAATCATCGTCATTATCGTTATCAGTCAGGGGCGGATCCAGGAATTTTAGAAAGAGGGGACCGTAAAAGTCATGTGCGCGTTAGCACCCATTTGGCATGCTTGGGCGCGTCTTTCTAGAGGGCTCCGGGGGTATGCCCCCCGCCTGGAAATTTTGATAATTTAAGTACTCTGAGATGCAAATCTGGTGCATTCCTGGCACTTAAATCTGGCAAATGCCAGGATCACATATTGAACAAGAAATATACATGTTGAAATATTTAATAAAATGCAAATGTGGTTGTGGTCAAACATGGCTTCAATCAACTCCAACTTTTTTTCCTTTATTTTCCTTTTTTTTAACGAAATCCTGAAGTAACCGGAGGGGTATGGAAGCTAATTAAACTAAAGTCATTCATCTCAAAATACCATACGATAGACGTTGTTTTAAAAACAAAATGCCTGACAAAAGGGAGGAGCGAGCCCCCCTCCCGGCCCCTCACATAAATCCGCCCCATGTCAGTTGCATGAAATTGTTGTTAGAGAAAGAATGACACTGATTACAAACGTTTCTCAAAATGCACCGATAATGATGACCAAGAATGTATGAAGAATGCAAAGTGACAATTAACTCTTTTAACTCGACATTTAATTTTTTTTTTGTATTTTATATATTGTTAACTGTAACAGCGACAGTGGCATTGTAAATTAGTTTTGATAAACCTAACGTTTTAACAATGTTTATTTTGCCAATTAGGGTGAGCTTTCTTCGCTTCCAAATATTAAGTGTTCTTTCCAGTGCGGTTATCTTTTCTTCGAAATTAAGTACATTCGCGCTTTCAAGATCATAAGAGAAGTATACTCCGAGGGCGAGTACAGGCTCATGTGACCATTTAAATTTTTCCAGGTGTCTAACCACATGGCTTCGGTTTTTCCGGTATTACTTTCTAATCCACTAACTTGTCTGAATTCCTCTAAAAGTATCAGTAGTTTTAAAACTGAGTCGCAATCACTTACCAGTACTGTGGCGTCGTCTGCATATTGTGTGGTTTTTATTTCTTTTTGGTCTACTTTGAAGCTTTTGATATCTGTGTCCGTTTCTAGCGAACAACTCGATTCCAATAACGAAAAGGAGACCAGACAAGGGGCACCCTTGTCTTACACCTCGTTCAAGAAGAAAGAAGTCGGATGCATGTCCATTATATCAAAATTTCGATTAAAGCTATAGGTCAAGTTAAGTTAACAGTAGTTATTAACATATGCAAAACTTAAAATTACAAACAATGCGAAGTTTATAACAAAAATTGCCTGGATATCAATACTTAATAAGTGACTATGTCACCAGCAAGTGTCGGTTATATTAACGCTGATGTTTACGGAATATTGAACTACATGTAGCAGTATATTTTAAATTCAAACAGCGGAAATGTGCACAAAAAAGAAATACTATAGATAAATGTTGTACATGTGTTTCTCAGTTGTGTTTCTCGTGACTATAGGGATCAGTTTGTGACCTTCTCATACAGTGCCCACTCTTTATGTTAGAGAGTCAGATGTTATTTGATTACGGTATGAAACTGCTTCCGCTGTTAGTTTTACTATATTTTCAGTGTTCATGATAACGTCAGTGTCGGGCATTGCAATCTGCTCACCTTGGGCGGCTTTTTTTTGTTTTTTGACGGTAGTTTTGGAAATTGTTAAAAGTGTTGCCATGTTTGCGCAATTTCCAATTAAACTGTGCAATCAGTAAAGGCCTCCTCAAACACTACACTCAAACTAGTTTAAAGTTTGTCACAACATTTCTCATTTCTGACTTTGTCTCCGCAGTCAACACGGTTTGTCTTTATTTTCTTTTTCCAATCTGGATGGCTGGTATGTTTTGGTTCCCTCAGTGTCAGCTCCCTTGTGCAGAACGCTCGTATGTGAATTTCTTATCTATCCACACCCACGTCTGTTAGAGTGCAAGGAGCACAAACATGTTTACAGCACACCAACTGAAATTGGGCGCATTTAACAGAGCTTGTACATCAGAAGTTCTAGCGGTGAGAGTACTGATGAAACATCACGCCTAAAGAGGCGAAGTTCTAAGGTAGATTTCCATGTCAAGCGTTTATATGGCTGTCTTTTAATTTGTACAAGGAAATCTTAATGACATCAGTGATCTTGACCATAAATTAACTCTTTTTGACGAAGTCTGGAGGAGCTCGATGTTTGACGTTATGTTATACGGCTATATATGTTCAGTATACCCGGTATACAGTTTCATATATCCATAACAGTTGAATTTCAAAAACTGTTTTATTTGAAATGTCCGCGAATCTTAGCGAACTTCAGTAAATTTTATAGACCAGTTCAACGCTATAGTTTCCGGGTGCCAATTTCTCCCGGTACCTTTTACTTCATTATTCTTTTGTATGTGTTCATTTTTGTGGCTTACTTACTGCCTCTTGAGGAGGCGTAAGCCATATTGCTATCCTGTTGAGTGAATGAGTGAGTGTAACAATAGAATCCGAGCCGACAACGAACTCTGCCGATTTGGAACCGAAATTCCCCGATCGCAGCCATCGTTTTTCTTTCGGAGCATCGTTGGTGCCTGGAATATTACTCGGAATTAGCACGTGTTCACGATCTTAGGTTTTGTTTCTTTCGGAGCATCGTCGGTTGCACAACCGTGTGTCGACGATTGCTTCGGCATAGCATGGAATATTACTCGGAATTTATCTTCGATTTACCATGTGCTGCACCGTTTGACGCCGTCGACTTGAAGGTGAGTTTGTTCTTTCATAATGAATTTAAACCGTTTAGGTTTAAGAATCAAGCGCAGCTGTCTTCGCATTTATGAAGAACTTGTTAGCAAAGAAGTCAGTTTCCAATTTTCCAGAAATTGTATGACTCGATCGAAACGCAATCGAGTGTTTTATGCAGCTGAACAGGTTTGGCGTGCCGCGACACCTTGTCAACAAGAGCTGCAAGAGTCGTTCCTCCTTCGGCGAGTGAATAATCTCTTTCAAGAAAAGCAAAATTCCCTTCGGGGAGCGAATTATCTCTTTCGAGAGAGCCAAATTTCCCTTCGGGGAACCAATGATCTCTTTCGAGAGAGCCAACATTCCCTTCGGGGAGCGAATAATAAACTCCTTTGGGAGTCATTTAAACCCAACAATGGGTCAAAAATCAATCGTCTTTGCGAGACAAAAGCTTGCATAAATGAGACAGCTTCGCACCCTTATCAGTCTAAAATACCTCAATGTGTGAAAAATCATAGGCATTCTCGATTGTGTTCAAAAGTAACAACTCGAAGGGTAAGAAATCGAGAGCCGTCCAGAATTCCATTAAAAAAAGTTATACAGTCACTGAAATTGAGAAAACTACGACAGAAGCGCAAGAAAATGCTTCAAAGAACAGTTCCTGTTTCATCTGTTTTACATGGTATTGCTGCAAATTACAAACTCTGGAAAACTAGATGCATTTGGAAAGAAGATAGTTTCTATAGCTACTATTTTAGGTCAACAAAATGTTCAACACTGATACGTAATACATCCGAACAAAATATTTTGCTCTCTGGAGATATTGAATTAAATCCTGGCCCCGCAACAGTGGAAAATTTGTCAGTTGTAAAAGAGGTATCTTTTATTGACCAAGATTTTGTATTGAAATGCAGAATGCTTAGATACAGATTAACACCCTTAGATGTTGGTGGAGGAGTTGATTGTTTTTTCAAATCTGTATCACATCAGTTATGTGGTGATTCAAGTCGTCATTTGGAACTTAGAGCTAGAGGAGTTAGGTATTTGACAGAAAATCCAGAACGATTCATAGAAAGTAACACAGAGACATCATGGTTGCAGTATTTATCTCGTATGTCAATGCAAGGGACATGGGCTGATAATATTGTCATACAAGCAGTGGCTGATGCAATGAATTTAAAAATTTATATCATAGAGTCAGATGAGAATTTTAGAGATGTGACATTGGTTGAACCAGCAAATACAGTAGAAAATCCTCAGTCAATATACATAGGACACATAGGCCAAGTGCACTATGTCTCCTCATGTTCAGCATTATGCAGTCAAAATTCAAATCAAATTGACATGGGAAATTTTGGTGCATCATTTATAAATGATCCAAGGGAAAATGACAATACCCAATCACTAGAAACAGAAAGTGATAGAAATATGGGCAACTCCTGCAATGCTAATTTATCCACAAATCAAAACAAAATTACTGAAACTTGTCAATTAAACAATAAGAGAAAGAGAAAACAGGAAAGGGCTGCTTACATGAGACAATACAGAAAAACAAATGTAGCACCAGAAAAAATGGCAAAACGTAATGAGTACCAGAGAAGCTATAGGACAACGATTGCATCTCCAGACAAAAAAGCAAAACGCAATGAGTACCAGAGAAACTATAGGATAACAAATGCATCTCCAGAGAAAAAAGCAAAATGCAATGAGTACCAGACAAATTATAGGAAAACAAATGCATCAAAACGGAATGAGTACCAGAGAAACTATAGAGCATCTAGTTTATCTATGGAATGTACAATTGCAAAATTTCATCAAATTGTGAGTCAAGGTCCACTCTTTGTCTGTACCTGCTGTGACCAGCTATGGTATAAACATAGTGTAAGAAATGCTGATCAAATTAGACAGTCAATTCCTGACATTATCAAATATCTCAATAATAGAAAAAGTGTTGATAGCAAAGAGTGGGTTTGCAACACATGTCACAGTCACTTAGTTAAGAACAAAGTCCCACCATGTGCCGTAGCAAATGGTATGGTGTTTCCAGAGAAACCAGAATTCTTTGATCTCAATGAATTAGAGTGTAGACTACTAGCTCCAAGAATTGCATTCCTAAAACTGATGCAAGCTCCTAGAGGTAGACAGCTTAAGGTACATGGCAATATTGTTAATGTTCCAGCTGATGTGACTCATACAGTAAGTTTGTTACCACGGTTACAAAGCCACACTGGTACAATCAAAGTCAATTTAAAACGGAAGTTGCAATACAAAAGCTCAGCATTGTCATTAAATGTTAGACCACATAAGGTGGTTCAAGCAGCAAAGTGGCTAATGGATTATAGTAACCTTTATAGAGATGAAGGTATTGTATTTGATGATGACTGGATCAATAAGTACAATATAGAAATGATACAAGATGAAAATGATGACAATGAGATTGGCAATCCACAACTGGAATCAGTCAATAAAAACAATGACAATAATGATTCTGACAGAGTAGACAAAGCTGATGATTGGAGCGAAGATGAAGCAGAAATACCTGCAGGTGTTACTGACACTATGTTTACAGCAACTGACTTTTTAGAAGACAATGAGCAACAACATATTCTTAATATTGCTCCTGCTGAAGGCAACAGACCATTAAGTGTATTCATGGATAAACATTGTGAAGAATTGGCATATCCTGGAATATTTCTTGGTCAAGCACGACCTGAAAGTAACCAACGAAAAGTGAAAGTTAATTATAGTGATATTTGTAAATCGGAATTAAGACAGTCAGATAGACGAGCTGCAATGTGTGTTGAAAATATTTTTTACAAAGCAAAAAAGTTGCAAATGAAAATCCTTTTAGGAAAGTCACATATTGCTCTTAGAAAGTGTAAAGGCAATGACAGAAATATCACTGCGGGGCAATTAAAACAACAAGGAGCATTGAATAGATTAATTCAACTTGATGAGGGATATAAATTCCTAAATGCATTACGTGGTTCACCTCCATATTTTGAAAAAGCTAAGAAAGACCTCTTTGCAATGATAAGACAATTAGGACCTGCTACACTGTTTTGTAGTTTTTCGTCTGCAGAAACACAGTGGCTACACTTAATTAGGATACTTGGTCAACTTGTTGATCATAAACAGTACACTGATGAAGAGCTAAAGAACTTTAACTGGGAAGACAGGTGTCGCTTGATACAGAGTGATCCTGTAACATGTGCAAGGCAATTTGACTATCAAGTCAATCAATTTTTAACAAACTTTCTGTTGAGTTCAGCTGAACCTGTAGGTAAAATATCAGACTGGTTTTATCGTGTAGAATATCAACAGAGGGGGTCACCTCATATACACATGCTAATATGGCTTGAAGAAGCTCCGCAGTTCCAAGTAGATAGTGATGTGCAATTGACAGCATACATTGATAAGATCGTAACTTGTCACAAGCCAGCAGATAATCCTGAACTGCTGAATTTAGTCAATAGACAAGTGCATAGACATTCACATACATGTCGTAAGAATACCAAAACTCAATGTAGGTTCAACTATCCACAGCCGCCAATGAAACACACAATGATACTCTATCCTCTACATAAAGATGCAGCTGATAATGAAATTAAAATGCACAAAGGTAATTGGCAGACTATAAAAAAGTATCTAGATGATATGAAAGAAGGCGAAGACATTTCCTTTGATCAGTTACTCATCAACATAAGTGTAACAGAAGAAAAGTATTTACTTGCTATAAGGTCATCTCTTAACACTCCTACTGTGTTTTTAAAAAGAAATCCAAATGAATTACGAATAAACAATTACAACCCTGCTTGTCTTACTGCATGGCGGGCCAACATGGATATCCAGTATGTACTGGATGTATATGCATGTGCAGTGTACATAGTCAATTACATATCAAAGGGTCAGAAAGGAATGAGTGAACTTTTGAGAGAAGCTTGTTCTGAGGCAAAAAGAGGGAATAATAGCATTAGACAGCAAGTCAGAGATATCGGTAGTAAATTTGTTAATAATGTGGAGATCAGTGCACAAGAAGCAGTGTATATCGTCTTACAATTGCCTATGAGAAAAGCATCTCGACAAATAGTATTTATAAATACTTCACCCCCTGATGGGAGGGTAGAGCTTTTGAAACCAATGAATGAAATTGAAGACATGGATGATGACTGCAAGGAAATTTATACCAGTGGAATGTTAAAGCGGTATTGTAAGCGGCCAACAAAACTAGAAAACCTGACACTGGCCGACTGGGTGGCATGGTATGATAGTGATAAAAAAACATATGTCAAACAAACAAATCAAGTAGATGTAGATGGTCTACCATTAGAGACTTTTATTGGTGATAATCAGAATGATGATGAAGAGCATAGCAAATTAACTTCTAGCAAAACTAAAAGAAGAACTAAAGCGAGAATAATAAGGAGTGTATGGTTCAATAAAGAAACTGAACCAGAAAAACATTACCGTGAACTTATAATGTTGTTTACACCATGGAGAAATGAAGAAACCGACTTACTTGGAATATGTTCTTCCTACCAAGAACGGTATATGCTGTTATGTAATGCAATCAATGAACAATTGAAGCAGTATGCTGTATGTAATGAAGATTTCAGTGAAATACAACAGGAAATGAGTAGAATTGAAGACACATATGATACTATTGCACCATGTACACAAGATCTTGAACAACAAGATGTAGCTGAAGGTAACCAGGACTTGCAGCCTGACTTTAATGAGAGCTATAATTTATCAGATGATTTAGGTATACCATCAGTTGATCTGAACACTGAACCATTGCTGATGAATGAATTACAAGATGATGAATATAGACACCTTGTACAGATGTTAAACAAAGAACAAAAGGAATTCTTCTATCATGTCTTGCATTTAATCAAAACATCGAATGAGCCATTCTACTGTTTCCTTAGTGGAGGTGCAGGTGTAGGTAAATCGCTTGTTACCAAGGCCTTGTATCAAGCAGCACTTAAGTATTACAATAGTAGACCTGGTGATAATTTTGCAGAATTGAAAGTATTGATGTTAGCACCTACTGGTAAAGCAGCATATAATATCAAAGGCAATACCATTCACAGTGCCCTAGCCATACCAGCATGTCAGTCATTAAAGATCTACAAGCCTCTGGACTCAAGTAGACTTAATACACTAAGATGCAAACTTGGTGGTGTTAAGCTTATATTCATAGATGAAATATCTATGGTTGGTAACACTATGTTCAATGTACAGATCAACAATAGACTAAAAGATATCAAAGGTACCTCATTACCCTTTGGTGGTGTTAGTATTGTTGCTATTGGAGATTTATTTCAACTGCAGCCTGTAATGGATGGTTATATATTCAAACATATGGACAATAATGAATATGGTATCCTTGCCCCTAATATCTGGCAAGAGCTTTTCAAAATGTTTGAACTAAAGCAAATAATGAGGCAAAGAGAGAGTAAACAATTTGCTGAAATGTTAAACAGGTTAAGAGAAGGTAACCATACTAACGAAGACATTATGGAATTAAAAAAAAGGATTATTTTACCAAGTAGTGCTAGCTATCCTAGAGATGCACCACACCTGTTTATTCAGAATAACAAAGTGAATGAGTTTAATAACAAGGCTCATAGTGCACTGTCAGGTCAAAAGTACACTATTAAGGCTCAAGATAGTGTAATTGGTGCTCAGTCACAGGAGCTCAAAGACAAAGTATTGAAACAAATACCAAGTGACCCTAGGAAAACTAAACAATTACATTCCATCCTAAGGTTAGCAGTGGGAGAAAGGACTGAGATATCTCTTAATACTAGAACAGATGATGGTATGACAAATGGCGCTACTAATGTTGTTAAATCAATACAAATACACCAGTCAGGCAAACCATTTGGTATAATATGGGTACAGTTTGACCATGCTGAAGTTGGTGAGAAAACCAGACATGATAACAGACAGTTGTATGTCCAGGGTATTGAACCTTCGTGGACACCAATAAAACCTGTAAGTACACAGTTTGCTGTGGGCAGAAATAGATCGGTACAAGTGGTTAGAAAACAGTTTCCACTAAGACCTGCTGCTGCTAGAACTATTCATAGATCACAAGGTGACACTGAAACTATAGTTGTAGTAAACTTTGACACTAGAAGGGCAGTACCACATATACATTATGTTGGTCTTAGTAGGGTTACTACTATAGATGGCCTTTTTATCACTGATCTGTGTGAAAACAGAATAGCTGTTAATTGTGATGTCCAAACAGAAATGGATCGTTTAAGAGGTGAAGGGAAGTTGTCCCTTTCAGTAACTCCAATATATAATGCATCTCAGATTAGTTTTAAAGTATGTTTCCTTAATGCAAGATCATTACACAGACACATAGAAGATGTTCGTAAAGATTTGAATTATTCAAGTACAGATGTAAATATTTTTTCAGAAACAAGGTTTTCTCAATTTGACAGTGACAATTTGTATTTAATAAAAGATGAAGAATACACATTGTTTAGAAATGATGCTCCTTCAAGACGTTCAGACAATACACGACCATATGGAGGCACGGCAGTGTATAGTCGAGTTGACTATTATCCTGAGTATCCATATCCCTCTAATAGAAATGGTGTAGAAATAACTATTATGAGATTCATGATAATCCCTCATGTCACAATTGTAGCAGTCTACAGATCACCTTCTGTATCAATGAGGGAAACATGTAGTGCAATCGAAGAGACATTAAACTCTCTACCAACTCAATTTAACATATTTATAGGCGACTTCAATGTAAACTGGTTCATTGGTTCACAGCGTACACCACTTTACAACTTGTTCGTAAGAGACAATGGCTATAGGCAGTTAGTTTCCTGTAGTACCACTGACAGCAATACTTGCATTGACCATATATACACTAACTTACCACAGGCACAAGCACGCTTTCAAATATTAGAAACCTATTTTTCAGACCACAAAGCAATTTGTGCTTTAATAAACTGCTTTGAACCAAATAACATAATTACTTAACTGAATAAGCATATCCAGTATTGAATCGATAAAGCTTGTCAAAGCGCTATTAAGAAAAAATTAGAATACTTATTGTGTTTAAAAATTTTTTCAGAGTAGTTCACAGCATGGCGACTTCAACCCCACCAAGGTAAGTAAGTATAGAGGATAAATAATTATTATGTTTTTCATGTATACTTGACTAAAATTTAACTCTCTCTCTCTCTTTTTTCAATAGGAAATCTTCAAACGAAAACGCTACAGAAGGTGAATACCAGTATATTTTTGCACCTACTTAAGTTAAAAAACCTTCACAGGCAATGTGAACAAAAACCTTTATTAAGAGAAGTTTTAATTTGAAATGCTGTTTGTATTTATTATGTTATTTGCAATTATTTTCAGATCTAGAATTCAAAGGCTATGTACATGGTCTCTCTCCAGTAAAGACAGCAAAAAATTCAAGAGTACCTTACTTTAACTGTATAATCCAAACAGCACAAGCTGACAAGATCCGTGCAGTATGTTATGATCCAAAACAGCGAACCAGTCTTCAGCAAGCACACCAACAGAAATCACCCATCAAAATTTCAGGTTTAAAAAGGCTACCCAGCTCAAGTTTTTCTAATAACTGCGAAGAATATAAGATAACCAAAAAGGCAAAGGTAGCACCTACAGATACTGATTTCACCTACAACCCAGATGTTTCCTCTTCCTTGGTTACAATAAAAGAAGCTTTTTCAACTGATCTCTTCAAAACTGTGGATGTCCGTGCTAAAGTTATGTTCAAAAACGAAGAAAGTAAACCTGTCATAATAAATGGCCAAAGATTGATGAAAGTTGATTGCATTGTTGCTGATCACACTGAGAGCATCAAGATTGCACTGTGGGAAGATATGATTCACAAAGTTGATTGTGGGAAGTCATATCTCTTTAAAAGTGTCACAGTAAAAGTTTTTGATGACACCAAGTATTTAAATGCCAATGAGTCTTCCACTGTTGAGCTTCAAGATGATATTGATGATATTAACCTAACATCAAAAGAGATCAAAGATCATATTGTGGAAGGACAGTGTCTAGGAGTACATGTCAAACAGGCAACATCCTGTATTGTCTGTAATAATACAGTTCAAGTAGTAGCTGACAAAGATATAGTTACATGTGAACGCTGTAAAACTTCTATGTTGAAATCAGCATGTAATAACAAACTAGTATGTCATTTGACAATCAAAACAACAACTGGTAAACTTGAAGCATTCACATGCTTTAATGATGGCTTGCAAAGTTTCTTAGAGTCAATCAACAATGATACTAAGATAAATAACATTTCTCATGAAGAACTTGAAAAACTTCTCCTACATGCAGGAAAGAAACAAATGATCGTTGATCAATCAGTGCATGTTATTCAGCAATTCCTTCTGTTACCTATGTTGAAATAATTTTTTAGTATGTTGTGTTAATCCTGTTAAAGTTAGCATTTCATAGTGTGGTTTCATTAACCTGAGAAACTGACACATGAATCAATGCATGTTATTCAGCAATTCATTGTCATGCTGTAGCTAAAGGATCACTGATCAGTAAATGTTATTCGATCAGCAATTTCTTCTGTAACTATGTTACCAATGTTAAAATATGTTGTTTTTGTTAAAGTTAGCATTTTAGTGTGGTTTCATTAACCTGAGAAATACACACAAATCAATGCATGTTATTCAGCAATTCATTGTCATGCTGTAGCTAAAGGATCACTGATCAGTTTATGTTATTCAGCAATTCTTTCTGTAATTATGTTATATGTTGTGTTAACCCTGTTAAAGTTAGCATTTTATAGTGTGGTTTCATTAACCTGAGAAATACACATAAATCAATGCATGTTATTCAGCAATTCATGCTGTGACTAAAGAATCATTGATCAGTTCATGTTATTCACCAATTCCTGCTGTACTGTTGAAATAAAATTATGTTATGTTACTGTATGTTAGCTCTGTTAAATTCGGCATGTTTAGTGTGGTTTTCATTAACCCAAGGAATACACTGAATGATTACACTCTTCACAGTACACTGTATTTCTACACTGTTTTGTCGTAATTTGATTGTTACAGTTTAGCAAATAGACTGTGTTTCATGAGTAAATGATTACCAATCAAACTGGTATGTAATTTCACAATCAAAACCACAAGAAGAAAACTTCGACATTCCTATCCTAGCCTGTGTGGCAGGTGCTAGAAAGGGAAGGGAGAAAACTAGCGGAGGAAAGGGAAAGGAAGGTTTACCCTCCTTCCCGTTACGCTTCGTGTTCCTTCCTCTCGCTTTGTGCATTCCTGTTTTCCCCCTTTCAAGCACTTGCCATGCAAACATATTGAGCTGAACACTCGAAGATAACTTCCATTCCACTATGTGCTTATGAATTAACTGATTAATTTGTACTTTTTCCAGTTGACCAATTTATGATAAACTCCCTCTTCATTTAGCCATTTGAATTCGATTATTTCAATACATTCTAAGTAATAACATCAGTAAGCCACATGCAGTCCCCGACTGCCTATTTTTAATTTGTCTAGAGGGCCACGAGTTTATCAGTATTTTATACTGTCAAGTGTCACCCTCGATAAATAAAGTTGATTATTATTATTATTATTATTATTATTTGACCTTTTTGCATTCAGCCACTGTCTTTATATAGTTTCTTCGCAGGGTTTTCAAGAAGCAATCAGTAAAACCGTTTGAATGTCGAGTGAAATAACTTTGCAAATGTAGGAACATTCCTACACGAACTTTGGTGTCGTGAACTGCGTGTCACTGATCTAAGACTGGTGTGATCACGGTTAGCTACGGTTACTACTATATATGAATTACTTCTTATGTGATCTGGAACTAGCGGAGCCGTAGTTTCGGCCATCGGTTTCCATATACAAACACTAAATCTTCATTGTTAAATCATATTAAGTAACATTCGCAGCAACATCAAAGCACGCATCAGGTATATTTGTCGGCATACTGTATTTTGCGGACTGGACTGGACTGGACTGGACTAGTAAAACGCGGACTTGTAAAACGCGGACTCAAAAATTTGTAAAACGCGGACTCAAAATTTGTAAAAAAATTCCGGGAGTCCACATTTCTAACCCCACATTTCTAATCCCCCCCCCCCCCCCCCCTAAAAAAAATAAAATAAAATAAATAAAGTCAGACCCCCGTCATGAACGTTTCGAGTACACATCCCCCCGCTGGGTTGTAGCTCGGGGGGTCGTAGCTTGCAAACCAGTCTATTTTGTTTCGGGACTAGGTTATAGTTTGTTGTGTTACTTTCAAAACTAACACACCATCGATATCTTAAATGCAATTGAGCAAGCCCAAAACAGTTTTACAGGCCCGAAAAGGTACCGAACGAGCCCCAGTTAAGGGAAGGCCAAAATTTGTCACGCATTATTACACGCACCAAGAGCCTATTTTTTATGGGCTCCTGACGCACGCAGCATTCACTCCTTCATATTATATTTTATTTTAGCCTTTTTCCCAGCCTCCACACCTGAAGCATAAGATTTTGAATTTTTATTGTCATTACGTGACACTGGATTAAGTGACATCGACAACGGAAACGAGGCTGTTGACCTTTGAGCAGTAAAATCGCGCCAAAATTCGGAATATATTTTCACGTGGCGGCGCGAAGATGGCGGCTTCGCTTGTCTGTTATTCTAGACGTTGTATATAAGTATAGGTTTAAGTTCATGGGTGAAAAAAATCGCTTCAAGTTAAATAACTGATTGTTACGTAGTGCTAAGACTGGAAAAGAAAGTTGTTATTAAGCTGTTTAGGAAAGGAAATTGGTCTTTTACAGGAATGTAAAGCGAGTTTGTAGTAAGACTTTTTTTGAAGTAACGGTTTAAAGTTGACACGAATGGATATGGCGTCAGTTACCAGGTTGCTCAAAAAACTTATGTTTCTCCTTCTAGAAGCCGGTATAATACCGGGCAATTGAACTGCTGAACTGTTGTCTGTTTTGTTATGACATCAGATTCTCATTATGTTCCTGTTGACGTTTCATTTTGAACGTTTTTTATATAAGAAGTATTATTTGAAGACCATGTAATTCAAGTTCATGGGTAAAAGAGTTCGCTTAAGTTTCGCTTCAGTAGTTAATTTACTAAGCGTTACGTAGTGCTGAGAAAAAAAAAACGTTGTTAAAGTTTTTCATGAAAAAAGAAATTGGTATTTTAAAGGGATCTAAAGCAAGTTTGCTGAAAACTTTGTTTGAAGTAATGTTTTAAAGTGGATAGTATAATATCCGGCAATTGAATTGTTGTCTGTATGATTATGACATCAGATTATGTTCCTGTTGACGTTTCATTCGGAACGTTTTATATAAGAAGAGATATATTCATTTTAATAAAGCAAATGTTTTAGTTATTTATGTATTTATTTTTATTTCTAGTCCGCGTTTTACAAATTTTGAGTCCGCGTTTTACAAATTTTGAGTCCGCGTTTTACTAGTCCAGTCCAGTCCAGTCCAGTCCGCGAAATACAGTATGCCATATTTGTCACTTAAAATAGTCCGCAGTGAGTGAACGGCTGGAACGGTTTGTACCAGGCAATATGATCACTGTAAACAGATGGTCTATCTCACAACTCAAAGGTCTCGAATACTTAACTGTTATCATAATACATGATGTCGCTAAATTAAACTGAACATTTATTTTAACTATGATTCTGTGTTGTTATGGAGGTTTTCTTCGCAAAATTTGAAAGATAAAGTTCATCTAAAAAGAATGAAAACCATTACTGACTTTTGCGGCTATGAAGACCATATTGGTTTAACTTATACATATTACTGAAGAAAACATTATAAATATTAACACGCCAGACCGTGGCCTACGGTCGTTTAGACTGATTTCAAACTTAAATATTTTAAAAAACTTATATTTCATTTAGGGAGCGTTTCCTTAATTAAATATATTTTTACGTTACAAAACTGGAATGGAGTGAAAGATGTCGTTGAACAGAATCAAAGCCCTAAACACTATGTGATGCGGAAGGTCAGCCAAGGTCTCAACAAGATAAAAGCACCAAAGGAAGTCAGTGCGAAATATTAGACATTACTTCAGTTACTCAAGCTTAAATGATCTGCTTTTACAATAGATTTTAGAGGTCCTGAAACAGAATCTCTAAACAATTGCAGAAGAGCTGAAAGAGGTCCCATGATTCCTCGAGCATCCCAATCGAAACCCGCAGTCAACCTCATTTCATTTCCGAAATTTTTACTTCTCTTTTCAATGCGAATACAAATGTAATGTTTCACGATCTTATCAAGGATTTAATACTCGTTTTTCAATAGTTCTTATGATTCTTCGATGGTCAATCGAGACACATATAATATCGGCGACTTGGCTACCTTATGTCGATTCCGAGAATTCACTAAGCCTTCTAGACGTTTCTGCGAAAGTAAAGAGTCGAGGAAGAAAAAGATGCCATTGAAAAAAAAAAAACGAGAACAATCTTTAATTTGACAACAGCTGGAACAACGTAATGGAATTTAAGCTTGATATGATGTGGCCATTGGACAGCAGGCTTGCCTGCTCCAAAGTTTAAGGTAAACCGTTCAATGTTTCCACGAAACAACAAATCATCCGAGTCAAATCACCCTGCGGTATAATTCCCGAGAAAATGATTAAAATACCGCACTGCATGCTCATTTCCTCTAAATCGTTTTCTCGCAAAACGCCCTTGTTGAAGCTACCTTTTCCTAAGTAAAATAGACTGAAATCTTAATTTAACTTAACTATGGCTGGCTGGATTCTTCTAACTAATTTCACTTGCGATCACTGAGCTGCCGTAAATTAACTTTGTAAACTGACCTGCAGATGAAGAAATTGCTTGGCTGAAAATGAGAACAAAAACGCTAGCAGTCAAAATTCTTACTGAAGCCATTATCACCGAGAACTTGATACAGGAGCGAGAAATATTCAATGCAGCTTTTGAACCTCTATTCAACCGATTAACCGTTTTGCAGCTTTTGCGATTTTATTGCGCAGGGAAATCAGCATATTTCCGGTTTGACCGGTTTTAAGTACTATTCTTCGAATCGTATTCTGTTTCTAGGAAATCATGCATTGCGTCGCAACGCAAATATTTGCACAATTAAATCCCACACCCAGACCTTCGCCGCTTTTATCCTCCTTCCCATTAACCCACGCGCACCCTTTAGTCGCGCTTTACCCAGGGCCTGGGACGAAGGGGAAGGATTCGTCCCTTCCCATGCCACCCCACGCGCCTCAACTCATCCAAGTATCCAATCTTATCCGGTCCCAAAATCAAATAAATAGCGACTGGGTACTAGTCTGCGTTATTACGGATATAAAGAATTGAAGTCTCGACGGATAACATTTACTGAAAATAGCTCCGGTTAATACGGACTCTTTATTATCAGTAGCGGATCCAAACTCCATCGAAGGGGGGGGGGGGGGGGGGGATTGAATGGGGGGGAAGGAGTAAATAGGGGAGGGGAAGGATAGGATAGGATAGGATAGGATAGGATAGGATAGGATAGGATAGGATAGGATAGGATAGGATAGGATAGGATAGGATAGGATAGGATAGGATAGGATAGGATAGGATAGGATAGCATAGGATAGGATAACTTTATTTAGACACGGTAAACTCATCAGTCACAACTATAAAAACCTTATTATATACAGAATTATTATAAAATATATAATAGCTAGAACTACATTACTCTAAAATTACTCTAATAATCAATAACTATACAACAATAATATTAAATGCGAAAATTTAAAAACCTGCGTTACATGAGTGCCGTGTGTAAAAATTCTAAATTTTCATGATGAGAAGAAACGCTCGCAGCCAGCCCGGAATGCTCTAAGGGAGTCAGCCTGCCGCAACTCGATTGGTAAGCTATTCCAAAGAACTGCTCCAGAGTAACTGAAGCTATTTTTCATATAATTTGTGCGTGGCTGTGGGATAGCTAGTTGGGATAGCTAGGGCGGATTGAACGGAGGGAGTAAGTGGGGAAGAGGGAGGGGCAGATTGAACAGGGGGAGGAGTAAATAGGGGAGGGGGGAGTGGCGGATGGAACGGGGGGAGGAGTAAATAGGGGAGGGGGAGTGGCGGATTGAATGGGGGGAGGAGTAAATAGGGTAGATAAACAGTTTAAAATGCAAGGCTAGTACAACGGAAATTAATGGCAGGTTTAATGGCCAATATTTCGACTAGTAGAACTAGTCTTCTACAGGGCCGGCGTTGGAGTGAAAATAATATACAACGGCTCTTAAATTTGAATATAGATAACAAGTACATGATTGGCTTATATGACTAATATAAGATTACATGAAAAATACCTAAGTTGTAACAAGATATAATGACATATATAATATAGGTACAAAACAATGGCTAGTAAATCTGATAACTTCTAAAATAAAGCATATCATAGTTATTGTAAATATCATCTACTTCAATGTTCATCACGTCTGTTTAAGCCATTAGGTGTTAGTGTTTTGCCTTTTTGAATGAGATAGGCTTCTCTTGCTTTGCGGCGGGAGGTGTTTTTTGTCGGCAATAGTTCCAGAGGAACGAGTTTCATATCTGCAATGGAGTGACCTGGTAGGGTGAAGTGGGTAGGAACTGCAGCAGATGAATTTGCGTGACTTGCGTTATTAGTGGCTTGTCTATGTTCAGTAAATCGTTCGCGAAGTGTGCGTTTAGTTTCCCCAATATATTGCTTGTTACATTTTTTGCATTCAATCATATAAATCAAGTTTTTAGAGTTGCAGGTTATATGCTATTTTGTTCGCCTGGTTTCATTTGTAGAGGTGAAAGAGTATGATGATAAATAGGGGAGAGGGGAGGCGCGGATAGAACGGGGGGGGGGGGGGGGGGGGGAGTAAATAGAGGAGGGGGGAATGAAAATGTTAGAGACTGAAAAATATTTTCGGCCTTTCCGGCCTTACATTTTTGCAAGAAAAGGGGGGCCTGACGGGGGACCTGGGGGACCCTCTTCTATTCCGTCACTGATTACGGACACCCCGTCGAGGTCCCGAACGATTCCGTTATAGTGGCAGTTGACCGTACATGAAATCATAACTAACCTGCGTAGCAGGCGCATAAAAATAACATGGGCGCAAGAAAGAACGGGGCGCGCGAGGGAGACATGCGAGGAGGAGTTCATGCGCCTGCTACGCAGGCTAAATCATAACCAATCACCAATTTAGAGGTTGTGTTAAAACCTTAGGAGCTTGCAATACTATATGATTCTTATTTTTTGATAGCAAGGTCAAGTATCACCACTAACAAAATTCCTGTTGATATCGGTTTTGTGTACTCTTGAAGATGAAGTCAGTCATGTCAATGAAGAAGAAGGGAAGACTGAGAGAACGCAGCCAATATAAGTGACCATAAGTGAATGTTTTATATTCATCATGTTTTGCCTGCCATTCAAAACAGATCAACGGTGGAGTCCATCTCGATGCTTAAACTAATTTTGTATTGGACATGGACAAACAAGCTGGATTTATGACGTTTATGTCCACCTATTTCCAGCGTTTTACGCGACAATTGACGTTCACCTCTGCTCAGATAGCGTGACCTGGGTGAGGCCATTGACGTCATCAGTGTTTTTGCTATGTTTTACATAATTGATGCGAAAGAATATATCCTTGCTTACGAAGGACATTCGTACATTGAGTTGTTATTCCATGACGAAGATGAATACCTTTCTTGTTTTGTTGGTTTTTGGTCTTTTGTCGACATGTTTAGGTAAGAATTGTTTTCGCATTGTTAACCCAAAGAAATTAGGAGTAATTTTTAATCATTTCACTTACAAAATCGAACCTTCTCTTATGTAGTAACGGGTTGTAAATTCTAAGTGTGTGGATGAGATCCTTAAGTGAGACCATTTAAATGAGAGCTACTGAGTAGTAATCTCATTTAATTTGATGTTCTCTTTTTCTCGTTATTTGCAAGGCAAGATTTCGTATTTTCATCTTGTATCGACCTTCACTGATCTTAAAAGCGAAACCATGAAATCGTAGCCGTCCTTCTGTCCTTCCACGATTCTGTGCGTAGTCATGTTTGGATTAATTTTTATAGCTTTATTAGTTGCTGCTTTACAACATAGCTAGGTCGGGCACAGACTCGTCAACATTTATTTCTCTAACTACTAGAGCTGCAGCTTTGTATTTTAACTTCAAAATACGAATCAAGAGAAAACTGTACACCTAAGCATAACATAAATAGATGCACAATTTATGGCCCCATTGCCATGAATTTGCATAACGCTCGGTTTTGTTTACAACAGCACGTAATAAAGCGAATAGCTTTTATTCCTGTTCTTCTTATCATTTTACGATCAGATACTTTCAGGTTTTTCCTCTTTTTTCCCCATTTTTAAATTAAATGTTCGCAATGAGGAAGCCAGCTAAACTACCGAGGATATGAAAGTGAAACGACCTTCATGATCCTTCATGTTTTGACACTTTCACATGACATGACGTCATTGCCTATTTTGACTTCGTTGCTTATTTAAGAACATTTGAAGCGCATTTCGCAAGTAAACTTTTTAACACCTTAAAATTCCTTGAAGATACAGTTTACTAAAGCAACAAATTAACTTGATTATGATATCTACATTATTTTATTAAGCGACCAAAACTCCAAAATCACATTTTGGGAGCTTGTAAAAGGAACGCACAGGAACGGCGGGCACCCAACAATGAATGTTAGGAAAACACTTGAAATTGTGTTTTATTGTTTTCATATCATTTTAGTGCCTTTAAGGAGACTATGTGAAAACAAGAGAAAATGTTCTCTTAGATTATTGGTGAAAGCTAATACAGTTTGAGCTTCTCTTCGATTCTCTGTTCTCTTACTGAATATTGTAGTTGCAGAAAATTTACGGGACATTTACTATTGGCTTTCTCTTTTCCGAAAATCCTAGCTGACCTTATTTCGTACCCAAAACGACATTAGTTTATCACTATGAAAACAAAAGACATTAAATTTTCCGAGGTTTACTTAAGAAAACTCTAGTTTTTAGTGTAATTCAATGCGATTTTTTAAGGCGACTAAAGGCCCATCCGAACAGCATTTCCACCGACACCGAACTGATTCAATGGTTGCTCCTGTTAAATACAGCCAGCCATAAATGTTTGTTGGGAGATCATGGGTAATCAGGGCAAACAAGCTGCCAAATACAGTGTCTACATGGAAATCCAGTTGTTATTGTATAATGTTACTATTATGTAGTAAGTAAAGTTGTGTTGTTCACGGGTCACATAAAACATCTCTATAAATTGTGTTTTGCATTTGCGTGACCTCGTCGTCATGTCGCGCATGTAAACCACGTTTTATTTACCTGGGTATGGCCGAGTACAATTGTTTCTCTAGACACAAACACTGATCGCAAACAATAGATCAATAGACGCGTGTCAAACCATTAGATCACCGACGGCTCCACACAACCAGTCTAGGCAAGTCCAGTCCAGTCCAATACAGTCCAGTCCAGTCCAGTCCAATGCACTCTTTTCCGGTCCAGTCCAGTCCAGTCCAGTCCAGTCCAATGCACTCTTTTCCGGTCCAGTCCAGTCCAATGCAGTCCAGTCCAGTCCAGTCGGCCGACAAAGAAATCCTAAAGCTAACGTTTTATATTCATTCTTTCTAAATAGGTGATGGAGACAACAGTAACCAGGGAAATGAATCCTCGGTGGACGATAGCAAGTGTCCACTTCAACTGGCGCCAAATATCAAACTTCCTGGCATCAAATGTTCAGCACCTTCCTACAACTGCGGTCACATCACGTGCTCAGCTCTCTTCAGCCATGAGGATCTCACGCTGACCGTGGACATTAACCAATGGTCGGACCCCCTTTCCGCTTACGTCACGTTGTCAGTGCCCAAGCTTGGATTTGATTGGTCACACTCATTCATGGATGGAGACAAGATGGAGGTTCCTGGGTTTCCGCTGGAAATTGAAGGTTTTATAGGAGCTGATGTGTTTCTTCAGCTTTCTCTGAAGAAAGAGAATGGCACTATCGATTTCAAGGTATGGTTGGGTATTAGATATACCCAAAAGCTTTGTTAATTTGTACTGATCAAAGTCATAAAGGTTGATCATTCCAATGAAAGGTAGCTTGAAATAGGTTCCTTCGTGGGCATAAGGTTTAAACAAATTAAACTAAGCGAAGCGAGCCTTGTGCGGCTTGGGGAAGGGAAAAAACCGTCGTCTAAAGTGTGACCATTCAAATGTAAACTATTGAGTAGTACTTTCCTGTGGTTCTGTTCATTATGCAATATAAGGTGGTTCTAGCTTTTGAGTCTGTGAATGAAAATGTGACCATTCAAATGAAAGCTACTGAGCAGTACTTTCCTGTAGTACTGTTTATTATGCTGTACAAGGTGGTTCTAACTTTTGAGTCTGTGGATGAAACCCTAAAGTGTAACCATTCAAATGAAAGCTAGGAAGCAGTACTTTCTTGTGGTACCGTTAATTATACTTTGAAATCCTAAAGTGGATACCAGATAGAAAGGTGTGGCCATTCAACGAAAGACAACGATTCAGTACGTACTTTAATAAGTGCTATTGGCCTAACCTAAGTAAGGCTGCCCTATTTTTTAGCCCTCGATGGTTATTATGGCAGCCTGTACTCTCTCTCAGTAGTTTTTAAATAATGTAAATCAATGTGGAGTACAAATAAAGTTGTTGTTGTTGTTGTAATCTGTATATAATTGAATTTAGGAATTAAAAAGTCAAAGTGAATCGCTGTCTGCAATGAAAAGGTTAACTTAAAGTTGGATATTTCCTTTTAATTCAGGTTGATTTGAACGCTGCTTGGACTGAACTAACAGAGAGTACGTACACTGTGACAATCATTGCAGGAAAACTCCCAGAAGACTCCTTTTCAACTCCTGAGATAGCAATATGCTATTTTGGTAAGTTACACAGATAGACTACTTTCGACAATATACTGAATTCTACGCGCATTTTGATTGGTCATTAGCTATGAAGACATGTAGTGTAGTTCTAACTTTTGAGTCTGTTGATGAAATCCTATGGTGTGACCATTCAAATGAAACCTCTTCAGCAGTACTTTTGCATGGTACCATTTGTTCTAACTTTTGAGTCTGTGGATGAAATCCTATGGTGTGACCATTCAAATGAAACCTCTTCAACAGTACTTTTGCATGGTACCTGAGATCGTAGTGTGCTATGGTAAGTTACACAAATAGACTACTTCTACAATATACTGAAATGTATGCGCATTTTGATTGGTCATTACCTAGTAGAGTAATGACGCGCAGCTGACGTCATGGAGTATTTGTTTTCTCTGTTTCGTCCAACATGGCGGATAGTTTTAAAAATGTGGACGAGATTATTCCGGAAAGGACAAGTGAAGGCATCGAAAATAGTTTTGTTGAGAAATGCACCGGCCTTGTTGCATAGATTTTTTTAATGCACAAAGAAAAGAAAATATCTTCATCTAACTGTTTCTTTATTTTTTCGAATATCTTCTAGATCCAGTTTATAACAAATTCCGGGCGCTGCCCACTATTGCGAAGGTTATGATCGTTACTGCAGTTGTCGCGTTCGTAGCTTTACTTGTAATCGCTACTGTTTACTGCTGCACCAAGAAAAAGACTACCGCTGACCAGTTGAAAGTCAAGCCTCCATCCTATGACGAGGTTACCTCCACCAAGACCAAGGTCCCCATGCAGCCGCTGATTAACGAAGTATAGAACGGCGCCGGTGCAACTTGTCAATCACCAAAGTGACTTCGACTTACTTAACCCTTTCACTCCCATGCAGAGTCAATTATGAAGACATGTAGTGTAGTTCTAACTTTTGAGTCTGTGGTTGAAATCCTATGGTGTGACCATTCAAATGAAACCTCTTCAGCAGTACTTTTGCATGGTACCATTTGTTCTAACTTTTGAGTCTGTCAATAAAATCCTATGGTGTGACCATTCAAATGAAACCTCTTCAGCAGTACTTTTGCATGGTACCATTTCTTTTTCAATATTTACAAAATCAATTTTTTTTTTTGGAATTTTGATTTTTGATACTCTTGGGAGTTCAAGGGTGAAGAGAAGATGATCACTCAGACATGATCATGACTTACTGTAAATATTATTAACCAGCTGCAGTAGATACGTTGACGGTTTGAACCTCGTTAGATTGCCTGGGTAGTCGTGTTTTGGAGAAGTTTAATTAATAGAGTTTTTTCGTATCCTTTGTATTTCACATGTGAAATACAAATGGTGAAATTTCTCATGCAAATTAGCCGTCTAGCTTTTGAATTAGAATGTCTCGCGATCAGTCATGCAGCGAGATGAGCAAGCTTTTTAAAGTTTTTGAAGTTGTTTTATCGAAAGTATTTCCGCAGGTTCCAATCCATCGTTTAATGAAGACTCGCTTCACAACAAATCACCCGTCAAGTTCAATTTAACTTGAGAAAAATCAGAGAGGCGGGCGGGAGAAACTCTTGGGTCTGTCTGGTCTAGATTTCAGGCACAGACGTTGGAGAATTTGTTCTCTTACAAACTTAGTATTGGCACTCAGTAATCGAAGGCGTCGTAGAATTATTGAAATCTACGCAATGGCCGCACCCTTGTAATTTTTCTTATACTGTCCTCTTTACGATTGAAATGGTTCTTTATACTATTCTTTATATACTTTTCATATTGTTGGGACACGGTTAATAAAAGTGTCCACGGTTAAGTTTAGTTAAGTGCCACGTACGATAAACTGTCTGACTCAGTACCCTGCACATGGCTCGATAAGAAAACAAAATGGCCGCACCGGTGCGATATCCGAAAAGTGAGCTTTCTTTCGGGCATGCGCGCAGAAAACACCTTAGGCCATTCGAACTATGTTTCGTTTCTCAACGTCTGACCGACCCTATT
Organism: Dendrophyllia cribrosa; assembly: GCA_024195265.1. Lineage (NCBI taxonomy): Eukaryota > Metazoa > Cnidaria > Anthozoa > Scleractinia > Dendrophylliidae > Dendrophyllia > Dendrophyllia cribrosa. The sequence continues at coordinate 781,235 of JAJLRJ010000010.1, read as the reverse complement.
AAAAGAGCATATATCGGTCAGTTTATTTAATTTGTCTTTGTAATTTATAATTATACTGAACTGCATTTGTTTTTGGTCATGTGTATTTTTGCGTGTAAACTAGTTCACGCATTTTTTGCTCTGTGGCAAGCCATGAATAAAGATAATGAATGGGAGTTATCATAACGATTTGATAAAATAAAGTTTATTTGACTTTGATGCCTAACTTTGTACTTGAGGATTTATTAACAGTTGATTGTGAGGGTTACATTTTCACATAATAATTCCAAAAACAAGCGCTCGTAAATTAGCAGGGATTCTAGAATTCTTGACAAACAAATACTGAAACGTTTGGCTACTCTCCAATTGAATTAAAAGTGGTCAAACTCTTTTCCCTTTTATCGCCGGTTGGCAATTAGAAATCACATGCATTCTGGGAGTAAATGAGTAAATAATTATCTATTCTGGCGAGAGCACATACACCTTTACATATTTATTAAATAACAAGTTGTCATAATCTAAGGTTTGACTAATTTACGTAAACTGTGCCTTAAATCTAGACCAGATTTTTACTCCCTAGAATTTCTCCCGCCCGCCTCCCTCCCTGATTTTTCTCAAGTTAAATTGAACTTGACGGGTGATTTGTTGTGAAGCAAGTCTTCATTAAACGATGGATCGGAACCTGCGTAAATACTTTCGATAAAACAACTTCAAAAACTTTAAAAAGCTTGCTCATTTCGCTGCATGACTAATCACGAGACATTCCAGTTCAAAAGCTAGACGGCTAATTTGCATGAGAAATTTCACCATTTGTATTTCACATGTGAAATACAAAGGATACGAAAAAACTCTAATGATTCATTTAAAGTTTAAAGCGAACAATACATTCCCTCTAAAGACCAACCTTTGGTAGGACTGTAAATTGCAATGTGATGTGACACATTGTAAGGTAAATACACTTTACAAGACTCTGAGTGTAAATAGTATTTAAACCAGTTATTTGTCTACAACAATCGTTGAAGCAGTAAAGTGGCACCTCTAATGAAAAACCGGCTACCATCACGAAAAAAAAGACCCGAAGGAAACTGGACATTTTTCATTTTTTCACTTTACTTCCGATTTTCGGTCTTTCTTTTTGTTTCATTTCGCGTTTCATTTTGCTTTGCTTTTCTTTTGCTCAACGCTCTCCCACGTTGCAAGAAATGGATCTGCCCGGCATGTTGAAGCAGTTTGGTATAAAATGAAGGCTGATTCACGGAAGCAAAACTACATTTGTTGATCCAATATTTCAAAACGCAAAGCTTTTCTTCTTCAGCGTCTTACAGGGTCTTATCTGTAAGACTCTGAAGAAGAGAGGACTGATAATGGCTTCTGCTGAGATGTAACAATAAAATGTCAGTTTACATTCATTTGCCTGAGCATCCAACCATCGATCCCATGTAGCAGTCAAGAGGAAAATAATTTATATTCGTTTCAGCCCGGCAAATTAGAACGTAAAGGGAACTTTCCTTTGCATTATAGAATTTAAAACAGCAAAACAAGGCGAGTTGTTGTTTGAATGCGATGAAATGAATTCGAAAACAAAGGATAGAGTCCAGTGCCGGACCTCGGAAGAACTTTGCAGAAAAGAAACTCTCATTTCTACAGACTCTCAACGAGTTCAGCCTCAATTTATATACTATGAAAAAAAAACGTTCACTTAAATGGAGAATATAAGGTGGACTTTTACAGTTATTAGAACAATACATCGCAAAACGCATCTGATACACATAAGAAATAGTTACCTTATATTTTACTGTTTAAAAAACGAGCAGTAGTGTATTATCAGGTTTAAAAACTCGAGGCTAAGCAAAGGGGTTTTTACACCTGATCTTACACGTACTGCAGGTTTTTTGAACGTCAAAAGCATTCGTTCAAAACCGTGTCCCATCGGAATTAAAACAATTGAGCTTTTGTGCAAAGAGGAAATTAGCAGTGGACTTCAACTGAGGACAGTATGGTAATTTTAAAAGCATGCTTTATTCCTTCGGTCTTCCTGATTCTTCGTTGTCGAGGGTTGAAGAAGGTTGGTTTAAAATGCCGCCTAAGAGAAAGTTCAGACAATCGAAAACTGACTATAAAGAAAAAGCATTCTTGGAAAAATCCGTTCCAAAATCAACACGATATGTCAAAGTGGTCCTTTAATATTTTTTGCACAGTGGCAAAATGCAAGGCCGAACAAACAAGCAGTGAATGAAGAAGTAAGGTTCCGCGTGGAACGGGACAAAATCCAAAGTCTAGATACGAAAAAAAACGTTAACATGACGGCAGAGTCGTTGAATTTTTGGTTGACGAAATTTGTTGAAGAAGTGTGCAAGGAGGATGGGGAACGGTATTCGCCCAGAAGTTTGTACAGCATTATCTGTGGATTACAACGTCATTTGGAAGACAGTAATGCATGTGCCGGTGTGAAACTGTTATTCAAAGAAGATCAAAGGTAATATTTACTGATAAAATAAAACTTTAGAATGCTGAGTTTACTGTTTGTGGGTCAGTTTCGAAAATTTGTGACTTTTTGTAATGGCTGAAATTGCGGGAATAAGTTCGTGTTCCAGTATCCTGTATGATGCCTAGTGATGTTGGATGATGTCTAGTTCCATTAGATGATTTCTAGGGAAGTTGATTAGGTCTAGCAACGTGCGATGACGGTAGTGATGTTCCATGACGGGTGGTTAGGATTGGTGGTGGTTTAGGGGACAACATTGTTATTGATTCTCAATTTGGTGTACTGGAACACGGACTGATTACCGAAATTGCGATGAAGATTATTAAGATTGTTGTATAAAGATCACGAGTGATTATATAAAGATCGTTTTCATTTGAGATTCAGCGATAATGGAATTGTTTGCCCATTCAGTCCTGCACTCCTCTGGGACTGAAATCAAAGCCGCCACCAGGTTTTTCATAATGACTGTAGATTACCAGGTATAAAGGTTCATACACGTGATCGATTTGCGTCATGTGCATGTGATAGGCTGATATGCTCATGAATTATTGAGTTTTTGAACGTCGTATAAGAATGGCAGCAATTTGTCAAAAGTACGCATGATGATAAGAAGCCTGATGTGGCCAACAATTGTTCCTTGCACTTAGTCCGCATGCGTGTAAGCCACCCTTATTTGATATATATTTTCCCCAGAGCCGCTCGTTCTTTTTCTTCGAGCGAGGAACTCAGTCGCAAGTAAAAATTCTAATTTTTGTACCACGAATTACTACCCACTGTATTCTACTTCCGGTACATTCTGTCGTTTGTTCTCTGGGGACAAGAAATGGCCTGGGGATCGTTTTGAGCATGGACAGTGCTATTTGTAAATACCCCTCGTGCTTTATCGATGTCCGGTATTGGTTGGGATCAGAGCCCTTTGTTTCGCCGACCAAGTGAGCAAAACAAACAAAGGATCTGGAGACGAGAATGCTTTTTTTTTTAAAGAAGGCTATCACAAGAAAACCAGCCATTTTCCCTTGACTAATAAATATCTTACGTGAATACCGTAAATACTCTATTAACCCCCCCCCCCCCCCCCCCCCCTCTCAAATAAGCCCCCCTTTTAGAGCAAGACATTTATTAAGACCCGCCTTTTAGCTTCAGCATATTGTATTCATGATTCTCCGACTTGTGGTGAGCATCATGACCACTGCCTTGCTGCACAACATTGATAGCATTTGATATGTCGATGGGACGACGTTTAACACAACTCGCTGGTTCGGACAAAACAGGTTTATTGAAGATTTACTCCACTTTCACACTTCAGGACTGTCAGAACAACGTGTACGCTTTCACAACACAACTCTGTCACGTGCCACTAAGTTATGTAACAACAAGAAAAATTGGAAAACTGGAAAACTGGAATGGAAAGACCGGAAGCGGGAGGCACATGATACTTTTTTTTTTCACCGAAAAAAGGTGAAAATCACTCATTTTTATTAAAAATGGCTTGGTCTTATCCTACTTAAGACGTCATATCTCGTTACCATTACATACATACCATTCTCGTTACCGATTGTCGCCAAACTTTAACAAAATGTGTCTCAAGGATAATTAATCAGCTACTGAAGTAGGCTTGAGCTAACAATAGATGCTCTTGAAAAAATCGGAAAAAACCTTAAGGGGGGAGACATCCACCCTCTGACCCCTTATACGTTCGAGGGTCAATCTAAATGCAATGTAATAACTTTCATGACTTTCAACTTTAACTTTATTACTTCCATCACATTAGATAATTATTTACAAAGAATATGCATTATTAATGTCCAGAAAAATAACAATACAAATGAGATGAGGAGTCTACAGAAAGCAGAATAGCTTGTAAAGATATACATGTAGACCCCCTGTCTGGTAATTAACATATTGTATTTATAAGACGTTAGCAAATTTACTTTTAAAATATTTTCATACATATTATCTATTTACTTAAAGTAATACGCTTTGTTATTAATCTGACAAGGTATTAGAGTGATTACAGTTAACCCGTGAAATATTTAGTAGAATAGTACGCACAATTAGACAATAATTCCATCGTTTTCTTTTGTTTAATTTGGACTATCACACACTAATTGTTAGATAGTGTTTCACGGGTTAACTGTCATAACTCTAATAACATGGTCGCCCGTGGTAAAAACTATTTGAAATAACTTATTATCAGTTTAAGAATAATAAATTATAGTAATCAATAAAAAGTAATTACAATAAAATCAGGTAAATGGCAAACGTTACTAACGGAAAAGGAAGGCACAAAAACTGTACAAAGTGCTTACAAAATAACTGATACATATCACATTATTTATTGATTAAGTAATGCTCCACATAAGAACTATAGCGAACTTCATTGTTCTGCGCCATTGGCTCTTTCCCACATAGAATATCTTTGGTTTCAAGAATAGAGGAGGGGCTGACAGTTCATAATTATATTTCATTATAAAAATAAAGAAAATTCATTTGCGTCAAATAAATTTTAGGAAATGTTCGTGCTTAACCAATCAGAATAGCAGAAGACAATAGGTAATAATTTTGCTTCTTTGATGAAGTTCCCCAAATACAATATCTTTTAAAACTTGCTTGTTCTGCGATTGGGTCTCGGATTACTTGAATCCTTAAAAAAATTAGACAAAATGCACCTTGAACCTTAAATTTTTAGCAGTTTTTGATTCTAGGCCAATGAGATCACTGGTTGTAACAATGAAAAAAGTTGACATTCCACCGTGCATTGCCGTTCAGCGCTATCCTTCTTATGCGGATCATTACTTAAAGTAGATCTTCCATTATCTCATAATCTTCCTAAAAAACTTACGGTGGACGGTCATTTGCTGTTGCCGCTCCGTCACTCGGGAAACTCACTGCCGGATTTTATTAAGAACGCCGACTCTGTTAACATTTTTAAATCTAAACTTAAGACTCTTCTTTTTTCACAAGCTTATGATGATCATTAATTGATATTTATTTTTTTATTGAATTTTTATTTACGTTGATTTATTTTATTTGATCTTAGCTGTAGCCTGTATTTTAAATTATTGTAAAGCGTTAGCGAGCCTCTGGAAAAAAGCGCTATATAAGTTTATTATTATTATTATTACTATTATTTTTATTAAAGTTATTTGGTATTATATTGGTTACACTCAATCCAGACCATTGGTATATGTTCCACCGCGGTCAAACGTCCGAGGCATTTTTCGTTTTATTTAGTCAGATTTTATTTGGTATTAAATGAAAAATGGACAAGGATGTATAAAAAAAAAATAGTTGACGTTACTATCTTTTAATTTTTTTTAAAATGATGAGCTTTTTTACGTTGAAAACTGACCAAAACTCTTTGCGCCTAATCAAAATTATGTTGGCAAATGACGCCGACAATTCTGCAGTTCACAGTTTTTAAACGCTTTGAACTTTTTTGCTAACCTTTCAAAACGTTTGGTAAATTGACAGTGTATTGGCAATATATTTAACTTTAAACAGTGAAAATGACAACCTTAACTTTTAAGTACTTTGCTTAACTTTTGCAAATTTCTCTCGTTTGACCGCGGTTAAGGTATATATGTAGGCCCAAATGGTTGAGTTTTCACAAAAGGTGCGATAGAAAATCATGGGAATAAAATCAAAGCCAGGGTTATTGTAGGAACAGCCCTAATTTGGATCAATAGGCCGCTTCCAAAACTACCATAATACTCTTTAAAGTACAGGTTTGGGTGGTGCTTGATATCAGCCCGATTTTTCCAATTTCTTTTGTTTTCAGCACGAACTGCCCTTGCTATGCTTCAACTTCTTGGCAATTTACATACCTCGATCTCGATCTTTGAGCTCATTATATGTTTAGAGCTTTTGAACTGTTTCTTAGGTTGCAGACGGTTTTGTCTTTTTTTGACGTATGGAAACATTTACTGTAATCTGGATACGTGTTAAAAAGCGCTCAATATCGGGACGACCGCTTTGTTACCCGAAACAAACGCCTTTGTCTTCAGGGACCTACTGAAATCTAATGAAACCTACTGAGCTGATTTTAACTCGCCTAGTTTATTTTCTGTTAACTCTAGTTCCCTGTAACTGTTAGCAGTGCTTGCATGTTTTTCTCCATACAGTTTAGTACGGATGGCCAGTGCACTCTGATGAGACTGGAGAGCTGATTTAAAGTCACCTAGTTGATACTGTGTTACCCCGAGTGTGTGGTAGCTGTCAGCAGTGCTAGCATGTTTCTCTCCATACAGTTTAGTACGGGTGGCCAGTGCACGCTGTTTGGACTGGAGAGCTGATTTAAAGTCACCTAGTTTATGCTGTGTTACCCCGAGTGAGTAGTAGCTGGCAGCAGTGCTAGCATGTTCTTCTCCATACAATTTAGTACGGATGGCCAGTGCACTCTGATGAGACTGGTGAGCTGATTTAAAGTCACCTAGTTTATACTGTGTTACCCCGAGTGTGTGGTAGCTGTCAGCAGTGCTAGCATGTTTCTCTCCATACAGTTTAGTACGGATGGCCAGTGCACGCTGTTTGGACTGGAGAGCTGATTTAAAGTCACCTAGTTTATGCTGTGTTACCCCAAGTGAGTGGTAGCTGTTAGCAGTGCTAGCATGTTCTTCTCCATACAGTTTAGTATGGGTGGCCAGTGCACGCTGTTTGGACTGGAGAGCTGATTTAAAGTCACCTAGTTTATACTGTGTTAACCCTAGTTCCCTGTAACTGTCAGCAGTGCTAGCATGTTCTTCTCCATACAGTTTAGTACGGGTGGCCAGTGCACGCTGTTTTGACTGGAGAGCTGATTCAAAGTCACCTAGTGCATGCTGTGTTATCCCGAGTGAGTAGTAGCTGTCAGCAGTGCTAGCATTTTCTTCTCCATACAGTTTAGTACAGGTGGCCAGTGCACGCTGTTTGGACTGGAGAGCTGATTCAAAGTCACCTAGTGCATGCTGTGTTACCCCGAGTGAGTAGTAGCTGTCAGCAGTGCTAGCATGTTCTTCTCCACACAGTTTAGTACGGGTGGCCAGTGCATGCTGATGAGACTGGAGAGCTGATTCAAAGTCACCTAGTGCACGCTGTGTTACCCCGAGTAAGTAGTAGCTGAAAGCAGTGCTAGCATGTTCTTCTCCATACAGTTTAGTACGGGTGGCCAGTGCACGCTGTTTTGACTGGAGAGCTGATTTAAAGTCACCTAGTTCATGCTGTGTTACCCCGAGTGAGTCGTAACTGTCAGCAGTGCTAGCATGTTCTTCTCCATACAGTTTAGTACGGGTGGCCAGTGCACGCTGGTTTGACTGGAGAGCTGATTCAAAGTCACCTAGTGCATGCTGTGTTATCCCGAGTGAGTAGTAGCTGTCAGCAGTGTTAGCATGTTCTTCTCCATACAGTTTAGTACGGGTGGCCAGTGCACGCTGTTTGGACTGGAGAGCTGATTTAAAGTCACCTAGTGCATGCTGTGTTATCCCGAGTGAGTGGTAGCTGTCAGCAGTGCTAGCATGTTCTTCTCCATACAGTTTAGTACGGGTGGCCAGTGCACTCTGATCAGACTGGAGAGCTGATTCAAAGTCACCTAGTGCATGCTGTGTTACCCCGAGTAAGTAGTAGCTGTCAGCAGTGCTAGCATGTTCTTCTCCATACAGTTTAGTACGGGTGGCCAGTGCATGCTGATGAGACTGGAGAGCTGATGCAAAGTCACCTAGTGCATGCTGTGTTACCCCGAGTTCGTAGTAGCTGTCAGCAGTGCTAGCATGTTCTTCTCCATACAGTTTAGTACGGGTGGCCAATGCACGCTGTTTTGACTGGAGAGCTGATTTAAAGTCACCTAGTTCATGCTGTGTTACCCCGAGTGAGTCGTAACTGTCAGCAGTGCTAGCATGTTCTTCTCCATACAGTTTAGTACGGGTGGCCAGTGCACGCTGTTTTGACTGGAGAGCTGATTTAAAGTCACCTAGTTCATGCTGTGTTACCCCGAGTGAGTAGTAGCTGTCAGCAGTGCTAGCATGTTCTTCTCCATGCAGTTTAGTACGAATGGCCAGTACACGCTGATGAGACTGGAGAGCTGATTTAAAGTCACCTAGTTTATACTGTGTTACCCCGAGTGAGTAGTAGCTGTCAGCAGTCCTAGCATGTTCTTTTCCATACAGTTTAATATGGATGGCCAGTGCACTCTGATCAGACTGGAGAGCTGATTTAAAGTCACCTAGTTTATACTGTGTTACCCCGAGTGAGTAGTAGCTGTCAGCAGTGCTAGCATGTTCTTCTTCATACAGTTTAGTACGGGTGGCCAGTGCACGCTGGTGAGACTGGAGAGCTGATTTAAAGTCACCTAGTGCATGCTGTGTTACCCCGAGTGAGTAGTAGCTGTCAGCAGTGCTAGCATGTTGTTCCCCATACAGTTTAGTGCGGATGGTCAGTGCACGCTGATAAGACTGGAGAGCTGATGTGAAGTCCCGTTGTTTAAACTGCTTTTTGCCGAGTTCGTAAGCGCTGTCAGCTGTGCTTGATTGATCTTCTGCAATAAAAATAGAAACATTTAGGTATGACCCTGCCGGTGATGTTTCCGCATCTTAAATGAAAAATGGAACGATTGTTAACTTGATGCTTATTAGGTACAATGATTTTTAATTTAGTACTGCATTTGGCAATACGGGAAAAGCTGTTTGTCCTTGTCTTCGTAATAATGGTTACAATGATAACGTCCTTTATTTAAAATGCATATATACATTACATACGTACATACACACACACATAAAAAAGCATAAAGCTTTTGGATGATTATATGGCAATGAACGGGAATATATGTGTTTGTAGATTATGCAACTAAATTGTTAACGTTCAATATAACGAAATTTTTATGCAAGTTATTTCTTCTGTATAAAAATGAAATAAATATTCTACAGCAAGCAACTATCTAATCGCTTAAATTTCGTTGTGTGTGTTTCATACATAACAGAACGATAAGCGAGTGTCCACTTGGTCAAATTTCGTTATGTGGCTGTGTAATTTGTAATATGTATAACAAATCGATAAGCGACTATCTTCTAGCTTAAATTTCGTTATTTATTACTTAAATACAGAAGAAAAACTTGCATAAAAAATTTCGTTATATAGAACAAGCAGTCAGTTGCATATCATGCCAATGTAGGCAACGCCCATTTGACGTAAAAAAAACTCCTTTGACGGCTCGGAAACCTGTGAGTTAGTAGGATCGTACCTTTTATACTAACTACCCGAAAGTATCAGAAAACAAATACAGAGATGATGGCCTAGGTGCGTTCCAAGAAATACCACGAAGGATCGAAAGAATCTAGCCTGTTCCAGGCGTTCAGATAGTGGGAAAAGCGCGAATAGTTGGGGAAAGCGCGAAGAAAAGCGAGCGAAAAAAATGCGGGGCCGCTTTTTTTTCGCTCGCTTTCCTTCGCGCCTTTCCCAACTATTCGCGCTTTCCCCACTATCTGAACGCCTGGAACAGGCTAGAAAGAATCAAGAAGGATATCTACAAAGTTTTCCCAGACAATGGCTTAAAAATAACAATCGAAGCCAACTGAAAAGATCGTCAACTTCGTCGATGTCACATTAGACCTGAACAAAGAACTTACGAACCATACTTAAAGCCAATAACACCGCTTTATGTGCACTGTGAAAGCAATCACCCACCGTCCATTATTAAGAACATTCCATAAGCGATCAACAGAATGCTGAACGAGATTTCATCAAACAAAGAATTTTTCGACAAAGCATCGCCTGTATAGCATTACACACGTTAGAAAATAGCGGCTATGAGCTGCGCAACAACTAAAATTCGAAACAGCTGACTACCATGTGCGTGGTGAGGAGAGAGCTAGACGCGGAAATAAGTCCATTCTTGGCAAAAAAAAAAACTCGCAACATTGGAAAGAACATGCAACTGCAGACCCAAACCCAGTTGCCTATTGGTGGAAAATGCCCAACCCAAAACGTAATCTACCAAGTCACGGCGGAGAGCACCAAGGAAAAAGAAACATACATCGGTCATACTGGTGATCAATTTAAATCAAGTCTCCCCAACCACACAGTCTCATTCAAAGATGAGTGCGAAAAGAATGCAGCCGAACTGAGTAAATACATGCATTTGATCCCTGATGGATAGCAACACAGAGTTTACATTGACCTGTAAAATAATGGCCCACGCTAGCTCTTATTCAAACAAAACAAAAAGATGTAATCTGTGTACAACGGAAAAATATCTTATTTTATATAAACCGAACACGGGAAAGTTTTTTTTGCAAGTTTTTAATAGTCAGTGAGGGAAGTTATAATGGTTCCATGTACAGAGCATGCTCAAGATGATAGATAGCTAAAGATGGCATGTCTAGGGATAACTGAAAGTGAACGGAAAAAAACAATGTTTTTTCGATTTTGTTAATGATTGAAACTTTGAATAGGACTTAGTTAAAAGGAATCCGCACACATGCAACAAAAGCCAAGTTTCCGACTATTTATGCTTTACGTAAAACAAGGTAACAAAAAATATGACTGAAATGAACGTTAGGAGGGGAATGGGGATTGGAAATATCTTTTTTAACAGCAAAGTTCAGAATGCACTTTTCTATGTTTCGATGCAAAATACGTGAGCATATTGTAAAGGTGCGGCCTTGATATGGTGATAAGTGTTGTTAGGTTGAAGCCATAGATGCGTACAAACTTTTGTCACAGAAATTTCTCAGAATGTTCTTTCATCTGTGGTAGATAAGAGGCCCTTTGAAAGAATTCATCACTTAAAAATGACCCATCAATTGCAAGAAGAGAAAACGTGACACGTGAGAATTTGACAGGTTTATTGTTATTTACACAATCAATGTCTCCGAGGGTTTGCAATTTTTTGTCTATTTTTCTTCGATACCATGCTAGCTTTGTTGTATTTTCCCGTCAGAATATCAAAACACAGGTAAGCCTCTTTAGCATTCTGAAGGATTAAAAAGTGATTGGCAAAATGGAACGAGAAGAAAAAAAAGTCACCAAAGAAAAGTCTACTGTCGTAAAAGGTCAATCATGAATAAATCCCCTTGAGGCTAATTGAATATTACTTTATGGGTAAAGAAAATCAGATGTGAACTTTTACCGGCACAATCGGTCTGTTAAACCAATTCATCCAATACTCACCATCAACAAAGAATGAAACAAGGTAACAATTGCCCGGGTATTGATTTGCACAGTTAAGTTGCGAGACGACATCAGAACTTCCTCGTGATATAAGGCAGGTAGAGAATGTTAATATATATAGTTAGGCTTAGCCTAACAGCGGCGCCCTCTGAAGACCCTCTGAACAAGCTTAACTAAGATGAAACTTAACTAATAGGTGAAAGGTCGGAAGCACAAGAATTAAGATTAATATTGACGACCGGGCTATTTTTCAATTTTAGCAATTCTCAAAAACAGTATTACCCGACCGTCTGCACAGTACATTTAGACCGTACAAAAGTTCACAAAAACAACTTTTTCTCCGTCTAGAATAACTATTACGACTACTGTTAAAAAATACAGTTGTAGCTTGTCAAAAAATGCCTGAGAAACTGATTTGGAAATCAAAATTGCCAAAAATACAAACATATTTGCATACGGCCACGCGAGTGAAGTTAGAACTATAATAAAATTCAAGTCTTGTTTTGTTTACATAAAATCGCTTTTCAACCTATGTAATGAATGAACAAACACATAAAAATGGACAACACAATCTTCTTTCGATAAATTTTATTCAAATCTCCATTAGTTTATGTTGAAAAGCAAAACGGAAAACGCGCATCGAGGCCGAGCCGTGTCTTCGATGAAATTCAAGAAATTAATACAACTGAATTTAAGCTACACGTTTAAAAACAATTCTCCAAAACTAACGAGAACCGCATTAACAAAAACTCAATCACAGATTGATATCTAGATAAATTTCCATCGAAAAATGTAATTTGTTTTACCTTTAAGTCCCTCCGGCGACTACTGTGCTTGGAAATTCTTTAAATCTCCGCTTTGGTGCTGAAATCCGTAAAACGAACCCATCTCTCGCATTGCTAAAAACGTATATAGTTCCTCGAAGCAAGATTTTATCCCTGAAAGCTCTTCGTTTTCCACTAAAGCGGCTCCTGAGTATCCCTTAATTAGCATCCCTGTCTTGAGTAGCAAACCACGAAAAAATGCAGGAAAATAACGACTTTAATTTAAACCGTTTTCTCCGCTCAGTAAACACAGCAAAACATCAAAGTGTTTTCCCAGCTGACGTGACATTCGGCCGTGTAACCGCGCGAAAAAAAAGCCTCGCTTTGGTTTCATCATGACGTCGTACGCGCATATTTTGCGACGTCATACGCGCCCGCGAGCTAGTCCTCCGCTAAGATCCCGGATGTTGTGTGGCGTCATACGCGCATGCGCGCTAGCCTTGCGCGACACACATTTCCGACACACATGTTTTTGTTGCAGACAGCGCCCGCGAAACATTCCGCTAGCCATGACCATGAAAAATGAGGGCATAGGTTCTATGAGTATGGGGCTCCGCAGCCGGGCCTTCGGCCCGGCTAGGCTCCGCTATAAAAACGTTGAAAAATGGAGAGTCGCATTTATTAACAAACTTGATTTAAAACGTTATAGGTTTCTTACCTGCCAGTGAAGGGCCTTCAGTGGACTGCTCAACCTCAGAGTTCACCCCTGGAAAAGAAGGGCCACTATCAATATGTTCTGAGGCGACAGTCGCGGTAGAAAATCCTAGAAAAAAAAACATTGGAAAAAGTGGAAAGTGAATTTAAGAACTTGCCGATTTGACTCTGAAGTTTTCATCCCTAAATCCCAGTGGCCTTCGGTGTGTACATCAACCTATAAAAATATGATTGAAATGAACTTTTGAAGAGGAATGGGAGTTAGAAATATTTTTTAACAGCAAAGCTTCAGAATGCACTTTTTATGTTTTAATGCAAAATACGTGACTATATGGCAACGGTGCAGCCTTGATATGGTTTGAAGTGTTGCTAGGTTGAAGCCATACCGGATATGTATAAAATTTTGTCACAGTAATTTCTCAGAACGTTCTTTTGTCTGTGGTAGATAAAGGGCTCTTTGAAATAATTCATCACTTAAAATTGACCCATCAAGAAAAGAAAAAATTGAAACGTCAGAATTTGATAGGTTATTAATATTAACGCAAATTTCAGTTTGTCCTTTTTTTCCTTCGATACCAGATTTGTTTTATTTACTCATCAAAATATCAAAACACAGGAAAGGCTATTTGGTATTCTGAAGGTTTAAAAAGTGATTCGCAAAAAGAAACGAGAAGAAAAGAAAACATGTGAGGACCCTTGGGCGATGTATGCAAATGCAGGGAAATCTGCATTCTCAGCAGCAGCTCCGAAACTCTGCAATGGCCTACCTGTGGAGCTTCGTCAAGCAACATCACTTACAGTCAACGCACTTCACGCGTGAACGCACAACTTCAACTATTCATCGATTAGGTCATTCTTCGATTTCATTCTTTCAAAAATTTGCTTATTATTCGTATCTTTTATTTTATAATCGAATCATGAATTTCGTTATTAAAAATAATGTTCATGACAGTGTAAGAATGATAAGATTTTTCGTCCGTTTAGATAAAACTGTATTTTTTATAAGGTAGCTTTTTTTCTTTAATACACGTAACTGAATAGTTTCAGTGTTGTGCGCCGTGGGAATTTAATTTAACCGCGAGCATTAATTTAACCGCCAAATTAACGGTCTTCATGAGGTTTATTTTTTAAACGATGGCAAGAAATTCGCTTGGGGGGTTTTACAATCCTGGTAAACCTTTACCTTTGCACATTAGAGACTAAATAGTTAATCTTTTCATTGCTGGATTTATTCGAAACTAAATCGAAACTGGATTTATTCGAAACTAAATCCTTATCTTTGAAGCTATCTGCAAAGTAACATTAATTCAATTTAAGAATGAAATATACACGTGAAGAATGGAATAATCTAATTAAGAATGGAATGTACACGTGAAGAATGCAATCTTCGTTGTGTGGGCGTTCATGCGTGAAGTGCGTTGACTGTAACAGTTTTAAATCTCGACTTAAAACCTATCTTTTTAAGAAGGATTTTTATAGTTTGTAACTTAGTTTATTTTATTCTCATGGTAATGTATTTTTGTGTTTTTTTTTAACATATGATTGTAAAGCGCTATTGATCAGTACATGTAAATATGCGCTATATAAATTGGAAAATTATTATTATTATTATTATTATTATTATTATTATTATTATTATTATCTGTCAAATTCAAACACCCACTTAAAATTGGGAGGGTAGAGGGAAAAACCCTGGGAACGAAGTTGGAGCCCAATCAAAATCCGAGTTTTAGATGATGCTTGTTTTGAATTTTGCATTCCTCATCTGAAGAGTGTATTATTGAACTGAGTAATGAAATCAAATTTGCAATGATTAATTCATTAATTCACTCTAAGCAGGAACGCTTCACTGTTTTTGACTGTAAAACTGAACTGTAACTGTAGGTGTTTAATTTTGTATTCCAAAAACAATACCTTTTCGGGACTTTTTTTCAAACCCTTTCCTTAATTTTGAGGGTTTATCTTGAACGGTTTTAAGCGAGGCTCGTCTATCTTTTTCACCAACATTGCAATATCTTCCTTATCAGCCAAATCGTCTTTCATTTTCCGCTGTATGGCGGTTGACAACGATCTTAACTCGTCGATATCTGAGTTCACACCTTCCAGAAACTTGATGTATGCACGAGATTCCTCCTTGATACGCTCATTAAGTTCTAGAACTTCAGTTATGGGAAATTGTGATTGTGTTAAACTTCCAACAGCATCAATGGAGTCTGTCGGGTAACCAAGGGCTTTAAACGCATCCTTAGCGTGTTGCATGCACTGGTCAAATTTGTTAGCGCCGTTAACTGCCAGGATCTTAGCACAACCATTTGGGGCATTTTATGATCGCAGTATGGTATAATTTAAGCCTTCGCACTGCTTTCTGACTGATCATGTTGTTCTTCGGAATCGCTACTCTGGGTTTCTGAATCATACAGAAAGCAGAGTGGCGGGATTGAATATACTGTTCCGGTTGAATATACTTAGACGTGCTTCGACTTCTTCCTTTCTTTCTGGTTGGGTTTTAGCAATTGTTGAGTCTCGATATAGGCTTTTTCTTTTTTTAATACGTATTTTTTATCAAACGCTTATGCGTTAACTCTCAGCTGTGCACGCTGAGTAATGCTATCACACGCTCGAGCCGGTACTAGTTCATTGCTACGAGAAAACATTTTCACAGGCGCAAAGTATAATACAGTTTAAAAACCTGGTTTCAAATTCATTGTAACAACGTTCTGATCACCCAGCCAATAAACCGCAAGTGGAGGGACGGTCGTATTGGGAAAAAAAGCAAATAAACAATAGCCCAATTTCGATATATTAAAATTCAGCTTCGAACAAAAGACATAACTACGAGGCTTAGGGGAATAAACCATATAAATCCTTACTATCATTCCGCTAAGCCTCGTAGTGATGTCTTTTGTTTCAAGTTGAATTTTAATATATCGAAATTCGAAATTGTCGTGATCTAGTTAATTATTACCTAGTCACGCGGCTTTGCTATTAGGCAACACCCGCTTAAAGAATTGTGTATGGCTCCGATTACACTAGAATAAAATCACTTGGACTTGAACTAATGTCTGTTCCTATGTGTTGGTCTTCTAAACATAACATGGTGTCAGAATAAACAACGATGGAACACACGCTTCGCCCACCAAAACCATTATCCTTTGAAGGCAACGTAGCCGAAAATTGGCGGCGATGGATTCAACAATTTCGCCTCTACATGACTGCCACAGGAGGAGACAAAAAGGAAGAGAATGTACAATGCTCCCTGTTGTTGTCTGTTGCTGGCGAAGACGCTGTCGAAGTATTCAACACATTTAACTTCACGTGGTCCGAAAAAAACAAGTTTGCACCGTTGGTACAGAAATTTGAAGAGTACTGCATACCCAGAAAAAACGTGACCTACGAAAGGCATCTTGTTCAATACACGGAACCAGGGACCGACCGAAAGCATTGATTCTTATGTAACAGCGCTGAAGAACCTCGCGAAATCTTGTGAGTTTGGAGAACTAACAGATTCCCTTATCCGAGATCGAATTGTATGTGGTATCCAGAGTGCCGAAATCCGACCGCGTTTGCTGAGAGAGAGTGATCTAACCTTACAGAGGGCATTGGAAATCTGTCGTTCCGCAGAAATCAGCAAAGCTCAACTGAAGAATTTGGTTCCAGAGTCCGCCGAAATCAATGCGATCAACACAAGCACAAAACGAAACCCTCAACGGAGACGAGGCGCTGAGCGGTTGTTTGATTGTGGCCGATGTGGAAAACGACACGAAACAGGAAAATGCCCCGCATACGGCCGAACATGTGGGAAATGTAATCGACCCAACCATTTTGCCAATATGTGTCGCGCGAGACAACCACAGACATCACAAGGAACGGGTCACCAAAGCGTCCATATGGTCGAGGAGTGCTCCGATTATTCCGATGAAGAATTCTTCGTTGGAGCTATCACAAAGGAAAACGAAGACGTCAAAGAGTGGACGATCGAGTCGAAAGTGAATGGCACAAGCACAATTTTAAAACTTGACACAGGAGCACAATGTAATGTGATGCCAAATTCCTTGTTTTCCATGTTGTCCAACGCGAAGATTACGAAATCGAAGACAAAGCTACTTTAGTATTCCGGACACAGCATTAGAGTCATCGGGAAAAGCACGCTACTAATCTGTCACAAAGGAAAATATTTTCCTGTAGAATTTCAGGTGGTCAGCAGCGAAACCGACGCTCTTCCCGTTATTGGCTTACCAACGTGTTTAGAAATGAACTTGATCAAACGTATTTACACCGTCAACACGCACACAAGCGCCACAGGAGCCGAAGAGCAAACAAATCCCGACAAAATTATGGAAGAGTTCCGCGATGTTTTTAAAGGCCTGGGCTGCCTTGACGGAGAATACCACATCAAAACAGATCCCAATGTGCTGCCGGTAGTTCATCCTCCACGCAAAGTGCCCTTTGCGCTAAAAGGAAAACTTAAAGAAGAGTTAGAAAGAATGGAAAACCTTGGCGTCATCACAAAAGTAACCGATCCAACCGAATGGGTTAGCTCGCTAGTTATCGTTGAAAAGCCTAACGGAAAGGTCAGAGTGTGTTTGGACCCCAGGAGTCTAAACAAAGCCATTCTACGCGAACATTATCCGACTAAAAGTATCGAAGAAATTGCAGCGAAATTGAGCGACGCCAAAGTATTCAGCACCCTTGACGCCTCTTCTGGATTCTGGCAAGTCAAGCTGGATGACACCAGCGCAAATCTCTGCACATTTAACTCTCCATTTGGGAGGTACAAGTTCCTACGACTTCCGTTTGGCATCAACTCCGCACCGGAAGTTTTCCAACGAAAGATGACCCAAACCTTTGAAGATATCGATGGATGCGAAACCATTGCCGATGATATTTTGATCTGGGGCAGAGACACCCAGGAGCACGACCAACGCTTGCGACAAGTGCTACAACGTTCCAGAGACGTCAATCTCAAGCTTAATGAAGAAAAATCGAAGATAGGAACAACCGAAGTGTCATTTATTGGACATCTGTTAACAAGCAATGGAGTCAAGCCAGACCCCAAGAAAGTCCAGGCCATTACAGATATGCAAGCACCCAAGGACAAACCCGAGCTGCAAAGATTCTTAGGAATGGTCAATTACCTCGCAAAGTTCATTGGTAACCTCTCAGATGTTTCGCAGCCCCTAAGAGAGCTGTTACAGAAAGATGTCGAATGGCACTGGGAAGAGAAACATGAACACGCCTTTACAGAAATAAAACGGAGAGTCACAAATGAACAACTTCTACAATACTATGACGTGAAGAAACCAGTGACACTGTCCGTTGATTCGTCCTCATATGGTCTCGGTGCATGCCTGCTTCAGGATGGACAACCTGTCTCGTACGCCTCACGATCGCTAAACCAGTCAGAAAAAAACTACGCCCAAATAGAAAAGGAACTTTTAGCAATCGTGTTTGGATGCCAGAAGTACCACCAGTACATATACTCCAAGACAACAACGGTACTGACAGACCACAAACCCTTGGAATTTCTGTTCAAGAAACCACTGTCGTGTGCGCCACCGAGACTGCAGCGAATGTTGTTGCACTTACAGAAGTATGACTTAAATGTCGAGTATCGCCCGGGAACAAGCTTAGTCATAGCTGACACACTAAGCCGAGCACCGTCAAAAGAAACGGAAATGGAGGACCAAGATCTCTTTCAGGTGCACACAATCACCTACCTTCCAGTTAGCATGGAAAAACTAGCAGAGTTCCGTGTCGAGACAGGCAAGGACAAGGCACTACAGAAACTGAAAGAGACCGTGATCAATGGTTGGCCAGAACACAAACAAGATGTGGACCTCAGCATACGAGAATACTGGAGCATGAGGGATGAGATTAACTTACAAGATGGACTCCTGTTGAAAGGTGTGAGACTAATTGTACCAACATCGTTGAGACCAGAAATGCTGAAGAAGATACACGAGAATCACTTAGGAATAGAGAAGTGCAAGAAAAGAGCACGCGATGTGCTCTATTGGCCCGGTATGAACGGCCAAATAACCGAGCTCGTTACCAGCTGCGGTACCTGCCTGCAGTTTAGGAACGCACAGCGGAAAGAGCCTATGCTTGGACACGCAATTCCCGATCGACCATGGCAAAAAATCAGCCTGGACCTGTTCGAACTTGACGGCGACGATTTCATCGTCCTTACTGACTACTACTCAAAGTTCTTCGAGATTATGAAGTTGCCTAGCACTACAAGCTCCACTGTAATCAAGTACCTCAAACCCCAGTTCGCAAGGTACGGAATACCTGAGGAAGTCATTAGCGACAATGGGCCGCAGTTTTCCTCCAATGAGTTCGCAGAATTTGCGAGGACTTACGAATTCAGGCACACCACGTCCTCACCAAAGTACCCTCAGTCTAATGGCCAAGCCGAAAGAACCGTCCAGACAGCAAAGGGAATACTCAAGAAAGCGAAATATGACAAGAAGGACCCGAACCTAGCCTTGCTGGATTGGAGCAACACCCCACTGGACGACGTCAATTTGTCACCAGCACAAATCCTAATGGGTCGCCGGACCAGAACTCGGTTGCCAACCATGCCTGAACTGTTACAGCCCCAGTATGACACAACGACAATCAAGCCTGCACTCCAAGAGAGGCAAATGCAGTATAAAAAATACTACGATAGAGGATCAAGGTCATTGGAAGCTTTGAAACCAGGAGAAACAGTTCGACTTCGAGAAGGAAACACATGGACTCCTGCAATGGTTAGGAGTTGCGCAGGACCGCCACGATCATACGTCATCGAATCAAAAGATGGTGGAATCTACAGAAGGAACCGGAGAGATATTTTGAGGGACACAGAATCCTTTAACACGAAAGCTTCACCGGCACCTGATGATAACCCGCCACAAGAAAATCAAACCCATGGAAACAAGCCACAAGAAAACCAAACCCAGGGAAACCAGCCACAGGATAACCAAGTTCAGGGTACCCAACTACCAGATACTCACCCACCAAGTGATCAACCTCGGACAACTAGATCGGGAAGGATCATTCGTACCCCAGCAAAACTGAAGGACTAATTCACGGCTGTGGAACATTTGCATTTAATATGAACCGGACTGGACATAAGTGATTAGTTTTTATAATGACCAAATTACTCTAATTATTTTAATCCTTGAGAAAGGGAGATGTCGTGATCTAGTTAATTATTACCTAGTCACGCGGCTTTGCTATTAGGCAACACCCGCTTAAAGAATTGTGTATGGCTCCGATTACACTAGAATAAAATCACTTGGACTTGAACTAATGTCTGTTCCTATGTGTTGGTCTTCTAAACATAACAGGGCTATTCTGGCTTTTCAACTTTTTCAACCGAATATTGTTACGACAGGTACAGTGACACTGGTAAAAGCCTCAACTGCCTTAGGGAAGTGGTCAAAACAAGTATACTCGACGAGGACCCACCCTGTGTAGGGGGGTAGGGGGGTTACACAAGATACCACCTATCTGATGAGCGTAATGGACACAATTTTTTGGCTTAAAAATTAGAG
Organism: Dendrophyllia cribrosa; assembly: GCA_024195265.1. Classification (NCBI taxonomy): domain Eukaryota; kingdom Metazoa; phylum Cnidaria; class Anthozoa; order Scleractinia; family Dendrophylliidae; genus Dendrophyllia; species Dendrophyllia cribrosa. The sequence continues at coordinate 760,614 of JAJLRJ010000010.1, read as the reverse complement.
ATGAGAGTTTAATATTCTGTGTGAATAAAGCTTGCATTGCTAATAAAATGGCACAGGAAGATTTTTATCTTTCTCTGAGTTTCTACTTCTGATAGAATGCGGGCTATACCAACAAGGCACCATCGTTTTAGGCGGGGGAAAGAGGGTACATAAAGAGACTACCAGTCTTTTTGTAAAATGGTGGGTCCTGTCCGAGTACAATAGTTTTGACCATTTCGCCTTACATACACTCAATTTTACGTGTCAACAACCCTGCGAGGATTAAATTTCACTCTTGTTTCATCCGCAGTTAACATATATGATTTTCAATCATACATTCATAGTCAAGTCGTAAACAAGTTGTTCTTTTCAATAGCAAGAAATGATTCGTGTCGTAGGTTTGTCGTAAACTTGTCGCATGCGACAGAGATGTATGTTTTAACTCGGCCGTTACAAGTAAAAAAAAGTTAACTAAAGTTAGTTAAATTGAAATGTACATGCCTTTAAGTCCGTCTATCGCCTTTTGTATCTCCCTCAACTGATTTTTGATGTCGTGGGCTTCCTCGCGAACAACTGCCTTTGTCTTATCCGCACCTTCTTGAGTCGCGGTCTTCAGTTCTTGTCGGATATCTTGGGCTTCCTCGTGAACAACTGTCTCCATCTTATCCATACTTCTTTGAGCCACGGTTTTCAGTTCATCTATTGATTTCTTAACTTCCATATCGCTGTGATACCACCGAACCAGTTCTTGTACATTTCGGCTGTCATCCTCGGTTGTAAGAGGATCTTTCAAAAATTTAGCAATGGCCCCTTGCCACACAATTTTCTTCGGATGACTAATTCCTCCCGCAATCCTCACAAGAGCGTCGCTGATTTCTTGCCAAAGTGATGAAAACTCGTCATCTGTAATCTGCATGTCTTCGTTCACGTGACCATAAACTGAGTTTCGGAAATATTTGATTCTAGCTAAATCAGCAGTTAAACTGTGGTCTGTACTGGCTGGAAGACAATCCCATCCCGTGGGTGGAGGAGTAAGGTTGCATATTGTCCTCAGCAAGCGGAAGAGAAGAGTAACATCAAAATCTGTTGACTTGCCGTATAACCCTGGGGAGGGGTAAAGACAGTCCCACTGTGGCTTGGTGAGTTTTGCTGCTGCGAGCTGTTTCTTTGTCGTAAGATTGCTCAGAACTGTGGGGAGATTACTTGGTGAGTGAATGGCATCAAATATCTCCCTCAGAAGGCTGGTGCCTCCGCTTATTAAAAGTCGTGCAACACGTTGAAAATTTGCTTTACCATCCGTTGAACGAAGCACTTCATACGGGTCTGAAGCGGCTGCCATTTGAGTTAATATCAGATAGTAGAAGACATAATTAACACTCACAACTTGTGATTGGATCAATCAAGTTTTGAAGTTTTCTGACAGAGTCATTGACAGAGTGAGGACCAATCCCTGATCAATCATGTCTGTAAATTAAGAGACAACAGTTAGTGTTATCGTATAACCCTGGGCGAGGAGAGACTGGGGACACTCCTTAAATTTTATAGTAAAAGTATCAGGAGCCTAAGACACGTGTGGAGATAAGCAAGCTACAGCAAGAAGTTCTGTGTTGTCAACTCTCCTACATGTAGTGCAGCCTGAATGCTGGCGGACTCAGCATACACATCTGATCTCAGTGAGACTCAAATATAATTAGAGTCATTGGCCATCATCTTCTAAACAGAACAAGAAGATATGCACACGATTGTCACGCGGGGAGACACTGGAGATGGATTGACCAAGTATCTTAATCGGAAGAAACTGTAATATAAAGAATGACTGATTTAAATTTCAGGAAATACATTGCGAAAGACCGTCTGAGAGGAGAAAAAGAAGGAGCCCGAAAACTTCTTCGTACAGAACAGTTGAAAAGTAATCGAGGGAGCAGAAGTCAGTAGGTTAGTGAGTGAGTAAGTAGACATGTACTTAATTAATTATTGAAGTATGTAATTTTAAAAGTAATTACAGTCAAACCTGTATTAAGCGGACACTCTTGAGGAATGCTTTTAGTGTCCGCTTAATACAGGGTGTGGACCTCTCAAGAATTTATGAATTATTGTTTTTTTTTTAATTTTTTTTTTTTGGTTTTGTTATTGTTATTATTACTGCTTTTAAATTTATTCATTTAAATTGAAGCAATTCATTAATTTTTACTTGAAGTAACACAGTACACTTTTCTGATGCTGAGAACGTGAGGGCCTCTTTAATATAGTCTTGTATTGACGTATTATGGATTGTTGAAATCGAATTTTACAGCAGACACATTACAAATATATTATGAGATGAAACTCTGTCCACGCTTCCGTGTCAGCGAAAACATCTACAGCTGCATCTAGGCGCGCCAACTAACAACCCATTTACTAAAATAAAATCTAGAGCTTTTCCTTTCAAAATTCTTCGATGTTTATTGATTTTTGTTTGCTTTTGGAAGTGTAATTTGTTTGCTTTGCTAAATACGAAGTGCAAAAGCATCGACACGTAAGACTGTCTCACCTTTTCATACTTCGATCATACTGACTTGCCAGCTAAATGGCAGTTAGGTGAGTTTAAGTTTAGTTCCTTTACCACAGAATAAAGTAGAAAAGATCGAAGAATTTTCCCAACACTTGACACATGCGGCACTAAAGAATCGTTACCTTCTGCTAAAACAGAACAACTCCATGATGGATAATCACGGCTTTTAAGCGAGATCAAATCGACATCTCATCGGCTTCTTTTTTTTTTCTTCTTTGGTCTCAATTGCTCGTATTGAAAACCCCTAAACAAAGCAATCTATACCTGAAAAGAATAATTCCTTTTCGTTTTCGTTTTCTTGTTCCTTCTTTAGGCGTTTAAAGATTGAGAAAGAAAAGTTCGGTGTAGGAAGCGATACGAACCATAAATTGTTCGGTTGTCACGGACAACAACAGCTTTTGAGCGAGATCAAATCACTGATCTCATCGGCTAGGTCTGTATAGATAGATTCTGTAACAAACAAACTAAATCTAGCAGAAATTACAGGTTAAAAGAATGAAATGGAAGATTCCAAACCTCTGATGCCACAAAGACAATTTTACACCGCGGATTAGTCTGGCTCGGGGGCTCGCTCCCCTTTCCCTGTGTAGATGAGATGTACAATGTAGTACGCCACTGATAGACAATGTCTCAATGCTGTATATTAATCAATTCAGATGCAGTTAAAAGATGAGTGTGGGCCTGTCACTTACATTATATCGGCTTAAAAGCATCTATAATGCAAAAATAACTTTCAACCGGTTCAATTTTGTTTATTTTTACGGCTGATTTGAAAATAGCGTGACGAATTGCGTGACACATTTAAAGCCTTCACAAATCGGAAGCAAAACTTTTGTGAAGGATTGTAACACTGATACACTGTATCTACACACCATGCTAGAAACAGCTTTGTAGGATGTAAAGTTTATAAATTTTTATCACGTCATGTGCAAGCTGCTCTGTTCCTACGGTGTCCGTATTAGAGAGGTTCAACTGTATTATTCTTTTTTTTAATTGAACTTTCCTTTTTCCCTCTACTGATGCGAAAATGAAGCATTTTTTCTGAGTCTATATTCAGAACGTTTAGTATATTGCAGAAAGTGTGTTTTTATGTCCAATTCAACATGATTAGCAGCGAACCTCGCCTTTATGCTTGCAGTTTTGAAGCTGAAAAACTTTTATGGTTCGATCGCTCTGCTGAAACGTACCTACGCGCACAAAATTCGCCCGGATCTAGCCTGCAGAACACGCATAATTTTTTTTTTTGCGTTTTCGAGGCGAGCGCGCTCCCGATTCGATCGAGTTTCAGTTGCATACATCAAAGCATACATCGTGTGGTGGAGGAGGACTGAATCACTGTTGCGTGACTAAGCAAAATTGACTCCTTGTAATTTGTTTTTGTTTTTTTTATCACATGATTTTTCTATAGTTTATTTTTATTAACATTAAGCTGTTAAGTCAGACTTGTTAATTCATTTGATAAACTCTTTTGTTATTGTACTCAGTTTATTGTTTCACCTGACGTATTTTCCCCCAGTATCCTAGCAACTGCCCAGAAAAGAAGTCAATATGAATAATTATTTACATGTAAGGCCCGGTTAAACGTCGCATTTTACATGCGCCGAATCTAATTGACGAATTAAGTGCATGTAAAATGCGACCTTTAAATCAATTAAATTCGGCAGATTTGTATTAAATGCGAGTTCAGTCGAATATTCGACTGATCCAGTCGAATATGCGACTGAGGTTCGACAGTTGATTTAAACGCCGCATTTTACATGTGCCAAATCGAATTTATAAATTATGTTAATTATATTTTACCCATAACTCCACAGTTTTATGCTACATGACATGCGCACAGAAAATTGGCGGGAATCGCAAATCGCGGGTCAATGAAAAGAAAGCAATATGGCGGCTGTCGAGGATACTAGTATGTGTGGTTCGTGCTTCTCTTCAACAAAGTGTACACGTTTGACATGCGGTCATTTGTTTTGTATGAGATGCTCTGTTTTTGAAGTAATATATCAAACATGAGACACAGTGTTTCATCAGATTTCCAAACACCGCGAAGTGGGTTGAAAAACGAGGCGCAGCCGAGTTTTTTTTAACCCACTTCAAGGTGTTTGGAAATCTGATGAAATACTGTGTCGAATGTTTGATATTACTTCTCAAACAAAATGATTTTAGAAGGAGAAATTAAGGATGCAAAAATGAGGAGTGTTTGAACTGATTTCCAAACACTCATTAAACATTAATTTCCTTTGTGTTTTCGTCATGAATTATTAATGAGTTTGAGAAGTAGACGAGGAAACACCAGGTTGGAAGGCAGGATGAAGTGTAACTCGTTGCGAAGCTTGTTTTCGGGAGAAGATGGAGAACGAAATCAATGAACGAAAATTTGATCAGGAAAGTGAAACGAATACCACTGTCTCCTCTCGCTCAAGTTCAAGTCTTCTTCTTGCTAGCAGGTGATGCACTGCCATCTGCATTATAAGTCGCCGTTTCCTGTTAGCGCGAATGGTGTTTGAGAGGCATAAACGCCGCAAACGCAAAATGTGCTCCTTATCTTTGTCAGCCATATTGGCGGGAAACTTAGAGCGGAGTATGGGAATGAAGATGTCACTCGCACTCGGCAATTAAATATCAAATGCCGAACTTTTTAATTCAAGTCGACTTAAATTAGTATTAGATTCGGCGCATGTAAAATGCGACGTTTAAACCGGGCCTAAAGTGTTACTTCCAGCGGTACACTTCCTCAGTACGTGAGTAGACTCGAAGCAAAGATGGAGGCAAAATTTATCGTCTCGTTGTTGATATTGGGCCTTATATCCACCTGTTTAGGTAGGTTTTCTATATAGAAACGGCAATGCTTAACGTTTAGAGTTTTAAATTGTAAGCTTATAACATAGAAAAAATCTAGTATCTATTTTCTAGCTGAAACCAATCTAATCGATTTGTTTAGATTTTCGAGTTTGTTATGTAATAAGTTTTAAAAGACAAGCTTAAGTTATTTTAAAATAATTCCTGGTTACTGTTATAATACTGAGTTCAAATTAAAGCTGGTCGTTTTTTGATACTTCATTCAAATCACATAACAAAATAAACAAGACGAACGTATCGGAGAAAAAATCTTGAATGTTGGAGATTTCTGTTTGCATGACCCGGGATTATGAAAATGTCTGCAGGATAAAAAAATGCTGGACCAGTGAAAATTCTGTTATATGTAACAAAATTTTGTTAACTGGATCAAGCAAAGATAAAAATATTCTTAAAAAAAAACAACAACAACATGGAATGACAGTGTCTCCAGCAAACAATTTAATGTTTTTTGTTCTGTACTTAAACATTTTGCTTTAAACAAATCCTGTACACTACTTTTGAGTAAAACAGAAAAATAAGTGTAATAACAATAAAAACATCAAGGTTTGACAGACAGGTTAACGTTTTGAAAAGCCTTACTTTCAACTGTATTAATAAAGGATAATAAAAGATACTAGTTTTTTAGCACATGCAGATTTTGCATTGTTTGATTGCAAAACATGCCATGCAATACCCCAGGGGAGTGAGACATTTGCTTCTCAAAAGAGAACATGGAAGTTTTGAAAGCTGTGGGAAAGATAATGACATGACTGCTAATACAACATGAGCATACAGGAAAGCCGGTACTAGATGCACAATATAATGAATGTGTGGGCTAAAAAATAAATAAATAAATAAATAAAGCAACAATAGGCTGTTACCAAATATATTGTGTGTAAACCAAATGAACGTTTTTTTAAAGTATGACACAGTTGTGAATTTGAAAAGGATAAAAGTCGGAAATTCCAAAGAACCCCCTTGGAACGGAAATTCCAGTGGGGTGGGGGGGGGGGGGGGGGGGGGGGGGTCTAAACTGAAAGACCATCCGTGGAGGGGATATGGATATTTTCTGTAACCACACATTCGGAGTGTTAAGAGAACAAAGGGATATCACTTGTAGAGAGCAATTGACATCTGGAACTGTTACGAGAGTGTCACGTGGTCATTTGCTGCGAAAGCTTTAGTTCCTTCTACGAGGTAAGTCTTACTACGACTACACAAAACGCGCAACTGACCGTAACTAGATCGCTTATCCTACATCCCTCCAAAAATATTTGTACCCGCCTGATATCCATACCTGCAATATCGGTATTTTGTCGATTTTCCTTGCGGTATTGCGGCATTTTTGATTTTATGCTGCGGTATTGCGGTATGGGCTACCCCCCCCAATGTCCCCCTCAAACTAGTAAAGCTAGTAAAATTTAGTCACAGACAGTTAAAAAGCCAACAAAATCTAGACAGAGGCAGTCAACAAGCCAACAAAGTGTACAGACTCTCGGGGCCCTCAACAATTAAGCCAGCAAAATTTAAACAAATGAAATCAAAACAACAACTTCACGCTCGAAGGGATTGACGAGCAAAATGGCTGATTTTATTAACAAAAACTAACGACGGCTAGTAAACGTATATTATCAGAGAATAAAACCTCCTTTTATAAGGATGATCTGTAGAAAACTTAAGAGAAAACTGCGATCGTTTTGATCGATTACACTAGCCTGAAATCAAGCGAAGATGGCGAAACAAACACGACCACAAAACAATAAACAATTCATACACAGAGACAACATGAGCAAGCCAAGACGGAAGCCCCGACTCGTTGCTATGTGACGTCACACTGGTTGTCGCCCTCGCCCTCCTGTGATAGATAGATAACCTTTCTTTATACACGCCTCGCCTTGTATAAAAGCTAAAAGCTTGTGGGTTCGTACGTGTAGAGAAATCTATATATAAAAGCTACAGTAACAATAAAACATAAAAACTGTAATAAGAAAACAATATCGAATAAAAATAATAAGTTAATGGCCCAATCTGCCCAATCTAGTATAAAAACATTGAGAGCTACGCAACACGCGCTGGCAAGTTACATGTATCTTACGAAAACCAATCAAAACGTATGCGACATAAATGCTAACTTAAAACTGATTTTAAAGCAACAAAAGGTCTTGTCTGTGTTCTCTTCGCAGTTGGAAAGTTACAAATGATAGTTTCCGAGCAATGTAGTGCAATTATTAGACATGAGTAGTTAGTTAATTAATACTACGCCGACGCTTCTTCATACCGTATCATATATCATAAACGAACACAACTTATACCTTTATAAAAGGCAGCATTCTTCTGATTAATTAAATAAGACGCGTTATAACTTTAAGACATCGATGATTTTCAAGCTGTTATTTTGCATCATGTAGGCGCCTTACTGACAAAATGAATAATATAGGTCCGGCCAGGCCAAAATCAAAGCGACATCATCGAAGCTTTGTACAGGCTCCAAAACTTTAATACTTAACCCTAGACAAAGCAATCTACACCTGAAAATAATAATTCATTTTCGTTTTCTTGCCCTTTCTTCAGGCGTTTAAAAGATTGAGAAAGAATTGCTTCACTTTTCAACACGGTGTAAATGCGAAGTGTTAAAGCATCCACACGTAATTGACCATGTCTCACCTTTTCATACTTCGATCATACTGACTTGCCAGCTAAATGGCAGTTACGTGATTTCAAGTTTAGTCCCTTTTCCACAGAATAAAGTAGAAAAGATCGAAGAATTCGACACAAGCGGCACTAAAGAATCGTTACCCTCTGATAAAACAGAACAACTCCATAATGGTTCATGATGGACATTAACGGTTTCTGAGCGAGATCAAAACACGTCTCATCGGCTAGTTCACATATTAGATAGATTCTACAACAAGCAAACTAAATCTAGCAGAAATTACAGGTTAAAAAATACCTTGAAGGCAGCGCTTTAAAATCCTGAATTTGTTTAGGACACGATGAACGGAACAGAGAACTTCCCTGACGACAATTGTTGAACAAACAAAAAGGAATGAAACAAAATCTGGCTTGAGCACTTTAGGCATCTTCATTCAATTTAGACCCCTATTCAGTAGGGGGGTTGTCCCAATTCTAAGAAAAAAAATTTGCAATGCAAGATCCCAAATCTCTGATGTAACAAAGACAATTTTACACCGCGGAGCTGTCTGACTCTCTGTGTCGCTGTTAATTAAGGGTATGGTTTTCAAGCAGTTTAGTCTGGGATAGGGTATAGAAATCAGAGAGTGTTGGTCTGGTAATTCAAAGTTGCATGTGACTCATACGTTAGTTGTTCCACGTGACATACAAACTAACCTTACTGTTTGATTTATTGATTATTCCAGTTTGTGTGAATAACTATATTATCTTATTGTAAATAACCATATCATTTTATTATAAATAATGTTTATCGAGGCTAGTGTTTTTATGTATTGTTTTTTGTATTTTAGTCTTATTTTAGTGTCCCCTATTAGTAGAGGGTTTCACCCTCGGCTAGCTACGTAACACTCTCTGGCAAGTTACATGTACCTTAAGAAAGCAAATCAAAACTTATTTGACATAAATGATAACTTTAAACTGATTTTGAAGCAACATAAAGTCTTGTCTGTCTTCTCTTTACTTCCCGTCAGTCTCGTAGCAATGTAGTGCGAGTGCAATTATGAGACATGACAGTACTCAGAGTACTGTGTCGACGCTACACCGTATCATAGACAAACACAACTTATACCTTTAAAAGACAGAAGAATAAGACACGTTATAACTCAAGACATCGAAGATTTTCAATCTGTTATTCTTCATCATGTAGGCAACTTGTAGACATAATGAATAACATAGATCACGCCACACTAACGCACTTTGCACGGCGGCCAAGCCAAAATCAAAGCGACATCATCAAAGCTTTGTAAAGGCTCCCAAAGTTACTTCCCCGATACCAATGAAGCTTATAAATTAACCCTAAACAAACTAATCTACAACTGAAAATAAAAATTCATTTTCCTTTCGTTTTCTTGTTCTTTCTTCAGGCGTTTAAAGATTGAGAAAGAAAAGTTCGGCGTAGGAGATCCCAGTTGAAGCGGTACGAACGATGAATAGTTCAGTCGTCATACCTCGACAAATTGCGGTGCATCATGAACTTGACACTAATTTAGGGCAAACCAATAAATATGAACACTGACAACAGAACGACCTTTTACTTAGCAAAATAATAAGCTTTGTTGAAATCATATTTCACAGCAGACACGTTACCAATATATGATATGAAATAGACTAAATCCACGCTTCCGTGTATAAGCGAAACACCTAGGCGACCCTAGGCGCGCCAGCTAACAATCCATTTACTAAAATGAAATCTAGAGCTTTTCCTTTTGAAATTATATTCGATGTTTATTGAGTTTCTGTTTGCTTTTGGAAGTGTAATTGCTTCGCTTCTCTTCTCAACAGGGTGTACAAGACCATGTCTCGCCTCTTTAGATCATATTTCGATCATACTGACTTGCCAGCTAAATGGCAGTTAGGCGATTTCAATTAAGGTTAATTCATTTTCCACAGAAAAAGTAGAAAGATCGAAGAATTCTTCTAAACACTTGACACATGCGGCACTAAAGAATTGTTACCCTCTACTAAAACAGAACAGCTCCATGATGGACATTAACGGCTTTTGAGCGAGCTCAAAACACATCTCATCCGCTAGTTCACATAATAGATAGAGTCTACAACAAGCAAACTAAATCTAGCAGAAATTACAGGGTAAAAAATACCTTGAAGGCAGCGCTTTAAAATCGTGAATGTGTTTGGGACACGACGGAACGGAACAGAGAACTTCCCTGACGACAATTTCTGAACAAACAAAAAGCAATGAAACAAAATCTGGCTTGACCCCTTTAGGCATCCGTCATTCAATTTAGACCCCTATTCAGTAGGGCCGGGGTTGTCCCAATTCTAAAAAAAATTAAATGGAAGATCCCAAACCTATGATGTCATAAAGACAATTTTAGCGCAGAGCTGTCTGACTCGCTGTGTCGCTGTGAATAGACCAAAATTCATACTTGCCTCCGAGGCTTGGGGGAATAAAACAAAAGAAATGAATAAATCAACGCTGAACCTCAATGTGATTTCTTTTGTTTTATTCCCCCAAGCCTCGGAGCCAAGTATGAATTTTAATATATCGAAATTGGTCTATTGAGGGTATGGGTTTTCAAGCAGTTTAGTCTGGGATAGGGTATAGAAATGCGAGAGTTTTGGTCTAGTAATTCAAAGTTACCTGTTTATATTATTATTAGTTTTTTAATTCAACTTTTCTTTTTCCTTCTACTGATGCAACCTTGAAGCACTTCTTTTTGAGTCTATGGAAAATGTGTTAAATGTCCAACTCAACATGATTACAGCGAACCCTCGCCTTTATGCTTGCAGTTTTGAAGATGAAAAACTTTTATGGTTGGACCGCTGAAACGTACCTATGCGCACAAAATTCGCCAGGAGCTAGCCTGCATCAGCAGGCCTTTTTTTGGCGTCTTTGAGGTGAGCTTGTCCCGATTCGATCGAGTTTCAGTTAAATACATCAATGCATACAATCCATACATCTTGTGGAGGAGGAGGCCTGAATCATTGTTGCATGACTAATCAAAATTGACTTATAATTTGTTGTCGTTTTTTATCACATGATTTTTCCTTTTTTATTTTTTATTAACATTAGGCTGTTAACAGACTTGTTAATTTATTTGATAAACTCTCTTTTGTTATTGTACTCAGTTTATTGTTTCACCTGACGTATTTTTCCCCAGTATCCTAGCAACTGCCCAAAAAGGAAGTCAATGTGAATAGTATTGATCATGTTTATTTTCAGCGGTACACTTCCCCAGTACGTGAGCACTCAAACCCACAGACTGGACTCGAAGCAAAGATGGAGGCAAAATTTCTCGTCTCGTTGTTGATATTGGGCCTTATATCCACCTCTTTAGGTACGTTTTCTGTATAGAAACGGCAATGCTTAACGTTTAGAGTTGTAAATTGTATGACAGAAGAAATCTAGCAAGCTTATTTATTTTTCTAGCTGAAACCAATCTAACGTTGATTTCGATTTCTTTAATAAGTAAATTTAAAGTTCGTTAAGCTTATGTAATAAGTTAAGAACGCTTATATTAACGTTTTAAAAATAATTCCTGGTTACTGTAATTGAGTTCAAATTCAAGCTGGTTGTTTTTTGCTACTTCAAAAATCTTGTGAGCTGGATGAAAATGCGTTGTCGATTTCAGCAGCTGCAAGTTTGTAATGTGTCATGACGTCCTGTAATTTATGTCTGTTCGCTGGCAATGATTACCGATCAAACTTTAGCTGTTCTGCTGTATCAATTACTTGACAAAGACAATTTATTTCGCCCTTTTCATGTTTTTCTCATTCGGCTGACATAATATTCGCGATCTCTTTTTCGCCAAAATTTGCTGCGTCACAAGTCGAAATGATGTCATGCAGAACGAAGGATTTGTTTTGTTTTGAATTTCTAAAGTATTTATTTTTCATTTTATTAGTATTCTTTCTCCATCAACATTTGTCTATAATCATTTATTCACCGTGGGTACGAGAAAATTAGAAATGGCCATATGCATGTAGCTGATGATGACTTGAATACAAATGTAGAGGGGAGATAAGTTAAGGGGGGGGGGGGGGGGGGGGGGGTCTGTCCTGCACACGTTCACGACTATTAAAAATGGTGATTCATGGCTTAATTGATATTCGAGTTTCACGGTTTACAGAAAATAACATAATCAATAACAAGGCCTTGTGTTTTAAAATCTTTATTTTGCCTTTTTTTTACTTGTTCTCTGCCAAGCATAAATAATATACTCAAGAATTTAGTTTTATCGACTGAGTCGATAAGGTAAATTGACCACCGTAAAAAGATTCAAATAGCTGACGTTTCGAGCGCTAGCCCTTCGTTGGAACGAATCAAGGAATTGTGGGTAGTGTGTGGTTTTATATAGTAAGCGGTGGAGCTACGCTATTGGTGGAAATTTGGTGACGTGAAAAACAAATGTAAATTAGTTGAATGAAAAGCGTTTGTTAAATTAGTGGAAATGGGGGGGAAAGGAATAAGATAACTTACGATTTCCTGGCGTAGCTCCTTGGTGAGTGTCTTGAGGTTAGGCATCGTTGTCTTCGGTTTGTTCGGTGAGAGAGCTGTTGAGTAAGAAATATTGATGTAAAAAGTTAATGTAAAGTTCATCCCCCCACCAACGCAGCGCACCACAGTTTCTCTAGAAACTAACCCCATTCATAAATAATATACTGCCTGCTTCATTTGGAAGCTATCTTTTTTGTGTTCAGCAATTGCAATGAATTTAATATCTCATTAAAATCCCACAAAATGATTTCCTTAGAAAATTTTGGCTACTTTAGTATGGGAGAGATCACATTGCTTAGTTGGTTATTTTTCACAAAAAAGTACAGCCTTCCTGTTAAGAAGTGTCACTCATATTTCATGTAATACTATCACACACAAGGAAGTGTTTCATCAGATATCCAAACACCATGAACTGGGTTAGAAAACTAGGCACAGCCAAGTTTTTTTAATCCACTTCAAGGTGTTTGGATACCTGATGAAACACTCTTTCGAGTGTTTGATACCAGGATTTGATATAGCTTCTCAAACTGATTGTTAAATGTGGAGAAAAACGAAGGATAAAATCGCCAAAATCTATGCAGATTAAGACAGGAAATCAAAACCTCCCAGTCGTGATTTCCTTTGTGTTCTCGTCATGATACAATAATGAGTTTAAGAAGTATCACAGCAAGCATATGCATTCACAGTTCACAAACATGGAGGGTTCAATTTATTTTTTTATTTCTCACAATGAGAACCCGGTAACCACTGACTGTAGAATTCTTATAACCTCTTGCCAAAAGAGGGGAAATGAAGCCAAACATCAGTGCAACTATTGTTTGCTTTTTCAAAAGGTAACAAAATTGATTCAGTTGGAAAGATAAAAATAAGTGTTTCGGTGTTTCATGGTTAATAGTACTGACCTTTAAATGTCCCCATCCTGGGTGCCAAACAAATTCCAAAGGTCAGCAGGGGTGGATTTAGGAATTTTGGAAAGAGGGCCCGTAAAAATCATGGGCGTGCTTTCTAGAGGGTTGCGGAGGTATGCCCACCCTGGAAATTTGATAATTTAAGTACTCTGAGATGCAATCTGGTGCATTCCTGGCACTCAAATCTGGCAAATGCCAGGATCCCATATTGAACAAGAACTGTTAAAATGTTTAATAAACTGCAAATGTGGTTGTGGTCAAACATGACTTGAATCTACTTGAAATGTAATTTGCAAACAAAATCCAAGTAACCAGAGAGGTATGGGAGCTAATTAAGCTAGTCAGTTATCCATCTCCAAATACCATCCAATAGACAAAGGAGGAGGGGGGGCACGACCTCTCGCCCCCCCCCCCCCCCCCCCCCCCCTAAATCCGCCCCTGGTTTGGATGACAATAGAATTCAAATACCCCATCATTGAGTTTTGTTACAAGTGTTTTTTTTTAATTTACTACATTTTAGCAAAAGGCGGCGGTAAACACCACGATCGTGATCACGACAGACATGGTGATGAACATCATCGCGGGAGACATGGAGATGGCGACAAGAAATGTCCTCAGCCAAAGACATCTCCCAAACTGCCCATGAAATGTACAGTCAGCGACAACTGTAATACAATCTCCTGCTCTGCCGAGGTTGAAGGCCAAACTGTCACACTGAGCCTCAAGTTCGACACGTCCCAGGACAGTGCTGATATTAGCCTGAAGGTTCCAAGCCTAGGCTTTGAGTGGTCGCATACTTTCAAGAATGGAGAGAAGATTCAGATGCCAGGCTTCCCACTGTCCATCAAGGGAATTGCTGATGGAGATATGTACTTGGTGTTCAATATGTTCAAGGGAGAATGGGGATTTGGTTTCAAGGTACAGTGTAATGTTTAACCTATATACACTTGAACCTCCATGTCAACTCTCTCTTAATGGACACCTGTAAGACGGACACCTCTATAAGACGGATACCTCTATAAGACGGATACCTCTATAAGACGGATACCTCTATAAGACGGATACCTCTATAAGATGGATACCTCTATAAGACGGATACCTCTATAAGACGGACACCTGGTGTTGGTCCCTTTTGTTTTTCAGTCATTTTACTGTGACTAAACTCTCTATAAGGTGGACACCTCTCTAAGATGGACAACAGACACTTTTAAACTGTCAACGAACACTTGAGAAGTGATTTTTTAGTGAAAAATACTTCAAAACAGTAATGTAGGTGCTGAATATGAACAAATGAGTCCACTTTTCTAGTATTCATTATGATACAATATTTTGCACTAATAGGCGCTTTCTACATTAATATTCGAAGTTATTAAGACCCTCTGTGGTGTGACCTCGTAAGTGACCACCTCCCTTAAGCAACCACCTCCCTTAAGCAACCACCTCCCTTAAGCGACCACCTCCCTTAAGCGACCACCTTGGCTTTGCAGTTTGGGTGATCTCTCTGTGGTCTGACCTCTCGTAAGCGACCACCTCCCTTAAGCGACCACCTTGGCGTTGCAGTTTGGGTGATCTCCCTGTGGTCTGACCTCTCGTAAGTGACCACCTCCCGTAAGCAACCACCTCCCGTAAGCAACCACTTGGCTTTGCAGTTTGGGTGGTCTCCCTGTGGTCTGACCTCTCATAAGTGACCACCTCCCTTAAGCGACCACCTTGGCGTTGCAGTTTGAGTGATCTCCCTGTGGTCTGACCTCTCGTAAGTGACCACCTCCCGTAAGCAACCACCTCCCGTAAGCAACCACTTGGCTTTATAGTTTGGGTGGTCTCCCTGTGGTCTGATCTCTCATAAGTGACCACCTCCCTTAACCCATTCGCTCCTACACCGGCCAAAACCGGCCGTACAATACTCCACTGCTTTAAAAAATTGCAACTTTCTCAATCGTGCGAACATTGCCCTAACTAGCAGTTCTGAGCATTGACTAGAAAGTCCTCAAATTGAGATACCCAATAAACACAAAAAAGTCAGCGATTTTTGCAGAATATCAGCATTTGAATTTGGACAATAACAAAAATGACCGTTTTTAACGTCATAGAAAAACAACAAAAATCACGTTTTTGCCTTTAGTTTTTTTTATTCAAATCATCATGGCAAACCCAAAAGTCAACATTCACAGCAAAATTCAGTCCTAGTCCTAGCTTAGCAGCAAATTTTTTTGCTCTTATTCGTTGCTCAGGCCGAGCTCTAGCCTCTCGTTCTAATGCATACTGACCTTGCCTCAATTTTCAATATCACCACCGCACTGCATGCTGGGAAATGGCCAAAAATTTTGACAGCGTTCGTTTCTTTCCGCACACATTTCATATTTATACTAAGTCCACAGCCACTCCGACCCACCGCCGAAATTTCGCGCTTGTTGTGTTCTCCTGTGGTCGCAACTTCCAAAATATGCCGCGGTAGGTCGAGAAATTCATCCAGAGTCGAGTCCCAAAGCTGCTTCGTTTCCAGGCGGCCATTTTTCCAGTTCAACGAGCAACGAGCCAAATTCGTAAACGAAGTACAACAACTAACTCGCTTCATTGAGAAGTGGACTCTGGACTACCTCCAAGCTTAATGATGCTCATCAGGCAGCTACTAAAGATGAAAAATGGCTGTGAACTTACCAAAAATCGTAGATAATTCATATTGGACCCTTTATTGCAAATCATCCAAGCAAAATGAGGTCGTCACAATGACGTTTCCAGTAAACTCGAGCCTTCAGTGTTTTAGAACAGCAGCACTTTCAATGGTAACTTCAAATATGGAGTCACGAAATCCTATGGGGCGTGTGAATGCAGAAAATCGCTCAAAAACGTAAAAATTCTCAGGAGTGAATGGGTTAAGCGACCACTTGACTTTGCAGTTTGGGTGGTCTCCCTGTGGTCTGACCTCTCATAAGTGACCACCTCCCGTAAGCGACCGCCTTGACTTTGCAGTTTGGGTTTTTGCTAACAGGAGGTTCAGCTGTATAAAACTAATAAAGTCAACATGTTAGTCTTGAATGCAGATATCCTTGGGCTTATTGCATGCTTCTCCCCCATAACCCATTGATCAGACCAGTCAAAATCACTTTCTTAACATCAGTGACATTCATGTGAAGTTTAATCCTGAGGATAAATTTAGTTTTACACAACTGACATCAGAAACGATTTTGGTTTAATAAGGGAGACACTCTTTTGTTTGTTGCCCATCATAAACGTGTATAATTTCTCTTCTCGGCAGCTGCATTTGTACACCTCGACTGAAGAAGACATCTCCTTGCTGGAGGGCAAAATGCCTGCACATATTAGTGGTGATCGTGAGCCTCATGACCATAAAGGATGGGGCAAATGCCGCAGTAAGTATTACCAAAGGATCACAGCCAACTCTAGATAAGATGGATAAATGGGGATCAGGGGTTTGAACTTCATAGTTTGCATGCGTGTTGTAACTTATTGAAAGGTGCTGTAAAATCCAGACTCACTTTGCAGTCACTACTTTATTTGATTTTAAAACAAGATGAGTTTAAATACAAGTGAGCAAGGCATAGAGCTGTTTCCTGGGTACTCTCTCGTCTTTTTGTGATTAATTATTTTATGTAATTTTCTAATCCATGGGGGCTTTCATGCAACAATTGTCCAGCTAATCAATACCAGAAGCAAAAATAATGCTGAACGATTTTGGTAAATGTGAGCAATAAAAGTAATTGTTGTTTTTGCTTTAGGGTTTGCTTCCTGGTTCAAGCGCCAGTCTAAACCAGTTAAGGCCAGTATCATTATCAGTGCCATTCTGGTGTTCCTGCTTGTGGTCTGTGCAATCACTTACTGCTGCAAGAAGCGCCGTGGTGCAAAGAAGTTGGAAGTCAAGCCTCCATCTTATGATGAGGCTGTAACATCAACCGAAACCAAGGTTCCAATGCAACCACTGGTCAATGAGGATTAGCTTTCAGGCTCAGTTCCTCATCAGAGCTCCCAGCAAACGTATATGTAGATAAGTTAAACTTGCAAGTAGTGATTTGTCAAGGCAGTTTACAGTTGCAGTTAAACCTCCACTCCACTAATGGAATACCCTCTACAATGGTGATCATGCAGTCTTGTCCATACTCCTGAATCACTAACTCAAAACCTCAATCCCCCTTTTCTTCTAAACCCCCCCCCCCCCCCCCCCCCCGCCTTTAATGGCTGCCTCTCTTAACAACAGGCAGAAAATATGTCCAGGGACCATTACAGGGAGGTTTAACTGTCTTTTTTATATATCTTTTTTGTGGTTATTTTGATTTTGATTTTGTTCTTAGCTGTATATGATGTATATTAAGTTACAAGAAGATCTCAACATGATTGTTAAGTAAGTCACTGTTTGTAAATGGTTATGTGAAGGATGTCTCTTGAGATTCTGAAGCCAGTCAGAGTGTACAAACAAATGCAATATCCTCTGGCTTGGCACACCTTCTCTGCAGGCAGCTGTGAGCTTGAAGGTTTGGGAAGGACAAGGAATAGAATAAGAAAGAGGAGGACTGGGGTCCATCCTCTCTCCAGGCTCTTGCCAATCCATAAGTCTTCTTGAAGCCCAACACCTGATTAGCTGTTCGAGGAGAAGGCTAGGTTTAATTTGGTACAACAAAAGCTTTCACTTATAGCTTGCTTAACTGTTTAGTTACCATAATTGTGTAATAATTTTTTTTATTTTTATAATGCATGGTTCCTTGCTAGGTTTACTCACAGGCAGCCCAAGCTCACCATGTCAGCTTGGGCTGTCTGTGGTTTACTATGTGTACACTGGTGACTTTGTCAATTTTTTTTTTAAGATTTAAAAACTTTGACAACTTTTTAAAATGTAAAAAATAATTCTCGATTCACATTAGGCTTTGCTTTTGTTGAGTGACAAAATAAGTAGTTTTGAAACTGTGAAGCAATGCACACCAGGGAGCTCTTCATGCACAATTTTCCTTGTTGGTAATTTTGTTGTCATTTACTGTAACTTCTTGTTTGATTACTGTCTGTAATTTTTTTTACAATTATATTGATTAAACTTGTTGCACGACAACACTAAAAGAAGTGTATTTGCTTTTTTATAACCTCTACTTTAAATATTCAAGGAGGTTTTCCCCGCTTCTACAACAGCTTTAACCTTGAATATTGCACAGAATAATCATGTGGTCACAATTTTATAACACATTATTTAATTTTATGCCAGTTAAAAACAGTGTGATCTTCCAAAGCAACTTTCCAGACTACAACTATTGTACATATACAGCAAATTCTGAATATTTAAACAATATAAAGTTGTTGATGAGCAAAATTGAGTGAGTGAATTAGCTCCTGCTACCGATAAACTGTTCATTACGCTTGCGCATATTCACTGGTTAATGGCCCATTTTGGAAATCATCCAAGACGACCCTTGATAATTTAGTGCAACTTTTAAGGCTACATGTGTTGAAGAAACGGAGAAAATCCCCTCTGAATATTGAAACAATAGAAATTTGTTAATGAGCAAAAATGAGCCATTTTTTCAAAAAATCCAAGAGCACCCTTTTTAGCTCATTAACCATTTTCTATTGTTTTAATATTCATACGCTTATTCCCAAGCGTCCCTTGGGATTTGATGGCTAATTTTATGCGCGTTAGAAAGAGTGTGGGCAAGCGATCATTGTGTGCAAGCTTCAAGGCCAGAGCTCTTGTAGAAGCGGAGAAAATCCCCTCTGAATATTGAAACAATAGAAATTTGTTAATGAGCAAAAATGAGCCATTTTTTCAAAAAATCCAAGAGTACCCTTTTTAGCTCATTAACCATTTTCTATTGTTTTAATATTCATACGTTTATTCCCAAGCGTCCCTTGGGATTTGACGGCCAATTTTATGCGCGTTAGAAAGAGTGTGGGCAAGCGATCATTGTGTGCAAGTTTCAAGGCCAGAGCTCTTGTAGAAGCGGAGAAAATCCCCTCTGAATATTGAAACAATAGAAATTTGTTAATGAGCAAAAATGAGCCATTTTTTCAAAAAATCCAAGAGCACCCTTTTTAGCTCATTAACCATTTTCTATTGTTTTAATATTCATACGCTTATTACCAAGCGTCCCTTGGGATTTGACGGCTAATTTTATGCGCGTTAGAAAGAGTGTGGGCAAGCGATCATTGTGTGCAAGTTTCAAGGCCAGAGCTCTTGTAGAAACGGAGAAAATCCCCTCTGAATATTGAAACAATAGAAATTTGTTAATGAGCAAAAATAAGCCATTTTTTCAAAAAATCCAAGAGCACCCTTTTTAGCTCATTAACCATTTTCTATTGTTTTAATATTCATACGCTTATTACCAAGCGTCCCTTGGGATTTGACGGCTAATTTTATGCGCGTTAGAAAGAGTGTGGGCAAGCGATCATTGTGTGCAAGTTTCAAGGCCAGAGCTCTTGTAGAAACGGAGAAAATCCCCTCTGAATATTGAAACAATAGAAATTTGTTAATGAGCAAAAATAAGCCATTTTTTCAAAAAATCCAAGAGTACCCTTTTTAGCTCATTAACCATTTTCTATTGTTTTAATATTCATACGTTTATTCCCAAGCGTCCCTTGGGATTTGACGGCTAATTTTATGCGCGTTAGAAAGAGTGTGGGCAAGCGATCATTATGTGCAAGCTTCAAGTCCAGAGCTCTTGTAGAAGCGGAGAAAATCCCCTCTGAATATTGAAACAATAGAAATTTGTTAATGAGCAAAAATGAGCCATTTTTTCAAAAAATCCAAGAGTACCCTTTTTAGCTCATTAACCATTTGCTATTGTTTTAATATTCATACGTTAATTCCCAAGCGTACCTTGGGATTTGACGGCCAATTTTATGAGCGTTAGAAAGAGTGTGGGCAAGCGATCATTGTGTGCAAGTTTCAAGGCCAGAGCTCTTGTAGAAGCGGAGAAAATCCCCTCTGAATATTGAAACAATAGAAATTTGTTAATGGGTAAACATGAGCCATTTTTTCAAAAAATCCAAGAGCACCCTTTTTAGCTCATTAACCATTTTCTATTGTTTTAATATTCATACGCTTATTCCCAAGCGTCCCTTGGGATTTGATGGCTAATTTTATGCGCGTTAGAAAGAGTGTGGGCAAGCGATCATTGTGTGCAAGTTTCAAGGCCAGAGCTCTTGTAGAAGCGGAGAAAATCCCCTCTGAATATTGTAACAATAGAAATTTGTTAATGAGCAAAAATGAGCCATTTTTTCAAAAAATCCAAGAGTACCCTTTTTAGCTCATTAACCATTTTCTATTGTTTTAATATTCATACGTTAATTCCCAAGCGTCCCTTGGGATTTGACGGCCAATTTTATGAGCGTTAGAAAGAGTGTGGGCAAGCGATCATTGTGTGCAAGTTTCAAGGCCAGAGCTCTTGTAGAAGCGGAGAAAATCCCCTCTGAATATTGAGTTAATGGGTAAACATGAGCCATTTTTTCAAAAAATCCAAGAGCACCCTTTTTAGCTCATTAACCATTTTCTATTGTTTTAATATTCATACGCTTATTCCCAAGCGTCCCTTGGGATTTGATGGCTAATTTTATGCGCGTTAGAAAGAGTGTGGGCAAGCGATCATTGTGTGCAAGCTTCAAGGACAGAGCTCTTGTAGAAGCGGAGAAAATCCCCTCTGAATATTGAAACAATAGAAATTTGTTAATGAGCAAAAATGAGCTATTTTTTCAAAAACTCCAAGAGTACCCTTTTTAGCTCATTAACCATTTTCTATTGTTTTAATATTCTTACGTTTATTCCCAAGCGTCCCTTGGGATTTGACGGCCAATTTAATGCGCGTTAGAAAGAGTGTGGACAAGCGATCATTGTGTGCAAGTTTCAAGGCCAGAGCTCTTGTAGAAGCGGAGAAAATCCCCTCTGAATATTGAAACAATAGAAATTTGTTAATGAGCAAAAATGAGCCATTTTTTCAAAAAATCCAAGAGCACCCTTTTTAGCTCATTAACCATTTTCTATTGTTTTAATATTCATACGCTTATTCCCAAGCGTCCCTTGGGATTTGATGGCTAAATTTATGCGCGTTAGAAAGAGTGTGGGCAAGCGATCATTGTGTGCAAGTTTCAAGGCCAGAGCTCTTGTAGAAGCGGAGAAAATCCCCTCTGAATATTGAAACAATAGAAATTTGTTAATGAGCAAAAATGAGCCATTTTTTCAAAAAATCCAAGAGTACCCTTTTTAGCTCATTAACCATTTTCTATTGTTTTAATATTCATACGTTAATTCCCAAGCGTCCCTTGGGATTTGACGGCCAATTTTATGAGCGTTAGAAAGAGTGTGGGCAAGCGATCATTGTGTGCAAGTTTCAAGGCCAGAGCTCTTGTAGAAGCGGAGAAAATCCCCTCTGAATATTGAAACAATAGAAATTTGTTAATGGGTAAACATGAGCCATTTTTTCAAAAAATCCAAGAGCACCCTTTTTAGCTCATTAACCATTTTCTATTGTTTTAATATTCATACGCTTATTCCCAAGCGTCCCTTGGGATTTGATGGCTAATTTTATGCGCGTTAGAAAGAGTGTGGGCAAGCGATCATTGTGTGCAAGCTTCAAGGACAGAGCTCTTGTAGAAGCGGAGAAAATCCCCTCTGAATATTGAAACAATAGAAATTTGTTAATGAGCAAAAATGAGCCATTTTTTCAAAAACTCCAAGAGTACCCTTTTTAGCTCATTAACCATTTTCTATTGTTTTAATATTCTTACGTTTATTCCCAAGCGTCCCTTGGGATTTGACGGCCAATTTTATGCGCGTTAGATAGAGTGTGGACAAGCGATCATTGTGTGCAAGTTTCAAGGCCAGAGCTCTTGTAGAAGCGGAGAAAATCCCCTCTGAATATTGAAACAATAGAAATTTGTTAATGAGCAAAAATGAGCCATTTTTTCAAAAAATCCAAGAGTACCCTTTTAAGCTCATTAACCATTTCCTATTGTTTTAATATTCATACGCTTATTCCCAAGCGTCCCTTGGGATTTGATGGCTAATTTTATGCGCGTTAGAAAGAGTGTGGGTAAGCGATCATTGTGTGCAAGTTTCAAGGCCAGAGCTCTTGTAGAAGCGGAGAAAATCCCCTCTGAATATTGAAACAATAGAAATTTGTTAATGAGCAAAAATGAGCCATTTTTTCAAAAAATCCAAGAGTACCCTTTTTAGCTCATTAACCATTTTCTATTGTTTTAATATTCATACGCTTATTCCCAAGCGTCCCTTGGGATTTGATGGCTAATTTTATGCGCGTTAGAAAGAGTGTGGGTAAGCGATCATTGTGTGCAAGTTTCAAGGCCAGAGCTCTTGTAGAAGCGGAGAAAATCCCCTCTGAATATTGAAACAATAGAAATTTGTTAATGAGCAAAAATGAGCCATTTTTTCAAAAAATCCAAGAGTACCCTTTTTAGCTCATTAACCATTTTCTATTGTTTTGATATTCATACGTTTATTCCCAAGCGTCCCTTGAGATTTGACGGCTAATTTTATGCGCGTTAGAAAGAGTGTGGGCAAGCGATCATTGTGTGCAAGTTTCAAGGCCAGAGCTCTTGTAGAAACGGAGAAAATCCCCTCTGAATATTGAAACAATAGAAATTTGTTAATTTGCAAAAATAAGCCATTTTTTCAAAAAATCCAAGAGTACCCTTTTTAGCTCATTAACCATTTTCTATTGTTTTAATATTCATACGTTTATTCCCAAGCGTCCCTTGGGATTTGACGGCTAATTTTATGCGCGTTAGAAGGAGTGTGGGCAAGCGATCATTGTGTGTAAGTTTCAAGGCCAGAGCTCTTGTAGAAGCGGAGAAAATCCCCTCTGAATATTGAAACAATAGAAATTTGTTAATGAGCAAAAATGAGCCATTTTTTCAAAAAATACAAGAGTACCCTTTTTAGCTCATTAACCATTTTCTATTGTTTTAATATTCATACGTTTATTCCCAAGCGTCCCTTGGGATTTGACGGCTAATTTTATGCGCGTTAGAAAGAGTGTGGGCAAGCGATCATTGTGTGCAAGTTTCAAGGCCAGAGCTCTTGTAGAAGCGGAGAAAATCCCCTCTGAATATTGAAACAATAGAAATTTGTTAATGAGCAAAAATGAGCCATTTTTTCAAAAAATCCAAGAGTACCCTTTTTACCTCATTAACCATTTTCTATTGTTTTAATATTCACACGTTTATTCCCAAGCGTCCCTTGGGATTTGACGGCTAATTTTATGAGCGTTAGAAAAAGTGTGGGCAAGCGATCATTGTGTGCAAGTTTCAAGGCCAGAGCTCTTGTAGAAGCGGAGAAAATCCCCTCTGAATATTGAAACAATAGAAATTTGTTAATGAGCAAAAATGAGCCATTTTTTCAAAAAATCCAAGAGCACCCTTTTTAGCTCATTAACCATTTTCTATTGTTTTAATATTCATACGCTTATTCCCAAGCGTCCCTTGGTATTTGATGGCTAATTTTATGCGCGTTAGAAAGAGTGTGGGCAAGCGATCATTGTGAGCAAGTTTCAAGGCCAGAGCTCTTGTAGAAGCGGAGAAAATCCCCTCTGAATATTGAAACAATAGAAATTTGTTAATGAGCAAAAATGAGCCATTTTTTAAAAAAAATCCAAGAGTACCCTTTTTAGCTCATTAACCATTTTCTATTGTTTTGATATTCATACGTTTATTCCCAAGCGTCCCTTGGGATTTGATGGCTAATTTTATGCGCGTTAGAAAGAGTGTGGGCAAGCGATCACTGTGTGCAAGTTTCAAGGCCAGAGCTCTTGTAGAAACGGATAAAATCCCCTCTGAATATTGAAACAATAGAAATTTGTTAATGAGCAAAAAT
Organism: Dendrophyllia cribrosa; assembly: GCA_024195265.1. Lineage (NCBI taxonomy): Eukaryota > Metazoa > Cnidaria > Anthozoa > Scleractinia > Dendrophylliidae > Dendrophyllia > Dendrophyllia cribrosa. The sequence continues at coordinate 736,366 of JAJLRJ010000010.1, read as the reverse complement.
GAGCCATTTTTTCAAAAAATCCAAGAGTACCCTTTTTAGCTCATTAACCATTTTCTATTGTTTTGATATTCATAAGTTTATTCCCAAGCGTCCCTTGGGATTTGACGGCTAATTTTATGCGCGTTAGAAGGAGTGTGGGCAAGCGATCATTGTGTGCAAGTTTCAAGGCCAGAGCTCTTGTAGAAGCGGAGAAAATCCCCTCTGAATATTGAAACAATAGAAATTTGTTAATGAGCAAAAATGAGCCATTTTTTCAAAAAATCCAAGAGTACCCTTTTTAGCTCATTAACCATTTTCTATTGTTTTAATATTCATACGTTTATTCCCAAGCGTCCCTTGGGATTTGACGGCTAATTTTATACGCGTTAGAAAGAGTGTGGGCAAGCGATCATTGTGTGCAAGTTTCAAGGCCAGAGCTCTTGTAGAAGCGGAGAAAATCCCCTCTGAATATTGAAACAATAGAAATTTGTTAATGAGCAAACATGAGCCATTTTTTCAAAAAATCCAAGAGCACCCTTTTTAGCTCATTAACCATTTTCTATTGTTTTAATATTCATACGCTTATTCCCAAGCGTCCCTTGGGATTTGATGGCTAATTTTATGCGCGTTAGAAAGAGTGCGGGTAAGCGATCATTGTGTGCAAGTTTCAAGGACAGAGCTCTTGTAGAAGCGGAGAAAATCCCCTCTGAATATTGAAACAATAGAAATTTGTTAATGAGAAAAATGAGCCATTTTTTCAAAAAATCCAAGAGTACCCTTTTTAGCTCATTAACCATTTTCTATTGTTTTAATATTCATACGCTTATTCCCAAGCGTCCCTTGGGATTTGATGGCTAATTTTATGCGCGTTAGAAAGAGTGTGGGCAAGCGATCATTGTGTGCAAGTTTCAAGGCCAGAGCTCTTGTAGAAGCGGAGGAAATCCCCTCTGAATATTGAAACAATAGAAATTTGTTAATGAGCAAAAATGAGCCATTTTTTCAAAAAATCCAAGAGTACCCTTTTTAGCTCATTAACCATTTTCTATTGTTTTAATATTCATACGTTTATTCCCAAGCGTCCCTTGGGATTTGACGGCTAATTTTATGCGCGTTAGAAAGAGTGTGGGCAAGCGATCATTGTGTGCAAGTTTCAAGGCCAGAGCTCTTGTAGAAGCGGAGAAAATCCCCTCTGAATATTGAAACAATAGAAATTTGTTAATGAGCAAAAATGAGCCATTTTTTCAAAAAATCCAAGAGTACCCTTTTTAGCTCATTAACCATTTTCTATTGTTTTAATATTCACACGTTTATTCCCAAGCGTCCCTTGGGATTTGACGGCTAATTTTATGAGCGTTAGAAAGAGTGTGGGCAAGCGATCATTGTGTGCAAGTTTCAAGGCCAGAGCTCTTGTAGAAGCGGAGAAAATCCCCTCTGAATATTGAAACAATAGAAATTTGTTAATGAGCAAAAATGAGCCATTTTTTCAAAAAATCCAAGAGCACCCTTTCTAGCTCATTAACCATTTTCTATTGTTTTAATATTCATACGCTTATTCCCAAGCGTCCCTTGGTATTTGATGGCTAATTTTATGCGCGTTAGAAAGAGTGTGGGCAAGCGATCATTGTGAGCAAGTTTCAAGGCCAGAGCTCTTGTAGAAGCGGAGAAAATCCCCTCTGAATATTGAAACAATAGAAATTTGTTAATGAGCAAAAATGAGCCATTTTTTAAAAAAAATCCAAGAGTACCCTTTTTAGCTCATTAACCATTTTCTATTGTTTTGATATTCATACGTTTATTCCCAAGCGTCCCTTGGGATTTGATGGCTAATTTTATGCGCGTTAGAAAGAGTGTGGGCAAGCGATCACTGTGTGCAAGTTTCAAGGCCAGAGCTCTTGTAGAAACGGATAAAATCCCCTCTGAATATTGAAACAATAGAAATTTGTTAATGAGCAAAAATGAGCCATTTTTTCAAAAAATCCAAGAGTACCCTTTTTAGCTCATTAACCATTTTCTATTGTTTTGATATTCATACGTTTATTCCCAAGCGTCCCTTGGGATTTGACGGCTAATTTTATGCGCGTTAGAAGGAGTGTGGGCAAGCGATCATTGTGTGCAAGTTTCAAGGCCAGAGCTCTTGTAGAAGCGGAGAAAATCCCCTCTGAATATTGAAACAATAGAAATTTGTTAATGAGCAAAAATGAGCCATTTTTTCAAAAAATCCAAGAGTACCCTTTTTAGCTCATTAACCATTTTCTATTGTTTTAATATTCATACGTTTATTCCCAAGCGTCCCTTGGTATTTGACGGCTAATTTTATACGCGTTAGAAAGAGTGTGGGCAAGCGATCATTGTGTGCAAGTTTCAAGGCCAGAGCTCTTGTAGAAGCGGAGAAAATCCCCTCTGAATATTGAAACAATAGAAATTTGTTAATGAGCAAACATGAGCCATTTTTTCAAAAAATCCAAGAGCACCCTTTTTAGCTCATTAACCATTTTCTATTGTTTTAATATTCATACGCTTATTCCCAAGCGTCCCTTGGGATTTGATGGCTAATTTTATGCGCGTTAGAAAGAGTGCGGGTAAGCGATCATTGTGTGCAAGTTTCAAGGACAGAGCTCTTGTAGAAGCGGAGAAAATCCCCTCTGAATATTGAAACAATAGAAATTTGTTAATGAGAAAAATGAGCCATTTTTTCAAAAAATCCAAGAGTACCCTTTTTAGCTCATTAACCATTTTCTATTGTTTTAATATTCATACGCTTATTCCCAAGCGTCCCTTGGGATTTGATGGCTAATTTTATGCGCGTTAGAAAGAGTGTGGGCAAGCGATCATTGTGTGCAAGTTTCAAGGCCAGAGCTCTTGTAGAAGCGGAGGAAATCCCCTCTGAATATTGAAACAATAGAAATTTGTTAATGAACAAAAATGAGCCATTTTTTCAAAAAATCCAAGAGTACCCTTTTTAGCTCATTAACCATTTTCTATTGTTTTAATATTCATACGTTTATTCCCAAGCGTCCCTTGGGATTTGACGGCTAATTTTATGAGCGTTAGAAAGAGTGTGGGCAAGCGATCATTGTGTGCAAGTTTCAAGGCCAGAGCTCTTGTAGAAGCGGAGAAAATCCCCTCTGAATATTGAAACAATAGAAATTTGTTAATGAGCAAAAATGAGCCATTTTTTCATAAAATCCAAGAGTACCCTTTTTAGCTCATTAACCATTTTCTATTGTTTTAATATTCATACGTTTATTCCCAAGCGTCCCTTGGGATTTGACGGCTAATTTTATTCGCGTTAGAAAGAGTGTGGGCAAGCGATCATTGTGTGCAAGTTTCAAGGCCAGAGCTCTTGTAGAAGCGGAGAAAATCCCCTCTGAATATTGAAACAATAGAAATTTGTTAATGAGCAAAAATGAGCCATTTTTTCAAAAAATCCAAAAGTACCCTTTTTAGCTCATTAACCATTTTCTATTGTTTTAATATTCATACGTTTATTCCCAAGCGTCCCTTGGGATTTGACGGCTAATTTTATGCGCGTTAGAAAGAGTGTGGACAAGCGATCATTGTGTGCAAGTTTGAAGGCCAGAGCTCTTGTAGAAGCGGAGAAAATCCCCTCTGAATATTGAAACAATAGAAACTTGTTAATGAGCAAAAATGAGCCATTTTTACAAAAAATCCAAGAGTACCCTTTTTAGCTCATTAACCATTTTCTATTGTTTTAATATTCATACGTTTATTCCCAAGCGTCCCTTGGGATTTGACGGCTAATTTTATGCGCGTTAGAAAGAGTGTGGGCAAGCGATCATTGTGTGCAAGTTTCAAGGCCAGAGCTCTTGTAGAAGCGGAGAAAATCCCCTCTGAATATTGAAACAATAGAAACTTGTTAATGAGCAAAAATGAGCCATTTTTTCAAAAAATCCAAGAGCACCCTTTTTAGCTCATTAACCATTTTCTATTGTTTTAATATTCATACGTTTATTCCCAAGCGTCCCTTGGGATTTGACGGCTAATTTTATGCGCGTTAGAAAGAGTGTGGGCAAGCGATCATTGTGTGCAAGTTTCAAGGCCAGAGCTCTTGTAGAAGCGGAGGAAATCCCCTCTGAATATTGAAACAATAGAAATTTGTTAATGAGCAAAAATGAGCCATTTTTTCAAAAAATCCAAGAGTACCCTTTTTAGCTCATTAACCATTTTCTATTGTTTTAATATTCATACGTTTATTCCCAAGCGTCCCTTGGGATTTGACGGCTAATTTTATGAGCGTTAGAAAGAGTGTGGGCAAGCGATCATTGTGTGCAAGTTTCAAGGCCAGAGCTCTTGTAGAAGCGGAGAAAATCCCCTCTGAATATTGAAACAATAGAAATTTGTTAATGAGCAAAAATGAGCCATTTTTTCAAAAAATCCAAGAGTACCCTTTTTAGCTCATTAACCATTTTCTATTGTTTTAATATTCATACGTTTATTCCCAAGCGTCCCTTGGGATTTGACGGCTAATTTTATGCGCGTTAGAAAGAGTGTGGGCAAGCGATCATTGTGTGCAAGTTTCAAGGCCAGAGCTCTTGTAGAAGCGGAGGAAATCCCCTCTGAATATTGAAACAATAGAAATTTGTTAATGAGCAAAAATGAGCCATTTTTTCAAAAAATCCAAGAGTACCCTTTTTAGCTCATTAACCATTTTCTATTGTTTTAATATTCATACGTTTATTCCCAAGCGTCCCTTGGGATTTGACGGCTAATTTTATGAGCGTTAGAAAGAGTGTGGGCAAGCGATCATTGTGTGCAAGTTTCAAGGCCAGAGCTCTTGTAGAAGCGGAGAAAATCCCCTCTGAATATTGAAACAATAGAAATTTGTTAATGAGCAAAAATGAGCCATTTTTTCAAAAAATCCAAGAGTACCCTTTTTAGCTCATTAACCATTTTCTATTGTTTTAATATTCATACGTTTATTCCCAAGCGTCCCTTGGGATTTGACGGCTAATTTTATGCGCGTTAGAAAGAGTGTGGGCAAGCGATCATTGTGTGCAAGTTTCAAGGCCAGAGCTCTTGTAGAAGCGGAGGAAATCCCCTCTGAATATTGAAACAATAGAAATTTGTTAATGAGCAAAAATGAGCCATTTTTTCAAAAAATCCAAGAGTACCCTTTTTAGCTCATTAACCATTTTCTATTGTTTTAATATTCATACGTTTATTCCCAAGCGTCCCTTGGGATTTGACGGCTAATTTTATGAGCGTTAGAAAGAGTGTGGGCAAGCGATCATTGTGTGCAAGTTTCAAGGCCAGAGCTCTTGTAGAAGCGGAGAAAATCCCCTCTGAATATTGAAACAATAGAAATTTGTTAATGAGCAAAAATGAGCCATTTTTTTCAAAAAATCCAAGAGTACCCTTTTTAGCTCATTAACCATTTTCTATTGTTTTAATATTCATACGTTTATTCCCAAGCGTCCCTTGGGATTTGACGGCTAATTATATGCGCGTTAGAAAGAGTGTGGGCAAGCGATCATTGTGTGCAAGTTTCAAGGCCAGAGCTCTTGTAGAAGCGGAGAAAATCCCCTCTGAATATTGAAACAATAGAAACTTGTTAATGAGCAAAAATGAGCCATTTTTTCAAAAAATCCAAGAGTACCCTTTTTAGCTCATTAACCATTTTCTATTGTTTTAATATTCATACGTTTATTCCCAAGCGTCCCTTGGGATTTGACGGCTAATTTTATGCGCGTTAGAAAGAGTGTGGGCAAGCGATCATTGTGTGCAAGTTTCAAGGCCAGAGCTCTTGTAGAAGCGGAGAAAATCCCCTCTGAATATTGAAACAATAGAAATTTGTTAATGAGCAAAAATGAGCCATTTTTTCAAAAAATCCAAGAGTACCCTTTTTAGCTCATTAACCATTTTCTATTGTTTTAATATTCATACGTTTATTCCCAAGCGTCCCTTGGGATTTGACGGCTAATTTTATGCGCGTTAGAAAGAGTGTGGGCAAGCGATCATTGTGTGCAAGTTTCAAGGCCAGAGCTCTTGTAGAAGCGGAGAAAATCCCCTCTGAATATTGAAACAATAGAAATTTGTTAATGAGCAAAAATGAGCCATTTTTTCAAAAAATCCAAGAGTACCCTTTTTAGCTCATTAACCATTTTCTATTGTTTTAATATTCATACGTTTATTCCCAAGCGTCCCTTGGGATTTGACGGCTAATTTTATGCGCGTTAGAAAGAGTGTGGGCAAGCGATCATTGTGTGCAAGTTTCAAGGCCAGAGCTCTTGTAGAAGCGGAGAAAATCCCCTCTGAATATTGAAACAATAGAAATTTGTTAATGAGCAAAAATGAGCCATTTTTTCAAAAAATCCAAGAGTACCCTTTTTAGCTCATTAACCATTTTCTATTGTTTTAATATTCATACGTTTATTCCCAAGCGTCCCTTGGGATTTGACGGCTAATTTTATGCGCGTTAGAAAGAGTGTGGGCAAGCGATCATTGTGTGCAAGTTTCAAGGCCAGAGCTCTTGTAGAAGCGGAGAAAATCCCCTCTGAATATTGAAACAATAGAAATTTGTTAATGAGCAAAAATGAGCCATTTTTTCAAAAAATCCAAGAGTACCCTTTTTAGCTCATTAACCATTTTCTATTGTTTTAATATTCATACGTTTATTCCCAAGCGTCCCTTGGGATTTGACGGCTAATTTTATGCGCGTTAGAAAGAGTGTGGGCAAGCGATCATTGTGTGCAAGTTTCAAGGCCAGAGCTCTTGTAGAAGCGGAGAAAATCCCCTCTGAATATTGAAACAATAGAAATTTGTTAATGAGCAAAAATGAGCCATTTTTTCAAAAAATCCAAGAGTACCCTTTTTAGCTCATTAACCATTTTCTATTGTTTTAATATTCATACGTTTATTCCCAAGCGTCCCTTGGGATTTGACGGCTAATTTTATGCGCGTTAGAAAGAGTGTGGGCAAGCGATCATTGTGTGCAAGTTTCAAGGCCAGAGCTCTTGTAGAAGCGGAGAAAATCCCCTCTGAATATTGAAACAATAGAAATTTGTTAATGAGCAAAAATGAGCCATTTTTTCAAAAAATCCAAGAGTACCCTTTTTAGCTCATTAACCATTTTCTATTGTTTTAATATTCATACGTTTATTCCCAAGCGTCCCTTGGGATTTGACGGCTAATTTTATGCGCGTTAGAAAGAGTGTGGGCAAGCGATCATTGTGTGCAAGTTTCAAGGCCAGAGCTCTTGTAGAAGCGGAGAAAATCCCCTCTGAATATTGAAACAATAGAAATTTGTTAATGAGCAAAAATGAGCCATTTTTTCAAAAAATCCAAGAGTACCCTTTTTAGCTCATTAACCATTTTCTATTGTTTTAATATTCATACGTTTATTCCCAAGCGTCCCTTGGGATTTGACGGCTAATTTTATGCGCGTTAGAAAGAGTGTGGGCAAGCGATCATTGTGTGCAAGTTTCAAGGCCAGAGCTCTTGTAGAAGCGGAGAAAATCCCCTCTGAATATTGAAACAATAGAAATTTGTTAATGAGCAAAAATGAGCCATTTTTTCAAAAAATCCAAGAGTACCCTTTTTAGCTCATTAACCATTTTCTATTGTTTTAATATTCATACGTTTATTCCCAAGCGTCCCTTGGGATTTGACGGCTAATTTTATGCGCGTTAGAAAGAGTGTGGGCAAGCGATCATTGTGTGCAAGTTTCAAGGCCAGAGCTCTTGTAGAAGCGGAGAAAATCCCCTCTGAATATTGAAACAATAGAAATTTGTTAATGAGCAAAAATGAGCCATTTTTTCAAAAAATCCAAGAGTACCCTTTTTAGCTCATTAACCATTTTCTATTGTTTTAATATTCATACGTTTATTCCCAAGCGTCCCTTGGGATTTGACGGCTAATTTTATGCGCGTTAGAAAGAGTGTGGGCAAGCGATCATTGTGTGCAAGTTTCAAGGCCAGAGCTCTTGTAGAAGCGGAGAAAATCCCCTCTGAATATTGAAACAATAGAAATTTGTTAATGAGCAAAAATGAGCCATTTTTTCAAAAAATCCAAGAGTACCCTTTTTAGCTCATTAACCATTTTCTATTGTTTTAATATTCATACGTTTATTCCCAAGCGTCCCTTGGGATTTGACGGCTAATTTTATGCGCGTTAGAAAGAGTGTGGGCAAGCGATCATTGTGTGCAAGTTTCAAGGCCAGAGCTCTTGTAGAAGCGGAGAAAATCCCCTCTGAATATTGAAACAATAGAAATTTGTTAATGAGCAAAAATGAGCCATTTTTTCAAAAAATCCAAGAGTACCCTTTTTAGCTCATTAACCATTTTCTATTGTTTTAATATTCATACGTTTATTCCCAAGCGTCCCTTGGGATTTGACGGCTAATTTTATGCGCGTTAGAAAGAGTGTGGGCAAGCGATCATTGTGTGCAAGTTTCAAGGCCAGAGCTCTTGTAGAAGCGGAGAAAATCCCCTCTGAATATTGAAACAATAGAAATTTGTTAATGAGCAAAAATGAGCCATTTTTTCAAAAAATCCAAGAGTACCCTTTTTAGCTCATTAACCATTTTCTATTGTTTTAATATTCATACGTTTATTCCCAAGCGTCCCTTGGGATTTGACGGCTAATTTTATGCGCGTTAGAAAGAGTGTGGGCAAGCGATCATTGTGTGCAAGTTTCAAGGCCAGAGCTCTTGTAGAAGCGGAGAAAATCCCCTCTGAATATTGAAACAATAGAAATTTGTTAATGAGCAAAAATGAGCCATTTTTTCAAAAAATCCAAGAGTACCCTTTTTAGCTCATTAACCATTTTCTATTGTTTTAATATTCATACGTTTATTCCCAAGCGTCCCTTGGGATTTGACGGCTAATTTTATGCGCGTTAGAAAGAGTGTGGGCAAGCGATCATTGTGTGCAAGTTTCAAGGCCAGAGCTCTTGTAGAAGCGGAGAAAATCCCCTCTGAATATTGAAACAATAGAAATTTGTTAATGAGCAAAAATGAGCCATTTTTTCAAAAAATCCAAGAGTACCCTTTTTAGCTCATTAACCATTTTCTATTGTTTTAATATTCATACGTTTATTCCCAAGCGTCCCTTGGGATTTGACGGCTAATTTTATGCGCGTTAGAAAGAGTGTGGGCAAGCGATCATTGTGTGCAAGTTTCAAGGCCAGAGCTCTTGTAGAAGCGGAGAAAATCCCCTCTGAATATTGAAACAATAGAAATTTGTTAATGAGCAAAAATGAGCCATTTTTTCAAAAAATCCAAGAGTACCCTTTTTAGCTCATTAACCATTTTCTATTGTTTTAATATTCATACGTTTATTCCCAAGCGTCCCTTGGGATTTGACGGCTAATTTTATGCGCGTTAGAAAGAGTGTGGGCAAGCGATCATTGTGTGCAAGTTTCAAGGCCAGAGCTCTTGTAGAAGCGGAGAAAATCCCCTCTGAATATTGAAACAATAGAAATTTGTTAATGAGCAAAAATGAGCCATTTTTTCAAAAAATCCAAGAGTACCCTTTTTAGCTCATTAACCATTTTCTATTGTTTTAATATTCATACGTTTATTCCCAAGCGTCCCTTGGGATTTGACGGCTAATTTTATGCGCGTTAGAAAGAGTGTGGGCAAGCGATCATTGTGTGCAAGTTTCAAGGCCAGAGCTCTTGTAGAAGCGGAGAAAATCCCCTCTGAATATTGAAACAATAGAAATTTGTTAATGAGCAAAAATGAGCCATTTTTTCAAAAAATCCAAGAGTACCCTTTTTAGCTCATTAACCATTTTCTATTGTTTTAATATTCATACGTTTATTCCCAAGCGTCCCTTGGGATTTGACGGCTAATTTTATGCGCGTTAGAAAGAGTGTGGGCAAGCGATCATTGTGTGCAAGTTTCAAGGCCAGAGCTCTTGTAGAAGCGGAGAAAATCCCCTCTGAATATTGAAACAATAGAAATTTGTTAATGAGCAAAAATGAGCCATTTTTTCAAAAAATCCAAGAGTACCCTTTTTAGCTCATTAACCATTTTCTATTGTTTTAATATTCATACGTTTATTCCCAAGCGTCCCTTGGGATTTGACGGCTAATTTTATGCGCGTTAGAAAGAGTGTGGGCAAGCGATCATTGTGTGCAAGTTTCAAGGCCAGAGCTCTTGTAGAAGCGGAGAAAATCCCCTCTGAATATTGAAACAATAGAAATTTGTTAATGAGCAAAAATGAGCCATTTTTTCAAAAAATCCAAGAGTACCCTTTTTAGCTCATTAACCATTTTCTATTGTTTTAATATTCATACGTTTATTCCCAAGCGTCCCTTGGGATTTGACGGCTAATTTTATGCGCGTTAGAAAGAGTGTGGGCAAGCGATCATTGTGTGCAAGTTTCAAGGCCAGAGCTCTTGTAGAAGCGGAGGAAATCCCCTCTGAATATTGAAACAATAGAAATTTGTTAATGAGCAAAAATGAGCCATTTTTTCAAAAAATCCAAGAGTACCCTTTTTAGCTCATTAACCATTTTCTATTGTTTTAATATTCATACGTTTATTCCCAAGCGTCCCTTGGGATTTGACGGCTAATTTTATGCGCGTTAGAAAGAGTGTGGGCAAGCGATCATTGTGTGCAAGTTTCAAGGCCAGAGCTCTTGTAGAAGCGGAGAAATCCCCTCTGAATATTGAAACAATAGAAATTTGTTAATGAGCAAAAATGAGCCATTTTTTCAAAAAATCCAAGAGTACCCTTTTTAGCTCATTAACCATTTTCTATTGTTTTAATATTCATACGTTTATTCCCAAGCGTCCCTTGGGATTTGACGGCTAATTTTATGCGCGTTAGAAAGAGTGTGGGCAAGCGATCATTGTGTGCAAGTTTCAAGGCCAGAGCTCTTGTAGAAGCGGAGAAAATCCCCTCTGAATATTGAAACAATAGAAATTTGTTAATGAGCAAAAATGAGCCATTTTTTCAAAAAATCCAAGAGTACCCTTTTTAGCTCATTAACCATTTTCTATTGTTTTAATATTCATACGTTTATTCCCAAGCGTCCCTTGGGATTTGACGGCTAATTTTATGCGCGTTAGAAAGAGTGTGGGCAAGCGATCATTGTGTGCAAGTTTCAAGGCCAGAGCTCTTGTAGAAGCGGAGAAAATCCCCTCTGAATATTGAAACAATAGAAATTTGTTAATGAGCAAAAATGAGCCATTTTTTCAAAAAATCCAAGAGTACCCTTTTTAGCTCATTAACCATTTTCTATTGTTTTAATATTCATACGTTTATTCCCAAGCGTCCCTTGGGATTTGACGGCTAATTTTATGCGCGTTAGAAAGAGTGTGGGCAAGCGATCATTGTGTGCAAGTTTCAAGGCCAGAGCTCTTGTAGAAGCGGAGAAAATCCCCTCTGAATATTGAAACAATAGAAATTTGTTAATGAGCAAAAATGAGCCATTTTTTCAAAAAATCCAAGAGTACCCTTTTTAGCTCATTAACCATTTTCTATTGTTTTAATATTCATACGTTTATTCCCAAGCGTCCCTTGGGATTTGACGGCTAATTTTATGCGCGTTAGAAAGAGTGTGGGCAAGCGATCATTGTGTGCAAGTTTCAAGGCCAGAGCTCTTGTAGAAGCGGAGAAAATCCCCTCTGAATATTGAAACAATAGAAATTTGTTAATGAGCAAAAATGAGCCATTTTTTCAAAAAATCCAAGAGTACCCTTTTTAGCTCATTAACCATTTTCTATTGTTTTAATATTCATACGTTTATTCCCAAGCGTCCCTTGGGATTTGACGGCTAATTTTATGCGCGTTAGAAAGAGTGTGGGCAAGCGATCATTGTGTGCAAGTTTCAAGGCCAGAGCTCTTGTAGAAGCGGAGAAAATCCCCTCTGAATATTGAAACAATAGAAATTTGTTAATGAGCAAAAATGAGCCATTTTTTCAAAAAATCCAAGAGTACCCTTTTTAGCTCATTAACCATTTTCTATTGTTTTAATATTCATACGTTTATTCCCAAGCGTCCCTTGGGATTTGACGGCTAATTTTATGCGCGTTAGAAAGAGTGTGGGCAAGCGATCATTGTGTGCAAGTTTCAAGGCCAGAGCTCTTGTAGAAGCGGAGAAAATCCCCTCTGAATATTGAAACAATAGAAATTTGTTAATGAGCAAAAATGAGCCATTTTTTCAAAAAATCCAAGAGTACCCTTTTTAGCTCATTAACCATTTTCTATTGTTTTAATATTCATACGTTTATTCCCAAGCGTCCCTTGGGATTTGACGGCTAATTTTATGCGCGTTAGAAAGAGTGTGGGCAAGCGATCATTGTGTGCAAGTTTCAAGGCCAGAGCTCTTGTAGAAGCGGAGAAAATCCCCTCTGAATATTGAAACAATAGAAATTTGTTAATGAGCAAAAATGAGCCATTTTTTCAAAAAATCCAAGAGTACCCTTTTTAGCTCATTAACCATTTTCTATTGTTTTAATATTCATACGTTTATTCCCAAGCGTCCCTTGGGATTTGACGGCTAATTTTATGCGCGTTAGAAAGAGTGTGGGCAAGCGATCATTGTGTGCAAGTTTCAAGGCCAGAGCTCTTGTAGAAGCGGAGAAAATCCCCTCTGAATATTGAAACAATAGAAATTTGTTAATGAGCAAAAATGAGCCATTTTTTCAAAAAATCCAAGAGTACCCTTTTTAGCTCATTAACCATTTTCTATTGTTTTAATATTCATACGTTTATTCCCAAGCGTCCCTTGGGATTTGACGGCTAATTTTATGCGCGTTAGAAAGAGTGTGGGCAAGCGATCATTGTGTGCAAGTTTCAAGGCCAGAGCTCTTGTAGAAGCGGAGAAAATCCCCTCTGAATATTGAAACAATAGAAATTTGTTAATGAGCAAAAATGAGCCATTTTTTCAAAAAATCCAAGAGTACCCTTTTTAGCTCATTAACCATTTTCTATTGTTTTAATATTCATACGTTTATTCCCAAGCGTCCCTTGGGATTTGACGGCTAATTTTATGCGCGTTAGAAAGAGTGTGGGCAAGCGATCATTGTGTGCAAGTTTCAAGGCCAGAGCTCTTGTAGAAGCGGAGAAAATCCCCTCTGAATATTGAAACAATAGAAATTTGTTAATGAGCAAAAATGAGCCATTTTTTCAAAAAATCCAAGAGTACCCTTTTTAGCTCATTAACCATTTTCTATTGTTTTAATATTCATACGTTTATTCCCAAGCGTCCCTTGGGATTTGACGGCTAATTTTATGCGCGTTAGAAAGAGTGTGGGCAAGCGATCATTGTGTGCAAGTTTCAAGGCCAGAGCTCTTGTAGAAGCGGAGAAAATCCCCTCTGAATATTGAAACAATAGAAATTTGTTAATGAGCAAAAATGAGCCATTTTTTCAAAAAATCCAAGAGTACCCTTTTTAGCTCATTAACCATTTTCTATTGTTTTAATATTCATACGTTTATTCCCAAGCGTCCCTTGGGATTTGACGGCTAATTTTATGCGCGTTAGAAAGAGTGTGGGCAAGCGATCATTGTGTGCAAGTTTCAAGGCCAGAGCTCTTGTAGAAGCGGAGAAAATCCCCTCTGAATATTGAAACAATAGAAATTTGTTAATGAGCAAAAATGAGCCATTTTTTCAAAAAATCCAAGAGTACCCTTTTTAGCTCATTAACCATTTTCTATTGTTTTAATATTCATACGTTTATTCCCAAGCGTCCCTTGGGATTTGACGGCTAATTTTATGCGCGTTAGAAAGAGTGTGGGCAAGCGATCATTGTGTGCAAGTTTCAAGGCCAGAGCTCTTGTAGAAGCGGAGAAAATCCCCTCTGAATATTGAAACAATAGAAATTTGTTAATGAGCAAAAATGAGCCATTTTTTCAAAAAATCCAAGAGTACCCTTTTTAGCTCATTAACCATTTTCTATTGTTTTAATATTCATACGTTTATTCCCAAGCGTCCCTTGGGATTTGACGGCTAATTTTATGCGCGTTAGAAAGAGTGTGGGCAAGCGATCATTGTGTGCAAGTTTCAAGGCCAGAGCTCTTGTAGAAGCGGAGAAAATCCCCTCTGAATATTGAAACAATAGAAATTTGTTAATGAGCAAAAATGAGCCATTTTTTCAAAAATCCAAGAGTACCCTTTTTAGCTCATTAACCATTTTCTATTGTTTTAATATTCATACGTTTATTCCCAAGCGTCCCTTGGGATTTGACGGCTAATTTTATGCGCGTTAGAAAGAGTGTGGGCAAGCGATCATTGTGTGCAAGTTTCAAGGCCAGAGCTCTTGTAGAAGCGGAGAAAATCCCCTCTGAATATTGAAACAATAGAAATTTGTTAATGAGCAAAAATGAGCCATTTTTTCAAAAAATCCAAGAGTACCCTTTTTAGCTCATTAACCATTTTCTATTGTTTTAATATTCATACGTTTATTCCCAAGCGTCCCTTGGGATTTGACGGCTAATTTTATGCGCGTTAGAAAGAGTGTGGGCAAGCGATCATTGTGTGCAAGTTTCAAGGCCAGAGCTCTTGTAGAAGCGGAGAAAATCCCCTCTGAATATTGAAACAATAGAAATTTGTTAATGAGCAAAAATGAGCCATTTTTTCAAAAAATCCAAGAGTACCCTTTTTAGCTCATTAACCATTTTCTATTGTTTTAATATTCATACGTTTATTCCCAAGCGTCCCTTGGGATTTGACGGCTAATTTTATGCGCGTTAGAAAGAGTGTGGGCAAGCGATCATTGTGTGCAAGTTTCAAGGCCAGAGCTCTTGTAGAAGCGGAGAAAATCCCCTCTGAATATTGAAACAATAGAAATTTGTTAATGAGCAAAAATGAGCCATTTTTTCAAAAAATCCAAGAGTACCCTTTTTAGCTCATTAACCATTTTCTATTGTTTTAATATTCATACGTTTATTCCCAAGCGTCCCTTGGGATTTGACGGCTAATTTTATGCGCGTTAGAAAGAGTGTGGGCAAGCGATCATTGTGTGCAAGTTTCAAGGCCAGAGCTCTTGTAGAAGCGGAGAAAATCCCCTCTGAATATTGAAACAATAGAAATTTGTTAATGAGCAAAAATGAGCCATTTTTTCAAAAAATCCAAGAGTACCCTTTTTAGCTCATTAACCATTTTCTATTGTTTTAATATTCATACGTTTATTCCCAAGCGTCCCTTGGGATTTGACGGCTAATTTTATGCGCGTTAGAAAGAGTGTGGGCAAGCGATCATTGTGTGCAAGTTTCAAGGCCAGAGCTCTTGTAGAAGCGGAGAAAATCCCCTCTGAATATTGAAACAATAGAAATTTGTTAATGAGCAAAAATGAGCCATTTTTTCAAAAAATCCAAGAGTACCCTTTTTAGCTCATTAACCATTTTCTATTGTTTTAATATTCATACGTTTATTCCCAAGCGTCCCTTGGGATTTGACGGCTAATTTTATGCGCGTTAGAAAGAGTGTGGGCAAGCGATCATTGTGTGCAAGTTTCAAGGCCAGAGCTCTTGTAGAAGCGGAGAAAATCCCCTCTGAATATTGAAACAATAGAAATTTGTTAATGAGCAAAAATGAGCCATTTTTTCAAAAAATCCAAGAGTACCCTTTTTAGCTCATTAACCATTTTCTATTGTTTTAATATTCATACGTTTATTCCCAAGCGTCCCTTGGGATTTGACGGCTAATTTTATGCGCGTTAGAAAGAGTGTGGGCAAGCGATCATTGTGTGCAAGTTTCAAGGCCAGAGCTCTTGTAGAAGCGGAGAAAATCCCCTCTGAATATTGAAACAATAGAAATTTGTTAATGAGCAAAAATGAGCCATTTTTTCAAAAAATCCAAGAGTACCCTTTTTAGCTCATTAACCATTTTCTATTGTTTTAATATTCATACGTTTATTCCCAAGCGTCCCTTGGGATTTGACGGCTAATTTTATGCGCGTTAGAAAGAGTGTGGGCAAGCGATCATTGTGTGCAAGTTTCAAGGCCAGAGCTCTTGTAGAAGCGGAGAAAATCCCCTCTGAATATTGAAACAATAGAAATTTGTTAATGAGCAAAAATGAGCCATTTTTTCAAAAAATCCAAGAGTACCCTTTTTAGCTCATTAACCATTTTCTATTGTTTTAATATTCATACGTTTATTCCCAAGCGTCCCTTGGGATTTGACGGCTAATTTTATGCGCGTTAGAAAGAGTGTGGGCAAGCGATCATTGTGTGCAAGTTTCAAGGCCAGAGCTCTTGTAGACGCGGAGAAAATCCCCTCTGAATATTGAAACAATAGAAATTTGTTAATGAGCAAAAATGAGCCATTTTTTCAAAAAATCCAAGAGTACCCTTTTTAGCTCATTAACCATTTTCTATTGTTTTAATATTCATACGTTTATTCCCAAGCGTCCCTTGGGATTTGACGGCTAATTTTATGCGCGTTAGAAAGAGTGTGGGCAAGCGATCATTGTGTGCAAGTTTCAAGGCCAGAGCTCTTGTAGACGCGGAGAAAATCCCCTCTGAATATTGAAACAATAGAAATTTGTTAATGAGCAAAAATGAGCCATTTTTTCAAAAAATCCAAGAGTACCCTTTTTAGCTCATTAACCATTTTCTATTGTTTTAATATTCATACGTTTATTCCCAAGCGTCCCTTGGGATTTGACGGCTAATTTTATGCGCGTTAGAAAGAGTGTGGGCAAGCGATCATTGTGTGCAAGTTTCAAGGCCAGAGCTCTTGTAGAAGCGGAGAAAATCCCCTCTGAATATTGAAACAATAGAAATTTGTTAATGAGCAAAAATGAGCCATTTTTTCAAAAAATCCAAGAGTACCCTTTTTAGCTCATTAACCATTTTCTATTGTTTTAATATTCATACGTTTATTCCCAAGCGTCCCTTGGGATTTGACGGCTAATTTTATGCGCGTTAGAAAGAGTGTGGGCAAGCGATCATTGTGTGCAAGTTTCAAGGCCAGAGCTCTTGTAGAAGCGGAGAAAATCCCCTCTGAATATTGAAACAATAGAAATTTGTTAATGAGCAAAAATGAGCCATTTTTTCAAAAAATCCAAGAGTACCCTTTTTAGCTCATTAACCATTTTCTATTGTTTTAATATTCATACGTTTATTCCCAAGCGTCCCTTGGGATTTGACGGCTAATTTTATGCGCGTTAGAAAGAGTGTGGGCAAGCGATCATTGTGTGCAAGTTTCAAGGCCAGAGCTCTTGTAGAAGCGGAGAAAATCCCCTCTGAATATTGAAACAATAGAAATTTGTTAATGAGCAAAAATGAGCCATTTTTTCAAAAAATCCAAGAGTACCCTTTTTAGCTCATTAATCATTTTCTATTGTTTTAATATTCATACGTTTATTCCCAAGCGTCCCTTGGGATTTGACGGCTAATTTTATGCGCGTTAGAAAGAGTGTGGGCAAGCGATCATTGTGTGCAAGTTTCAAGGCCAGAGCTCTTGTAGAAGCGGAGAAAATCCCCTCTGAATATTGAAACAATAGAAATTTGTTAATGAGCAAAAATGAGCCATTTTTTCAAAAAATCCAAGAGTACCCTTTTTAGCTCATTAACCATTTTCTATTGTTTTAATATTCATACGTTTATTCCCAAGCGTCCCTTGGGATTTGACGGCTAATTTTATGCGCGTTAGAAAGAGTGTGGGCAAGCGATCATTGTGTGCAAGTTTCAAGGCCAGAGCTCTTGTAGAAGCGGAGAAAATCCCCTCTGAATATTGAAACAATAGAAATTTGTTAATGAGCAAAAATGAGCCATTTTTTCAAAAAATCCAAGAGTACCCTTTTTAGCTCATTAACCATTTTCTATTGTTTTAATATTCATACGTTTATTCCCAAGCGTCCCTTGGGATTTGACGGCTAATTTTATGCGCGTTAGAAAGAGTGTGGGCAAGCGATCATTGTGTGCAAGTTTCAAGGCCAGAGCTCTTGTAGAAGCGGAGAAAATCCCCTCTGAATATTGAAACAATAGAAATTTGTTAATGAGCAAAAATGAGCCATTTTTTCAAAAAATCCAAGAGTACCCTTTTTAGCTCATTAACCATTTTCTATTGTTTTAATATTCATACGTTTATTCCCAAGCGTCCCTTGGGATTTGACGGCTAATTTTATGCGCGTTAGAAAGAGTGTGGGCAAGCGATCATTGTGTGCAAGTTTCAAGGCCAGAGCTCTTGTAGAAGCGGAGAAAATCCCCTCTGAATATTGAAACAATAGAAATTTGTTAATGAGCAAAAATGAGCCATTTTTTCAAAAAATCCAAGAGTACCCTTTTTAGCTCATTAACCATTTTCTATTGTTTTAATATTCATACGTTTATTCCCAAGCGTCCCTTGGGATTTGACGGCTAATTTTATGCGCGTTAGAAAGAGTGTGGGCAAGCGATCATTGTGTGCAAGTTTCAAGGCCAGAGCTCTTGTAGAAGCGGAGAAAATCCCCTCTGAATATTGAAACAATAGAAATTTGTTAATGAGCAAAAATGAGCCATTTTTTCAAAAAATCCAAGAGTACCCTTTTTAGCTCATTAACCATTTTCTATTGTTTTAATATTCATACGTTTATTCCCAAGCGTCCCTTGGGATTTGACGGCTAATTTTATGCGCGTTAGAAAGAGTGTGGGCAAGCGATCATTGTGTGCAAGTTTCAAGGCCAGAGCTCTTGTAGAAGCGGAGAAAATCCCCTCTGAATATTGAAACAATAGAAATTTGTTAATGAGCAAAAATGAGCCATTTTTTCAAAAAATCCAAGAGTACCCTTTTTAGCTCATTAACCATTTTCTATTGTTTTAATATTCATACGTTTATTCCCAAGCGTCCCTTGGGATTTGACGGCTAATTTTATGCGCGTTAGAAAGAGTGTGGGCAAGCGATCATTGTGTGCAAGTTTCAAGGCCAGAGCTCTTGTAGAAGCGGAGAAAATCCCCTCTGAATATTGAAACAATAGAAATTTGTTAATGAGCAAAAATGAGCCATTTTTTCAAAAAATCCAAGAGTACCCTTTTTAGCTCATTAACCATTTTCTATTGTTTTAATATTCATACGTTTATTCCCAAGCGTCCCTTGGGATTTGACGGCTAATTTTATGCGCGTTAGAAAGAGTGTGGGCAAGCGATCATTGTGTGCAAGTTTCAAGGCCAGAGCTCTTGTAGAAGCGGAGAAAATCCCCTCTGAATATTGAAACAATAGAAATTTGTTAATGAGCAAAAATGAGCCATTTTTTCAAAAAATCCAAGAGTACCCTTTTTAGCTCATTAACCATTTTCTATTGTTTTAATATTCATACGTTTATTCCCAAGCGTCCCTTGGGATTTGACGGCTAATTTTATGCGCGTTAGAAAGAGTGTGGGCAAGCGATCATTGTGTGCAAGTTTCAAGGCCAGAGCTCTTGTAGAAGCGGAGAAAATCCCCTCTGAATATTGAAACAATAGAAATTTGTTAATGAGCAAAAATGAGCCATTTTTTCAAAAAATCCAAGAGTACCCTTTTTAGCTCATTAACCATTTTCTATTGTTTTAATATTCATACGTTTATTCCCAAGCGTCCCTTGGGATTTGACGGCTAATTTTATGAGCGTTAGAAAGAGTGTGGGCAAGCGATCATTGTGTGCAAGTTTCAAGGCCAGAGCTCTTGTAGAAGCGGAGAAAATCCCCTCTGAATATTGAAACAATAGAAATTTGTTAATGAGCAAAAATGAGCCATTTTTTCAAAAAATCCAAGAGTACCCTTTTTAGCTCATTAACCATTTTCTATTGTTTTAATATTCATACGTTTATTCCCAAGCGTCCCTTGGGATTTGACGGCTAATTTTATGAGCGTTAGAAAGAGTGTGGGCAAGCGATCATTGTGTGCAAGTTTCAAGGCCAGAGCTCTTGTAGAAGCGGAGAAAATCCCCTATGAATATTGAAACAATAGAAATTTGTTAATGAGCAAAAATGAGCCATTTTTTCAAAAAATCCAAGAGTACCCTTTTTAGCTCATTAACCATTTTCTATTGTTTTAATATTCATACGTTTATTCCCAAGCGTCCCTTGGGATTTGACGGCTAATTTTATGCGCGTTAGAAAGAGTGTGGGCAAGCGATCATTGTGTGCAAGTTTCAAGGCCAGAGCTCTTGTAGAAGCGGAGAAAATCCCCTCTGAATATTGAAACAATAGAAATTTGTTAATGAGCAAAAATGAGCCATTTTTTCAAAAAATCCAAGAGTACCCTTTTTAGCTCATTAACCATTTTCTATTGTTTTAATATTCATACGTTTATTCCCAAGCGTCCCTTGGGATTTGACGGCTAATTTTATGAGCGTTAGAAAGAGTGTGGGCAAGCGATCATTGTGTGCAAGTTTCAAGGCCAGAGCTCTTGTAGAAGCGGAGAAAATCCCCTATGAATATTGAAACAATAGAAATTTGTTAATGAGCAAAAATGAGCCATTTTTTCAAAAAATCCAAGAGTACCCTATTTAGCTCATTAACCATTTTCTATTGTTTTAATATTCATACGTTTATTCCCAAGCGTCCCTTGGGATTTGACGGCTAATTTTATGCGCGTTAGAAAGAGTGTGGGCAAGCGATCATTGTGTGCAAGTTTCAAGGCCAGAGCTCTTGTAGACGCGGAGAAAATCCCCTCTGAATATTGAAACAATAGAAATTTGTTAATGAGCAAAAATGAGCCATTTTTTCAAAAAAACCAAGAGTACCCTTTTTAGCTCATTAACCATTTTCTATTGTTTTAATATTCATACGTTTATTCCCAAGCGTCCCTTGGGATTTGACGGCTAATTTTATGCGCGTTACAAAAAGTGTGGGCAAGCGATCATTGTGTGCAAGTTTCAAGGCCAGAGCTCTTGTAGAAGCGGAGAAAATCCCCTCTGAATATTGAAATAGAAATTTGTTAATGAGCAAAAATGAGCCATTTTTTCAAAAAATCCAAGAGTACCCTTTTTAGCTCATTAACCATTTTCTATTGTTTTAATATTCATACGTTTATTCCCAAGCGTCTCTTGGGATTTGACGGCTAATTTTATGAACATTAGAAAGAGTGTGGGCAAGCGATCATTGTGTGCAAGTTTCAAGGCCAGAGCTCTTGTAGAAGCGGAGAAAATCCCCTCTGAATATTGAAACAATAGAAATTTGTTAATGAGCAAAAATGAGCCATTTTTTCAAAAAATCCAAGAGTACCCTTTTAACTCATTAACCATTTTCTATTGTTTTAATATTCATACGTTTATTCCGAAGCGTCCCTTGGGATTTGACGGCTAATTTTATGCGCGTTAGAAAGAGTGTGGGCAAGCGATCATTGTGTGCAAGTTTCAAGGCCAGAGCTCTTGTAGACGCGGAGAAAATCCCCTCTGAATATTGAAACAATAGAAATTTGTTAATGAGCAAAAATGAGCCATTTTTTCAAAAAATCCAAGAGTACCCTTTTTAGCTCATTAACCATTTTCTATTGTTTTAATATTCATACGTTTATTCCCAAGCGTCCCTTGGAATTTGACGGCTAATTTTATGCGCGTTAGAAAGAGTGTGGGCAAGCGATCATTGTGTGCAAGTTTCAAGGCCAGAGCTCTTGTAGAAGCGGAGAAAATCCCCTCTGAATATTGAAACAATAGAAATTTGTTAATGAGCAAAAATGAGCCATTTTTTCAAAAAATCCAAGAGTACCCTTTTTAGCTCATTAACCATTTTCTATTGTTTTAATATTCATACGTTTATTCCCAAGCGTCCCTTGGGATTTGACGGCTAATTTTATGCGCATTAGAAAGAGTGTGGGCAAGCGATCATTGTGTGCAAGTTTCAAGGCCAGAGCTCTTGTAGACGCGGAGAAAATCCCCTCTGAATATTGAAACAATAGAAATTTGTTAATGAGCAAAAATGAGCCATTTTTTCAAAAAATCCAAGAGTACCCTTTTTAGCTCATTAACCATTTTCTATTGTTTTAATATTCATACGTTTATTCCCAAGCGTCCCTTGGGATTTGACGGCTAATTTTATGCGCATTAGAGAGAGAAAATCCCCTCTGAATATTTAAACAATAGAAAATAATAATATTATTTCAAATAACAGACCATTATTACGTGACTAAAATACGTGAGGGTTGATTACTAAAATCAACCAATCAAATGCTCATTTGCCGATCTGATATTTTCCAAGTACATGTATTTGAGCGGGTAATGTCCCAAAAGATCCCGCACAAGTTCATGCACATTTTTTAGCATTCCAGTCATGTAATAAATCTCTTATTAACCAACCTTGTGGGACTGTACTAGGACAATATTGGCCCTGTGTGTTTTTTATACAACTCTGGTTGTCGGTATACCAATTGTACCCAATTGTAGAACCCCGGTGGTTGGTAAATATACTTTCAAGACCTCAGGTCAATGTTTTATCAGTATGTCCCTCATGCTTGGTTACTTAGGGGGTGCTTACATGACTCCGGGGCGACTTTCGCGCCGGGGCGAGTTTACTCCGGTTCCCTCTTATGGCAAATGTGGTGGTATCATGTAAACAAATGTGGTGGTATCATGTAAACAAATGTGGTGGTATCATGTAAACAAATGTAGAGCCATAAGAGGGAACCGGAGTGAACTCGCCCCGGCGCGAAAGTCGCCCCGGTGTCATGTAAACACCCCCTAAATAAAGATATATGTTCAGCTTGAAATTACTTGAAAAACTAAACATGTTAACCCCTCTTTAATATTCCTTTATAATGTTCTAATCTGTTTTGGTAGATCCAAATATAAAGCAAAAAAAGAAAACATTTTGGAATGGGAAACATACCTAAGGAGTGAACAGTGCATTTTTATGATGGAAGCTAAGAGAGAGAACTCAAAACGACCTCATTAAATATTCTACTGAAAATTGCCGAACACTGTTCTGAAACATTGTATGACTTGTCAACCAGTGTTTTGGATGTTAGTGAGGTCCTATCTATTCATCCCTTGTAGCCACTACCCAAATTTACAGTGGAGACTTACATTAAAACATCTGAAGTTAGGCCGTCCCCTTTTTTCCTCTGTTTAACTTTGTCCGACCGACCCACAGGCTTTTAGCCAGAAATTGAAAAGTGGGCGTCCTGAAGGTATTTCTCATCATAAATTTTTAAAGGATTAGGTGCAATTTTCATGAATTTCTTCAAAAAGTGGGCGTCCACAGGACGCCTGGACACCCTGCTGGCTAAAAGCTTGCAGACCCATAATTTTTGCGTTTTCAAAAAAAAGTTATGCTGGGAGATGACAAAGAAGTTTTGGTGGTTCATCTTTTTTCGCTTTTCTCAGCTGAGTTTAACCACGATGTTTTCTTCCTCCATTGCCGCCATGTTGTTTGTAACCACGTGACTTGTTGTTTCCAGGCTCCACAGCAATGATGCTTGGGTACCGGGCCTCCTAGTTCCAGATTTCTCCTGACGACCCAAAATTAGGAAACGCACTTGACGGTAAACAGAGAAAAAAAAGGGGACAGTTTTATTTCCATAATGACACTACCCAAACTTAAATCTCATTGGTAAGACGCTGCATTGCGACTTTGCTTCCACCTGCTGATAGGTGGACTGAGTAACGTACACCTCTTTCGTTGTTTCTGTAACAGTAGAAGGCAACACCAAGTCCTACAAAAACCAGCACAAGTATTGGGATAAATATGACCAGGACCTGCACAGAGGTAGGCTGCTTACTGAACCACTTGCTGTCAGAAGAAGCCTGGTGATTATGAAGACCTCCTAATGATATAAAATTAAAAAATACATTTTCAATTTTATATTTAAAATAAGGCAACCAGCACTAATAAAAAGTCTTCATTCGAATAACCTTCCATGACTATTAAAATTAATAACCACACTCTACATTATTTAAACCAAAAACTCAGAGGTTAGAACCACCTTGTACTGGTCGATGGCTTTCACTTGAATGGTCACACTTGAGGATTTCACTCACAGACTCAAACGTTAACACCACCTTGTACAGCAAAATAAACAGTACCACAGGAAAGTACTGCTCAGTAGCTTTTATTTGAATGGTCACACTTTAGGATTTCAGTTGCATAATTATGCATGTCTAAATGCAGACAACAAATGACAAACTAAAGATTGAAGTTATACATGATTGTGTATTGCAGTACAAGTTATCAGACTAAGGGAAGTAGTCATAACAAGAATACTCGACAAGGACCACCTTGTGTAGGGGTAGCGGGGTTATGCAAGATACCACCTATCTGATGAGTGTAATGGACCAAATTTTTTGGCTTAAAAATTGGAGATGAGACTTAAATATTCTGTCTGCATAAAGCTTGCATTGCTAGTAAAACGGCACAGGAAGATTCAGTTTCTACTCCTGATAGAATGGGGGTTATACCAACAAGACACCATCTTTTTAGGTGGGGGAGAGGGGGTACATAAAGAGACCACCAGTCGTTTTGTAAAATGTTGGGTCCTGTCCGAGTACAATAGTTTTGACCATTTCCCTAATTAAAAAATACATAAAATAATATTGGA